>OX463759.1:15821304-16472557 GCA_949824845.1 Rhingia rostrata
CGCTTTTACTTCTCTTTTTGTAAACAGTTTGTGATTTTCTATCATTGTGACCTTCTTGTCAATTTAAAAAAAAAGCGTGGAATTTGAGGTTAAACTATAGCTGGTGCGGTTGGTTTAACTGTTTTGACTTGGTTTTCCTCGTATATTCAAAGAATGTGATGTGAAAAAAAGATATTAGATACTCTGTGGTAGTCTGGTACTTTGTCTACATTGGCTTCCATATTAACTCTGCGAACAACATCTCGTCAAAAGTAAAAAGAAGAATTTACTCCTCACCCTCTGGTTTTTCGTTTGTTTCAGAAAGGCCTTTTTCACAAGACCTACTAAATGGATCTCATATAAGACCCTGATCATCACATTCTTACCCTACGGCGCTAAAGCATTCATTTTATCAAAATCGGCAGAAGAAATCCCTAGTCGATTTGAGTTTTGAGAACCTTATTCTAAGCAAATACCTACCTATGTTTCTGCGATATATCCCACGAGGCCGCAATGATACTATTAACACACAAATCTACCGGCACCATGTTAGCAATAACGCTTGGATCACATCGCAAAGTCCTTATAACGCCAGTGCCTGCTCCAGCGATCGCACCAGTGGGTCCATAGAAATTGTCAATCCATCCACATACGGGGTCACGATACGTTGATATTACTGTAATTGGGAATACATTAGCGTGCATACTTACCCCAGCTTGTTGTGCATGAACTCACCTATTCCAGGTCGAAACATTCCAACAGGTAACGTCCGACCATGTATTCGTACAACATCCTCGGCGACTGCTTTTGTAAATGTATACGTGTTCGGCCACTTATCTAATAATCTGTAAGTAAAAAATAAAGGAAATTGAATTTTGGCAAGTATATGTGTGAAGGCTGCAATCATTTAACACCCTATCCCATTCTCTCCCCAGAAAGTCGATGTGGTTCAAAATGTTCTACAGAAATGTACTTAATAATATTTTGTTTGAATGTTTCAAATTTATTGTAACAGGTTTTTTTAATAATAAAATAACCAAAAAGGTTTAATTGGCTGAACTAGCCGTTTTCTAGTTATAGACACAAGATGGAAGGCAGCGATTAGGCAATTTACGTTACAATTTTAAAAAAATAACCACACTGTCCAACTTTCTGAGCAAACGTCTTTGCTTTCAATCTTAAATATACGACTGGCCGTTATCTCATAAATTTAGTTACTTACTTACTTACTCAAGTGGCGCTACAGTCCGGAATGAACCTGGGCCTCAACCAACATGCCTCTCCAATTAGCCCGGTCCTTAGCTGACTGCCTTCAGTTGCGCACTCCAAGTTGGTTGAGGTCAGTTTCTACTTGTGCGAGCCACTACCGAAGTACTGATATCAATTCGTTCTGCATGTCCTAGTCCAATGCGGAGTTTTGTTTTTTTAACCAGGGGCATGTTGCTGTACAGCTCGTATAGTTATTGTTGAATCTTCGTCCCCATAGCCCGTCAACGCGAACGGGACTGAAGAGTTTTCGATTAATTTTCCTCTCGAAACTACCAAGGATTTCTTCATCCGCTTTTGATACGGTCCATGCTTTAGGGATGTAGAGCAGGACTGGGATGATCAGGGTTTTATATAGGATCTCCTTAGTAGTTCAATTAAGGGCTTTACTACTTAATTGCCTTCTCAGTCCGAAGAAACAGCGGTTGGGAAGAGTAATTCATCGTTTAATTTCTGACGAGATATTGTTGTCATAGTTAATAAGGGAGCCGAGGTTGACAAAGTCCACTACGACCTCAAAGTAATATCTGCCAATGGTGACGTTCTGCCATATTCGTCAATGTTGTATGTCCTTTCGTGTTGACAGTATATACTTAGTCTTGCCTTCATTGACTGCTAAACCCATCTTTTAAGCTTTCTTCTCTATACCAGCAAACGTGGTTATGAAATCACGTTGAGTCCATTGTGTCCGTTGTGTCCGTTGATGTCAATAACGTCGGCGTATGCTAGTAGTTGCACCGATTTTTGGGAAATTGTGCCTCTGGTCGTGGCTATGAAGTTTTACACAATCCTCTCAAGAATCAAATTTACGAAGTCACATGACATCGCATCGCCTTGCCGAAATCCTTTTTTGGTATCGAATGTGTCGATACCAATAAACGGTATGAATACCCGGCCTGATGTCCCATGCAAACCTATACAAGCTGCTTCGACAAAATTCGGACAACAGGTTGTCTAGGAATTTCAATGGTAAGACAGGCCCCTGAACAGAGATGATTGCGGCAGCGCTCAATCATGTAGATACTGATGGCTCCGTGTCCTAGGGTATCTAAATTGGAACCGGCCCACCAATCTACTACGAACCGTGTTATAGTGAGCAGAAACAGCGAGTGTTCGGATGCGATTGTTATAAGTGTCAGACTTAGGCAAGAAGTCATATGTTTTCAAACCATTAGCGAAGGCATTTTAAAGATACGCATCGAGGTCAAAGTCGCCAACATAAGCCTTCTACGAGCTCACGCCCCGATGGAGGAAAAAGATGATATAACTAGGGACTGCTTCTATGAGCTCCATGACAAAAACTATGAGCGGTTTCTGAAATAAAGCCGAGCAAAATAACGCCGATTCGCATAACTCGGCATAATTTCACTTTATGAAAGCGAAATAACGCCGAATTTCCATGTTCCGTCTTATTTAACTTCGCTAAAGTGAAATTAAGCCGATTCGGCCTTATTTCACTTTGCAAACATCCAATTTTGCATCCATCCCATATCTAACAGTTAGCCCAAGCAGAGGCTTCATTCTTTGAATACATCGGAGTTCGAGTTTGAGAGAGATAGGGAGTCATACTTAAAAAGTATGAAATTTTACGAACAATGTGCGGCATTATTTCGCTTTTAAAAAGTGAATTAAATCCGAATTTTTAGACTCGTCTTAGTTTCGCTCGGCGTTATTTCATGGCACCGCTATGAGCGACTACCGAAGTACGAAGGTAAACTCGTGCCAGTAGGAAGAGAATATTTCTTTAGCAGTGTTGTCGGAAAACGTAGCCTGCACGACAACACGTCTGGTAATGGACTTGGGCTAATTGACATCGCTACGGAACGAAATGCCACTATAGCCAGCACACGGTTCCCTCACCTCGATATCCATAAGGGGACATGGCGGTCTCCAGATCAATCAAGACGGTCAATCAAATTGATCAAATTGCGATAGAGGCACGCGTCCAGTAGTTCGGATGTCAAAATATTCCGAAGAGGTAATACCGACTCGGACCGCTGGCTTCTTACAGCCGAGGTAAGAATGCCACACGAACTTCGTGCAACACGTATCCCTTAACCTCTCGATTAACATCATACCACCAGCATCGGGTGCCGAAGAAATATGGTGAACAAAGTGAGGATAGCAATATCTAATCTCAAGGCTAATAAGGCTGCCGGAAATGACGGCCTTCACACTGAGCCTTATAACGCAGGCGGATATGACTTGGTAAGTAGCATCCACCAACTCATACGCCAAATCTGGTCCGATGAAAGTATGCCTGAAGAATGGAACCTCAATATCCAAAAAAGGAGAACCTCTGAACTGCGTCAACTACGTCTCCTCAACATCGCCTACAAGATCCTATCTGCCGTAATATGTGAACGCCTGGAACCGTTTACCAACAACCTGATCGGCCCTTATGAGTGTGGTTTTAGGCTAGGAAAATCCAGAACCGATTAAAATTTCAACTTAGATCAGATCCTGAAAAAAAAAACCCAAGGAGTCCAAATCGAGACCCTACCCCTTCATCGATTTTAAAGACGCATATGACAGCATTTAATGACACGAACTGTACATAGCCATGTCTAGTTTTTGTATATCGCCCAAACTCGTCCGTTTGTGTAGGATGACGATAGATAATTCTCGTGTTCCATCAGGGTCGGAAGCGATCTCAGCGACACATTCGGTACCAAAAAACGATTTAGGTAAGGCGATACGCTCTCATGCGACTTCTTCAATTTGATTCTTGAGAGGATTTTGCAAAACTCCAGAGCCATCACCAAAGGAAAAATCTTCCAAAAAGCGGTACTAGTAGCATACGCCGACGATCTCTGCTGTCGAAATAAAATCTAAACTTGTGAGGCGTTGTCGTGAAGAGCTAAAAGTTCTTGGTGTCCGACATAATGTTAAGCTCTGCTGGGTCCCGGATACAGAGGCATACAGGGCAATGAAATTGCAGATGAACTGGAAAGAAAGAGCTCTGTCTCCAGCATTGATCAGGCAGAACAGTCTGTCCAACTACCACTTTGTAAACTCAAATCTCTGGTGTGACAGAAAACACTGAATATTGCCAAAAGCAGGTGGTACTCCCCCCCCCCCACCTGTGAAACTTCCAAAGAATGTGGCCTGAGCATGACAACGCCAGAACCCATAAGCTACTTTGAAGAAACAGGAAATCTGTATAGATTCTAGTAGGGTTTCTAACTGGACACAACTTACTAAAAAGCGACAACTGAAAATGCATCTTATAGATGATGACTTCTGTAGAGGCTGCGGTGATGAAGAAACACACTAGGATACCCACCACTTTCTGTGCCACTACCCAGACCACAGCCAATTAAGAACGAGAACCTTAAGAAAATAATTTTTCCATGACCTCAAGGATCTATCAGAGAGGGATTTCGGATAGATTCGTCTTTTCAGATTTGCAACAACATCTGAATATCTGGATAGGGACTAACAATAATGGGATAATATAGGGGATGACGAAGGAACCAACCACACGTGGACCCCCAACTGGCATCACAATGTGTCTATATTGACCTGATTGCGATGTGGAAGACGCACCGCGATTACCTTATTTACCCACCAGCCTAACCTAGCTCTTGTTGTGCAGAAACTTCTGATGGTATAAAATTCAATATTCATAGAGGTAAGATGACAAGCTACAGTATGGGCTGAGGAAGTTAACACCCCAACATGAATCTTAGAGTCGGACTTCGAATTTTTAATTTTTTATTTTTTGGGGAGCTTCTAGCTAGATTTTAAGGTCAAAAAGGGCAAACAGAAAGAAGCCAGTTAGTGTGGAGTGAGAGCAAGCGTTTCATGAAATGGTTTTGATCGCAAGAGTTTGCAACGAATGGCTGTGTTGTGCCTCAAATGAATTATAGCGGTGTTAGAGGAAAATAAAAAATAACTGGATACATACACTGCACGTCAATACAACAGCATCACAACCTGAATTACAAGTGAAAGCTTTGTTCTCATAATAAAGCTCGAGTCGAAGCTTTTTGTTGTTGCAGTTTCAAAGTTTGTCTAATTGTAAATCTATTTGCAAGAAAGTTATAAACATAAAATATTGGTAACGGTTCTTTGTAAACGTTTACCAGTTACACTGCGAAAAATAAGCTTTTTCAATGCGTCATTTGAATAGGTTCACTTGCCTTAACTAAAAATAAAACTCGAGAAATAAAAAGATTTATACCATTTTTTTTATTCATAGTTTGTTTATTACTAATTCAATAATGAGTACCACCCCTATTGTTGGAGATAGCTTCGAAAATTCGACTTGAAATGGATTTATACAGCTGCATTAAGTAGTTTAAGGAAATCTCATCCCAGGCTACCTTAAAAGCTGCAATAAGCGACTCTCTGTCCTCAGATTGTTTGCCTGACTCGTAAACTTTACGAACAAGCTACCCCCATACATTTTCAATTATATTTAGGTCCGGTGAGTATGGTAGCCATTTACGCAGCTCAACTCCCTGTTAGCTAATCCTGCTCTCTTTATAGCTCGAGCGATATGGATTGGTGCGTCGTCATGTTGACAAATCCATTGTATCGATCCAAAAATCTCAGCAAACTTTGGAGAAGCCCTCTGGAGTATATTTTTGTACGAGCTTGCTGTCATTCTGGACGATGGAAACTCTAACTCTATGGTTCCATAATAGGATATGGCACCCCAAACCATAACTCCTCCCTCCCTAAGTGATGGCGGTTCAAAAAACGTTTTTCTTTTCTAATAACATGAAAATAAAAGTTATATCAATCCGGGCCATCGAAGTTGAACTTTTTTTTGTCTGAGAAGATCGCAAACTGACATTGTTTCTCCCAAGTCATATGGTGTCTACAGAAATCCAAGCGATGTTGCTTTCTCTGCGGATTAAATGGTGGTTTCTTCTGAAGTTTCAGTCGGTTTAAGTGTGGGACACTTTTTATCACTCGACGAACAGTCGAAATGCTGGCATTAACCCCAGCTTTTGCTTTGTTTTTTGGCTCTGAGTCGGAAGAATTTGAATATAATTCGTCTATCTGTAGCTGTTGTGGCTGTATTTGTATCGGGTTTTTCAACAGGGACGCTACAAAAGTTGAGCGACGGGGAAATCAAACGACGCCATATTTCTTGCCGCTTTTTTAACATTTCTCTTCAGTAAGGTTTGCCATTTCATGATGGAAAGATTTACGATCCAACAACGAGTCGAAATTATTAAAATTTTCAACCGAAATTCGGAGTCAGTGGCCTTAACATTAAGAGCGCTACGTCCAATTTATGGTCGTCATAACCATCCTATCGGATCAACAATTGAGCGTCTAGTGGAAAAATTTGAGTCCACAGGTACAGTACAAAATGTTCCCGTGCCAGTGAGACAAACAAGTGCCCGTAGTGTCGAGAATATTGATGCCGCTGAGGCTCCAATTGAAGAAAGCCCAAATGTGTCTCTCACACGTCGTTCTCAAGTGTTGGCCATCTCCCTGACTTCGTTGTGGCGAATTTTGCGAAAAGATCTTGGCCTACATCCTTACAAAATTAAATTGACGCAAGAACTGAAGCCGCTTGACCACCAGAAGCGTCGTATGTTCGTGAATTGGGCTGAGCAACAACATGAAAATGATTCGGATTTTCATCGAAAAATCATCTTCAGCGATGAGGCTCATTTCTGGCTGAATGGCTTCGTCAATAAACAAAATATGCGGTATTAGTCAGGCAACAATCCACACGTACTCCATGAGTCATCATTGCATCCCGAAAAAATTACGGTTTGGTGTGGTTTATGGGCCGGCGGCGTAATTGGGCCGTACTTCTTCCGTGATGATCAAGACCGGCATGTTACTGTGAATGGATACGCTACCGGCTAATGATAACCGAATATTTTTGGCCCCAATTGGATGCTTTGGACTTGGAGGACATGGCTTGGAGGACATGTGGTTCCAACAGGACGGCGCCACAAGCCACACTGCGAACACCACAATCAATTTATTGGAAACCAAGTTTGGAGAACGTGTTATCTCTCGAAATGGTCCAGTCGCTTGGCCGCCTCGGTCGTGCGATTTGACGCCGTTAGACTATTTCCTGTGGGGCTACATCAAGTCTATGCTCTATGCTAGCAAGCCAGCGACGATTGATGAACTTCGTACGAATATCGAACGTGAAATTGCAGCAGTATCGGCCGATTTATGCTTGAAAACCGTCGAAAATTGGGTTCAGCGTCTGGACTTCTGCCAGCGTGCCCGCGGTGGCCATGCAAAAGAAATCGAGTTCCATACATAATGGCATCAAACGTACTTTCACAAGAATGAAAATTTCATTGATATCCAAAACCGGTTTTGTTTTATTTAAAAAAAACTTTTGTAGCGCTTTTATTGAAAAACCCTTTACGTCCTTTCATGTTTTTTCCATAGTTTTCTTTATTCCTTAAGAAATTAAAAACTACGTTTTGCGATCTTCCGATTTTTTTTGTTGAAATTTCACGGGTACTTAGTAATTGTTCCCTGTAAACTTCTATTTTTAACTTTTCCTACGAATTCAAAGTGTTTGATCGTCGCATTTTTTTTATAAAAATACTTTAAATCACTTAAAATAATTCACTCTCAACAAATTTGCTCTGAGCTTTACAAAATAAATAGAGCCAATCCAAATGACGCATTGAAAAAGCTTATTCTTGGCAGTGCAACTTGTAAATGTTTACAAAGAACCGTTACCAATATTTCATGTTTATATTTTTCTTGCAAATAGATTTGGAATTATACAAACTTTGAAACTGCAACAAAAAAAAGCTTTGACTCGAGCTTTATTATGAGAACAAAGCTCTTACTCGTTTTTCATGCTGTGAACCTATTCTATTGACGGGCAGTGTATACGTGTTTTTTTGTTTTTTTTTCGTTTAGCAGTAATATTTCTAATTAAATCAGCTAATTGAATAAATATTTTGGAATTGTGCGATTGTTAGCAGTATTGCGTCGCAATGTGGAACAGCTGTTCCACATTTTCATCTCGGCATAGAGTAGACGAACTAACAGTTTGTCAAACAATTGTTTGCACAACGTAAAATTGCAAGAAATTTCATGTTCATGTAGCTATATTGTTAAAACTTGTATGGTTTTCAATGTTTTTTTTCATATGTTTAAATGACTATTCTTATACGTAACATAAACACAGAAAGAACAAAAAATAATAATGCAACGGTAAATAATACAAAACCAAAAACTTCTTCATATTTTCAACTGTCAAGTAATTGTTTGCAATTGCAGAATGCAAGGTGGAAAAAGAATGAAAAATGATAACGGTAGCAAATCTTTGAGGCACGCTTTTGGTTTAGACATTAAAATTGCATTTGGTTTAGCGATTCAGTCATTATTTTTCAAATTTCCAAGAAGTTGAAATCACAGATTTTTTTTAAATTTCATCATGCCTGGAAAACGAGTGGATAATAATGTCATACAATTGGTTTATTTTAATTACCAAAAAGGAAAATCTGTGAAAGAACTTTCCGAAATGTTCTCGATTAAAGTGAGGACAATTTACAACATAATCTCGATGGCAGAGAAGGAAAATCGTTTGGAACTAAGGTATAGTGGCGGCAGGCCAGCCAAACTAAGTCAGAGAAATGAATCCAAAATTTTACGTGCGATAGGTAAAAACCCCCAAACTAGTCTCAGGTAGTTAACAAGAACAATCAAAAACGATTTGGACAAATAGGTCTCCCACGAAACTTACTTAAGTGACACTACAGTCCGGAATGAACCTGGGCCTCAACCAACATTCCTCATCAAACCAGTGGTTTCTTGCTGCTGGTGAGCGCGAGAAACCTAGCACATCAGTAGCGGCTGATCTAATGGCTTTTTGGCATCGTTGCCATAGTTCTTCGACCTTCGATGTTGGTGGTATGATGTTAATCGAGAGGTTACGGGATACGCTTGCGCGAAGGTCTTGGCGGTCTCTTGCGATTGCAGTCTTTCGACATTATTTTTTTTTACAGTATTTCTGGATTGTTGTGGCGTATTGGATATACGCATTCTAACCTTGGCTGCAACAAGGTAGTGGTCCGAGGCGATGTTATCTCCTCGGAATGTTCGGACATCCAAAATACTGGCCGCGTGGCGCTTGTCTATCGCTATGTGATCAATTTGATTGACCGTTCGTTGATCTGGAGACCGCCATGTCCCCTTATGGATATCGAGGTGAGGAAACTGTGTGCTGGCTATAGTGGCATTTCGTTCCGTAGCGAAGTCAATTAGCCTAAGTCCGTTACCAGACGTGTTGTCGTGTAGGCTATGGTTTCCGACAACAATGCTAAAGATGTCTTCTCTTCCTACCTTTGCGTTAAAATCTCCCAGCACGATTTTAACATCGTACTTTGGTAGTCGCTCATAGGTTTTGTCAAGAAGCTCATAGAAGCAGTCCTTAGCTATATCATCTTTTCCCTCCGTTGGGGCGTGACCGCATATAAGGCTAATGTTGGCGAAATTGGCCTTGATGCGGATCATTACAATGCGTTCGCTAATGTCTTGGAAACATAAGACTTCTTTCCTAAGTCTGGCACTTGTAACAAATCCGCATCCGAATAGTCGCTGTTTCTGCTCACTATAACACGGTCCGTAGTAGATGTCACAGTTTTTCATCCTCTTTTTGCCCGGCCCATCCTATCGAAATTCCTGGATGGCAGTAATTTCTGCTTTGTAGCAGTTTAGGGCTTCCGCTAGTTGTTCGCTTGCACCTCTCCTGGTTAATGTGCTCACATTCCAGATGCAGATACGAACGTCGTTTTCCGTTTTTCGTTTAGCCGTGTCGTCAATAATAAAATCAGTCCTTTGCGAGGTTTTGGTTGCTTCGTAGCCGTTAGATTTTTCCGTGATTGGGTAGTTAACCCAAAGCACAACCCCCAACCTGGAGGGCCAGTTCCAATTTATTAGATGCCCCTAGGACACGGGGCCATCACGGGATTGAGCGCTGCCTTTGGCCTTTCGGTTCATCCGCCACCAGCTCTGTTCAAGGGACCTGACTAACCCTTGAAATTCCTAGACAACCTGTTGTCCGAATATGTCGAAGCAGCTTGTCTAGGTTCGCCTGGGACAGCAGGCGAAACAGTGCGCACAATTGTAAAACGAAACAAATTTGCGTCTAGAGTATCCCGAAAAAAGCCGTTACTCTCAGAAGTTAACGTGATGAAACGAAAGTGTTTCGGACTGGACCTCATTTCGAAAGATATAACATACTGGGATGACGTCATTTTTGGTGATGAGAGTAAAATTATGCTCTACTACCATGACGGTCCCGATAGAGTTTGGAGGAAGTCAAAAACTGCTCTACTTAACAGAAATATTATCCCAACTGTAAAGTTTGGCATATTTTCCGTATTGGTGTGGGGTTGTATCTCAGCCAAGGGTGTTGGTGAACTTGGAATTATCACGGACATAATGAACAAGGAAATGTATTTGGACGTTTTGCGTAAGGAGCTAACTGAGAGCGCCAAAAAATTTGATTTTTTCTGCAGCCAGGACCCTCAAAAATTGCATTATAAGTAGTACCAAGATAACGACCCGAAACATAAATCACTTTTATGTAGAACCTGGGCACTGTATAATGTTAATAAGGTCATTGACACCCCTCCTCAAAGCCCAGATTTAAACCCGATAGAAAACGTATGGGCTTTACTGAGAAAAAAAAGTCGCCAAACGGTCACCGAAAACAAAAAATGATTTGGTGCGAATACTCAAAGAGGAGTGGCTGAAATTGCCGGAACATCTGGACTTCAAGAGGCTTATTAAATCCATGTCGACAAGACTTCAAGCCGTAATTGACGCAAATGGTGGCCATACCAAGTACTAATAACAAAATACAAATTATTTTCATTTTTCATTCTCTCTACACCTTCCATTCTGCAATTTCAATTTGAATTCCTCCAAAAAGAAATTCCGGGACACTAATGTAAATCGCGTGGCGCCCTTATTTACCATCAATTTCCCACGACCTATTTCCATTGGATCGGGCGGTCCATAATGTCCTGATTCTGCTTCGCGGAAGTGGAACATAACAACTCGCTTATGTGACGGTAACGCCTATTATTGAGAACTTATGATTAAAGAGTTCCAAGTCAAGTATACTGGCGTTAAGCAACGTTTCAGTTAGGGAAAATATGTCGTGTGAATAGGCTTGAGAGTTAAGAAAAAAATGTTTAGTCTTTGTTCGGGGGACTCTTACATTTTGGTAGTACGGTAGAGTTTTTTTTTTGAACTAAGCCATTGATTCCACGTTTACGTGTCTTAAACTCATTGACAATAGTGTTAAAAGGCTATGAGTTAGTATACCATACTTTCCAGAATACATTAGGAGGTACAACTATTTTAAATGAAGAAACGAAACCATCCGGCTAACTAATTTTAGTACATTTAATAGAATTACTTGCGGGGACGAGATTTGTTGAAATCAAGTGAGTCATCACATTTGCGGAGGAAGTACATGACTTGAATCGTGATATAAAAATCGATTTAGATTTAGGAATCGACTTAATTGTTGATAATTTTGTAGTCACTAAAGGAATAAAAGTAGATGCGTTACTAAGACTAGTATGAGAAGCAATATTCGGAGGGGATGCCAGCATTTAGCTCTTGATTTAGCTGATAATGGGTTAGCATCACGCTTTCACTTTTCCTTTAAGAGCGACAAATGTATCAACGGCTATATTCGTAGCAGATCGTATTAAATCGGTTTCATAGTACGTCTGGGTGATGGTTGGGTGTTTTAGAACGAGTGTAGTTCTACACTTTGCAATGCCCAGTGTTGTAACTCTGACTACACATGAAGTGCTTATTTTGTACCTCCAAGTGGTAACCATCGGGTACTGGTCTCATCCAACCGGATTTGACTTGCTACACGATAAGCGCGAGTGTTGGTAACACGACGAAAAACAGCAACACTATAAACGGCCAAGTCAGAATGGCACGGAATGAATACCCGGCCTGCTTTCCCAGGCGAACCTAGAAAAGCTGCTTCCACATATTCGGATAACAGGTTGTCTAGGAATTTCAAGGGATAGTCAGGCCCCTGAACAGAGCTGGTGGCGGATGAACCGAAAGGCCAACGGCAGCGCTCAATCCCGTAGTGGATACTGATGCCCCGTATCCTAGGGGTATCAAATAAATTGGAACTGGCCCTCCAGGTTGGGGGTTGTGCTTTGGGTTGACTACCCAATCATGGAAAAATCTAACGGTTACGAAGCAACCAAAAGCCTCTGAAAGGACTGATTTTATTGTTGACGACACGGCTAAACGAAAAAAGGACAACGACGTTCGTTAATGCATTCCAGGTGCATTAACGAACGTCGTTGTCCTCAGAACAATAAACAGGAGACGTGCAAGCGAACAACTAGCGGAAGCCCTAAATTGCTACAAAACAGACATTACTGCCATCCAGGAAATACGATGGGATGGGCCGGGCAAAAAGAGGATGAAAAACTGTGACATCTACTACTTACCGTGTTATAGTGAGCAGAAACAGCGACTATTCGGATGCGGATTTGTTATAAGTGCCAGACTTAGGCATAAAGTCTTATGTTTCCAAGACATTATCGAACGCAATGTAACGATCCGCATCAAGGCCAAATTCGCCAACATTAGCCTTATATGCGATCACGCCCCAAGGGAGGAAAAAGATGATATAACTAAGGACTGCTTCTATGAGCTCCTTGACAAAACCTATAAGCGACTACCGAAGTACGATGTTAAAATCGTTCTGGGAGATTTTAACGCAAAGGTAGGAAGAGAGGACATTTTTAGCAGTATTGTCGGAAAACATAACCTACACGACAACACGTCTGGTAACGGACTTAGGCTAATTAACTTCGCTACGGAACGAAATGCCACTTTAGCCAGCACATGCTTTCCTCACCTCGATATCCATTAGGGGACATGGCGGTCTATAGATCAACGAACGCCCAATCAAATTGATCACATAGCGATAGACAAGAGGCACGCGTCCACTATTTTGGATGACCGAACATTCCGAGGAGCTAAGATCGTCTCAGACCAATACCTTGTTGCAGCCAAGGTTAGAATGCGGATATCCACCACGCCACAACAATCCAGAAATACTGGAAAAAAAATTTCATGTCGAAAGACTGATATCGCAAGAGACCGCCAAGACCTTCGCGCAACGCGTATCCCGTAACCTCTCGATTACCATCATACCACCAGCATCGAATGTCGAAGAACAATGGCAACGATACCAAGAAGCCATTAGATCAGCCGCAACTGATGTGCTAGGTTTCTCGCGCCCAACAGCAAGAAACCCCTGGTTTGATGAGGAATGACGACAGATGCTCGCAGCCAAGAACGAGGCTTACAATGCTAAGCTGCAGGTGAAGACGATAGCTGGCGTTCAGCTCTAAAGGCAGAGAAGAGTAGGAGGTAACAACTCCGGCTTTTTAGAAAGCCGATTAATGCTCCTCGTGCATTAATCGTGGATTTTCGGTGCCCCAGAAGCGATAGTTTTGCTTGTTCACGTACCCGCTGAGGTGGAAATGAACCTCATCGCTCATTATGATTTTGGTAGCAAAATGGTCCACTTCGTCCTCGAGATTGAGGATGGCATTGGCGTAGGTTACACGCGTTTGGCGATCGACAGGCAGCAGCTTATGCACGGGCTGGACTTTGTACGGGAACATGCGCAAGTCTTTGAACAATATTCGCCTTAGGGACGACCGGCTGATGGCTAATTGCGAGGCACGGCGTCTGGTCGATGTTTCCGGCGACAGCTCGACATCCTCGGCAACAGCTGTAATATTCTTGGCACAACGGGCGCTCCGGGGCTGGCCAAAAGCCGCAGTGTTTTCACAGTCGGACGGCCGGGGAATCGGCAATGGAGTTCGCGCTGCGCACTACAGACGAATTGTACCGCAATAAATTGACACCATTATTCCGTGTTCTTGGCTTGTTCACTTGTATTCTACATCTGTCTAGACCACATATGTCAAAACAGATTTGACGTAGGCGGCCATTTGCAAAAATAAGAACATCTTCCAATAGGACGATCTCTTTTGGCCAACCTTGTAAATTACGCATGTCATATCAAGTTTTGCTGACATTTGTTAAACCATCTTCTGCATTAAATAAATATCTTGAAAAGCATGGTTAAAATATTAAGATTTAAATACAAGTGTACTAAAAATTTGTCCAATGTGTAGTAACGAGTATTTCACGTGTATTCAGCCGTAGTCAAATTAATTTAATCGTATTTACATATATTCCCATGTATACACATGAAATCACAAGAATTCATTATGTATACATAATCCGTGTATTTATGCGAATTCTGTAGTCTAGGACCAAGCAAAAACATTGATTACTTCCCCCTCGCTTTTTTGTCAATGGAGAGTTAGTTACAGAAGCAGGTCACTTATGCAAGTACAGGGTGTCCGCCAAGAAGGTATACTACTCTGTTTGTTTATAATTTTTGATCAAATGAAAGAGAATGGATCTTATATTTATAAATGTTTTATTTAATGTCGGCAATTATGTATGGAATACAATATCAGGTAAATGTCCGCCTCTGTTAGTCTCACAAATGCGAGCCCTTTTGAGCACATTTGTCATTACATTTTCGCACATTCCACGCGGTATTTCATTCATTTTTTGACGAATATTTTGTGTGAGTTGCTTAAGCGTTTCGGGTTTGTTTGCATAAACCTTGCTTTTCAGATATCCCCACAAAAAAATGTCCGGAGCAGTCAAATCAGGCGACCGTGACCATTTCTTGAAATAACTTGTTGTGGAAAAAGGTCTCGCAGTAATTCCATTGTAATCCTGGCTGTATGCGATGTGGCACCATCTTGCTGATACCACATGTTAATCAAGCCCAAAGCATGCAGTTGTGGCGTTAACAAGTTTTCAATCATATCACAATATCGCTCCCCATTCACAGTTACCGTTACGCCGTTTTCATTTTCAAAGAAGTAAGGTCCAATGATTCCTCCTGACAAAATTCCACACCAGACTGTAACTTCTAATGAATGCAAAGGTGACTGATGAAAAATTTGAAGGTTTTCCATTGCCCAGAACCGACTATTCTGTTTCTTCACATATCCATTCAAATGAAAATGTGCCTCCTCACTCATTATGATTTTTTTCATGAAAATCGGGGGTTGTCATGGGCTAGCTGTAACATCCTATTGGCAAATTTACGGTGGCGTTAATGTTCATGTGGAAGAAGCTCTGTTGTCAACTGAATCTTAAATGGAAACAAATGCAAATCCTTGTGCAAAATTGTGGCCAAAGTTGTTCTTTGAAGACCAACCTCCCGAGCACGGCTGGATTGTTTTGAACAATTCTTTGAGTAGCAGTAATGTTTTCAGCCGATCTTACAGTACGTTGTAGTCCATGCTTGTGCCTATCACCTACAGACCCTCTTTCTTCGAAATCATTCACTACACTATAAATAGGGCCGTCTTTGGCACGTTGTTGCTCCCAAAAATTTCACGTAACTTTCTCATCGTCTCAGTAATCGATGATGGATTTTGATAAAATGTTTTAACGAATAAAGCACGTTGGTTTGTCGTATATATTTTCCATAATAAATTTGCCACGTGTCTACTTTACGACTGTGAAATATGAACTGTCAATACTAATGCTTACCAAAATGGCGGCAAAACAAAGTAGTATAGCTTCCCGGTGGACACACTGTATATGACCGGTTGGTTGAACAGAGATGGACCCAAAATTCCAACGGCAATGCTCAATCCAGTAGTAGATTCGGATACCGATGTCCACGTGTCGTAATAAATTGGAGTTGGCCTCCCTGGCGAAGGGTTGTGCTGTAGGATTGCTTCCATATCACGTAAAAAACAGGTCTTATGGCAAAGAAACATTGAAATTGAAATTATCGCAACATATTGTTCAGACAGTTTAACAAAATCTTGTATAGTTCGAAAAAAACACCGTGTCTCTCTTCATATGGTATGGCATAGGGCATAAAAATGGTTTTTGTATTGAAAACACCTCCAAAAAATGGGCGTGAGTAAGAATGATAAATGGAATAAATGTTTATATTGCCACAGCCAATTATTTTGCATCATTTTTTTTTTGGAATGTTTTAATTTTTTCCGAAAAAATGCTTATTACTGACAACCCCCTCAAAAAGTATGCGTGGCAAAAAACTTTGTATAGACAAAATATAGACATTAGGATTATCTAGATATCTTGTTCAGACACTTTTTCAAACTTTTTAAAGTTTGGCCTGAAACCAGGTTTTTATAAAAAAGTGGAAGTGGGCGGATTTCAAAAACTTTTACACTTGTTCGAACAGCACGTACAAGGATGACATGTACCATATTTCATTACCCTAGCTCAAAAATTAACGCCCAAAAACCGGTTACCTACATAGGGAAGGACGGACGGAAACCCAGACATGGCTTAATCGACTCACCAAGCGATTCTGAGTCAATGCATATACTTTGAGGTATACCTAGCTAAATTATTTCACTAGGTTAAAAACTATGTAGAGCAAAGAGATAACGCTCCAGTATAGAAGAAGTCAGTGCAACCATTAATAAGCTAGACAAAAATATTTCAGGCAGTTCTGGTATGAATGTGTTGCAATGAAAGTGTGTAACGGAAGTGAGTGAAAGTATCAACATCAACGAAGCCTAAGTATGAAAGCATGTTCAATGTCCGGAATATTAGCTTCAAATGTACTAATAACTATTGACGATTTGAAAAGTTCAAATGTGACACCAAGTGACAAAAAAAAACATGTATGTAGTGTTATACAATTTGAGAGCTACTGCTATTTGTGAAGAATTTTCATAAGGAGTGCGATAATTTGCAGGTAAATAAATTAAGGACTTTGTGTGTTAAAAGTGACTAAATGCAAAAAAAAATTGAATTTCTAAATTTATGATCTGATTATTCGACATATGTGTTAAAAAAAATTATTTGACATGTAAAATAAACAACAATAAAAAGAGTTTAAAACGATCCTTTATGTATCGGGGTTTTCAACAGGGACGCTACAAAAGTTGAGCGACAGCGACAGCAAATGACGCCATATTTCTTGCCGTTCTTTTGACATTTCTCTTCAGTAAAGCTTGCCATTTCAAGATGGAAAAATATACGATCCAACAACTAGTCGAAATTATTAAAATTTACAACCGAAATTCGGAGTCAGTGGCCTCAACGTTAAGAGCGCTACGTCCAATTTATGGTCGTCATAATCGTCCTAGCGGATCAACAATTGAGCGTCTAGTGGAAAAATTTGAATCCACAGGCACAGTACAAAACGTTCCCGTGCCAGTGAGACAAGAGGTGTCCGTAGTGTCGAGAATATTGCTGCCGCTGAGGCTTCAGTTAAAGAAAGCCCAAATGTGTCTCTCACACGTCGTTCTCAAGCGTTGGGCATCTCTGTGACGTCGTCGTGGCGATCTTGGCCTACATATTTACAAGATTAAATTGACGCAAGAACTGAAGCCACTTGACCACCAGAAGCGTCGTATGTTCGTGAATTGGGCTGAGCAGCAACTTGAAAATGATTCGGATTTTCATCGAAAAATCATCTTCAGCGGTGAGGCTCATTTCTGGCTGAATGGCATCGTCAATAAGCAAAATATGCGGTATTGGTCAGGCAGCAATCCACATGTACTCCATCATTGCATCCCGAAAAAATTATGGTTTGGTGCGGTTTATAAGCCGGCGGCGTCATTGGGCCGTACTTCTTCCGTGATGATCAAGACCGGCACGTTACTGTGAATGGGAGTCGCTACCGTTCAATGATAACCTTATATTTTTGACCACAATTGGATGATATTGACTTGGAGGATATGTGGTTCCAACAGGACGGCACCACAACCCACACAGCGTATTCCACAATCAATTTATTGGAAACCAAGTTTGGAGAACGTGTTATCTCACGAAATGATCCAGTCGCTGGCCGCCTTGGTCGTGCGATTTGACGCCGTTAGACTATTTCCTGTGGGGCTACGTCAAGTCTATGCTCTATGCCAACAAGCCAGCGACGATTGATGAACTTCGTACGAATATCGAACGTGAAATTGCAGCAGTATCGGCCGATTTAAGCTTAAAAACCGTCGAAAATTGAGTTCAGCGTCTGGAGCAAGCGTGCCCGTGGTGGCCATGCAAAAGAAATTGAGTTCCATAAATAATGACATCGAACGTACTTTCACAGGAATAAAGAATTTCATTGATATCCAAAATCGTTTTTGTTTTATTTAAAAAAAAACGTTTGTAGTGCTCTTATTGAAAAACCCGTTAGTATTCAGTCTTCACAAAAACAGCTGAATGATACATTTTTGCGTGTTTTTACCCATTCGAAGAACGGTCGCTTAATTAATCGTTCTGCAGTAAATACATATGCATAAAAAATTGTCTTTTAATATTCAAATTAGGAGCAAAATCTTTGGAAATCACTTTAACGATTTTCTATTACTCAAGAGTTAGTATTTATATATTTATTATACAATCGTCTACTGAATTCAGCTTTATTCCACTTAATTATTATTTTTTCCTTATTTGAATTATTCACTTGATGATTTCCCATACAATTATTCGTTAGCTTTCAAAATATATAGCACTTAGTCGATACGAAAATTTGCCACCAGGTGTTTACCTTCAGTCGTCAATAAAATAGTCTACCCTAGTCTTGCAAAATGTGGTATAAATATATTTTTTGTTCTTAAAAACATTGTCTTTTGAATCACATCCGAAACAATGATTGTTGGCACAACAACTGAATTTGGCATCACTGTTCGTTTTTGCTATCTTCTTTTGTTTTTAACATTTATCCGTGCCTTGTTATTCATATTAAAATGTACTGTTTTTCGTTCTATTAATCTTTTGCTTCCTGCTTATTATTATTATTACGAACTTTATTTGCTGTTAAAAAATTTTTACAAATTAAAATCATTTATGAAAAACTTACTTGTCATAATCGATGTGTTAAAATAAAAATTATGCAAAGCATGAATAAATAATCAGTAAAAAAAAATGTGTTCAAAATTTTATGATCTGGCATAAGCTTCCCCCAATACTGCCCATAGTTCTCTGTCTTTTGTGTCGTTGAACCAATTTATTCTATGGTTGAGTAGATCATCATTCCTTCTTTTCTTCTGTCGCCCGACTGATCTTCTACTTTCTGGTGGTGTCCAATTAGTTGTAATTTTTGTCCATCTTTGGTCCTGTATTCTAGAGATATGTCCCGCCCAATTCCATTTACGTGCTTTTACTCATTCAACGACCTCTAATATACCGGTTCGTCGCCTTATTTCTGTCCTCAATATTTGAACAATTCTCAGGATGAGCAACTTTCTTTCCATCTTGTTTTGGCACATTCGTAATTTTTCGAGTAAATTTGAAGTCAGAGTGATATTTTGTAGCCCATACGTCATTACAGGTAAAATAGCGAAGGCAAATAAATATTTTCTTGTATCATCCCTAAAATTTGATTCGAATAGTTGTTTCATACTGCAAAATTGTCTCCAACTAGTGGTGATGGGTCTATTTACTTCTTTTTTCTCTTGGTTTATGAATGACTTAACTTGACCTAGATAAACATTTTTTGGTTACCAATATTATATTAGTCTTCCTATGGTTGGTCATTATTTTCGTTTTTGATTGGTTTGTTTGAAGTCGAAATTTCTTGCATTCTTCTGTCAATTCTATGAGTATTTGTCCGGAACTAGATGAGATAAGAACTATGTCGTCAGCGGATCTTATGTTGTTCAAATGTTTGCCAAAAATGTTAATGCCGTATCGATCGTCCCAGTTCAGCGCTTTGAATTTTTCTTCCAATACAGCAGAGAATAATGGTGGTGACATTGGATCTCCTTGTCTTACTCCACTTTTTTTACCCTATCCCATAAGGGTATATTAGTTTTGATACATAGTTTGTAACATAGTGAAATAATTTAGCTAGGTATACCTCAAAGTATATGGATCGACTCAGAATCAATAGCCGAGTCGGTCAAGCCATGTCTGTCCGTCCGTCCGTACGTCACCAGTATTTGGGCCTTAAATTTTGAGCTAGAATGATGAAATGGTGATGATGATTTGGTACACGTGTTCGTTGTTGCTCCCAGCTGAACAAGTTTAAAAAAAAACGTCGTTTTAGGCTAAACCGTTAGAGATACTGAAAAAGTGTCCAGACAATCATAATGTCTATACTTTGTTCATACAAAGTTTTTTGGTCAATTTAGTCAATTTAGTCATTTTAATGATTTCGAAAAAATGCAAAATCATTGCTTCTATTAATATAAACATTTCTTCCATATATCATTTGAGCCACGCCCACTTTTTGGAGGCGTTTTCATACAAAAACCAATTCTATATACTACCTCATATCATAACCAGACGAAAAACGATGTTTTTTATGGAACCATAAATTCCATTTTTTCAGTTTTTATTTACGCCGCGCTGTCTGTATATATATTCTTCAATGTTCTAATGAGGATGCGATTGATTCGTTGAAACGTCAGCGCTGTCCATATTTTGTCATGTTCTACTGAGTCAATTGCTTTACTGAAGTCTATATACAAAAACTAAAATAAAAGTTAAATTTTTCAATCAGTTTATAAATTTTTTGTAGGTGGTCTGTTGTTGAGAAACCTTCTCGAAACCCAGCTTGTTCCCTTGGCTGACTTCTGTTCAAAGCGTCCTTAAAATGTTTGTATATTGCTATGGAAAATAACTGGTAGATCATAGAAATGTTGCTTATCGGTCTGTAGTTGTTCATGTCATATTTGTTTCCTTTTTCGTGAATGAGTATAATTATGGACTGTTTCCATTGTTTTGGAATTTGTTGTATAGTGAGAAGGTTATTAAATATCGTGGTTAGAACTGTGGAAACAGATTGTTCTCCATATTTGAGCAACTCTGCTGCAATGCCGTCATTTCCTGTACACTTTTTGGTTTTTATATCGTCTATTACTTGTAGCAGTGTTTGAGTTGAAGATTGTTTGGTTGTTGCAGCTTCGTTTATAGCTCCCCTATTAATAGCTTCCTTTTCTTTGTTTTTTTTTTATTGAAGTCATCCAATCTTTTCCGTCGTCAAGAAATGCATTTGTCTGTTTAAACCGATTATGTGTTACTGAGTGTTTCTTTTATTATTGTTGCATTATATGTTTTGAATATAATTTTTTGTATCTTCTTTAATAGTTGTTCATAGGTATTTTGAATGAATTAAGTGGCGCTACAGTATGGAATGAACCTGGGCCTCAACCATCATGCCTCTCCAATTAGCCCGGTCCTTAGCTAACTGCCTCCAGTTGCGCACTCCAAGTTGATTGAGGTCGGTTTCTACTTGTGCGCGACACTTAAGGCGAGGACGTTCTCCACTGCGTCCGACGTCTGGCTGGGAATCAAAGACTCTGCCAGCCGGAGTATTGGTGTCCATTCGTTCTAAATGTCCTAGCCATCTTAAACGTCCAATGTGGAGTTTTTTGACCAGGGGCATGTCGCTGTACAGCTCGGATAGTTCTTGGTTGGTTAATCCGTCAACGCAAACGGGACCGAAGATTTTTCGAAGAATTGACCTCTCAAATCGACCAAGGATTTCTTCATCGGCTTTTGAGACGGTCCATGCTTCAGCGCCGTAGAGCAGGACTGGGATGATCAGGGTCTTATATAAGATCTTCATAGTAGTTCGAGTGAGGGCTTTACTACTGAATAGCCCGAAGAAACAGCGGTTAGCAAGAGTAATTCTTCGTTTATTTTCTGACGAGATGTTGTTGTCAGAGTTAATACCGGAACCGAGATAGATAACGTCCCGTACTACCTCAAAGTTATATCTGTCAATGGTGGCGTTCTGTCCAATTCGTCGATTTTGTGTGTCCTTTCGTGTTGACAGCATATAATTCGTCTTGCCCTCATTTACTGCTAAACACATCTTTGCATCTTCCTCCTCTATGACATCACGTTGGGTCCTACCAATGATGTCAATATCGTCGGCGTATGCTAGTATTTGTACAGATTTTTGGAAAATTGTGCCTCTGGTGTTGGCTCGTGAGTTTTGCACAATCGTCACAAGAATCAGATTGCAGAAGTCACATGACAGCTCATCGCCTCGCCTAAATCCTTTTTTGGTATCGAGTGTGTCAGTGAGGTCATTTCCGACCCTGATGGAGCAGCGAGAATTCTCCATCGTCATCCTACACAAACGGACGAATTTGGGCGATATACCAAAACTAGACATGGCTCTGTATAGTTCGTCTCTATAAATGCTGTCGTATGCGGCTTTGAAATCGATGAATAGGTGGTGGGAATCGATTTGGACTTCTTGGGTTTTTTCCAGGATCTGTCGAAGTGTGAAAATTTGATCGAATGTGGAATTTTCTGGCCTAAAACCACACTGATAAGGGCCGAACAGGTTGTTGGTAAACGGTTTCAGGCGTTAACATATTACGGCAGATAGGATCTTGTAGGCGATGTTGAGGAGACTTATGCCTCTGTAGTGGGCGCAGTTTAGAGGGTTTCCTTTTTTGTGGATCGGGCAAACGATGCTGAGGTTCCATTCTTCAGGCATTCTTCCGACCAGATTCGGCTTATGAGTTGGTGGATGTTACTTAACAGGCCATTTCCGGCAGCCTTGTAAAACTTGAGTTTAGATATTGCTATCCTCACTTCACTCAGGTCGGGTGGTCGGCAGTTTTCGCTGTTGTTGCCAATATTGAATGGTTCGTTCTGAATGCCTGACAGCGGAATGTTATTTGTCATCGCCGTTTAACGGTCTGCAGAAGTGGTTTTTCCATATCCTCAGTATCGACTACGAAATTTCCTTGTTCATCCCGACAGGATTCTGTTCGAGCCTGGTATCCTTTGCTTTGACGTTTTACACTTTGGTAAAACTTGCGAACGTTGTTCCTGGAGCGGCACCTCTCTATATTCTCGATCGCGCGCTTTTCTTGCTCTTTTATCTTCTTTCTGAAAAGCCGGTGTTCTTACCTTCTACTCTGGCTATAGAGCTCAACAGCAGCTCTCGTCTTCACCTGCAGCTTTGCCTTGTAGGCCTCGTTCTTGGTTGCGAGTATCTGTCGGCATTCCTCATCAAACCAGGGGTTTCTTGCTGGTGGGCGCTGTTGGCATCGTTGCCATTGTTCTTAGACATTCCATGCTGGTGGTATGGTGTTAATCGAGAGGTTTAGGAATACTCGTTGCGCGAAGGTCTTGGCGGTCTCTTGCGATTGCAGTCTTTCGACATTAAATTTTTTCACAGTATTTCTGGATTGTTGTGGCGTGATTTATATCCGCATTCTAACCTTGGCTGCAACAAGGTAGTGGTCTGAGTAGATGTTAGCTTCTCGGAATGTTCGGACATCCAAAATACTGGGTGCGTGCCTTTTGGCTATTGCTATGGCATCAATTTGATTGACCGTTCGTTGATCTGGAGACCACCATGTCCCCTTATGGATATCGAGGTGAGGAAACCGTGTGCTGGCTAAAGTGGCATTTCGTTCCGTAGCGAAGTCAATTAGCCTAAGTCCGTTACCAGACGTGTTGTCGTGTAGGCTATGTTTTCCGACAATACTGCTAAAGATGTCTTTTCTTCCTACCTTTGCGTTAAAATCTCCCAGCACGATTTTAACATCGTTCTTCGGTAGTCGCTCATAGCTTTTGTCATGGAGCTCATAGAAGCAGTCCATAACTAATATTTTAGTTCATTTTATTCTTGAGCTGTTAAGTTTTCTTTGATTCGTAGGTTCTCCCTTCTTGTTATGAAGGCTTTGGTGTCATCTGTTAATTTGTTTGTTCTTGAAGTAGTAATTGTCAGGATTGAAATTTTCACTGAGTCTTTTATTATATTTTCCAGCTTGTCATATGCATTTTGTAGATCTTGGCTTATATTAGTCGTTAGTTATATTTTGTCTTATTTCCTCTTTTAGTAGGTCATTTTATTTTTCAATATTTTCAGCAGGGCTATTCAGTGATTGTTAATTTCTTTTTAATGTCTGGTGATCTACTTTTATTTTTGCTCCTACTAGCCTATGGTCACAGTCAAATTTTAAGGTTAAAGATTTTAGTTTATATGTCATTCTTTATATCATTCATCGTTTTGCCATCCGTAGAAATCAAAGTCCATTTTCGTTTATCTCTTTTCTTGGAAAAAGAGTTTCCAAATCTGAGATTTGTCTTATCTTACCAATTTATTGAAAGGTCTCCTCTTTTATTTCTTTGTCCATATCCAAATGGTCCCAATACTTTTTCATCTTTGTCCAACTTAGGTGTTTTCTTTTCTTTGTTATTTTCAAATGTCAATGTTTGATTGTTCTGGTATTTGGTTTTTGCTCTGTTTTCTTGGATTGTTGTGTTAAAGTCCTCTTTGACCAAGTCCTCTATGTTACAAATAACTTCCTGCTTAAGAAGGTTTAATAAAAAATTGTTCTCTTTGTTAAAATTGTTAAAGTCTGTTTCTTATGGAAATTCTAATAAAATAAACCTAAATACAATCCACATTTTGAAGGATTAATTATCGCGAATAATTACGCATAACATTTTTGTCCTATTCGACACGGATTTTTAAATTATTATTGGATTTGACATGGAATCCCTTCGACTTCAGCGTGCTTCTTTATTATTATTTATCGCATTTAAAAGCTCGTCAATCCAAATCGGAGCAATACATGCAAGATTTTGAAAAAAAAACCCAAAGTGAAATTGATGTGGATGTCGCCGATGAGAAACTCCAAGATGAAGTCGAATATCGGACGAGTTACGAAAACCTGTATTATAACGTGCGCGCAGTGCTTATCGAAGCAATTAATTCAATTAAGTTGACCTATTCTCACGCGGTAAATATCAATCCCTTTGGGAATACGGAAAGTGTTCATTCTACGGCAAATGCTCTAACGGTGGGTCAAACCGCACTTAGTGTTCTCGTAAGAAATCTTGCCGAAGAAACTCGAATGCCAATTAATATTACGAAATATGAATCGCCGAGATTGCCTGAAATTAAGCTTTCCCGATTTTTCCGGCAAATACGATGAGTGGGTTAGTTTTAAGGACTTATTCTCCGCATTAGTACAAGGTGGCGCAAAAGTAATCCTCCTATCAGAAAATTCTATAAATTTTGCGATTGGCCCCTAATGTCAGTTCTGTTTTGACATTTGTAAACACATGCGAAATACACGTTGATAAACAATGTTACGCTACACTGCTCCAGAACGCGGAATATTGGTGAATATTTATTTGAGCAATAATCGGTCGGTGACTTTGGCACATCGTGAATTTCGTCGCAGATTTCCTAGCCGTCCAACGCCTACTGGTGAAACACTGCGACGTTTAGTCGCTCGCCTCGAAGAGACTGGCACAACACGAGATGCTGCCAGGCGTAGCAGACCCCGGAGTAGCCGTTCTGCAGAGAATATTGCTGCTGTAGCCGAAGATGTCATGGAAGCGCCGTCGACATCGACCAGACGACGTGCCACGCAAATGGGTATAAGTCGACAGTCTTTACAGCGAATTTTGGTACAAGATTTGAAAATGATTCCGTACAAAGTCCAGACGGTGCATCAGCTGTTAGCTGCTGACCGCCAATCGCCTCTAACATACGCTCAAGCCATCCTTAATCAACACCAAGAGGAAGATGATTTTTCATTAAAAATTATCATGAGTGATGAGGCCCATATCCATCTTAGCGGGTAGGTAAATAAGCAAAATTTACGCTTCTGGGGCACTGAAAATCCGCGTGTAACCCACAAAGAGCCATTACACCCGCTCAAAGTCACTGTATGGTGTGCTGTTTTCGCTGGAGGAGTCATCGGACCTTTTTTTCTTCGAAGACGTCGCGGGCCAAACGGTTACTGTGAATGGTGAGCGCTACAGAGCAATGATCAGCGAGTTCTTTTTGCCGCAACTTGATGAATTGGGATTGGAAAACATGTGGTTCCAACAGGACGGTGCAACGTTACACACTGCACGTGCCACAACCGATATGCTGAAGGATGCATTTCCCGGGCGCTTAATCTTCCGTTTTGGCGATTTTCACTGGCCAGCAAGATCGCCTGATTTGAACGCTCCAGACTTCTTTTTGCGGGGCTTTTTGAAGTCGCGGGTTTATGTCAACAAGCCTCAGACTCTTGCAGCTCTTAAAGACAATATCCGTCAAGAATGTGAGGACCTATCGCCGGAAGTTTTGGCCAAAGTGATGGAAAATGCCATAAAAAGGGCTCAAATGACAATCAACTATGGCGGCGGCCATTTACATGACATCATATTCTCGACTTGATGTAAAAAAATTAAAAGACCAAATAAAGATAATCCACAAGAAGAATCAAAGTTTTAATTTTTTTTTTGAATTACAGCCAAAAAATATCGGAAGGCTATTTTTGCGCCACCTTGTAGAAACCAAATCTTCGATTACAGACATTGAGAAAATGGAGTACTTGCAAACAAGTTTGAAGGGAGAGGCAGCATCTCTTATAAAACACATGACGCCAAGTAATGAAAATTTCTCTCAAGCGTGGTCAATTGTAAAAAATCATTACGATAAAAATAAATCAAAAATTATTGTCGCGCATTTAGATGATATATTTGATCAACAATTGCTTAGTGAGCTTAAACAGTTGATTTAAAAAACAATCGAAAATATTATTACGTGCATTAAAATTAACAGTTGATTCATGGGCTTTGCTATTAGTTTATCGCTTATCAAAAAAGTTCGACAGTGACAGCAAAATATTATGGGCGCGAGAGTGCAAAACTAAAGATCAGCCGACATATGCTGACTTTATTAGTTTTCTCAAAGACCGTATTAATGAACTTGAAACATTAGAATTGAGAAATTCATTCCGTAATAATCAGAATTCATACAAATCAGCGTCGAAAAACGTGAAAGTCAAGCGCGTTTTAAATTCTGTTTCACAATTGTGCTTTAAGTGCAATGAAAGACACTTTCTTTATCAATGCAGTGGCCCTATAAATTTGGGCCACTGCAATGATAAAGAAAGTGTCGCTTAAAGTAGACTTTAAAACTATTTTATCACGTACTAACACGTTTTGATAATATAGTCGTCAAAAAGTGTATTT
Organism: Rhingia rostrata; assembly: GCA_949824845.1. Taxonomy (NCBI): domain Eukaryota; kingdom Metazoa; phylum Arthropoda; class Insecta; order Diptera; family Syrphidae; genus Rhingia; species Rhingia rostrata. Next base: position 15,848,551 of record OX463759.1, read on the forward strand.
TAGCATTATCACTCTGCATTAAAGTAAAAGCAACCTAAACCTCACTTTAAATATTTACTGCAGAGTTAGCGTAATGTCATCTGTCATTTTCAAATTGGGCAACGGGCAAAGGCACAAGCAGCTGAAATGTTTTTCGCTGTCAATTTTAAGTGTGTTCACTGAAATTGGGTTTGTTTGATTATCAGAAATGTCACTTTTTAGGTGAGTTTGACTTAGAGTTCTTAGACGAACGACACTAATTAGCGCCACGTTAAAAATTGCCTATTAATGAAAATAAGTTAAAGCTAGCTTTAAATTTAAAGTAGATGTTAAATAGTGTGGAGTTTAACCCATAAAAATCGACTGACTATAAATTTACGCCAGTGAGCTTAAAAGTCTAACAGTGCCATCGCGTTAAAATTTTATAACACCAAATCGATTTTGTATGAATTACCTTCGCGCTAAGCACTTTCTCTTCATTCAAGTAATGTGGGTCAAGGCACAACTTAATGGTGCATTAAGATTCAATAGCAGCAACCTAACGTTACTCCTCAACCAAGCTCTTCAACAAGTACTTTGAGTAACTTATCAGTAAACGCGCTCCAGCATTCATATCGAGAAGTTATGACGATCTTACCAACGGCAATTCTTTTGGTAAGAAACTCCTGCATCAGCTGCATCAGTGCCGAGCACTGCTAGGTTCGGTGATGCAATCAACTTCAATAGCGGAATCGTGTGTACAGCGACTAGATCTTAAAAGATGGCATGCTAGAACTCCCATTGCCAGCATTGGAGAACAAGTGAATTTTGAAGGCACAAGAGGAGTTGTTAATTTACCCTTGTCCTCATCGGTGGTAGGAGAATACCTATGCACAAAAGCTTATGTTACTCCATCTTAAAAAAGTGACCTCCCAGGTTTAGAAATAGTAGCCGTAGCAGTCGGTAACATTTCAGTTAATCAATCACGCGACATAAACGTATTTCACACGTCTTGTGATCTCGATTTATTGCTTAAACGTTTTTGTGAAAATGGTGAACTACAAGGCGTTGAACAAAATTTATCAGATGATAATATTATGGAAACACTTTCCGCATCTACACGTACGTTCAGATGGTAAATATGTGGTAAGATTGCCATTTTTAGACAAACCAGTGCTGTTTGGTGATTCTCCTACCGCGGCTCTAAAACGTTTTTATATTCTGGAGAAACGATTCCAACTAAATAGTGAGCTAAAACGCGAGTATGCTGAGTTCCTGCGCGAATACGAGGAGTTGGGTCATATGTCTCTAGTTCCCGAGAATGAGCGAAAACATCCAGCATTTTGTTTACCACATCACGCGGTTTTGAAACCATCTAGTTCGACGACGCGCTTAAGGGTGGTTTTTGATGGGTCATGTAAATCAAGTAATGGTTTCATTTAATGACTATTTGCAAGTTGTGGGTGGCTGCGGTGTAGTTGTAATGTGTTCGCATATGGAAGGTTGCGCGCTCAATCCCAGCCAAAATCCATTTAACTTTTAATTAAAAGAAATAAAAAAGATCGGTTGTTATACTTAAAGTATTAATCAGGCTCCTTGAACAGAGATGGACGCAAAATGCCAACTTGCGCGTTCAATCCCAGCCAAAATCCATAACTTTTAATTAAAAGAAATAAAAAAGATCGGTTGTAATACCTAAAAGTGTGCAGCATCTTGAATTTCTTCAAATTTAACGAACACAAGAAAAAGTGACTCCCCGAAGTTAGTTCGGACACCACCCATGGAGTAAGTCTCCACTACATCCAAAATCTTTCCTATCAGTCTCTTTCTTCCCCTTCTTTAACGCTCGTACTGTGGTTACATGTAAGGGGTATTCCTAACCGCTTGAGTGCGGGTAAATTTAAAAAAAAAACAAAGTTGGGTCACGATTCAAAACAGCTTGACTACCTTCTTAATACGATTCCGAAAATACAAAATCACTGTAAAACCGGATATTGGTAAAATTTATCGGTGTGTTATGGTCAATTCGAATGACTTGGACTACCAAAGAATAGTCTGGAGAAGTGACCCTAGTCAAAAGCCTCTTAATTATCGACTGAACACGATAACATACAGTACAGTTGTAGCATCGTTTTTAGCAACACGTGTACTAAAGCAAATCGGTATTGATAATTCAACACAATATCCGCGAGCGTCTGATAGCCTTACTACCGACTTTTGCGTAGACGATTAGATGTGCGGTTTTCATAATACCGATGATGCAGTAAGTGTTAAAAATGATGTATGCTTAGTATTTCAAAAAGCGGGAATGCACTTAAGAAAATGGTCATCGAATACGTCGGTGTTCTTAGAAACGATTGATCGAAGAAGCAGAGAAGCGACAACGCAGCTTCCTATCGGCGAAAACGGTATTCAAACGCTTGGTCTTTTTTGGGACACCGACTTTGACTGTCTTAAATTTACGACTTCCTTACCACCGATTGGTTCGATACCGATTTTTGATCCATTAGGCTAGATCGCGTCAACTGTCGAGAAAATGAAAATTTTCATTAAACGTTTGTAGATAAAAGGGATCGACTGGGATACACATATCCCCAGTGAATTATTTGCCAAATGGTCGAACTTTCAATCGGAAATTTAGTGCTTTAATTCCTTAACCCTCTACTGCTCAGATTTTTGATTAAGCTGGAAAATTTTGTATAAATGTTCTTTAAAGTGAAAAACTTGAATCAAATATTTATATTTAAAAAAAAAACGAAATAAATTATTTAATTCAATTGCTTATGCAGACCGCATAAAGGCGGTATTAAGCACGAATGCCACAATAAAAACACAAAAAAGCTTCTATAGAATTCATTTTATTCGCTTATAATAATGCAAGCAAAAATAGCTTTGAAACAAAAAAGAAGAAGAATTTCATAATAATTATAATTAATTAATTAATTATATAAAAGTTTTTTTTTCTTTGGATATCAATGAAATTCTTTATTCCTGTGAAAGTACGTTCGATGCCATTATTTATGGAACTCGATTTCTTTTGCATGGCCACCACGGACACGCTTGCAGAAGTCCAGACGCAGAACCCAATTTTCGATGGTTTTCAAGCTTAAATCGGCCGATACTGCTGCAATTTCACGTTCGATATTCGTACGAAGTTCATCAATCGCCGCTGGCTTGTTGGCATAGACCATAGACCATAGACTTGACGTAGCCCCACAGGAAATAGTCTAACGGCGTCAAATCGCTCGACCGAGGCGGCCAAGCGACTGGACCATTTCGTGAGATAACACGTTCTCCAAACTTGGTTTCCAATAAATTGATTGTGGCATTCGCTGTGTGACTTGTGGCGTCGTCCTGTTGGAACCACTTGTCCTCCAAGCCCATATCATTCGATTAAGACCAAAAACATTCGGTTATCGTTAGCCGGTAGCGATTCCCATTCACAGTTACGTGCCGGTCTTGATCATCACGGCCCAATGACGCCGCCGGCATAAACCACACCAAACCGTAATTTTTTCGGGACACAATGATGACTCATGGAGTATTTGTGGATTGCTGCCTGACCAATACCTCATATTTTGCTTATTGACGAAGCCATTCAGCCAGAAATGAGCCTCATCGCTGAAGATGATTTTTCGATGAAAATCCGAATCATTTTCAAGTTTTTTTGCTCAGTGCAATTCACGAACGTACGACGCTTCTGGTGGACAAGCGGCTTCAGTTCTTGCGTCAATTTAATCTTGTAAGGATGTAGGCCAAGATCTTTTCGCATAATTCGGCACAACGAGAGAAGCATTTGGGCTTTCTTCAACTGAAGCCTCAGCGGCAGCAATATTCTCGACACTATGGGCATTTCTTTGTCTCACTGGCACGGGAACATATTGTACTGTGCCTCTGTATTCAAATTTTTCCACTAGACGCTCAATTGTTGGTGTACTAGGACGATTATGACGACCATAAATTGGACGTAGCGCTCTTATTGTTCAGGCCACCGACTCCGAATTTCGGTTGCAAATTTTAATAATTTCGACACCTAGTTGGATCGTATAAGAGCGGCAAGAAATATGTCCCTGTCCCTGTCGCTCAACTTTTGTAGCGTCCCTGTTGAAAAACCCAATATATATAAATTATAAAAGCAGTCTCTTGTGGTGTTGAACATAAGGTTTATATCGCATTTTCGACATTTTACCTGCGTTTCTGCACTGCGACCGTTTTCCAGAACGTAGGAGAGAACGGGGGAATTGTTCCACTCTATCATATCGCAGATCATCCGGTAGCAGATACGTATGTTTGCTTGATACTGGCTTTTGAGTTGCAAGCAAACGGGGGCGTCCTGGATTTTTTACAGTTTGTTGTACTTGGTAGTTACATAGCAGTTGCGCTAAATAAAGTAGATAATAAAAAAAGTTCGCTTGTATACTTTCACTACTTCATGCGTATATGATATCGACCAACTAGTCCGTCCATCAAGTCTACACCACCCATGTGACGGTTGTATTCCCAGATTATATTCGGGAAAGCAATTTCCTTGTACCGTTTTTCGGAACGAAGGAACCGCGAAACAGTTGGATTGAAATCCGTTTGGTCTGCGAAGGGTTGTGTACCTACGTATGTTGAAGCCAGGCGAACTTCTTTATTGTCTTTCCATGATGTAGTGCTGATATCGATACCAAAAGCAGAACCAACAAACTCCATTGAGAACCCACGCTCTTCTTTTCTCACTTCAGAATCCGTTTGTAGCTTGCAGTTTGAAATCCGATTAGATCGAATGGTTCCCAAGGAATGGATTCCACGAGTTCGAAGGTAAACGAGGAGCGGCAAAGATGTATAAAAGTTATCGAAATACATAATATGATTTTTTAAATCTGGAACTATTTGGCTCAGTCGAACCACAACATTTGATGATGCGCCTAAATCTGGAGAATTTGGTGGTACAATATTATCTCCTGCACCGCAATAGACCTCGAAACCATACGAAAATCCTCCTGAATCGGACAAAACGAAAAGTTTCATACCCCATTTATGTGGTTTGTTAGGCATGTATTGACGAAGGGACGTCTTCATTTGCTCATCGACACAAATGCGCTGAGTCATTGGAATAGACTGAAAACTTTCATTAAAGTGTTTTATAAGTGGCCTTACTTTATAAAGCTGATCATAACCTGGTGATCCTTTGGGGAATCTTACAATTATCATTAAAATGTAGATTACCTCGAAGATGTTAGAATAGGTTTCTTGGTATTGTATCCTAAATTGCTTTGAAAGCATGCTGACCCCAGTAAGTTTGAACGCTTTGATATCGATACACTGATATATAAAACAATATGCCTATGTATTTCCGGATCTCAATTGGTGTTACAGAAAAAGAGGTTTTTATGTTTTTTTGTGTTGCATACAAATTTGTTTGGTGCGCAATTAGACTCAAAATATCATCATCAAGAAAATATGAAAAGCATTTGAGTGGAATAGCGAAACTTGAAAAATGCTTCCCCATTTCTTTGCCAAGAAAAGATATATCAGATTCGCGAATAATTAGATTTGACTACCTCCACAATATTTTCTTGAATTCATTTGCTTTTGCATTTATCAACACAGTCGATTCAGGAGATACATCTACATCCTTAGAATCGTTATTACTTTTGAATCGTTTCTTAGGAGGATCTTATTTGCGATCTTTCCTTATCTGTTCATCATAATTTTTGCTTTGTGACAATTGAAAACATTCAGGTACAGTGGGTTCAATATTGTCAATAGCGAATGATGAAGCGTTACCCAAATTGATTTCATCTAAAAGTCTTGATTCTGACATAGCTAAGACTTTAGCAATAGTTTCTTTATCAATCTCCAAATCTGGGCTTCCCATATTGTCGTCACTATCAAACTGATCGACAGGCTCAGTGGCGCGATGGTTAGTACGGTGAACTGCCGTGCAGAAGGTCTGGGTTCAACACCCAGCCGTAGCAACACCTAAATTGTTTTTTCACTGGCCCTCCTCTCGTGATGATCTGACAAATCATCCGAGTAGTATCAATTGTCATGAGAAGCTTATCTCAACTTAGCCGCTCGGAGTCGGCAGAAAATAGGAGGTCTTGCTAAGTGCTAAGAAGTAAGCACGCACACATGAATGGTTGTGAGAAGAAAGCTAGGCCATTGGTACTAACGAGCCTGTTGCGCCATAAATTTTTTTTTTATTTTTATCAAATTGATCAAATTGATCATCAAAATCTAACGACTCCATCATTTCCCGTATTTCTTTCTCAGTCATAACAGAGAACCAATGGGTAATTCGACGATCCATTGCTACGAAACAAAAAAATTTTGTTGATTATTATGCCCAACCCCGCCGAAAGGCGGTCTACCTTTACATGTACGTAGAAAGATAAAAACGCATATTTTTATTATTTACCCACATATAATTTTTTTAAATTGATATAATCACAGGAAATATTTTTTTTATTTTTTTATTTTCACCACCTTTTAAGAAATAGTTGACTGCGCGATTTTGCATGCACGGGAAACTTGCACTCACAATGAATTAAAAAATGCCGTCGATTTGTCAAAGATAACTTAACATGATAAAATGTAAAGTGTTGCCATATTGTAACTATTGATAACAAATTATAGCTTTAAGTTTAACAATTGGACATTTTAGTTAAGCCCTCCTAAAGGCGGTTCCGGGCAGCACAGGGTTCAGTATGTCAAGGCGGTTTCATTTTTAGCACGGGGAATCGATAGAGTTACACGGGTTTTCTGACGCATCGAAGTCAGCTTACGCTACAGTAGTGTACTCTTGGGTTGTGAAAGAAGGTTCACAGGTTGATGTTATCTATTCAGATTTCGTTAAGGCTTTTGATCGGGTAGACCACAAATTGCTTACAAGAAAATTATTAGCACTTGGCATCCATTCAATACTAAACAAGTGAATTACATCCTACCTAAGTAACAGGAAGCAATTAATTAGAATAGAAAACACTTTTTCGAGGCAGTTTGAAGCAAAGTCTGACGTTCCTTTTTTTTTATAATTTGCACGCACTCAAGGGGTTATGAATACCCTTTATATGTTTTAGCACAGTGCGGGCGTTAAGGGATAAGAAGAGAGGAGATACCGATGCACATTGGTTTTAAATGTCTGTAAGTTATAATGGAAAGGAAAAACAGAGTTTGGTAGCGCATTCCACATTCGTGTTGTTCGGTTTATGAACGAATCTCTATATTTCAGCGTACGTCCGAAGGTAGGCTTGAGGGTAAACTGATTTGCATTCATTGCAAATTGGAGGAATGCAGCTGGCTATTTCATTTGAACATTGGTTGTTAAAATAGCGATAAAACAAGGTAAGGCAGGAGATGTTTCGACGGTGTTCAAGCGAAACTAAGGAGTTCGCTATTCTTATGTCTCCTATAAGTTTTTTTCGCACGTGTTTGAATCCTATCTGGTAGGTACAATGTTGATTTTGGTGCAGCTGACCAGACGTGGGCGTTGAATTCAAGTTTTGGGCGTATAAACGCTTTATGTATTGTGGCCAGATCAGAGGGGGTGAAATATTTCTTACATCGATTTAGGAAACCTAGCCATTTCGCTGCGTTTTTAGCGACTTCGAATATGCGGTCGTTCCAACGTAAGTCGTTACTAACACACATACCTAGCATGGAAAGCTTTTCGGTTTCGTAAGTGCCATTCATGGATAATGGCTCTAGATTTTGGTGATGCTTTAATGACAGAAGACAGCATTGTGTTTTGGAAGCATTGAATTCCACTCTATTAGATGTACCCCATTTGATAATGCTATCAAGGTCGGAATTGAATGAGCTTAACATATTTTAGCGTTTAGAGTCCACGTTCGAAGGTGAGGGACGAGGACCTGTAAACGAATATGAGAAGCTGAGGGTACTGTCATCAGCGAAGGAATGAATTGGATTAGAAGTTGCAGACAGGAGATCATTTATAAAAATGAGAAAGAGAGTCGGAGACAAAACTGAGCCTTGAGGGACACCAGCATTTATTTGGTGAGTTACAGACTTGAAACCATCCAAAACAACTTGAATTGAACGTTTCGAAAGATAATGTCTAATCCATAGAAGAAGTTTTTCGTCGATTCCAAATGCACGCATTTTCGACAAAAGGGCTTGATGCCAAACCCTGTCAAATGCCTTTGATATATCAAGCGCAACAATCTTGCTTTCGCCACCATGGTGGATTGATTGGTTCCACTTTTCTGTGAGATATGTCATCAAATCACCAGTAGACCTGTTGCTGCGAAAACCATACTGCCGGTCATTGAGAAGTTTTCGTGTTTCGAGATATTTCATAAGCTGACGATTTATCAGCGTTTCCATGACCTTGGAAAGAAGGGACGTAAGTGCAATTGGACGGTAGTTGGAGAGAGAAGAAGATTCGCCTTTTTTTGGTACAGGCTGGACAAATGCTGTTTTCCATCTACTCGGAAAGAGTCCTGATGAGTAGGATAGATAGAAAAGCTTACGCAGTGGTTTTGCTAGCGTAGAAGAACACCTCTTCAGAATGATGGGGGATATACCATCTGGACCAGCGGATTTATGTATGTCAAGATCAGATAAAACTCTTGCAACTGTACGAGTACGAAAGTGAATTCGTCCCATAGAATGATCTACGTTCTCAAGTACAGGAGGAGACTGAACACAATCTGGCAATGTAGAATTGGCTGCGAAATGCGCAGCAAGCAGATTGGCTTTGTCTAAAGAGCTGACAGCTGGAATGTCATTGTGAACGAGCGTCGGAATTGATGCTGATGCCGAATTTTTTATGTTTTTAACAAATGACCAAAAGTTTTTACTACCTCTGGGCATTGTAGAATTTTTTGCCTCAACGTTCGGTCATAGAGGAATTTGGCACGCTTTAAATGGGCAGTACAGTCATTTCTGGTTTGTTTGAACTTTGCTCGGTTTTCCTCTGTTGGGTTCGTCTTGTACAACCGAAAGTTTGTCTCCTCATCCTGATAGCTTCTTAGCAGCTCAAGTCATACCACCCTTTTGCCTTTGGTTTGATACTCTTAATTCTGTTTGGAATAAAAGATCTCATACCAAAGAGAATGATATTTGATATCATATCAGCAGCAGCATCCACGTCACTATCGAGGAAACATAGTGACCCAGTTAAAATTCCTAAAAAAAACTGTTTAATGGCTTTCTCGTATTGCCATACGGTTTTTTGGGAATTTGCTCTTTAACTGTGTGGTTGGAGTACGAGAAATTTGTTGATATGATACAGTGGTCTGACGAACCTAGAGGCGATAATACATTGATGATGTATTTATCAGGGTGAGAGGTAAGAAACAAGTCCAGGGTGTTGGCGGCTTGACTGTTAATATCCGGTATGCATGTCGGCTCATTTACAAGCTGGGTTAGGTTGTTTACCTCAGCAAAGATCTCAACATACCTTCCTTCGGGTGTTGTCTGTCCCTGTTCCTCAGGGAAGTTACTTGGGACCTTTGTTGTTTGCATTATTTGTGAATGATATTGATTCAAGAGTGCCTTTCTGTCAAGAGTCAATTCTGTAGCTGATTGCCATAAGCTACAGGTTGACATACACGCAATTACGGATTGGTGTGATTGTAATAACTTGCAACTGACCTTAGGGAAATGTAATGTTTCATAATTTTTCACATAAGGTGGCCTACAGTCTATGGTTACTCCATGGCTGGGCACTTAGTAATTAGAGTTGAAGAAATTAATGACTTAGGCGTTACGTTCTATTCGAAACTAAATTGTCAATAAATACATAGACAGTAAAATATCGAAAGTAAATCCCCTTATTTGGTTTAATAAAGGGAAAAGCAAGGATTTTTCAGCGATAAAAACTCTTAAGACCTAACATTGTTCTTTAGTACGATCTGTTTTGGAATACTGTTCTATTATTTGGTCACGAGCTTATCAGGGGCATATAAATCGGATTGAACGCATGCAAAAGTATTCTTCAAGATGTTGCCTTTGTTACTTTAATGGGTCAGTTAAAATGCCCAGTTATGAGGAAAGATGTCAGAAAGTCATTGGAAACGAGAAGAAATATTCAGGACATAATGTTTATAAAACACATCGCTTCTTGCAGAATAAACTCAACGTTCTTACTGTCCAATCATCCTTTTTACGTTCCGGGTATACCGTTGCGTGAGAATGGTTTGTTTTATGAATCTAACCATTCAACGAGCTATGAAAGGAATGAGCCTTTAACAAGGTGCATTCGAAGTATTAATTTAGTATGCAATTCCGTTTTTTCCAGTGTTGATAATTCTATCAACAGAATTGCATTTAAAAAAAGGTTAAATGAATTATTATAATTGTTCATAGGTTTTTTTTTTACTTTTGCTTCTAACTTACAATTGTAATTATTGAAAGTACAAGTTTTTCCCTTAGGGTAATTTATTTTTTTCTCTTCAATTGAATATTGAATATGTTTTCTTCAATTATGTTTTAATATAAGATCATTGCGTTTACATTGGAATAACTTTCGTTTAAATATAAATCACTTGTTAAGTGCGTTAAAAATAATTATTGTAGTAGAAACAAACATTCTATGTTTGATCGGGTAGACCACAAATTGCTTACAAGAAAATTATTAGCACTTGGTATCCATTCAATACTAAACAAGTGAATTATATCCTACCTAAGTAACAGGAAGCAATTAATTAGAATAGAAAATACTTTTTCGAGGCAGTTTGAAGCAAAGTCTGACGTTCCTCAGGGAAGTTACTTGGGACCTTTGGTGGTTGCATTATTATTATGTTTTAATATAAGATCATTGCGTTTACGTTGGAATAACTTTCGTTTAAATATAAATCACTTGTTAAGTGCGTTAAAAATAATTATTCTAGTAGAAACAAACATAGAAGATGAAGAAACTAGTTTTTATGAAATCGATGGTTTCAATCTGGAATTTGTAAACTGAATCAACAAGAGAGGTGGAGGAATTATGATGTTTGTCCGGAACAATTTAGCCCACAAACGAATACCTTCGGAAACTATATCATATGAAAATATTAAAATTAGCTTCACGCAAAGAAACATTACAAAGTACGCTGTTGGAGTATATAGACCACCAGGCTTTAGTAAAAAATCATTTATTGATGAAATTGCAAATAATTTAGATCAAATAGGAATAAATGAAGAAATGATTGTGATGGATGATATGAATATTAATATTAATGATTGTAACTCAAACTATGTGAAAGACTATTTGAAGATGTTAGCATCACTGAGACTGATGAATGTCATTACTGAATGTTCATGGGTAGATCCTAAGAAGGGGACGAAATCAATAATTGATCACATCCTTGTAAGCAGAGTTGATAAACAAATTAATTCCGCCGTGATCGAGAGTGGTACCGACCATTACCCAACTCTTTACTCCGCAGATGATTTAGCAACATCAGATAACCACATAGTCAGTACTTCATATATATGCAACGGCAAAGTAAATGAGCTCATTTTGGAAGCAGACTGGAAAGAAGTCAGTAACGAAGAAGATGCCGAGAAGTTACATAATAAACTAGTCCGCAAACTAAATGATATTTATAAAAGATCAACTTACACAAAATCAACACAGAACAAACGAAAAAATAGCCCCTGGACAGCCCCTGACTTTATCACTTCATGCAAAAAAAAGGGATGAACTCTACAGAAGGTGGAAAAATAACAAAGGCAACAAAACCTATGAAAGAGAGTATAAAAGTTACAAGAACAAAACAAATAAAATGATAGCAGCTCAAAAATTTAACTTCTATATGAACCAATTCATTCAATTCAAGGCCGATCCTAGAAAAACCTGGGGATTAATAAACCAAATATTAGGAAGGAAAAGGCCAAATATTGATGATACGATGATACGAATTTTTCAATTGAAATCAAAACATTATCCAACAATTGTGCACAACTTTGCACAGACGTCGCAAATTATTCATCACTGTAACTCCATCACATCGAATCATAGGAATGCAAGAGTAGAGAACTCTATATTCGCTAATGCTACAAATATCCAAGAAATGAGTGTCATTATAAGTTCCCTTGGTGAAGACAAATCGCCAGGAATTGATAGAATTAGAGCCGTTGATATCAGAAGACACGCCGAAATATTTGCTCCTATTCTATGTAAACTGTTTAACCTTAGCCTGACACAGTCAAAAATCCCGTCAACACTGAAAACCGCTGTCGTGAGGCCGATCTATAAGAATGGAGTTAAAAATCAACTGAGCAATTATAGACCAATATCAATACTTCCAGTAGTTGAAAAGTGTCTGGAAGGCGTAATTTCGCAAAGATTGCAGAGTTTTATTGACAAGCACTCTCTTATTCATAAAAGTCAATACTGGTTTCAAACAAACATAAATACAGGCAAACTGCTAGGTGAATTCGTAAACTGTATCAATGACAATTTAAACAAAAGCCATCATGTTCTAGTCCTGTTCATGGATTTCAAAGCTTTCGACACTCTTAACCATTCAAAGTTACTAGAAGCGCTTAGACGGATTGGCATACGAGGAGTAATGGCTGATTGGCTCAAGGATAATTTACACAACAGGCTGTTTTGTGTAAAAATTAAGGACGTGATGAGTGAGAAAAGAGACGTGCAGTATGGAGTCCCTTAGGGATCAAAACTTGGTCAAATTCTCTTTATCCTATACACGAATGAACTACTTCGTGTTTTTAAACAAAGCATTCCTTTTGCCTTTGCTGACGACACGGCGATTGTGCCACAGGTCTCTCGACACAGCGACGAGAATTATGCAGGAGGAGTTGAATGCTGCAGTTAAATGGTGCCATGATAACGGTCTAGTTATTAACGCATCAAAAACCAAGATGATACATATCCGGAGTCCACAATGCAAGCCCACTCAGAGTAGAATATACTTGAGAAATGATGCCTGTCCGAACACTGCAAACGAAACTATTGAATTAGTAGAAAGTTACAAATATCTTGGAGGTATCATTGACTCTCATTTTCTATGGAGCAAACACATCGACAAGTTTCGCATGGATCTGAAGAAGGCGTTATACGCATTGGCCCATTTGCGGTACCATGCCACGGTTCCTGTCTTAATACAAGTGTACTATTCCCTAGTTGAGTCCAAGTTACGGTATGGTATACTCGCCTGGGGCAACGCAGCAACAACCCAAAAACAAAAAATTACAAAGCCTTCAAAACTCAGCGATGAAACAAATAAACTCGAGCTATCCGCCCAACGATGAAAGAACGTTCAAAGTTCTTGAGGTCGAGCAAATTTATAAGATGACACTAATACTGGAGTACTTTGACGATGACCGTTTTATTCGACCAATAAACCATGTTATCAACACCAGAAGACGTGCCCAAGGTATGCTTCAATTGCCAAGAAATTATAATGTTTATGGTAGACGACAACTTCAATACAGCGTTCCAGTATCAATCAACGAATTACCTCGAGGACTAGTGAGCATAGAGAATTACAAGACCAGAAAAAAAAAACATTAAACATTTCTTACTAAACTCAAGTCATTAACTTATCCACAAAGTTTTTGTATGTACTATCTTAGTTTTTTTTTTTAAATATCTACATCTTTCACTCTCAAGCTTACTTATATAATTTAAACCTAAAGAAACACAACCTTCTGCAGACAAGCCACAAGGCTTCGCAGAAACGTCTAACCGGACAACAACTGCAGACCCATTTAACACTTGATAATATGTATCAAAAATAACCATTTGAGGCAACTTAAATATCAAATTAAAGTTTATTTTATTCTCTTTAATTGTAATTCTATAAAAATTTTATAGCCTTAACATTTTATTTATTAAAATAAAGAAACAAAAATAAGTCGAAATTCGATCTCACACGACTAACCGGATAAATTGCAATTGTATGCTTATTAAACTTAGTAACTGTTTGAAATAACTGTTTCGATTTTTGCTGATATAGAACATGATAATGCGTGACGTTTTTTTGCATTTTGTAAAGTTACATTGTAATTTTCATTCGAAAAAGTCAACAATGGCTGGTCGACGTAAGCAAACATCTCTAGAGATAAGAAATTTAATTTTGCAACATCGCTCGGAGGGAAAAACAATAAGAGAAATTTCGGATATTGTTCACAGAAGTTCTTCAACTATCCATGATATAATAAATAAATTTAAAAAGGAAAATCGAGTGAGTAACAAGTGCAGAAAAGGCCAAGGGAAGAAACTAACACTGAACGATGAAAAGTTCAATAAGAGAACTGTTGAAAAAGACCCCTTCATTTCTGCCGATAAAGTAAGGATTGAGGTCGAAAAAAATTGAAATAAATCAGTTTTAACTGAAACCATTCGGCGTAGTATAAGAAGTTTTGGTCTAAATGGGCGAGCTATTTGGAAGAAACCATACATTTCTCCTAAAAATAGAAATGCAAGATTAGTGTTTGCAAAGACTCATCTAAATAAGTCATATGAGTATTGGAGTCAGGTAAAATACGTTTTAACATGCAATATATGATTTTATTACTCTTATTATAGGTCCTTTTTACTGATGAAAGTAAATTTAATTTACAAGGCTCAGATGGTCGAAGGTTCGTTTGGTGACGCGCAAATGAAACATTTCGACCAAAACATACTAGGTCTACTTTGAAGCACGGGGGAGGCTCAGTTATGGTTTGGGGTTGCGTATCTGCTGCCGGAACAGGGAATTTACATTTTATTGAAGGTAAAATGGATAAATTTCAGTACGTCAACATTCTGAAACAACATGTGAAACCGTCTTGTGAAAAATTGGGAATCGACAACCTTACATTTTACCAGGACAACGATCGCAAACATAAATCACATGTCGCAAGATCATGGCTAATATACAACTGCCCACATGTTATGGATACACCAGCACAATCCCCAGATCTCAATATCATAGAGCTCATTTGGGACGAACTTGCGCGTAGAGTGTATTTTGTAAAAATATATTTTTCTCTTACTTGAAGAGTTTTTTTTTATATATAGTCTGGAAGTTGTAATGATAATGGTAGACTTAAATAAATAAACAAAAAAAATATTCGTATATCTATTGTGGGTGCTAAAACTAGCATTGCACCTGTTAATCCAACACTGACAATTCCACTACTCGAGTTGCGTGGCTCTCTGTTACTAAGAAAGCTATTGAGTAAAGTAAAAGATGCTTTCGCTATGCACACCATAAATTGCTTTGCATATTCTGATTCCACCGCAGTATTACACTGGATTCAAGGATATCCTAGGGCGCGAAATGTTTTTACAGATAATCGCGTATCACAAATCGTGAGTGCCTTTCCAGCCTCAATGTGGCATTATGCTCGGTGGATACAAAATTCAGCGGATTTTGCAACTCGCGGAGTGATGCTTCGAAAATTACTAAATTTAACCTTGAGGTTTTTCAATTTTCCAAATACACAAGATTCTGTGAAGAGCGAAATCGTATGTCATACACATTCTACAAAACCTGAATTGGTCATTTTCGAAAGGTTTTCCGAACTTAATAGACTTCTTCGAGTGGTTGCGTCTTGTATGCGTTTATTTCGCTTATAACGGGTGATCCAAGTAGAGATACTTTTTTCAATAGCCTTTTTTGACAGATCACGTGTGAGTCGTGTCATGCTGTCATGTTATTTTTGTTAAGTATTGTTTGGCATTTCATAATGGAAAGACTTACGCGTGAACAAAGTTTACAAATTGTTCAACTTTATTAGGAAAATTCACGTGTGTTTCGTGCACTTCGCTCAACTTATGGTCAACATAATCGGCCTACTGAGCGTACTATTCGCAACACCATCACCCATTTTGAGACCCAGCATTCATTGATAATATTCGACCGAATAGACCAGGTCCAGCATGCTGTGAAGAAAATATAGCTGCCGTAGCTGAGAGTGTACACGAAGACCGTAGAGAGTCGATTCGGCGCCGTTCGCAGCAACTCGGACTGACGTATGGAACGACTTGGCGCATTTTACGTCAAGATCTTAAATTGAAAGCGTACAAAATACAGCTTGTGCAACAACTGAAGCCGCTCGACCTTCCCAAGCGACATCGCTTCGCTCTATGGGCTCTTGAAAAGTTCCAAGAAGATCCGACGTTTTCGAGGCAAATTTTGTTTAGAGATGAGGCCCATTTCTGGCTCAATGGGTATGTAAACAAACAAAATTGCCGCATTTGGGACGAAGAGCAACCTGAAGAGATTGAAGAACTGCCACTTCATCCAGACAAAACAAAGGTTTGGTGTGGTTTGTGGGCCGGTGGAATCATCGGTCCATATTTCTTTAAAAATTATGCCGGTGCGAACGTAACCGTCAATGGCGACCGTTATCGTGCCATGATAACCGACTATTTGATGCCTGAAATTGAAGCTCGTGATCTCGGCGACATTTGGTTTCCCACACATCGCATCAATCAATGGACTTATTGAGAGAACATTTCGGTGAGCACATAACTTCACGTTTTGGGCCGGTCGATTGGCCACCAAGATCGTGTGATATCACACCGTTAGACTTTTTCCTGTCAAAAGCTTATGCCGACAAACCCGCTTCGATTCAGGCCTTGGAGGAAAACATTACGCTTGTCATTCGCCAGTTACCAGTCGAAATGCTCGAACGAGTGATCGAAAATTGGACTCAAAGGATGGACCATCTGCGACGTAGCAACGGCCAACATTAAATAGACATAATCTTCAAAAACTAAATGCCAAAGAATGTTCTTTCAAATGATAATAAACATTCTCCATTAAATATGAATTCTTTGTGTTTTTTTCTTTAAAAAAGTAGGGAACCTCGAAATGGATCACCCGTTATAAACAATCCAAGGCATTTTCAAATTTAAAACCGCTGTCAGTGGTAGACATAACATTAGCTAAAACCCAACTTCAAGTTGCCTCAAAATTCAACGTTAAATAAGGACCTTCGCTGTTTTAATTTTAGGTCTTCATCATTTAATAAAAGCATGCATTTATCAATGTCCAGTTTGCATGAGACAACGAGCAGTTCCAAACAAACAACAAATGGGTGAACTTCCTATGTCCAGTTTGCATGAGACAACGAGCAGTTCCAAAACAAACAACAAATGGGTGAACTTCCTAGGTACCGCTTGCAACCTGGTACAGCTATTCAAAATATTGGTATTGCTGTCGCCGGTCCATTTTCCGGACGAACTTGGAAAGGACGTCATACATCGTATTATACATTTGCATGTCAACAAAAGCGTTGAACCTCGAAGTCGTCACGGAGTTGTCATCAGCTGCATTTATTGCATCGTTATGTCGTTTTCTTTCCAGGAGGGGTAAATGCCAAACATTTTACAGCGATAATGGTAAGAACACCCGATATTCCTATACACCATGCAAAGGTATCGCGCCAGCGATTCATGCATCGTAAAAGTTTATTCGAGTTAAAGTGTTCGTTATTGTTTGCATTTTATGAGTATTCAGCGGTTCTATGCTGAGAATACCCATAGCTCCACAGTATGAAATTATGTATAAATCCCTAATCGATTTGAAAATAAAAGCAGTCTTGAACACACTCTCGATTTTTCAACTTGTTTCACTGCGGACGTAATTAGCCATCCACTTTCTGCGAGCTGCGCCTTAGAAACAGTAGCGTACTGCACTTAAACAGCTAAGGGCTGAATAGGGATTAATCTGGTAGACAAACCATTAAGACTTTACACATTTTGCTGTATTTTTCAGACTTCAACGCAGAGGTATCAGATGCGCTTACCTATGAAGGTTTCAATTGGCGGTTATCTCCTCCTCATGCTCCTCACTTCGGTGGCATTTGGGAAGAAGGTGTCAACACCGTGAAGTATCATCTACGTCGAGTATTGGGTAATAATTCGGTTACTTACGAAGAGTTCTCTACAGTTCTATGTCATATTAAAGCTTGCGCCAAATCTATACCATTGTGTAGTCGCTTCGAAGGAGACACGGACCCTCTTAGGCCGGCACACTTTTTGATTATGCGGCCAATACTGACCGTTCGCAGACCTCAACGTGTTGGATGCAAACGTTTCAAAGATAACGCGTTGGCAGTTTCTACAACGTTTAATGCAAGAGTTTTGGCGAAGATGGTCACATGATTATCTATCTCAACTTCGTAAGCGTCCAAAATGGCTCGAGAAGTGCAAGAACATTTGTGTTGATGACGTGGTATTAGTGAAGGACGAGTTTAGGCAACCCTGTCAGTGCATCATTGGACGTGTTTTAGAAACGCACCCAGGCTAAGATGGCTTGGTTCAAGTCGTAACGATTGCTACAGCGAATGGACAGCTTAAACGCCCAGTATGCAGATTATGCCCCAAGGGAAACCAGCCAATTTTGGGTTTTCCCCTTTTGCCCTACGTAAATGTGCAAGTTTACCTTGTTTTTCCTTGTAAGAATTGTTTAACCGAACCCTTGCTAATGGCATTTTTATTGCTGAGTGGAATGTATCTACAACAGATCCAGTTTATAAAACTGGTGATAAGTAAATGTGAAGGCTACAATCCGCTATGCAGATTGTTCAATAGGTTATCCCATCCCAACCTTACATTCAATATCCCTCAAAATTTAGGCTTTATGGCAACTAAATATTAAAAAAAATTTCATTGTCACAAGATGTCGACTACACGACGAAAAGCAGCAGCACTGTTAATAGCCAGAATGGCACGGAATAATACCTGGCCTGCTGTTCCAGATGATTCTAGACAAGCTGCTTCGACATAGTCGGACAACAGGTTTTCTAGGTATTTCAGGGGTTAGTCAGTCACCTTAAATAGAGATGGTGGTGAATAAACCGAAAGGCTAACGGGAGAGCTCAATCCAGTAGTGGATACCGATGACCCCGTGTCCTAGGGGTATCAAATAAATTGGAACTGGCCCTCCAGGTTTGGGGTTGTGGTTTGGGTTAACTACCCAACCATAGAAAAAAACTAAAGGTTACGAAGCAACCAATAGCCTCGGAAAGGACTGATTTCCTTGTTGACGACCTTGCTAAAGGAAAAAAGGACAACGATATTCGTATCTGCACCTTGAATGTGAGCACATTAACCAGGAGAGGTGCAAGCGAACAACTAGCGGAAGCCCTAAACTGCTACAAAGCCGACATTACTGCCGTCCAGGAAATACGATGGGATGGGCCGGGCAAAAAGAGGATGAAAAACTGTGACATCTACTACGGACCGTGTTATAGTGAGCAGAAACAGCGACTATTCGGATGCGAATTTATTATAAGTGCCAGGCTTAGGCAAGAAGTCTTATGTTTCCAAGACATTAGCGAACGCATTGTAACAATCCGCATCAAGGCCAAATTCGCCAACATAAGCCATGTATGCGCTCACGCCCCAATGGAGGAAAAAGATGATATAGCTAAGGACTGCTTCTATGAGCTCCTTGACAAAACCTATGAGCGACTACAGAAGTACAATGTTAAAATCGTGCTGGGAGATTTTAACGCAAAGGTAGGAAGAGAAGACACTTTAGCAGTATTGTCGGAAAACATAACCTACACGACAACACGTCTGGTAACGGACTCAGGCTAATTGACTTCGCTACGGAACGAAATGCCACTTTAGTCAGCACATGGTTTCCTCACCTCGATATCCATAAGGGGACATGAAGGTCTCCAGATCAACGAACGGTCAATCAAATTCATCACATAGCGATAGACAAAAGGCATGCACCCAGTATTTTGGATGTCCGAACATTCCGAGAAGCTAACATCGACTCGGACCACTACCTTGTTGCAACCAAGGTTAGAATGCGGATATAAATAATGCCACAACAATCCAGAAATACTGTGAAAAAAATTAATGTCGAAAGACTGCAATCGCAAGAGACCGCCAAGACCTTCGCGCAACGAGTATCCTTAAACCTCTCGATTAACACCAAACCACAAGCATGGAATGTCGAAGAACAACGGCAACGATGCCAACAAGCCATTAGATCAGCCGCAACTGATGTGCTAGGTTTCTTCCGCCCACCAGCGAGACACCCCTAGTTTTATGAGGAATGCCGACAGATGCTCGCAACCAAGAACGAGGCCTACAAGGCAAAGCTTCAGGTGAAGACGAGAGCTGTCGTTGAGCTCTGTAGGCAGAGAAGAAGGTAAGAACACCGGCTTTCAGAAAGAAGATAAAAGAGCAAGAAAAGCGCGCGATCGAGAATATAGAGAGGTGCCGCTCCAGGAACGATGTTCGCAAGTTTTACCAAGGTGTAAAATGTCAAAGCAAAGGATACAAGGCTCGAACAGAATCCTGTCGAGATGAACAAGGAAATTTCGTAGTTGAGACACAGTCGATGCTGAGGATATGGAAAAACCACTTCTGCGATGACAAATAGCATTCTGCTGTCAGGCATTCAGAATGAACCATTCAATCTTGGCAACAACAGCGAATACTGCCAACCACCCGACCTGAGTGAAGTTAGGATAGCAATATCTAAGCTCAAGCTTAACAAGGCTGCAGGAAATGACCTGTTAAGTAACATCCACCAACTCATAAGCCGAATCTGGTCGGAAGAAAGTTTGTCTGAAGAATGGAACCTCAGCATCGTTTAAAAAAGGAGACCCTCTTAACTGGGCCAACTACAGAGGCATAAGTCTCCTCAACATCGCCTACAAGATCCTATCTGCCGTAATATGTGAACGTCTGAAACCGTTTACCAACAACCTGATCGGCTCTTATCAGTGTTGTTTTAGCCCGGGAAATTCCACAACCGATCAAATCTTCAGACTTCGGCAGATCCTGGAAAAAACCCAAGAAGTCCAAATCGATACCCACCACCTATTCATCGATATCAAAGCCGCATACGACGGCATTTATATAGACGAACTATACAGAGCCATGTCTAGTTTTGGTATACCGCCCAAACACGTCCGTTTGTGTAGGATGACGATGGAGAATTCTCGCTGCTCCATCATTATCGGAAACGACCGTACCGACACATTCGATACAAAAAAAGGATTTAGGCAAGGCGATGCGCTATCACGTGACTTCTTCAATCTGATTCTCGAAAGGATTGTGCAAAACTCGCGAGCCAACGTGATGTCATAGCCACGTTTTCTAGTATAGAGAGGGAAGCGGCTAAAATGTGTTTACCAGTAAATGACGGCAAGACGAAGTATATGCTGTCAACACGAAAGGACACACAACATCGACGAATTGGACAGAACTTCACCATTGACAGAAACCGACCTCAACCAACTTTAAGTGCGCAACTCGAGGCAGTTAGCTCAGGCCCGGGCTAATTGGGGAGGCATGTTTGTTGAGGCTCATGTTCATTCCGGACTGCAGCCCCGTATATTGCATTATAATTTGGTTAAATTCTTTGTTCTATTTTCATAAAATCATAAAATTTGTAAATTACCGGAAAAAACTAGGTATGCAGAATTAAAAATTCAAACAAAACCATTAGGGCCATTTTCGATAAATTCAACATTTCAAAAACTTGCAGCCAAAAATGTACAAAATATCAATTTTCATTTAAATCCAAGAGTTGCTCTTGCGATAGGTATCAGTCATTTTCAAAAGTATCGCAGTGCTAATTTTTTTGCGAAAAACTGTTTATGTCATCTTATTCTAATAGCAGCTTAAATATTCATATGTAGCACTAACGATGTTGATGCAAATTAGTAGGTGCAGTAAAATAATCACCACGAAATAAGCCACATAGGATTTAATCCCCAACAAATTGGAAATAGCCCCCGTTGGAGTTATATCTTTTTGGAATAGGAAATAAGTCCAACTGCTGTTAGTGCGTTTTGCTTGTGTTTTCTCTTCATTTTCATGCATTCAAACTCCCACACATCCCAAATCCAATAGAAAGCTTCAGCAAGGTGGTTGCAGGATGGGTAAGGGAAGGGGCAAAATGCACCCCAACTCACATTTAAACTTTGCGTACACCAAACTTGAATAGAATTCCAATTTCAAATGGCAATAACACCCCCAGTAGTTCATCCTTTTCCATAACATGGCTTATTTCCATGGCAGTTATTTCACTGCACTAAATTAGTAGCTACAATTTTTATCGAAATAATCTTAAGAAAATGCGAGATACCGTTTATTCTTGGGTGAAGGGATCACAGTCACATTTGATAGTGCCATGAACAGCCGCGCAGAAGGGTTGGGTTCGATTCTCATGGAAACATGGAAACAGCTAAAAACGATGCATTGGCCCGTGATGATCTGACAAAATCTACGAGTGGTATCAATTGTCAAGGAAAGCTTATCTTAACTTAGCCGTTCGTAGTCGCATTAAACAGGATGTCCAGCCATCCTGCAAGAATTACACATAAAATTTCATTAAATTTAAATCATTAAGTTAAGATCCTCAATTCAAAAAAATCTTATTAGACCATCAATCACAACCATAGCTGAAATTTCAAACCGAGTAGTTTGAGCTCCAGACTCCAGGCAGCGGACATACATTTTAAAAGAACTACTTTTTTGGAATCGGGGTACTCCAAAAATAAACAATTTTCAATCCATGGCAATACTTACCCTTACTAAGTTTAATGGTGATGATAACAAATTAACGACCCAAAATCAAGTGACATACGGATGGACGGATAAATAGACGAACTGTCGTACATGGCTAGATCGACCAAGCCCTCGATTCTGATTTGATCAATTACTTAACAATTTGTCGAACATTTCCTTTGTATTACAAACTTTTTGCAACCCTAAGGAAAAGGGTTTAAAAACATATGCGACTTCAGAAGAAATGTTATAAGATTAGACGCTATAGTCTATCACTTTGTGCAGAATACAATAATAGTTTAGTTATAAACAAACAATAACAATAAAATTTCATACATAGGTGTCATGCTTTCCAGTAATTTGTCCGGTGCACAGTCCATCAGCAGCATCAAATTTTTCGAATCGCTTGGGGGTGGATAGAATTTTTCCTCGATTTTCTTCAGCGGGCATTGTGTATAGGCAGTCGAAACGTGTAAAACACTTTTTAGATTTTTCATTTCGTTACACAGTAGCATTACATCTCGACAGGCTTTCACATTGATCTGCATGGCAACTTTTAGTTTTTCATCAAATCGTACCGTAGCTGCCATGTGAAATACGATATTGACATGTTCGACTAATATTTTACGATCAGCAGGATTTAATCCTAAACCCGGCAGCATACAATCTCCAGCAATACCTTGGAAATGATGACGAAACTTTGGTGCCGCCGCTTTCATTGCATTGAAAATCTAAAATATACAAAAAAAATAAAAATTGTAACATAAAGCACAAAGAGTATTTTCTTAAATAAAAATATTTATTAAAATTCGAAGTATAAGTATTTTACAATAATGTAGGATGTGACAATATTGATGAAATGTTTTCACTAATATGTAGTTTTTTTTTCATATTTCATAAGAAAAATTGTCTGGCTAGAGCTTTTGAGCCCGGTTGATCTAATTCGTGATCTTATTGTGAAAAGTGCAAAATTTCGAAACGCTTTCGATCCCCTGATCTCGAGGGCAAATTTTTGTATCTGGGTAAGAGAATCCAAGCAAATATGCCACCAAAAACTCCGAAAGACCCAAGGGTGAATTTTTACAGCCCTTTACAAAAGTTACCAGATGGTGACTGTGATGATATGGACGAAGTAATTTCACCAAGTCAATCCAAGAAGGTGAATATTTCACCTATTTAATTATAACAAAAAAAGCTGTGATTATGTATATTCCTTAACCCACACGTGTTTATTTATTTACAACCTGCAAAAAACGGTATCATGACTGCAAGACAAAGGTAAGTAAAGCTAAAGCTTTCTTAAATCTTGTGCTCCAAAGTGATTTGTTTATAATTAAATAGCGGAAAGATCAAACTAAAAACGTGTTTAAGGAAAGTTTAAAAAAATTATTAATTTTAGTGGGATTTTTATGTTTTAAACTTTGTGTTGCCATAAGGCAACGCCAGGGCTGCTAGGGTACTGGTTTTTTATTTGATTTTCTACGCAATTGTTGAATGATTTTTGTTTTTTATGTCAAATTATAAATGTTTTCACTATTTTAAGTGTTGTTAATATTTAATTTAATATTATTGCAACTTAACTTTGCCAGATGTATAAGATATTCTTGAGGATTTAGATTCCGATGACGAAAACTATGGAGTAAATGCGGTTTATACAGCCTCCTGAAGATGAAGGCAACGTAAGCGGGGAAGACGACCTTATCGATGAAGAGGTTTGTGGAATGCCAGGCAATGTTTGCGCCGAACAATTGAAAAGTGTCTGCGAGGTGGTTTTCGCTAACGGGAAGCGCTTGCAGGACCTTGGTGAGGAGGATGAAATCCAAGAAATCTTCCATAAAATTGTTGAATCAGCTGAAAACATTGAAGTTGCTGCGTCATCAAAAAGCACAGAAATAATAGGAATTTCAGCACAGTCTGCTGAAATTTCTTCACGTACCGAATTTCCTGTGCAATTATATGACCTGAGCGCAAATATAAGTGGAAAACCGACAAAACAAATGCAATGGTGCCTATTTTCTCAGAGGCCAAATACGAAGACTGCAAAAATCTAAAACCAGATGAGCAGTTTGAAAAGTTTTTCGACGAATACTTGATTCAGCACATCTGCGAATGCACAAATTTATATGCAGTGAAAAATAATCGAAAAATAAAAAAAATACTTCGAAGGTTTCTTAAAAATTGTGATACATTTAAATTTTTCGTTCCTAAAATTAGAGCTTCGAGTTGTCATCGCAATATTGATTGTTACAGGCTACAACGGCCAATTCACGTTCCGAAATATGTGGTCTACCGACTCTGATCTACGAAACGAAATGGTTTTTAACAGCATGCGTCGAAATCGCTTCGAATATATTGTTTGGTGCCTCCATTTTGAAAAGGAATTAGTTGCTCCCAAAGACATAACTGACAAAATGTGGAAGTTGAGGTCCTTAATTGATCGCATCAAAGCCAACATGT
This sequence comes from Rhingia rostrata, assembly GCA_949824845.1. Classification (NCBI taxonomy): domain Eukaryota; kingdom Metazoa; phylum Arthropoda; class Insecta; order Diptera; family Syrphidae; genus Rhingia; species Rhingia rostrata. The sequence goes on from OX463759.1 coordinate 15,873,407, forward strand.
TAAAAAACTTTCACGCAGAGCAAAATCTTTCGTATGATGAGAGCATGATACCCTACTTTGGAATACATGGATGCAAGCAGTACATCAATGGCAAGCCGATGCGATTCGGATACAAAGTATGGTCCCTTTGAACTCCCTCAGGGTATATGATTAATTATGAAATCTACCAAGGAAAAAATATTCGGGGTGCACCTGAATACGAAAAACTTGGCAAGTGTGCAGCGCCATTGTTGAGCACGGTAGATGACTTTTCGGAAGAAGTCCAAAAGCTACCGTTTTCATTTTTTTTTCGACAATTTATTCACGGGTATCAATTTGCTGATACATTTAAAAAGTCGTGGATTCAATGGCACTGGTACAACAAGAAACAATCGCATCCCCAAATCTTGTCCACTGCCTAAGAAAGATGCAATAAAAAAAAAACAAAAACGTGGGTATATGGAGTCTAAAAAAATGGATGAAAACGGAATACATATTATAAAGTGGAAGGACAATTCGGCTATAAGTATGGCGTCAACTCTGAATGGGACTCAACCGATTTCAACAACAATGCGGTATTCGAGAGAAGAAAAAAAGAAAGTAAAAGTTGATAGACCCCATGTTGTAACCGAATACAATAAATATATGGTTAGCGTAGATCGGTATGACCAAAATGTGGCGGCTTACCGAATGGAATATCGGGGAAAAAAATGGTGGTTTAGCATCTTCAAATGGACTGTTGACGCTTGTATGCGAAACGCTTGGCAGCTTCATCGTTCACATCATCCTACAATGAAGCAATCTCAGTTCAAAAGAGAAGTAGCTGTGTATTATTGTAAGCACTTTGGTGCCAGTCCTATTGCACATAGCGCTACCATAAGCCGAAAACGTCGTTACGAGGAAGATTCGCTTCAAAATACAATTCGTTATGATCGAATGGACCATCTTGTAGCACCGATAGAGAAGAAAAGGCGATGCGTAGGAGATAATTTTTCATCAATTATTCGAACCGAGTGCTCAAAATGTAACGTCGGGCTTTGTTTGAAGTGTTTTAAGCCAATATCACAAATTGAACACAAACTAAGAAACGTTTTCATGAATATTTTTCTGTATTAACCGACCTTTGCATTGAATTTTTGCTTTAGTTAACTTCATTTTGATTTCATTAAACTTTTGTACATAACATTTCGTTTTTTTTGTTGATAAGCCCTGGGGTTGCCATATGGCAACAGAGTACATCTCAAAAACAAGGACATGCACGACTATCCTTTTCAATTTTTTATGTTACTTATGCATCCATTGAACTATGGCAGAAAAAATTTAAAAATCGGGTCACGGGGGAGCTACAGGACTTAGAGAGTTAATGAAAATTAATAAATTCCTTGACTATTGTGTCAAAAAATGTTCTAGTGGAATCGAAATAGCATGCAAAAAATTAGAAACATACAACAAATTGATTACAAAAGAGGAGAACTGTCAATTTTTTCCCATGACAGCAAATGTGAAAAAAAGCTTTCAAAGCCGTAATGACCTAAAGACCGAACTGATAAACATAAACTTAAAACGCACAAAAGTTAAAAAAAAACTACAAAAATAATATGAATTTTAGAGGTTGGTTTCTCGAATCGAGATAAAACTGAAGTTTTGTGGTCAAATCGGGCAACTCCAAAGTCATTTATGTTCAGTTTGGTTTGACATTTCATCATGAACAGGTTGACAAATGAACAACACTTGCAAATCGTGCAAATTTATTTCGAAAATAATGGTTTAGTTCGCGAAGTTTACCGCAAGTTCCGTCCATTTTATGGTCGACATAATCGTCCATCAGAGCAATCAATTCGGTTAACGATGGATCGTTTTCGCACTACGTTCACTATATGTGATAATTCGCATCCGCAGAGACGTCGAACATAGAGCACCGAAGAAACAATTGCCGCTGTAGAGCAAAGTGTTAAAGAAGACCCGAATGAATCCATTCGCCACCGAGCACAGAAATTAGAGCTTTGTCCATCAACTTTAAGGAAGATTTTGCACAAAGATCTTGGGTTACGAACTTACAAGATCCAGCTTGTACAAGGATTAAAGCCACGAGAACATGCAATGCGAAGTGATTTTGGCCCGAAAATGAGATTGATTTCAATGCTGCTTTTCATCGCAAAATATTGGTCAATGATGACGATGAGGCTCATTTTTGGTTGAATAGCTACGTCAACAAGCAAAATTGCCGCATTTCGAGTGAAGAGAATCCACATGAGACCATCGAGACGCCATTACATCCTTACATCCACAAAAACAGACTGCTTGGTGTGCTCTATGGGCCGGAGGAGTCATTGGGATACACTTTTTCCGGATTGATACTGGAGAGTCAGTAAGCGATAATGGATACCGGTATAGAGTCACGATAACCGATTATTTGTCCCCGAATTGGATGGCATGAATGTGGATAAGATGTGGTTCCAACACGACGGCGCGCGCTACATGGCGCATAGCGCAAGTCACAATCGGTTTATTGAAGGAAACATTCGATGAGCGCATAATTTCGCGGAAAGGGACTGTCAATTGGCAACCAAGGTCGTCTGATTAGACACAATTTTATTTTTTTCCTAAGGGATATATGAAGTCGCTCGTTTACGCCAACAAACCAGAAACGTTAGGGGACTTGGAAGCAAACACTCGTGGCGTTATTGCCGACGGCTCCAAATGCTCGAAAAAGGGGTTGAAAATTGGACCTCTAGACTTGGCTTTATTCGAACCAGCCAAAATCACATTAATGGCATAAAATTATCCTTCCAATAAAACTGAATTGATGTACTTTAACACGATTTTCATGGGTTTTATTTCAATTCGAAGTTCTACACCTCTAAAAAAAACACCAGATATTTAATTTCGCTTGAAAATGGTTCAATCAAATTCAATGAATTGAAACAGCTGAAACAGATTGGCGTATGCCAGATGGATGCAATACCATCTGGCATACGCCAATCAGTTGGGATATGGATCGGAGATTAAAAATTTAAATTACCCAATGCTACAATTGCCAAATGGTTGGCCATGGCGAAAAGAACTGTCATATAAGAATTTATTGTGGATATTGTGCTGAATCTCACAAAACAGCTGATTGTACCAACACAAGTTCACTGAAATGTGCCAATTACAATAGCAACCGAAAGGCTTCTGATCCAGCTTGTGTCAGATAAACAAAGTTTCTCGAGTTGAGAGAAAAATTGTCGAATAGACACTGTCGCTCGCATTCAGCTGATCAACGAACAATTAGGGCCACACCACGCAAGCAAATCGCGAAAATGAATCGATCTCAGTCAGACAATCTCAGTAAAGCTCTAGCATTGAGTTTTCATTGGCATTGATAAAATCAGTGGTAATGGAAAACAATGTCATTAGCACTGAAAATTTTAATGTTAATGGAAAAAAAAATTTCATTGACTTTTTAATACCAATGATAGAGTAGTAATTATAAAATAAAACCATTCCCATTGAGTAAGGTACTTTCTTATGAATTTTTTTTTGTAACTCATTGCACAAGCTTCTCAAAACTAGAAGAGGTTTTTGCAACGATAAAAGAAACACAAAGTTCAGTTATTAACTGTTTCTGCAAGCCTGGCTTCAATCTTTGCTCTTAAATACAAATCTCCATAGAACTAGCAGACATAAATCTATTTTTCAAAGATAGAGTCGAGGTTATAATCCCGAAAACCCAAAATTCAGCGAAAATTTCAGGATTCTGTCCTACTGATGGTTGGGTGTTTTAGAAAGGGGGTAGACTCTGACTGTCTTTAACTTGGCAATGCATAGTGGTTGTAATTCTGACTACACATCAAGTGCTTATTTTCAACCTCCAAGTAATATCCATCGGGTACTGGTCTCATCCAACCGGGTTTGACTTGCTAAAAAATAAGCACGAGTATTGATGACACTACACTGTAAACAGCCAGGTCAGAATGGCACGGAATGAATACCCGACCTGCTGTCCTAGGCGAACCTAGATAAGCTGCTTCGACATATTTGAACAACAGGTTGTCTAGAAATTTCAAGGGTTGGACAGGCTCCTTGAATAGAGATGGTGGCGGATGAACCGAAATGCAAACGGCAGCGCTTAATCCCCTAGTGGATACCTATGGCCCCGTGTACTAGGGGTATCTAATAAACTGGAACTGGCCCTCCAGGTTAAGGGTTATGCTTTGGGTTAACTACACAATTATGGAAAAATTAATTGTTGCGAAGCAACGAAGAGCTTCGAAAAGGACTGATTTTATTGCTGAAGACCCTGCTTATCCAAAAAAGGACAACGACGATCATATCTGCACCTGGAATGTGAGACCATTAAACAGGAGAGCTGCAAGCAAGCAACTAGCGGAAGCCCTAAGCTGGTACACAGCAGATATTACTGCCATTACTGCAAAAAGAGGATGAAAAACTGTGACATCTACCATGCTATAGTGACCAGAAACAGCGATGGAGGAAAAAGATGACATAGCTAAGGATTACTACTACTAGCTCCTTGACAAAGCCTATGAGCGACTACCGAAGTACGATGTTAAGATCGTGCTGAAAGATTTTAACGCGAAGGTAGGAAGAGAAGACATCTTACGCAGTATTGTCCGAAAACATAGCCCTCACGACAACACGCCTGGTAATAGACTTAGGCTAATTGACTTCGCTACGGAACGAAATGCCACTATAGCCAGCACACGGTTTCCTCACCTCGATATCTATAAGGAGACAGTGCGGTCTCCAGATCAACAAACGGTCAACCAATTTTTTTTTTTTATAATTTACACGTACTCAAGGGGTTATGAATACCCTTTATATGTTACCATAGTACGAGCGTTAGAGAAGGGGAAGAAAGAGAGGATAGGAAAGACTTTGGATGTAGTGGAGACTTAAACTCCATGGGTGGTGTCCGAACTAACTTCGGGGAGTCACTTTTTCTTGTGTGCGGCTATCCACCATGCCACAACAATCCAGAAATACTGTGAAAAAATGTAATGCCGAAAGACTGCAATCGCAAGACACCGCCAAGATCTTCGCCCAACGCGTATCCCTTAACCTCTCGATTAACACCATACCACCAGCATATACTGTCGAAGAACAATGGCAACGATGCCAACAAGCCATTACATCAGTCGGAACTAATGTGCTAGGTCTCAGCGCACACCAGCAAGAAACGCCTGGTTTGATGAGGAATGCCGACAGATGCTCGCAGCCAATAACGAGGCCTACAAGATAAGCCGCAGGTGAAGACGGGAGCTGGCGTTGAGCTCTAAGGCAGAGAAGAAGGGAGGAACACCGGCTTTTCAAAGGAAGAAATACGAGCAAGAAAAGCGCGCGATCGAGGATATAGAGAGGTGCCACTTCAGGAATTATGTTCGCATGTTTTACCAAAGTGTAAAACGCCAAAGCCAAGGATAGAAGGCTCGAGCAGAATCCTGTCGAGATGAACAAGGAAATATCGTAGTTGAGACACAATCGATGTTTTGGATATGGGAGAACCGCGGAGATGACTTGAAAAGTAACATCCACCAACTCCTAAGCCAAATCTGGTCGGAAGAAATTATACATGAAGAATGATACCTCAGCATCGTTTGCCTGATCCACAAAAAAGGAGATCCTCTAAACTGCTGCAACTACAGAAGCTTAAGTCTTCTCAACATCGCCTACCAGATCCTATCTGCTGTAATATGTGAACGCCTGAAACCGTTTAGCAACAACCTGATCGGCCCTTATCAGTGTGGTTTTAGGCCAGGAAAGTCCAAAGCCAGTCAGATTTGCGCACTTCGGCAGATTCTGGAAAAAAAAACCCAAGAAGTCCAATTCGATACCCACAATCTATTCATCGATTTCAAAGCCGCATATGCCAGCCAACACCAGATGCAAAAATTAGCTTAGCAGTAAATAGAGAGGCAATTTAGTAGTACAGAGCCCACACTCGAACCGCCAAGGAGATCCCATATAAGACTCTGATCATCCCAGTCCTGCTCTACGGCGCTGAAGCATAGGCCGTATCAATAAATCCTTTTTGGTTCGAAAAGAAATTTCTTCGCACAATGTTCGGTCCAGTTTGCGTTGAAGGGCTATGGAGACAAAGATTCTAATTCAACACTTGTGTTTCAATATATTCTATAAAAACAAAAAAGATGAAGATCATACCGTATGGATTGCGAATACACAAAATGAAGCCACCAGAATCAAGCGATAACCTTGTTCGAGGCAGAACTGAACATTTTCAATCGTCTGAATTGCTGCCTGAATCACAACTTTTCCAGTTATTTTTTACCACCGATATTCGCACCATTATAGTTCTTTAAACTAATCGCAGGGCTTTGAGCATTTATGCAGCTATGAATGTGAAAAATCTTACACGAGGGCCTTAAGTTCGGAGGCTGCTTACATTGCAGGAGCTCAATGGCTATCTTGCATCAAGAAAGAAATGCTGAAAAATAGGTCACGATTTATTTAATACTCAGATAGTTCTTGGTTGAATCCTGGTCTCATTAGCCCGTCAACGCAAACGGGACCAAAGGTTTGCCGAAGAATTTTCCTCTCGAATCGACCAAGGATTTCTTCATTCGCTTTTGAGACGGTCCATGCTTCAGCGCCGTTAAGCAGGACTGGGATGATCAGGGTCTTATATAAGATCTCCTTAGTAGTTCCAATGAGGGCTTTACTACTGAATTGCCTCCTTAGCCCGAAGAAACAGCTGTTGGCAAGAGTAATTCTTCGTTTAGTTTCTGACGAGATGTTGTTTTCAGAGTTAATAGCGGAGCCGAGATAGATAAAGTCCCGTACAACATCAAAGTAACATCTGTAATGCTGTCAGAAGCGGCTTTGAAATTCGATTTCGACTTCAAGGTATTTTTTCAGGATCTGCCGAAATGTGAAACCACATTGATAAGGGCCGATCAGGTTGTTGGTAAAAGGTTTCAGGCGTTCACATATTACGGCAGATAGGATCTTGTAGGCGATGTTGAGGAGACTTATGCCTCTGTTGTAGGCGCAGTTTAGAGGGTCTCCTTTTTTGTGGATTAGGCAAACGATACTGAGGTTTCATTTTGAAGGCATATTTTCTTCCGACCAGATTTGGCTTTTGAGCTAGTGGATGTATTCACCAAGTCATCTCCGCAAGCTTTATAAAGCTCAGCGGGTAAGCCGTCATTTCCGCCTTATTAAGCTTGAGTTTAGATATTGCAATCCTCACTTCACTCAGGTCGGGTGGTTGGCAGTTTTCGCTGTTGTTGCCAGTATTGAATGGTTCGTTCTACCTGACAGCGGAATGTAGTTCGTCATCGCCGTTGAACACTCTGCAGAAGTGGTTCTTCCATATCCTTAACATCGATTCTGTCTCAACTACGATATTTCTCTGTTTCATCTCGACAGGATTCTGTTCGAGCCCTGTATCCTTGTCTTTGACGTTTTACACTTCGGTGAAACTTTGCGAACATCGTTCCTGTAGTGTAACCTCTCTCGATCGGGCGATTTTCCTGCTCTTTTTTCTTCTTCCTGAAAAGCCGGTGTTCTTCCTTGCCTATAGAGCTTCTCTGCCTATAGAGCTCAACGGCAGCTCTCGTCCTCACCTGAAACATAGTCTTGTAGGCCGCGTTCTTGGCTGCGAGCATCTGTCGGCATTCTTCATAAAACTAGGAGTTTCTTGCTGGTGGGCGCGAGTAACCTAGCACATCAGTTGCGGCTAATCTAATGGCGTTTTGGCATCGTTGCCATTGTTCTTCGATATTCGATACTGGTGGTATGGTGTTAATCGAGAAATTAGGTACGCGTTGCGCGAAAGTCTTGGCGGTCTCATGCGATTGCAGTCTTTGAACATTTTCATAGTATTTCTGGATTGTTTTGGTTTGGTGTATATCCGCATTCTTACCTTGGCTGCAACAAGGTAGTGGTCCGAGTCGATGTTAGCTCCTCGGAATGTTCGGACATCCAAAATAATGGATGCGTCTTGTCTATCGAATTGTGACCAATTTGGAGGAAACCGTTCGGTAGCGAAGTCAATAAGAATAAGTCCGTTACCAGATGTGTTATCGTGTAGGCTATGTTTACTGACGATACTGTTAAAGATGGCATCTCTTCCTACCTTTGCATTAAAATCTCTCAGTACGATTTTAACATCGTACTTCGGTAGTCGCTCATAGGTTTTGTCAAGGAGCTCGCAAAAGCAATGCTTAGCTATATTTTCGTCTGTCGGGGCATGAGCGCATAAAAGGTTTGTGTTGGCGAATTTGGCCTCGATGCAGATTGTTGCAATACGTTCGCTTCTGTCTTAGAAACATTAGACTTCTTGCTTAAGTCTGGCACTTATAACAAATCCGCATCCGAATAGTCGCTGTTTCTGCTCACTATGACACGGTCCGTTGTACATGTCCCGGCCTTCCTCATCGTATTTCCTGGATGGCTGTGATGGCTGCTTTGTAGCAGTTCAGGACTTCCGCTAGTTGTTCCATTACACTTCTCCTGCTTAATATTTTCACATTCCAGGTGCATATATGAATATCGTTGTCCTTTTCTGGTTTAGCAGGATCGTCAGCAATAAAATCAGTCCTTTCCGAGGCTATTTGTTGCTTCTTAACATTAAGTTTTTTCCATGGTTCGTAATTTGTTTTATTTTTATTGCAAGCATCCTATCTAACGGATGTTCTTAATGTATTTCATTATCAAATTTACTCCTATCATGTCACAAACCATCACTATACTAATGTTAAACTGGAGGAAATTACTGCTGCAGACAATTTTACTAAGATTCTGTACCTCGTGTACATGACAGGCTACGAAGAAGCAATTAACATAGTAACTGGCGAAGACTATAATCTTCAAAGAAAAGTAACAACAGCAAAGTATTGTTAATTACAACAACGAAAATGAGGCAGAAAAAAGCACTTGATAATATTTTAGTTTACGGTTTAACAAAAGCTGGCAGGTAAAATTTAAATTTGGACAATTTGGAACAAAATACGAAACAGACAATCGACGAATCAAATAAACATGTTATCATCAATAACAAATTAGTAAAAAATCTTAACGATATTATGAAACATGTTAATACCGAAGAACGATAAATTAACACAATCCTAATAAAACTCAATACAGAAACTAGTAAAACTATATCCGAAATTGTTAATTCTAAATTTATTTTGTACAGTTATGCCGACACGTTACTATCAATAAGCAGCGAGAAAAATTATCAGATATAACTTTGTTAAGTCAAGGAAGAAAAAGTAGACAAACAACTATAACATAACATTTTCGAGTGTCCCATATCTTAGAAGTGGCATTTTTTTTGTAAACATTTCGTAAACATTGCCATTGGAGTACCCACTTTTACAAAAAAAAAAAGTTGCATATAGCTTTAGTAATTACTTGTCCTAATGCAAAGTTTTCACAGTTGCATTTAGACACCCAAGTCATAATTATAGAGAAAACACATATGAGAAGGCTACAATCCACTGTGCGGATCGTTTAATACCCTAACCTATCCCAATCCTTAAAATTAATATCCCCAAAATGTAGGCGTTATGGCAAATAAATATTGAAAATAGGATTGTCACAACATATTGTTCAGACAGTTTATCAAAATCTTGTATGGTTCGACAGTAAAACAACGTTTTTCTCCTGCATATGGCATGGCATAGGCTATTCAAATGATTTTTGTTCAAAAACGCCTTTAAAAAGTGGGCGTCGGTTAAAATGTCTCAAAGAAGAAATATGGGTTTTATCATAACTAATGATTTTGCATCAAAAGTTTTTTCGAAAATTTTAAAATTTGACCGTTATGCCAAAAAGAAAGTTTTTCTTTAAAGTGGGCGTGACACTAGGCGAATTTCAGAAATTCGTTGGATATAGAGTCAATATAGCAAATTTCAAGACTCTTGCTCAAAATTTGAGGCCCAAACATCGGTGACACACAGAAGGGCGGACGGAAAGACACACATGGCTAGATCGACTCAGCTAGCGATTGCGATAAAGGATAAGGAATTAACAACCATTGCCGGTTCAATATTTAATGTATAATGGACTACTTATGGAAAATGGGTTAAACAAATAAAATACACATTTTTGGCGCAACAGGCTCGTTAGTACCCAGGGCCGAGCTTTCTCACAACCATTCATGTGTGCGTGTGTACATCTTGCATTATGGTGGGACTTCCTGTCTTATACCGACTCCGTACGGCGAATTTGAGATAAGCTTTTCTTGACAATTGATACTACTCGGATTATTTGTCAGATCCGCACGAGAGGAGGGCCAGTGAAAAATCATTTAGTTGTTGCTGCGTCTGGGAATCGAACCCAGACCTTCTGCGCGGCAGTTCATCGCACTAACCATCGCGCCACTGAACCCGTCAATATGGGTTTAACAGTAACATTAAAAATATTTTATTTTGTAGACCCACATTTTTAACGGTGTGCACCTGTATAATGCACATAATGCGAATTCCATTGCACACTTGCCTATTTGATCGTCAAATGTCAAGCGTGCAATGAAATCTCGCAAACAAAACCTGAGCTCTGTATCCATCTTCATGGGAAGATCGAGATAAGAGTTTGGTCGCATTGGCACTTATTATTAAGTGAGTTCTACTTAATTTTATATTTTGTTCAAACAAAGTCATCAAAAAATCAAGACGTCTTTTTTTTCGTGATGAAATTATACAATAATCATAGATTATAGATGCATTTATACGGAATGATGTAAACATTTTCAAATTTCGAGAAGTTAAGCTCCATTGCGTTGTGATTACACCATGCCGACAAATTATTTATATCAAACTGAATCCGGATACAGTCTGTTATATTACTTATTTAAATTAAAAATTTAAAACGTTGCAATATTTAAAAATACCATAAATTACATTTAAAAACAAAATAAAAAGCAATGGGCCTAGATGGCTACATTGCGGGACACCGAATAATACATCAATTTTGCGCGCAGTATAACCATTGCCTTAACTGTTTGCTTTCTGTTTGTTGAATAATTATGAAACAAGCATTAAGGAATGAAAACGCAATGATTTTAGTTTTCCTAAAAGTAGGGTGTGGTGCACTTTATCAAAGGCTTTTGTAAAGTCAGTGTAGATTGTATCAACTTGTAATCGTTCTTCAAAGCTGTTAAATTAGTTAGATTAGGTTAAGTTTGATGGGTTTTTGACGCCCAAGTGATTTGTCAAATCCGCATTCGCCTGCGTGTGCCCATAGCGATACCATTTCTTGTACCTCAAAAGAAAGCTGCGTTAATAGGAAGAGTGATACTAAGGTGATTTTGTGCTTCGCCATTAGCCTCAAATAGGAAGTTGCTCCAATCCGACTTGCTGCAGAATCTGACGATCTGCGCAATAGGTCTTTTGGCTAGATCCATCGAGTGCTTGTAGTAGAAGCTGCGTAGGATTCTGTTACTGCTGTTGCTGATCAAGAGGCAGTGACACATTAGATGGACGATGTCCTCCTCGACGTCTATGCCTCTGCATTTCCTGCAAATTCACTTTGCGTGAATCTGGTTATTTTCTGTTTTATGACAGCAAGTGGGGGACTGACCCTATTGTTGCATAAAGCAATGCATTTGGATGATCATGGTCTGGCTAGCACATCAGCTTTTACGTTTCCTGGAATGTTATTGTGTCCTGGCACCCAGATAACTTGAACTTTATTCTAGATACAAAGAGCATTGACCTCTGAGCGGCAGCTTATAACCACTCGTGATTTTATTACGTTGGATAAAAAAATATAAATAAATTTATGGCGCAATAGGCTCGTTAGTACCCAGGGCCTAGCTTTTTTTCACAACCATTCATGTGTGCGTGAGTACTTCTTAAGAACGATGGCGGGACCTCCTGTTTTATGCCGAATCCGAACGGCTAAGTTGAGATAAGCTTTTCATGACATTTGATACTACCCGGATGATTTGTCAGATCATCACGAGAGGAGGGCCAGTGAAAAATCATTTAGGTGTTGCTACGGCTGGGAATCGAACCCAGACCTTCTGCGCGGCAGTTCATCGCACTAACCATCGCGCCACTGAGCCCGATGCCAGAGCATTTATGGCCGCTTGGCTAACTTCGTAAATGGAGATTTCTTCTTGTGATATGTCATATACTCTGTTTGACAGCTTCGAGTATGGCTAGGATCTCTGTTTGGAAAACACTGCACGAGTTTGCCAATTGAATGGAAGTGTTTAACCCGATTCTTTCTTAGAAGACCCCACAGCCCACTCCTAATTCCATTTTAGATTTATCGGAATAGATGGCTATTTCGTTTTTCGATACCACATTGTTTTACGACCATTCGTCTCTACTAGGCATTCTGGTTGATTTTTTAATATCAAAGTCGTGATATGGAATGTTGTAGACAGATGCCTCATTCTCATATTCCACTAATTTCAGAATAGTGCTGTGACCAAATGCTTTGATACATATGTTGCCAGCTTCTTTGAGGCGTGCTGCGCTTTTCGCTGCTGTGTCAATCAGCTATAAGTCGACAGGGGGAAGACTTAGATTTTTTTCCAAACCTGCTGTGGGGCTGGTGCGCATAGCTCCTGTTATGAAAACATATGCTGCTCTTTGAACCTTTGTCAGTGCAGTCATGTGTTTCGTCTCTTTCATGGAATTCCACCAGACCAAGCAACCGTCGTAGGTGAGAATTAGCCTAACGACAGCTGTGTATAGCTATTTCGTGACCTTCGGAGAGGGACGCTATTTCTTACCCTAGACTCTTCTACAGCTGTATAGTGCAATATTAGCTTTCTTTACTCTTTCGCTTATATTAAGATTCCAGTTTAGCTTGCTTTCGGTGCCGCAAACTCTGTGATTGATCTCTAGTGAGTGATGAGAACAAGTTCAGTTTTCTTCAAATTTAAACACATACTTGTTTGCAATTCGTTGACTACCAGTAGCCAGAGAAGTGTATAAAGAACACCCCAATGTGGAGTATCTCTCGTCGTTATTATCCTTTTGGTACAATCTTCCAGTGAGGATGAAATGATGAGTTATTTAAGCATGGTTATGATCCAGTCACTGATGGCCGTACACATACCTGTTTTCCAAATGCTATCTCGATTGCTTCCATCGTACGTTGAAGGCTCCTTCTATGGCTAGGATAGCTACTCATGAATATTCTTTGTGATATAGTGATTTTTTTTTGTTTGAACTTCCTCGCGCAGACCAGTTTCTACCGATTTGCTATTGATATAGGCATGTTGATTTGGGTAAAGGTAGGCTGGATTCAAGTTAGTGCGGATTTGAATATCTTGTAGTCTTTCCCGTGCCTTCAATAGAAATGAGGATATGCTGACTGGTCTGTAATCCTAAGCGATTGTGTGACTGCATTTCCCTGCTTTTGGTATCAATATAACATCGACTCCACCCCACACTTTGGGAAGATAATTAAGCTTCAGACATTTCCGGAATGTATTGACTAGTGTTGGCATAATGTAATTGGCATTTTTTTTTTAGGCATCATGGGGTAATTCCGTCAGGTCCTGCTGTTTTCTAAGGCTCAAAAGTGTTAATTGCCCATGTAATCTTTTCTTTACATATACTGTTGTTAAGGATGTAGTTTTCACCAGGTAAATGGTTCGTTATCATTATTGTTGACAGTCCAATAATTTACTGAGGCAAGACGAAGTATATGCTGTCAACACGAAAGGAAACATAACATCGGCGAATTGGACAGAACGTCACCATTGACAGATATAACTTTGAGGTAGTACGGGACTTTATCTATCTCGGCTCCGCTATTAACTCTGACAACAACATCTCGTTAGAAATTAAACGAAGAATTACTCTTGCCAACCGCTGTTTCTTCGGGCTAAGAAGGCAATGAAGTAGTAAAGCCCTCACTCGAACTACTAAGGAGATCTTATATAAGACCCTGATCATCCCAGTCTGCTCTACGGAGCTAGGTATGGACCGTCTCAAAAGCGGACGAAGAAATCCTTGGTCGATTTGAGAGGAAAATTCTTTCAAAAATCTTCGGTCCCGTTTGCGTTGACGGGCTATGGAGACGAAGTTTCAACCAAGAACTATACGAGCTGTACAGCGACATGCCCCTGGTCAAAAAACTCCGCATTGGACGTTTAAGATGGCTAGGACATGTAGAACGAATGGACAACAATACCCCGGCTCGCAGAGTCTTCGATTCCCAGCCAGACGTCGGACGCAGTAGAGGAAGACCTCGCCTTAAGTGGCGCGCACAAGTAGAAACTGACCTCAACCAACTTGGAGTGCGCAACTGGAGGCACTTAGCTAAGGGCCGGGCTAATTGGAGAGGCATGTTGGTTGAGGCCCAGGTTCGTTCCGGACTTACTTACTTAAGTAAGTAAGTAAGTAAGTAATACTTTATTGCAATTCGGAAAGTGGGTATTTAAGAGCAGATCCATTGTCTCGGCGCTAGACTTATCTTGTGAGATTATAAGAAATCCTAGGCTGCTTGTTCCTTTTGACAGTATCTTTCTTAATCTTGCAGATTCATTGTTGTCTTCAATATTGTTGCAGAAATCTCTTCAGGCTTTCCTTTTGGCTGTTCTTACATCTTTATTTGAATCTGCTTAGACTGGTTTTGTTGATATTCCAGTCTGTTAGCCTTATTAGTCCTCTTCTTAAAGAGTTCCCTCTATTGCATGTGTCGTTTGGCGAGTTCTTTGGATCACCAATTACTTTGCCTCTCATAATTAGTAAACCATGTTAAATTCGTAGCAAAGGATCTGCTTTGAATAAAACCATGTTGTTTATTCGAGATTACCTCTTTTACTATGAAGAAAAGCTTCACCTTAGCAATGCTTTTAAATAATTTAGGAATTGCAGATAGCTTCGATAGAGGTCTTTAGTTTTCTACTTTTGCCTTAAACCTTTTTTCAGATTGGAGTAATACGGGAATATTTCCATTATTTTCAAAAGCTTTCAGTATATAATGACTGGTTAAATGTAATTTTTAATGGACCGGTAAAAGACGAAAAACTACTTCTTAATACTACCTCTGGTATACTGTTCAGATCAGGGTTTAAAATATTTAACGCGATTGTTAGGTCTTCCTCAGAAAATTGTATCAAACCGACATCTAGTAACTCCGGAATACCTAAATAATGTTTTTAGCTTTCTCTTATAGCGAGAAAGATATTGTTTTCGTGAAAATTTTCGACCTCGAGATTTTGATTGATTCTTACATTACGATGAGAGCGGAACTCAAAAAAGTGGTGTTTGGAATTCCGTCTGTCGGTTCGTCGGTTCGTCTGTCCGTACAAGTCTCTCCAGCCTAATCGACTTGACCGATGTTCTTCAAACTTCGTATTCAGCGTTTGTTTTGGTCATAATTCTAGGCAATTTTTTTTTTTGCATAACATGGCTAAAAATGTTATTACAGGTACCTGTCATATAGAAATCATACATAACCTAAATTTGCTCAGAAACTTCTTACGTGCTATAAGCATATTAGTTCCAACAAAACTGCATAACCAGTTTTTTCGAGAAAATCCATATAAAGGATTTTTCCATTTAGGGAATATAAGGAAAATTGTCAATTTCTTGCAAACTATTTTGCCAAATCGTATGAAATTTTATTTGTATACTTCTATTACTATTTTCATGAGTTACAAGTAATTGGGTTTGGCCCAATTATCTCTAAATGGAATTTTCAGTTCACATGGACACCGATTACTTTCAATGACTGAATAAACGTTCGTATAATCTCATTTCGACATTATATATATCATTCTAACATCATTAATCGAAATAAATATTATTGTGTATTTTGGCCAAATTCTTTTGTTTAATACACCCGAGACTTATTATATACTGATTCAAAGAAATCGGCAATCATTTAAACGTTTTCAAACTAAATGAGTATCGGGTTTTTCAACAGGGACGCTACATAAGTTGAGCGACAGGGACAGCAAACGACGCCATGTTTCTTGACGCTTTTTGAAATTATTAAAATTTACAACCGAAATTCGGAGTCAGTGGCCTCAACGTTAAGAGCGGTACGTCCAATTTATGGTCGTCATAATCGTCCTAGCAGATCAAGAGCGTCTAGTGGGAAAATTTGAATCCACAGGCACAGTACAAAACCTTCCCGTGCCAGTGAGACAACGAAGTGATCGTAGTGTCGGGAATATTGCTGCCGCTGAGGCTTCAGTTGAAGAAAGCCCAAATGTGTCTCTCACACGTCGTTCTCAAGTGTTGGCCATCTCTGTGACGTCGTTGTGGCGAATTTTGCGAAAAGATCTTGGCCTACATCCTTACAAGATTAAATTGACGCAAGAACTGAAGCCGCTTGACCACCAGAAGCGTCGTTGTTTTTGAATTGGGCTGAGCAACAACTTGAAAATGATTCGGATTTTCACCGAAAAATCATCTTCAGCGATGAGGCTCATTTTTGGCTGAATGGCTTCGTCAAGAAGCAAAATATGCGGTATTGGACAGGCAGCAATCCACACGTACTCCATGAGTCATCATTGCATCCCGAAAAAATTACGGTTTGGTGTGGTTTATGAGCCGGCGGCTTCATTGGGCCGTACTTATTCCGTGATGATCAAGACCGGCACGTTACTGTGAATGGGAATCGCTACCGTTCAATGATAACCGACTATTTTTGACACCAATTGGATGATATGGACTTTTAGGACATGTGTTTCCAACAGGACGGCACCACAAGCCTAACATCGAATGCCACAATCAATTTATTGAAAACCAAGTTTGGAGAACGTGTTATCTCACGAAAAGGTGCAGTCGCTTGGCCACCTCGGTCGTGCGATTTGACGTCGTTAGGCTATTTCCTGTGGGGCTACCTCAAGTCTATGGTCTATGCCAACAAGCCAGCGACGATTGATGAACTTCGTACGAATATCGAACGTGAAATTGCAGCAGTATCGGCCGGATTTATGCTTGAAAACCGTCGAAAATTGGGTTCAGCGTCTGGACTTCTGGCATCAAACGTACTTTCACATGAATAAAGAATTTCATTGATATCCAAACCCGGTTTTGTTTTACTTAAAAAAAAACGTTTGTAGCGCTCTTATTGAAAAACTCTTTACGTCCTTTCATGTTTTTTCCATGGTTTTCTTTATTCATTAAGAAATTAAAAACCACGCTTTGCGATCTTCCGATTTTTTTTTTGTTGAAATTTCACGGGTACTTAGTCCTTGTTCCCTGTAAACTTATATTTTTAACTTTTCCTGGAAAAAGAATGAAAAATGATAACGGTAGTAAATCTTTGAGGCACGCTTTTGGTTTAGACATTTCAATTGCATTTGGTTTAGCGATTCAGTCATTATTTAAAATTTCCAAGAAGTGGACATCACAGATTTTATTTTTTAAATTTCATCATGCCTGGAAAACGAGTGGATAATAATATCATACAATTGGTTTATTTTAATTACCAAAAAGGAAAATCTCTCTATGGGCTCAGTGACGCGATGGTTAGTGCGATGAACTGCCGCGCAGAAGGTCTGGGTTCGATTCCCAGCCGTAGGAACACCTAAATGATTTTTCACTGGCCCTCCTCTCGTAATGATCTGACAAATCATCCGAGTAGTATCAATTGTCATGAAAAGCTGATCTCAACTTAGCCGTTCGGAGTCTGCATAAAACAGGAGGTCCCGCCATCGTGCTAAAAAGTACACACGCACACATGAATGGTTGTGAGAAGAAAGCTAGGCCCTGGGTTCTAACGAGCCTGTTGCGCCATAAATTTATTTTTTTATTTTTTGAAAGGAAAATCAGTGAAAGAACTTTTCGAAATGTTCTCGATTAAAGTGAGGACAATTCACAACATAATCTCGATGGCAGAAAAGGAAAATCGTTTGGAACTAAGGCATAGTGGCGGCAGGCCAGCCAAACTTAGTCGGGCTATGAATCCAAAATTTTAAGTGCGATGGATAAAAACCCCCAACCTAGTCTCAGGAAGTTAACAACAACAATCAAAAACGATTTGGACAAAGAGGTCTCCCATGAAACAGAGCGCACAATTTTAAAATGAAACAAATTTGCATCTAGAGTATCCCGAAAAAAGCCGTTACTCTCAGAAGTTAACGTGATGAAACGAAAGTGTTTCGGACTGGACCTCATTTCGAAGGATATAACATACTGGGATGACGTCATTTTTTGTGATGAGAGTAAAATTATGCTCTACTACCATGACGGTCCCAATAGAGTTTGGAGGAAGTCAAAAACTGCTCTACTTAACAGAAATATTATCCCAACTGTAAAGTTTGGCAAATAGTCCGTAATGGTTTGGGGTTTATCTCAGCCTAGGGTGTCGGTGAACTTCGAATTATCACGGACATAATGAACAAGAAAATGTATTTGGACATTTTGCGTAAGGAGCTAACTGAGAGCGGCAAAAAAATAAATTTTTTCTGCAGCCAAGACCCTCAAAAATTGCATTATAAGTTGTTGGCCATCTCTGTGACGTCCTTGTGGCGAATTTCGCGAAAAGATCTTCGCCTACATCCTTACAAGATTAAATTGACGCAAGAACTGAAGCCGCTTGACCACCAGAAGCGTCGTATGTTTTTGAATTGGGCTGAGCAACAACTTGAAAATGATTCGGATTTTCATCGAAAAATCATCTTCAGCTATGAGGCTCATTTCTGGCTGAATGGCTTCAACAATAAACAAAAAATGGGGTATTGGTCAGGCAGCAATCCACACGTACTCCATGAGTCATTGGGCCGTACTTCTTCCGTGATGATCAAGACCGGCACTTTACTGTGAATGGGAATCGCTACCGTTCAATGATAACCGAATACTTTTGGCCCCAATTGGATGATATGGACTTGGAGGACATGTGGTTTCAACAGGACGGCGCCACAAGCCACATAGCGAATGCCACAATCAATTTATTGGAAACCAAGTTTGGAGAACGTGTTATCTCACGAAATGGTCCAGTCGCTTGTCCGTCTCGGTCGTGCAATTTGACGCCGTTAGACTACTTCCTGTGGGGCTACGTCAAGTCTATGGTCTATGCCAACAAGCGAGCGACGATTGATGAACTTCGTACGAATATCGAACGTGAAATTGCAGCACTATCGGCCGATTCATGCTTGAAAACAGTAGAAAGTTGGGTCAGACGCTGAACCCAATTTTCGACGGTTTTCTGCAAGCGTGTCCGTGGTGGCCATGCAAAAGACATCGAGTTCCATACATAATGGCATCGAACGTACTTTCACAGGAATAAAGAATTTCATTGATATCTAAAACCGTTTTTGTTTTATATAAAAAAAACGTTTGTAGCGGTCTTATTGAAAAACCCTAATTAGTCCTGAGTTATTTCGTTTTGAATTAATGTAATTCGAAAATGATTTGCTATTACACTTAACCCATGATAATGATTTCCTAATCGAACTGCTCTAATGAAAGCTGCAACCCTGGCTGTCAAATTGACAAATGTCATATTTTTCTCTAACCTTCATTCTTCTTACTTTTGCATGAAATCTTGCACGCTTTTCAATCCGACCTAATAAAGTTAATCTTTTTATAATTTCTTATTATTTGGTTGCGTTTAATTTTTAACATTAATGGTCCTTTGGTCTTGCGATTTAGCGAATATTAATTTTTAAAAATTGTTAACCTGTGAAAACAGAACATGTCGAAGCTTGCAAACCAACTTACTGCGATGCTAGAGCAGCAACTTGAGTTGTTCGACCTCACCAGCGATTGCGTCAAAAATCTGAAAAGCGGATTTTAAATCACCATGCAAGGAATACAGTCTCGGACTTCCTTTAAGAAGAATCATCTATCCATTACTTCCATCAAGATAGACTTAAAACCAGAAGTACGTGTTGAATATGAAGAGCAAAAATATTTCAGCGGCCAAATTTACCACCAGTGTGAAGAAACCTATTTGGAAGCAATGGAGAACATGTCATCGCGACTGGATGAGCTGGAAACGAGGTCTACCGCTGACGGCAATTCTCCTTCGGGAAAATCAGCAAGCCCATCAACTGCATCAAGTACTCGTCTGCCGCAGCTCCAATTACCAACATTCAGCGGAGAATACTCTGAATGGCTTCCATTCAAGGACACATTTATGGCAGTAAGAGGTGCTGATCAATCGCTTACATGTGTGACAAAGCTTCAATACCTGAAGGGATGTCTCGTGGATAAAGCACAACAGCGCTTACAAAATATTTCGATCACTGCATACAATTTTCAAGTAGCGTGGGATGACATGGTGTCTTATTACGACAACAAACAAGTGCTTGTTGATTCAGCTGAGCAAGTTCTTTTCTCTGCTAAGCCTGTAACACGTGAATCTTCCTCCGATCTCGAAATACTGTACAATGACATCAATCAAGCTCTTGGTTCACTCAATGGCCTTGGACGTAATATAATGCATTGGAATGATAAAAGGGCCAAGCCCACCGAGCAACCGAAACCGAAACTTCGTTTTATTTTTTCATTTTTCTGTTCAATTATGACATTTCATTCCCACAGAGCATAGCACAGAAACTGAAAAAAAAAATTAAACGTCACATTTGACATTCAGTGAATTCAGAATGCGGATCTATAAAAAAAAGAAAATTTTGTTATATGTTGCGTTATATTTTGCAATGCTGAAAAGAACAAAACGTTAAAAATATTGGATTCATCCTCTAAATCGAGACCGAAAAATTAATGGAGAATTCAACCGAATCTCAACAAAATTGGAGTAGTATCCGGCCCGGTATTTCCGATATCAGATGCTTTTATGTTCCTGTTTTTATATTCTTTGCAAGTTTTATCATAAATAGATTTATGAGATTCTACTTCAAGAATTAGTTTTGACTCAAAACTGTATAATTCCTGTTTTCTTTGAATGCTAGCATCTTTTTTTTTTGCTTCAGCATTTTCTTTTCTAATTTTTTTAATTAATTCCATTTCCATTTTTATTTCACGTTAGCTTTTCATCACACAAAAAAGAAGAATAAATAAAAAAAAACAATTCACTTTGACATAAAAAACGTCAGAAGAGTGACGTCTGCGAACTTCGCCAAACAGAAATTACAACGATGAAAAAAAAAGTTGCAAGTTTCGGTACGATCAATTGCACAACTGCAAAATGAAAAAGTAAAAATTCGGTACGGAAAAAAAATAAAATCGTTTTATATAAAAATAAAAAGACTTTAAGAAATAAAAATAGATGAGATTAGTGTGGTTTATTAATATCTTTTATTTAAGAAGTATTTTTAACTGAAAAACACAGCAAATTTTAAGTAATTAGCAGTTTAAAAAAAATGAAAAACAAAGTTTCGGTTTCGGTTGCTCGGTGGGTTTGGCCCTAAACTGACACATCTTGTCTCTCGCAAACTAGATGCCGCATCAGTAAAGGAATGCGAAAATTCTTTTAGATCATCAACTGAACCTCCGTCGTGGAATGATTTGAAGAAGTTCATATTATTCCGCATTCGTTCATTACAGGCGCACGAGCGTGCAACTTCAGTTGAAACTGTAAGCAAGGTTTCGTGTCCCAACAATAAGCATCAACTAAAGGCAAAATCACATCATGGTTCCTATCAACAGGCAAAACAGGAATGGTTTAGTTGCAATGGCGAACACTATATTTCTTCTTGTTCAGGTTATCAATCGAGAAACTTGACATAACGATTTGAGCTGTTAAAAGAACTTAACCACTGCTATAACTGTCTTGGCGCTCATCTAGTGAACGCGTGCCGTTCCAAAAGGCGATGTCAGAAGTGTAACGGAAATCATCATACAGGTATCCATCAAGCTAACATTTCAACTTGTCCAACCAAAACAACCCTGAACTCAGTTGCTTCAACTAGCAGTGGTTATCATCCAAGCGCCTCATCACATTGGGTATGCGCCGATCAAACTCAAACATCATTGCTTGCAACTGCATTGGTGAAAGTCATCTCACTCTCTGGAGAGCCCTATATCGTTCATGCCATTCTCGACCAAGGATCGGAAGTCATGCATTAATGAATTTACTAGTACTCTCGATGCATATGTTCTTTCCAAACTTACCAACTACTTACCTTCAGCCGTTATCAGCCCTAAGGACTGGCCGCATTTAAGGGGTATTGAGTTAGCCGATCCCAAATTTGATCAACCAGCACGAATTGACTCAATACTTGGAGTCGAAGTTTATGGTCATATTTTGCAGAATGGGTTGCTAAAGGGTCCTAAATACGCACCAATCGCACAGCTGATAGCCTTGGGATGGGTAATATCTCGATCATCACCATCAATCTCAGAAAGAGTTCAATCAGAGGCTCATTCGTTTCACTGTGATGTAGATAAACATCTAAATGATTTGGTGCAAAAGTTTTGGATGCAAGAGGAATCGTTTAGTTCACAAAAGGATCAAATCACACCGGAAGAGAAACACTGTGAAGAGATATTTCTTACAACACATTCTCGGTACAAGGAAGGAAGATTTACCGTTCGACTATCCTTCAAGTTGCTGCAGCCAACATTTGGAAACTCTCGCACCCCATCTCTTAAGCTACTTTACAGAATGCAAAGTCGTTTAAGCAAAGATCAAACGTTTCATTCTGAATATTCCAAGTTCATTGCGAAGTACGAACAATTCGGGCACATGAAACGGGTACCTCCTGCTACATCACGGCGTACCCCGTGAGAGTAGTTCTACAACTAAGCTTCGAGTTGTGTTCAATGGATCCTTAAAAACTGAGAAAGGAACATCACTTAGCGACTTCCTGTATGAAGGCGAAAAGTTACAAGTAGAACTTTCTGATGTTCTTACCCGCTGGAGAATTAATCGTTTGGCGTATTCGGCCGACGTCGTCAAAATATTCCGGCAAACTCAAGTACACCCCGATGACTGGAATTTTCAATGAATATTGTGGTCTGAAAACAATCACTTGCAGGAGTTTGTTTTAACTACTGTAACTTATGGAACTAAGCCTGCTCCATTCCTTGCCATAAAGGTTTTGCACCAACTTGTCGAAGATGAGAAAGGAAATTTTCCTGACGTAAAGGACGTTAAAAATAAAAATAACTATGTCGATGGCATATACGATGGATCGAATCAATCCAATTATTAATCTCTTTAAGGCAGGTGGGTTTGAACTGCAAAAACGGGCTGCTAATGAGGAAGCACTAATCGAAGAATTACCGGAGGAGAACAGAGTGACATCTTCTTTCCCATTATGTTTTGAACAAAATCAAATCCATCCCATATTGGCAACCTAAACTGGATCGCTTCATTTTCATCCCAACTCAACGCGATAATTCTGGCATCTACGATAAGAGACTGGTTCTGTCTCGCACGGCTCAGCTTTTCGATCCCTTAGGCTGGTTGTCTCCAGTAGTTCTAAAGGCGAAACTATTTATCCAGGATTATGGCGAGCTGAACTTGCCTGGGATCAACCAATGTCACCAGAATTAGAAGTTCGTTGGAAAAGTTATTTAAATCAGCTTCAGTATTTGTCGATGATATCGGTTCCACGTTGGCTAGGAGTATCTATTTCCTCGACGGGCGTTGAGCTGCATGGCTTTACGGATGATGCGAAAGCAGTATTGGGAGCAGTTGCCTACATGCGAGTCATCGGCAGCATACCTTAAATAATAATTCTATCATCGAAGACAAAACTTCTAAGAGGTCACGTACGGTCCGAATAACCACTCCAAGGTAAGAGCTGTCAGCAGCATTACTTCTTGCTCGACTCGTCAAGTATTTATTTGAGGTACTAAATTTGCAAGCGGCTCCAATACACCTGTGGACGGATTCAAGTACAACACTGTATTGGATTAGAGGAGAGCCAACTAGATTCAAGCGCCTATGGCATCATACCTGGTGAAGATAACCCCGCGGATCTAGCGTCTAAAGGGTTAATCGCCCCGACAATTAGCTGGTAGCAGTTTGTAGTGGCAAGCACATTCGTGGCTGAAACTCAACGAAGATCATTGGCCTCAATTATGTCCAACACCAGAAGGCAATATGGATCAAGAAGAACGTCATCAACCATCAGTCGTGGCTACTACTAAAAGGGACATCAGTGGGATCTCATTCAAAGGTATTCATCTCAAACAGACTTCTGCGGATAACTGCATGGTGCATGTGGGCGGCCGTTTTGTTTCGCCAAGGTTCGCATAAAACGACCTCGGTAAGTCAAATTGCACTTTCACCTTCTGAATTAAATAAAGCGAAAACATTTTGGGTGAAGGCTACTCAAAACATTTACTTTAAATCTAAAATCAATGTTCTATCAAAAATACCGAAACCGATACCGAAAAATAGCTCCCTTTATCGTCTCACTCCATTTATTGACTCCGAAGAAATTCTGCGGATTGGCGGGCGGCTCCGCAATGCCCGAATCGATACAGACATGAAGTACACACTTATCTTGCCAAAATAAAGTTCGTTTACGAATCTCATATTTGACTTCACTCATCGTACAACTTTTCATCTTTCTACTTTGCTTTCTACTTTAAGAAGAAACTTCTGGATTCTTGCAGGTCGCAATGCTGTACGTTAATTCGTTCATCGTTGTGTTATCTTTGTTCGACATAGAGCCGATACTGCTAAACAGTTAATGGGTCAACTTCCAGTCAGCCGAACAATTCCATCACGGCCCTTTCTACATTCAGGAGTGGACTACGCCGGGCCGTTTACTTTAAGGGCCTGGAAATGCCGAACTACTAAAACGAACAAATCCTATCTCGTTGTATTTATTTGGTTTTCTACATCCGCAGTACACTTGGAGTTCGCAACAGACTATTCAACTGAAGGATTTCTCGCTGCATATAAAAGGTTTACTAGTCGCCGTGGTATTTGTGCTACACTTACAAGTGACTGTAGGACTAATTTCGTTGGAGCGGATGCAGAATAGCGAAGCCTGATTATATTCGATTCCAAAGAATCTCAGCAAATAGCCGATAGGCTCACCAACGATGGAACAAAATGGATCTTCAACCCACCAGCAGGACCGATCTTTGGCGGCAAATGGGAGGCGGCTGTTAAGTCGGCGAAGTTTCACATTAAAAGATAACTGATGAACACTATGATGCTGAACTTTTCGATAACAACGTATATAATATATTTCGTAAAGATAGAAACTCACTTCTAACCAACAAGAACAGAGGCGGCGAAGTTTTGATTGCTGTTCGCCGATCGTTTTCCTGCGTCCAAATATCACTACCAACTTCACAAGAATACGATGTAGACCAACTAGCCATATGCATTTCCATCAATGATATGTTAAATATTTTCCTTATTTTAAGTTATATACCACCAGGTAGTTCAATTCAATTGTATAAGTTGCATATTGAAAACTGTCGTAATATTTTATATAATCTAAAAGTCAACCAGCATTATTACTATTTTAGGAGATTTCAATCTAGGTAACATAAATTGGGTATTCGATCTAGATGAATTAGTCTTTTTCCTTTTAATGTCAGAAGTGAATGTGAAATTGAATTAACTGATTCCTTTTATGCTTTTGATCTTACTCAAATTAATAAATTTAAAAATAGTTTGAATCGTATACTCAATCTTATCTTTGTAGATAAAGATTTTTCAACTGACATTATTGAATATATTAACCCAATTCTTCTTAATTCAATTCAACATACGGCTTGAACCTTAAATTTAAATTTTTTGATTATTGTAAAACTGTCAACAATAGTTTTACTAGGTATAATTATTCCGAAGGTAATTTTAACGCAATTGCGAATTATATCAATGAAATTCCATGGAAATTACTTCTAAAAAAAAATTAATTGTCTGCTGCTTATAAGATTTTTATCGAGACTTTTAAAAGAACAATTGACTTATTTGTGCCTAAAGTTTCTGTTATTAGTAATTCCAAGCCTCCTTGGTATAACAAAAGGCTTTGCAACTTAAATAACAAAAAAAAACAAAGCATACAAACTTTTCCGGAACTGTACGCATAATAGTTTGTTGAAGATAAATTATAAAAGTCTTCAAAAAGAATTTAATGTTTAAAACAAATTTGTATACAAAGATTTTTTACTCCGCACTGAAACAAATTAAAAAAAATAGTAAACAATTTTGGGCCTATATCAATCTCAAAAGGCATTCGAATGGAATCCCTAATTGTATGCGATTCTCCCAAAACACGTCATCTGATATACCAACAATTTGCAATATGTTTGCTGAATTTTTCCAATCCGTGTATACCCACTCTTCTATTTTAACAAGAACAACGGTTCCTGATATTAACACTAATTCTTAGTTTTAAGCATCTTAGTTTTAAGCATCTCAGATGTTGAAAACGCCCTGATGTCCCTGAAAGATGACACAAATCCAGGCCCTGATGGCATTCCTCCAATCTTTCTAAAAAAAATCAGTAGTTGCTCTTTCAGAACCGTTAAAAATATTTTTTAATGCATCTCTTGAGAGGGGTATATTTTTACGTTATTCCTACATATAAATCTGGATCAAAACAAAATGTTTGTAACTATAGACCAATATCAAAAATGTCTACCATTCCAAAGTTGTTTGATAAAATAGTTTCTAATAAATTATCGTTTCTCCTTAAAGAAATTATTTCTCCATTTCAACATGGATTTGTACCTGGGAAATCAACTGCATCAAATCTAGCTATTTTGTGTAATAAGGTGACCTTAGACTTTGAAAATGGAAACCAATGTGATATAGTTTATACGGACTTCTCTAAGGCATTTGATAGAGTAAATCACTGTATTCTATTATTGAAATTAGAACAAATTGGATTTCATGCACCTTTTTTAAAATGGATTGATTCCTACCTTTCAAAATGAACCCAGTTGGTTCGCATAAATTATAATATTTTTGAATCCTATTCTTGTATCATCTGGGGTTCCCCAAGGAAGTCATTTGGGACCTCTTTTGTTTTTACTTTTTATAAATGATATCCCCAATATAATTTCCAACTCTCACTGCCTTATGTACGCAGATGATTTAAAAAATTTTGTGCGCATCAGATCTATTGAAGATTGCAAATTCCTTCAAAATGATTTAAACAAACTGAAGGATTGGTAACAGATGTCCTTTCATTTTTACTTATAAGATTGGTAACACACCCCTTTTAAGAATTTCCGGAAAAAAAGGACTTAGGTGTTATTTTTGACCCAAATCTTACATTTGTATCACATATTGACTATGTCATAGCCAAAGCTAATTAAATGTTGGGTTTTTTAGTCCGTAACTCCAAGGATTGTAATGCTCCATATACGTTGAAATCGCTTTTTACATCTTTTGTTAGATCCATTCTTGAATACTGTTGTGTAATTTGGAACCCGTTTTACAAAATTCACTCTTTGCGAATTGAAAGCATCCAAAAACGCTTTACTAGAATAGCAATTTATCGCATTCACTGGAATATTCGAATGCCTTCATATAGGTCAAGATGCTTACTTATGGTTACAAAAACTTGAAGTACGCCGTAAATACTACTCAATTGTATTTATAAGAGACAGATTATTATTCCAAGTCAATTGTCCTTATTTGTTATCTCTCATTTACTTAAGAGTTCCATTAATTGCTTTACGGGCACTTAATTTATTTAGTGAAACTTTTCACCGAGTAAATTATGGAAGAAATGAACCTATTTCCCGTTGTCTAAGAGAAGCAAATTCAGTATGTGGTTCCACTGACTTTTTAGCAATCTAAGTAAAGAAGCTTTTAAACATCATTTGCTATTTATTTTCTCGGGGGGACCCATCAAGTGGCCGTGATGAATTTGTACCATCTTGAGGTAGCAGATGGTAAAAATAAAGGGAAAAACAGCACTAACCTATGTCTCTGCGAGGTAAATAGTTGTTGAAGTGGCTGAAGGCTATTATACCGCCGATAGCAACTCTGCAGCTTATGAGTGCTAAGTCCTCGCTTGCGGATCTCTCGCACCAGATCCCACGCAAGTTCAGTGCAACTGTGAGCACCACTACTTCCTGTGTCGTGGTGTTGTGAAGGGAAAAATCAAGAATCTCATTGGTGTTTTAATAGTCCTTTTTACGTTGATGTGCTTCGTCAAGGCTCTTGCCGTCTGTAACTACCCGCGCGTCTATGACCACACACTTTTCTCCAAGTGTTGCAACTAAGTCCGGTTTGCGGAGGCCTTCGTTTGTTGCAACGTGTGGCTCCAGCTGTGTGGCGAACCCCTTCTGGTCCAAAGTCCTTTTGAGGAATTTCACAATACTGTTGTGACGTTCGATTCTGCTTCCTTGGTTACGGTGACATTGCTGGAGGATGTGGTTCGTCGTCTCCGGTACATTGCACCCTGCTCGGCAGAATCGGTCCATGTGGTCGCGTCCTCTGGTGGTCCTGGATTTGGCTGGAAGGGCATTTATGCGCAGGCGTATGCAGTTGACGTAGTCGCGTCCGCTCAGCAATCTGGAGGGTTCACGAATCCATCGATGGGCGCGTTTGGTTTTGGGTGCTTCAATAAGTCCTCTGCCGTCAATTGAATTGTGGAGCTTGCGCGCCCAGTATCTATCAATGTCGGTTTTAGACTCGAGGCTGTTCCCGTCAATTTGTCGTCGTCTATGGGCCCGATCGATTTCATTTGCAAGGAAGGTGTTCGCCTGTGTGGTGTCCTCCAGGTTGGGTAGCTGGGTGTTTGTTAGCCTTTTAACGCGAAGAAGCGGAGCGGTCCATCGTGTTGCCGGGATCCCTAGTCCTCCATCGTCCACGGAGGCATGTATGAAGGAGATCGGCGTGTCTTTCGGAAGATCCAACCATTTCCTCACCATGGATCTGATAAGGATATCGGTCTTCCTAAGACATCCGATCATAACGTTCCCTAAAGTCAACCGGTGGTAGAGTTGCGGTATTAGAACCGTGTTTAGGGCGTGCAGGCGTTGTTGCGGCTACAGCGGTGCTGCAGACAGTCTCTCCAGTTTCGGCATCAGATCTTCGTGTGGTCGATATTTCGTCCTTCCTGTCGCCGTGAAGTCTATCCCCAGGTATCTCCACGTGTCTGTCCTCCTTAGTGCTGGCATCTCCCTTCCGGCGATGGTGAACTTCCTTTGCTCTACTACAAAGTTTTTCTGCTTGGGCTGTCCTTTGATGCTGATACTGTAGCTTTTAGAACTATTTACTGCTAGGCCACACGATGTTAGGAAGCTTTTCGTAGTGGTGAGTAGTGTTTGCAGTCCTTTTGGTGTGGAAGCATACAGTATCAGATCGTCTGCAAAGGCAAGGGCGTTGGATTTTGATGTACCTATGTAGGAGCCTATTTCGGTTGGGAGACGTTTGAGGAGGCGGTCCATTACTAGATTGAACAGAATTGGTGAAAGTGGATCTCCTTGCTTTACACCTCGTCTGGGGATAAACTCGTCGTGGACGAACACCGGTAAAGGTGTTTCACGTAGTTGACGAAGTCGGCAGGAAGGCCGTAGCATTCGAGTGTTCCAAAGATGGTGTTGTGGGACACGGAATCGAATGCTTTGCTTATGTCGAGGGTGGCGAGATATAGGGGCCGAAAGGTGTTGGCGTGGTCTTTTAATAGGAGGTCGACCAGCGTGGTGTTGTCTTCGCATCCGTCTGTTGGCATGAAGGCCCGCTGAAGGCAGTCAATAGTGACGTGAAGTGATAGTCGACGTGCTAAGATGTTATGTAGTTGTCTGACGATCACTGATGGGATCGTTATGGGCCTGAAGTCGCCTGGGTCACTAGGAAAGATGATGGGATCAACTTGACTTGCTCAGGGGTGATACCGTCAGGGCCTGGTGCGGAAGAACTGGCTGGTCGAGATTTCTTGATTTCTTCCATATTAATGGGGTTCCATATCTGGGTTAGAGAATGTCTGAGGTCCGTGTAGGATGGGGCTGCGGTACTTTCCGATGTAAAAATTTTTTTCCAATAGGGAGACGTTATATCTTCTTGGGGCATCCTCGAATTATTAGGACCATCGAGAATCGATTTTATGCATCGACCTTGATGTTTGTCCCAGTTGCGCTGTGTGGTGACGTAATCGTGACGACGTTGTTGCCTGCGATTCATGCGTCTTGGTGGTCGAGTGCTGGGCCCTATTTCTGGGAGGTGGTGGTGGTGGGAAGATGCTTCTGAGGTATGCAGCTAGTCTTATCCTACAGTTTGTTCGGCCGTCATTGGCTGCTGAGATGCAGATGGAATGCAGGGTTTCAGAGTTGTGGTGCGTTCCACGAAGAGGGGGCAGGTTGCTAATGAAGGCAAAGCTATTGTTTCCTAAGTCATCGTTTTGAGGGGAAGTTGGTGTTCGGTTGA
Organism: Rhingia rostrata; assembly: GCA_949824845.1. Lineage (NCBI taxonomy): Eukaryota > Metazoa > Arthropoda > Insecta > Diptera > Syrphidae > Rhingia > Rhingia rostrata. The sequence goes on from OX463759.1 coordinate 15,903,545, forward strand.
GATCTGTTGGGGGCTAACCTGAGGTACGGCTGTGGTGGCGGGTGCCGAAGATGTTGGTGACAGGGGAGCCCTTTGGCGAGTCCGAATGGTGCTGCTGGTGGTTGGGAGGTCTTCCCTTGGACGATTGGTGGTGCTTGGTATCATAAATCTTTGAACAGCTTGTTTGTAGTCCGTTTTTTGGCAGGCCTTCTTTGTGGCCTCGAGAGACCGTTCTGTAAAGTGTTTTTCTAGTTCTAGGTTCATGAACCTTGCGCCTCCTCCTGTCTGCAGGTCGGCTTCTTTCCTGGCCATCATCAGCCATTCCTCTTCCTTCCATCGTGCTTTTACATCTATCCTAGTTTTGGCTATGTCATGTTCATGTTACAGCGGAATTTATTTTATTAGAACGAAGTTTCTTGTAAGTAAGTGGAAAATTTGTGGTGTTTAGCGATCTAAAACGTATATTTCGCTTTTCGTCTACATGGCGCTCAATCTCGAAGCTGTGTGTTTAGATCAAACGCTGAAATATTGAAAAACTAGATGTCGCTACTTGATTTATTGAGTTCCTTCCGCCATTAGACTTCTTCAAATTCATTTAAATGCCCTCTAAGATATTTCCCTAAGGAAAGACTTCCTTTAGTTTTAAGAATCTTAAAGATAATCTGAGGTAGCACCCATCCAAATAAAGATTGATATACAAGGTGGCGCAAAAGTAATCCTCCTATCAGAAAATGCTATAAATTTTGCGATTGGCCCCTAATGTCAGTTCTGTTTTGACATTTGTGTAGTAAACACATGCGAAATACACGTTAATAAACAATGTTACGCTACACTGCTCCAGAACGCGGAATATTGGTGACTATTTATCTGAGCAATAATCGGTCGGTGACTTTGGCACAACGTGAATTTCGTCGCAGATTTCCTAGCCGTGCAACGCCTACTGGTGAAACACTGCGACGTTTAGTCGCTCGCCTCGAAGAGACTGGCACAACACGAGATGCTGCCAGGCGTAGCAGACCCCGGAGTAGCCGTTCTGCAGAGAATATTGCTGCTGTAGCCGAAGATGTCATGGAAGTGCAGTCGACATCGACCAGACGACGTGCCATGCAAATGGGTATCAGTCGACGGTCTTTACAGCGAATTTTGGTACAAGATTTGAAGATGTTTCCGTACAATGTCCAGACGGTGCATTAGCTTTTAGCTGTTGACCGCCAATCGCGTCTAACATACGCTCAAGCCATCCTTAATCACCACCAAGAGGAAGATGATTTTTCATCAAAAATAATCATGAGTGATGAGGCCCATTTCCATCTTAGCTACGTACCCGCTAAGATGGAAATGGGCCTTATCACATCAATAAGCAAAATTTACGCTTCTGGGACACTGAAAATCCACGAAGAGCCATTGCACCCGCTCAAAGTCACTGTATGGTGTGCTGTTTTCGCTGGAGGAGTCATCGGACCTTTTTTCTTCGAACACGTCGCGGGCCAAACGGTTACTGTGAATGGTGAGCGCTACAGAGCAATAATCAACGAGTTCTTTTTGCCGCAACTTGATGAATTGGGATTTGAAAACATGTGGTTCCAACAGAACGGTGCAACGGCACACACTGCACGTGCCACAACCGATATGCTGAAGGATGCATTTCCCGGGCGCCTAATCTCCCGTTTTGGCGATTTGCACTGGCCAGCAGGATCTCCTAATTTGACCGCTCCAGACTTCTTTTTGTGGGGCTTTTTGAAGTCGCGGGTTTATGTGAACAAGCCTCATACTCTTGCAGCTCTTAAAGACAATATCCGTCAAGAATGTGAGGACCTATCGCCGGAAGTTTTGGCACAAAGTGATGGAAAATGCCATGAAAAGGGCTCAAATGACAATCAACTGTGGCGGCGGCCATTTACATGACATCATATTCTCGACTTGATGTGAAAAAAATTAAAATACCAAATAAAAATAATCCACAAGAAGAATCAAAGTTTTTCTTTTTTTTTTTTAATTACAGCCAAAAAACATCGGAAGATTATTTTTGCGCCACCTTACAACTCGATTTACGTTATTTAAATTTTCTTATAAAGAGAAAGAAATTGTTTTCGTGAAAATTTTCTACCTCGAGATTTTGATTGATTTTAACATTACGATGATAGTGGAACTCAAAAAAGTGTTTTTTTAGAATTCCGTCCGCGGTTCGTCTGTACGTCTGTCCGTACAAGCCTCTTCAGCCTAAACGACTTGACCGATTTGCTTCAAATGAAGTTTAAGAAAAAATGGTCTTCCATTTGATTGGAAAATGAAAATAAAGTTTAGAGAAAAACAAATTAATCATTCGACAAGTTTGTTTCAAATAGAAATATGTATGCTTATGAAAAAAAAAAATATTTTGAGTGAAAATAATCGATTACATTTATTGATAGAGAGATGGGAAAAAATTAACATCCGTTGGAGAGTTTCGTTACTTAGGGGGGCACCTCTTCAGTAGGCTTAAGATGGGAAAAGTGGAAGAGAGCCCTAAACATATACCTGGAGGCTGCCAGTATTGAATGTCAAACAAAAAAGGGAGTGGTGTTACTTCATTTCGGCGGTTTAGGGATTCAAGAAATGTTTTTTCAGTTTGCCGGGAACTAAGGCCGACGCAACTGAAGAATGAATGAATTTGATACAGCTATTGAGAAATTTGATGAATATTTCCTGCCCAAACAAAGCAAAGTATTTGAAAGGCATACTTGTAGGCTTATGAAACAAGAGGTAGATGAAAAATTCGAAAACTTTTTTAATTATGTTAAGGAGCCAGGCTGAAAAATGTGATTTTGATAAGATCTATGAACATTTAATTGACCAAATAGCAGAAAAAAGTTGTTCCGAAGAGTTAAGAAAAAAGATTTGAACAATAGGTGACGATATAACACTAGATGTTATCACAAAAGAAGCAATTACGCAGGAGATAGTAAAACAGCAGCTTGAGAATTACGGAGATAAATCTATAGGTCAAGATATTAACATAATTAGAAATAAGCACTGGGGGATTAATTATCGACCAAAAGATGGAAAAGACACATGGTGTCAACGTTGCGGTAGTAGGAAACACTCATCACAGGACACAAAGTGTCCTGCTAGAGAAAAAAAATGTTTCGTTTGTGGAATTTTGGGGCATTTTCGACAACATTGCAAAACAAAATGTTCACAAAAAAACCTTGGACCAGAACGTATTGCTTACAACAGGAAAAAAGTAAAGAAGGACAAAGATGAGGTTGATTTTATTAAGAAAGAGGAAGTAGACTATGTATTCCACATCGACAATGAAACGTCTATAGAATGCATTATTGGGGGTATAAAAGTTAATATGATTATTGACTCAGGTTGTAAGCAAAACATGTTAATAGATGCGAAATGGACATATTTAAACAATCACAACGTAAATTCACTTAATCAGATTAAAAATCCAAAAAAAATATGTTTCTAGCATACGGCAGTTCCACTCCTTTGGACTAGATCATATTTTTTCGATGCATTTATAAAGATTGGCAAAGGGTTAGAGAAAGCCACGTTCTATATTATTGCGAAGGGAACAAAAAATATGTTAGGGGTTACAACGGCAAAAGCTCTTAACGTTATTAAAAAAGGCACTGATGTCAACCAAGTAAAAAGTTTACAATTTCCGAAATTCAAGAATGTTCTTGTGGAGATACCAATTGATGAATCAATAAAACCTATTTTCCAACCGTTCAGGAGAATTCCTATACCTTTGGAAGCTAAAGTTGATAAAAAGCTAAAAGAACTTTTTGAATGTGATATAGTAGAGGAAGTTAGAAAACCCTCAAAATCGGTTTCTCCTATCGTTCCCATTCTAAAAAAAATGGAGAAATAAGAATCTGCGTGGATATGAGACGTGCAAACGCAACAATTTTGCGGGAGAACCATTCTTTACCTACTATGGATCAGTTTTTGCCAAAGATTGGCAACGCCAAACTGTTTAGCAAACGGGAGAAGTTAAAAACGCCTTTCACCAGATTGAAATTCATCCCGAATCACGGTACATAACTACGTTTATAACAAATAAGGGCTTGTACCAATATAAGCGATTAATGTTTGGAATAACTTGTGCCCCAGAACTTTTTCAAAAAATAATTGAAAAAATTATTATAGGATGTGAAGGGGTGATAAATTTTATTGACGATATATTAATGTTTGGGAGTTCCAAACACGAACATGATAAACGGCTCCAAAAAGTTCTACAAATTCTCAAGGAAAACAAATTACTTTGAAATAAAGATAAATGCCTTATTGTTGTTTGTAAGATACAATTTTTAGGACATGAATGAAGTCCTGAAGGGATATAACTTTTAAAAAAAATATCTTGATAGTAAACAATTATTTAGAGTTCCAAAAACATTAGAAGAACTTCAAAGTTGTTTGGGTCTAATTAATTTTATTGGAAAATGGGTTCCACGTTTAGCTACTGGCACGGAGCCCTTGAAACAACTCTTGAGAAAAAAACTTACAAAGAATAGTAAGCTAACTGAACATTAGACTGATAAACAAAATTTTGCTTTCAAAGAGTTGAAACATACTCTTGGAAATATAAAATCGTTGGGCTTTTACAACGTTGAACACAGACCTCAAGTTATTGCGGACGCAAGTCCATTTTGGACTCGGTGCAGTGTTATTGCAAATCAATTCGAAAGGACCAACAATTATTGCTTACGGCAACAAAACACTCACAGATTGTAAACGCAGGTATAGTCAGACAGAAAAAGAAGCCATTTGCATTAGTCTGGGCAATAGAGCACTTTTGCATTTTTTTCTTTTTGGAAAACAGTTTGATTTGATAAGCCTTTAGACATAATTTTTGGGCCAAAATCGAAGCCATGTGATCGCATAGAAAGATGGGTTTAGCATCTACAATATCATATCGATATAATATTATTTACAGACCGGGTAAATCAAACATTGCCCACCCACTATCACGTTTATGTCGAAATTCAAACGAACCTCTACAAGCAACAGACAATTATATACAACAGATAGTTGAAAGTTCAAGACCCAACGCGGTATCAATGCTAGAAATAAACGAACATTCCACAAAGTATTCGGAAATACAAAATGTTAAAAAGGGTATTTACAAAAATATACGGGATGAGTCTGTTAAAAGATTTAAAGTTTTCGAAAACGAATTGTGTTTCTATGAAAATATTTTACTTCGAGGAACTAAAATAGTGATTCCACAGAAACTTAGAAATTACGTTCTGGATGCCGCACACGAAGGCCATCCGGTATTGTGGCTATGAAAAGTCGCCTAAGGGCTAAAATGTGGTGGCCTGGAATTGACAAAGATGTAGAAAATCTTATTAAGACTTGCAAAGTTTGTACAATGGTTGCCTTGCCTCATCCTCCAGTTCCATTAAAAAGACATGATCTTCCAATCACTTCATGGGTTGATATAGCCATAGCTTCTTCTAACATCATAAAAATGTTAAAAGAGATTTTTAGTAGACTCGGTTTTCCTATTTCGATAACGGCAGATAATGGGAAGCAATTTATAAGCGCAGAATTTAAAACATTTTGTAAAGAATGGAATGTAACACTTTTTCACAGCATTCCATATTGGCCGCAGCAAAATGGAGAAGTCGAAAGACAAAACTAAGATATAAAAAACGATTAAAAATTTTAAAAATTGAATGAAAAGAACTAAAAGAATCCTTATGGGAATATTTAGTGATGTACAATAGTACGATCACTGGAAAAACGCAGTCGGAATTATTTTTCAATAGAATATATAGAGACAAAGTCCCAGCATTTGAATCTATAGATAGAAAAATCACAAATTCAGAGGTAAGAGATAGTGATAAAGAAAACAAAGAGAAAGAAAAAGTATATGTAGATAGAAAAACAAAAGCCAAAAGTTCAGATATTAATGTTGGCGATAATGTATATGTATATGATGGTTGGGTGTTGTAGAACGAGGGTAGATTCTGATTGGCTTTAACTTGGCAATGCCCAGTGTTGTAACTCTGACTACACATCAAGTGCTTATTTTTTACCTCCAAGTGGTAACCATCGGGTACTGGTCTCATCCAACCGGATTTGACTTGCTAAACGATAAGCGCGAGTGTTGATAACACGACGAAAAACAGCAACACTATAAACAGCCAGGTCAGAATGGCACGGAATGAATACCCGGCCTGCTGTCATAGGCGAACCTAGACAAGCTGCTTCGACATATTCGGACAACAGGTTGTCTAGGAATTTCAAGGGTTAGTCATGCCCCTTAAACAGAGCTGGTGGCGGATGAACCGAAAGGCCAACAGCAGCGCTCAATCCCGTAGTGGATACTGATGGCCCCGTGTCCTAGGGGTATCTAATAAATTGGAACTGGCCCTCCAGATTGGGGGTTGTGCTTTGGGTTAACTACCCAACCATGGAAAAATCTTACGGCTACGAAGCAACCAATAGCCTCGCAATGGACTGATTTTATTGTTGACGACACGGCTAAACGAAAAAAGGACAACGGCGTTCGTATCTGCACCTTGAATGTGAGAACATTAAACAGAAGAGGTGCAAGCGAACAACTAGCGGAAGCCCTAAACTGCTACAAAGCAGACATTACTGCCATCCAGGAAATACGATGGGATGGGCCAGGCAAAAAGAGAATGAAAAACTGTGACATCTACTACGGACCGTGTTATAGTGAGCAGAAACAGCGACTATTCGGATGCGGATTTATTATAAGTGCCAGGCTTAGGCAAGAAGTCCTATGTTTCCAAGACATTAGCGAACGCATTGTAACGATCCGCATCAAGGCTAAATTCGCCAACATTAGCCTTAAATGCCCCAATGGAGGAAAAAGATGATATAGCTAAGGACTGCTTCTATGAGCTCCTTGACAAAACCTATGAGCGACTACTGAACTACGTTGTTAAAATCGTGCTGAGAGATTTTAACGCAAAGGTAGGAAGAGAAGACATCTTTAGCAGTATTGTCGGAAAACATAGCCTACACGACAACACGTCTGGTAACAGACTTAGGCTAATTGACTTCGCTAAGGAACGAAATGACAATATAGCCAGCACACGGTTTCCTCACCTCGATATCCATAAGGGGACATGGCGGTCTCCAGATCAACGAACGTCAATCAAATTGATCACATAGCGATAGACAAGCGGCACGCATCCAGTATTTTGGATGTCCGAACATTCCGAGGAGCTTACATCGACTCGGACCACTACCTTGCAATCGCAAGAGACCGCCAACGCGCATTCCTAAACCTCTCGATTAACACCATACCACCATCATCGAATGTCGAAGAACTATGGCAACGATGCCAACAAGCCATTAGATCAGCCGCAACTGATGTGCTAGGTTTCTCGCGCCCACCAGCAAGGAACCCCTGGTTTGATGAGGAATGCCGATAGATGCTCGCAGCCAAGAACGAGGCCTACAAGGCTAAGCTGCAGGTGAAGACGAGAGCTGCCGTTGAGCTCTATAGGCAGAGAAGAACGTAAGAACACCGGCTTTTCAGAATAAAGAAAAAAGGGGAAGAAAAGCGCGCGATCGAGGATATAGAGAGGTGCCACTCCAGGAAAGATGTTCGCAAGTTTTACCAAAGTTTAAAACGTCAAAGCCAAGGATACAAGGCTCGAACAGAATCCTGTCGAGATGAACAAGGAAATATCGTAGTTGAGACACAGTCGATGCTGAGGATATGGAAGAACCACTTCTGCGGACTGTTAAACGGCGATGACAAACAACATTCCGCTGTCAGGTAGAACGAACCATTCAACCGTTGCCAAGACAGCGAAAGCTGCCAACCACCCGACCGGTATGAAGTGAGGATAGCAATAGCTAAACTGAAGCTTAATAAGGCTGCCGGAAATGACGGCCTTCCCGCCGAGCTTTATAAAGCCGGCGGAGATGGCTTGGTAAGTAACATCCACCAACTCATAAGCCGAATCTGGTCGGAAGAAAGTATGCCTGAAGAAGGGAACCTCAGCATCGTTTGCCCGATCCACAAAAAAGGAGACCCTCTTAACTGGGCCAACTACAGAGGCATAAGTCTATTCAACATCGCCTACAAGAACCTATCTGCCGTAATATGTGAACGCCTGAAACCGTTTTTTTATTTTTTTTTTATAATTTACACGTACTCAAGGGGTTTATGAATACCCTTTATATGTTACCATAGTATGAGCGTTTAGAGAAGGGGAAGAAAGAGAGGATAGGAAAGATTTTGGATGTAGTGGAGACTTATACTCCATGGATGGTGTTCGAACTAGCTTCGGGGAGTCACTTTTTCTTGTGTTCGTTAAATTTGAAGAAATTCAAGATGGTGTGCATACTTTTGGGTATTACACCGACCTTTTTATTTCTTTTAAAAAAAAAGTGAAATGGATTTTGGCTGGGATTGAACGCGCAACCTTCCACTCAACCGTTTACCAACAACCTGATCGGCACTTATCAGTGTGGTTTTAGGTTAGGAAAGTCCACAACCGATCAAATCTTCACACTTCGTCAGATCCTGGAAAAAACCCAAGAAGTCCAAATCGATACCCACCACCTATTCATCGATTTTAAAGCCGCATACCGAAGCATTTATTGAGACGAACTATACAGAGCCATGTCTAGTTTTAGTATACCGCCCAAACTCGTCCGTTTGTATAGGATGACGATAGAGAATTCTTGCTGCTCTCAGGGTCGGAAACGACCGCACCGACAAAAAGGATTTAGGCAAGGCGATGCGCTGTCACGTGACTTCTTCAATTTGATTCTCGAAAGGATTGTGCAAAACTCGCGAGCCAACACCAGAGGCACAGTTTTCCAAAAAATTGTACAACTACTAGCATACGCCGACGATATTGACATCATTGGTAGGACCTAACGTGATGTCATAGCCACGTTTGCTAGTATAGAGAAGGAAGCGGAAAAAATGGGTTGAGCAGTAAATGTGGGCAAGACGAAGTATAAACTGTCAACACGAAAGGACACACAACATCGACGAATTGGACAGATCGTCACCATTGACAGATATAACTTTGAGGTAGTACGGGACTTTATCTATCTCGGTTCCACTATTAACTCTGAGATCAACATCTCGTCAGAAATTAAACGAAGAATTACTCTTGCCAACCGCTGTTTCTTCGGGCTAAAAAGGCAATTCCGTAGTAAAGCCCTCACTCGAACTACTTAGGAGATCTTATATGAGACCCTGATCATCCCAGTCCTGCTCTACGGCGCTGAAGCATGGACCGTCTCAAAAGCGGATAAAGAAGTCCTTGGTCGATTTGAGATGAAAATTCTTCGAAAAATCTTCGGTCCCGTTTGCGTTGACGGGCTATGGAGACGAAGATTCAACCAAGAACTACGAGCTGTACAGTGACATGCCCTGGTAAGAAAACTCCGCATTGGACGTTTAAGATGGCTAGGACATGTAGAACAAATGGACACCAATACTCTGGCTCGCAGAGTCTTCGATTCCCAGCCAGACGTGGAACGCAGTAGAGGAAGACCTCGCCTCAAGTTACGCGCACAAGTAGAAATCGACCTCAACTTAGAGTGCACAACTGGAGACAGTTAGCTAAGGATCGGGCAAATTGGAAACGCATGTCGGTTGAGGCCATGGTTCATTCTGGACTGTTGCGTCACTTAGTGAATGAATGAATGCTCTAAGAGACATGTCTGCTTCTGATTTCCATACCACTTAGCCTAATTTTGCTTTCTTTGGTGTGTTTCGGATACGGTTTCGCCCCTTGATTCTGCGGCTTGTTGTTGGTCCTATCGTTGTCGCTGGAGTGTGTCTACACATAAATTCGCATTGCTACCCTTCGTAGTTCAATGCCTTAACGCGAAATAACATGGAGTGTCTTTTTCACGACTGCGCCAATTATATCACGAATAAAAGAATCTTGATTCCTCGAAGGCTTTATTTGAACAAAATACAAATTGAATTAGAACTAACTTACTGCTAAGTGACTTTACGACCAAACTCTTACCTCTATCTTCCTACAAAGGTGAAGACAGAGCTCAGGTTTCGCTTGCGACATTCCATTGCATGCTTGAAAATTGACGATAAAATAAAGGAAATGTGCAATGGAATTCGCTTTAAGCGGAGGTGGGAGAGATCCTTTATGTTTAATAATTATAAAAAAAGATTAGCATTCCGCCTCTGCAAGATATGACGCCAAATCGTGAAGCGTTCAACAATTTTTACTGCTTTTTAAAACCTGTTGTTGAAACAACACAGTAAACATATTTTTGGATTCCAGGTCCCGCGACAACAAAGAGAATGGTGAAAAATCAGCAGTCAAAGAGTCATTAAATTCATTCTACACCTATAATGTAAGGACCTGCAAAATCGCATAGTCAAAACCTGGACATACATAAGGAAAACACACTTTTACAACTACCGCAATAATTACGACAAATTCAACCCAGAAGTTTCAAATACCATGTAGCCTACTAATGTGTCCCATAAGAAACTAAAAATCTATATAATACTAATGTTTAAGTCACACAAGTTTAACCCAGGAACACCTCATCACCACACAACCATCGTGACCATGACTTACTATCTTTTTAGTTTTCTGCAAATAAGCCAATCGAATATGCAGGAATATTTCCGACAAACCTCATGTAACTTCTGAAGACCTTTACAGATTAAAATGTATAAAAAGTTTGATAATTCTATTTACACTTTTTTCCTACTACTAGGCGAAAGCCCCAGTAAATAGCTCTGTGTATATAGCATTCGTCATCTTCACTGCACGGCTTTGCTTAGTTGGCGTCGGAGTCTAGTTTTATTTAGTTCTGATTATTGTAATGGATTAGAATTTTACAGAAGACGTTGACAATATTCGTGGGTTAAGGTCGAATCTCTTTCCGGCTTACGTTCACATTTCGAAATAGCAACCATCTGTTATGCGGATTTGTACAAAAAAAATGGTAAGCGAAAACCCTGATATCGAGGACGATATGGAACTCCTACGACAACAACGGAACAAACGAGCTAATAAATAGAACCCGCCCAGATATCGCAAGAATTATGGGAATAGTCACTGGCCAATTGGAGACCATGCGTCCAAACTATGGTTCCCATACAACCCTCAATGCCACAGTTGCGGGATCACAAATGAGAGAGAAACCCTCTCCCAGGTTGACTATTTCAGAACTTAGTTAACCTGGATATAACTTCGTGCCATTATTCTTTTCTCATCGCGGTCTCGCAATTAACGTGATGTAGCCTACCAATTTCAACAGCAATAGCCCAATGTTCCGATCCTCAAATCTACTTTGAACGCGTTTGGTGCACTATCTTACTCTATCTCCAGAATTTTATCCCTATTACCTCACACTGATATCGTCATTACGGGCGATTTCAATGTACACAATCCTTCGTGGCTTCGACATTCTGGACAGTCAACACCCGAAGGAAGATATGTAGAGATCTTTGCTGATATGAACACCTCAACTCAGCTTGTTAATGAGCCAACGCGTATTCCGGATATTGACAGTCAAGCCGCGAACACCCTGGACTTCTTTTTAACATCTGACCCCGAGAAGTTCACTATAAATGTAGATGTTATTGCCTCTAGGCACGTCAGAGCACTGTATCGTATCAGCTGATTTCCCGTACTCAAACCACATACTTCAAGAACAAATTCCTAAAAGAACTGTGTGGCCATACGAGAAAGCCAACTTGGAAGCTCTAAACGGGTTCTATAAGAATTTTAACTGGTCATTTTGTTTCCACGTTAGTAACGTGGATGCTACTGCTGATGCGCTAACTAACATTATTTTCCTGGATATGAAATCCTTTATCCCTCACCGGGTAAATAGTATCCAACCGAATGTAAACGGATGGTATGAATCAATCTGTAAAGAGGCTGCTAGGGTGCAATATTTTGGGCTTCGGTCATATAAGTTCAACCCTACTGAAGAAACCCATTTAAATTCAAACAACCCAAGTGACGCAATGCTCACATTAAGCATGTCAAATACTTCCATGATCAAAAGTTGAGGCAAAAAATTCTACTATGTACCAGAGATAGTAAAAACGTTTGGTCGTTTGCAAAAAAAAAACATTAAGAATTCGACCTCATCTGCCATCCCAACACTCATTTACAATGATATTCCAGCTGTGACCTCCCTAGACAAAGCCAATCTGCTCGCTGCTCATTTTGCAGCCAATTCCACGCAGCCAGATTGTACCCAGTTTCCCCCTGTACTAGAGAACGTAGAACATTCTATGCGGCCAATCCACTTTCGTACTCGTACAGTCGCAAGGTGATTGATCGATCTTGACATACACAAAGCGGCTGGGTCAGATGATATCTATCTCCCCTATAATTCTGAAGAGGTGTTCTTTTACGCTGGCAAAACCACTGCGTAAGCTTTTCCATCTGTTCTATTCATCAGGACTCTTTCCGAGTCGATGGAAACTGCATTTGCCCAGCGCATTCCCAAAAAAAGCGAATTTTCTTCTCTCTCCAACTATCGACCAATTGCACTCACCTCCCTTCTTTCAAAGATCATGTAAACGCTGGTAATCCGTCAGCTTATAAAAATTCCTCAATGACCGACAATACGGTTTTCGTAGCAACAGGTTCACTAGTGATTTAACGTCATATCTCACCAAAAAGTGGAACCAAACAATCCACCTTGGTGCCGAAAACAAGATCATTGCACATGATGCTTCAAATGTATTTGACAGGGTTTGGCATCAAGCCCTTTTTTCGAAAATGCGTGTTTTTGGTATCCAGGTTCACCTGGTTAGCAGGTTCACTAGTGATTTAATGTCATATCTCACCAAAGAGTCGAACCAATCAATCCACCTTGGTGCCGAAAACAAGATCATTGCACATGATGCTTCAAATGTATTTGACAGGGTTTGGCATCAAGCCCTTTTTTCGAAAATGCGTGTTTTTGGTATCGACGGTACTCTTCATTAATCGACTAGAAACTACCTCTCGAAACGCTAAATCCAAGAACGCTGGTATTCCGCAAGGCTCCGTTTTGTCTCCGACACTCTTTCTCATTTATATTAATGAGTCTGAAACTTCGAATCCTATCCATTTCTTCGCTGATGACAGTACCCTCATAGCTTTTCGCATTCGTTTTCGAATTCACGCCCTTCATCTTCGGACGTGGAACAAAAACTACAAAATATGTTAAGTCCATTAACCCTATACTGCCTGGAACCGCATTTAGGAGGGCTTCACTAAAATGTCCAATTGTTAAACTTAAAGCTATAATTTGTTATCAAAACCAATAGTTACATGATGGCAACACTTTACATTTTACCATGTTAAGTTATCCTTGACAAATCGACGGTATTTTTTAATTCATTGTGAGTGCAAGTTTTCCGTGCATGCAAAATCGCGCAGTCAACTATTTTTTAAAAGGTGGTGAAAATAAAAAAATAAAAAAAAATATTTCCTGTGATTATATCAATTTAAAAAAATTATATGTGGGTAAATAATAAAAATATGCGTTTTTATCTTTCTACGTACATGTAAAGGTAGACGGCGGGGTTGGGCATAATAATCAACAAAAATTTTTTGTTTCGTAGCAATGGATCGTCGAATTACCCATTGGTTCTCTGTTATGACTGAGGAAGAAATACGGGAAATGATGGAGTCGTTAGATTCTGATGATCAATTTGATCAATTTGATAAAAATAAAAAAAAAAATTTATGGCGCAACAGGCTCGTTAGTACCAATGGCCTAGCTTTCTTCTCACAACCATTCATGTGTGCGTGCTTACTTCTTAGCACTTAGCAAGACCTCCTATTTTCTGCCGACTCCGAGCGGCTAAGTTGAGATAAGCTTCTCATGACAATTGATACTACTCGGATGATTTGTCAGATCATCACGAGAGGAGGGCCAGTGAAAAAACAATTTAGGTGTTGCTACGGCTGGGAGTTGAACCCAGACCTTCTGCACGGCAGTTCACCGCACTAACCATCGCGCCACTGAGCCTGTCGATCAGTTTGATAGTGACGACAATATGGGAAGCCCAGATTTGGAGATTGATAAAGAAACTATTGCTAAAGTCTTAGCTATGTCAGAATCAAGACTTTTAGATGAAATCAATTTGGGTAACGCTTCATCATTCGCTATTGACAATATTGAACCTACTGTACCTGAATGTTTTCAATTGTCATAAAGCAAAAATTATGATGAACAGATAAGGAAAGATCGCAAATAAGATCCTCCTAAGAAACGATTCAAAAGTAATAACGATTCTAAGGATGTACATGTATCTCCTGAATCGACTGTGTTGATAAATGCAAAAGCAAATGAATTCAAGAAAATATTGTGGAGGTAGTCAAATCTAATTATTCGCGAATCTGATATATCTTTTCTTGGCAAAGAAATGGGGAAGCATTTTTCAAGTTTCGCTATTCCACTCAAATGCTTTTCATATTTTCTTGATGATGATATTTTGAGTCTAATTGCGCACCAAACAAATTTGTATGCCACACAGAAAAACATAAAAACCTCTTTTTCTGTAACACCAATTGAGATCCGGAAATACATTGGCATATTGTTTTATATATCAGTGTATCGATATCAAAGCGTTCAAACTTACTGGGGTCAGCATGCTTTCAAAGCAATTTAGGATACAATACCAAGAAACCTATTCTAACATCTTCGAGGTAATCTACATTTTAATGATAATTGTAAGATTCCCCAAAGGATCACCAGGTTATGATCAGCTTTATAAAGTAAGGCCACTTATAAAGCACTTTAATGAAAGGTTTCAGTCTATTCCAATGACTCAGCGCATTTGTGTCGATGAGCAAATGAAGACGTCCCTTCGTCAATACATGCCTAACAAACCACATAAATAGGGTATGAAACTTTTCGTTTTGTCCGATTCAGGAGGATTTTCGTATGGTTTCGAGGTCTATTGCGGTGCAGGAGATAATATTGTACCACCAAATTCTCCAGATTTAGGCGCATCATCAAATGTTGTGGTTCGACTGAGCCAAATAGTTCCAGATTTAAAAAATCATATTATGTATTTCGATAACTTTTATACATCTTTGCCGCTCCTCGTTTACCTTTGAACTCGTTGAATCCATTCCTTGGGAACCATTCGATCTAATCGGATTTTAAACTGCAAGCTACCCACGGATTCTGAAGTGAGAAAAGAAGAGCGTGGGTTCTCAATGGAGTTTGTTGGTTCTGCTTTTGGTATCGGTCTCAGCACTACATTATGGAAAGACAATAAGCAAGTTCGCCTGGCTTCAACATACGTTGGTACATAACCCTTCGCAGACCAAACGGATTTCGATATCATATACGCATGAAGTCGTCAAAGTATACAAGCGAACTTTTTTTATCATCTACTTGATTTAGCCATGGTGAACGCATATATTTTGTTTAAACGTATTAACAAACCGAATCCAAGGGACAAAGTAAACCAGCTTCCCAACTTTCGTGTACAAATCGCGCAAGTGCTATGTAACTACCAAGTACCACAAACTGTGAAAAATCCAGGACGCCCCCGTTTGTCTGCAACTCAAAAGCCAGTATCAAGCAAACATACGTATCTGCCACCGGATGATCTGCGATATCATGGAGTAGAACACTTCCCCCTTTCTCTCCCACGTTCTGGAAAACGAACCAGCAAGTTTCCCGGTTGCAGTGCAGAAACGCAGGTAAAATGTCGAAAATGCGATATAAACCTCTGTTCAACGCCACAATAGACTGCTATTATAATTTTCATCATAAATAATAAATATATCGGGGTTTTTGAACAGGGACGCTACAAAAGTTGAGCGACAGGAACAGGGACATATTTCTTGCCGCTCTTATACGATCCAACTACGGTCGAAATTATTAAAATTTGTAACCGAACTTCGGAGTCAGTGGCCTAAACATTAAGAGCGCTACGTCCAATTTATGGTCGTCATAATCGTCCTAGCAGATCAGCAATTGATCGTCTAGTGGAAAAATTTGAATCCACAGGCACAGTACAAATTGTTCCAGTTCCAGTGAAACAAAGAAGAGCCCGTACTGTCGAGAATATTGCTGCCGCTGAGGCTTCAGTTGAAGAAAGCCCAAATGTGTCTCTCACACGTCGTTCTCAAGCCTTGGGCATCCCTGTGACGTCGTTGTGGCGAATTTTGCGAAAAGATCTTGGCCTACATCCTTACACGATTGAATTGACGCAAGAACTGAAGCCGCTTGACCACCAGAAGCGTCGTATGTTCGTGAATTGGGCTGAGCAACAACTTGAAAATGATTCGGATTTTCATCGAAAAATCATCTTCAGCGATGAGGCTCATTTATGGCTGAATGGCTTCGTCAATAAACAAAATATGCGGTATTGGTCAGGCAGCAATCCATACGTACTCCATGAGTCATCATTGGTTCCCGAAAAAATTATGGTTTGGTGTGGTTTATGAGCCGGCGGCCTCATTGGGCCGTACTTCTTACGTGATGATCAAGCCCGGCACGTTACTGTGAATGGGAATCGCTACCGTTCAATGATAACCGAATACTTTTGGCCTCAATTGGATCATATGGACTTGGAGGACATGTGGGTCCAACAGGACGGCGCCACAAGCCACACAGCGAATGCCACAATCAATTTATTAGAAACCAAGTTTGGAGAACGTGTTATCTCACGAAATGGTCCAGTCGCTTGGCCGCCTCGGTCGTGCGATTTGACGTCGTTAGACTATTTCCTGTGGGGCTACGTTAAGTCTATGGTCTATGCCACCAAGCCAGCGACGATTGATGAACTTCGTACGAATATCGAAATTGAAATTGCAGCAGTATCGGCCGATTTATGCTTGCAAACCGTCGAAAATTGGGTTCAGCGTCTGGACTTCTGCAATCGTGCCCGTGGTGGCCATGCAAAAAAAAATCGAGCTCTATACATAATGGCATTGAACGTACTTTCACAGGAATAAAGAATTTCATTGATATCCAAAACCGTTTCTGTTTTATTTAAAAAAAACTTTTGTAGCGCTCTTATTGAAAAACCCTTTACTAATTATAATTAAATTAAATTAAATTCTTCTTCTTTTTCGTTTCAAAGCTTAATTTTCTTGCATTAATATAAGCGAATAAAATGAATTCTATAGAAGCTTTTTTGTGTTTTTATTGTGGCATTCATGCCTAATACCGCCTTTATGCGGTCTGCATAAACAATTGAATTAAATTATTTATTTCTTGAAATTTTCGCTACATATAGTTCAGATAGTTCATCAAAATCTTGTATGGTTGGACCAAGAACAACGTTTTTCTCCTGCATAAGGTATATAAATGGTTTTTGTACCAAAACGCCTACAAAAAGTGGGCGTGGGTAAAAATGCTATATGGAAGAAATCTTCAATAACCAAAATCAATTATTTTGCATTAAACTTTTTTTCGAAATGTTTAGCATTTTACCGACAAATCTTTTTTACTTAAAACGCCCCCAAAAAGTAAGCGTGGAAAAAAACGTTGTATAGACGAAATATAGACATTGGTATTGTCTAGATATGACGCCTTTTATTTTTCAAAATTTTTAACGGTTTGGCCTAAAATTAGATTTTTCTAAAAAGGGGCACCCACTGGGATTTCAAAAATGTTTACTTGTTCGAACAGCACCTAAAAGGATAACATAAACCATATTTCATTATCCGATCTCAAAATATAAGACTCATAAACCGGTTACCGACATGGGGCTTAATCGACTCACCTAGCGATTCTGAGTCGATCCATATACCTTGAGATATATTTTGCGAGATTATTTCACTATGTTACAAATTATGTATCAAAAATAATATACCCCTATAGGACAGGGTATACAAATTTTGAGAAGGCTACAATCCGCTGTGTGAATCCCTTAATACCATAGTCCATTCAAACCGAACTATGGAACTCAAGGCCCTAAATGTAGGAATGGCAAAAAACGTTATGAGGTTGAAATATAGAAATTTATTTTATGGTTTTTCTATTCCATATGTTATGCAGTAGGGTATACATTGTACAAATGGTTTATAAAGGAAAACACCCCAAAAAAAAGGCTATGGGTTAAAATGATCAATAGACGAAATATTCGCGTTAACATTATTAATAATTTTGCATACAAAGTTTTTTTTCAAAATGTATAGAAATTTTAGGGAAAATGTTTTTTTACTGAAAACGGTCCCAAAAAAATGGACGTTATCAACAAAAGTTAACACAGCGTAAGTATTCCAATGGTCATAAAATTATTATTATATAACAACCAGATATTTATGAAAAATAGCTTAATGAATCAATAACAGGTCGAAAAAAAACAGTGGAATATCTGTTTTACTGTGGCACTTTTAAAGCGGTGTTTATCTGTAATCCAAGCAGTGGCAAAAATATTTTATTTAAAAAATAATAATTTTATAGCTCTTGATTTTTTACGGGCCAATTTTATAAATTACTTCTTATAACAAATTCTGTACATAACAACTTATGTATATGCACTGATATTTTTTCATCCTCTGCTTATATTAACAGCCTTCGGACTTTCACAAAATTTTAAAGCTCCCAGTATTATAGTGTTCCAAATATATGAAAATAAAAGTGGTAATTTTGTAACCGTAGTTTTTTTTAAATCTAATAAAACACTTAAATTTGCATCAAATATTAATTTTTTTATTGTAATCGAGAAATATGTCTTTGCCATTTTCGTTTTAAAGACAACATTATGTAAGCGTTGCCCGCGGCTCCGTTTCTAATGGTCCATTCAGAAGGTCCAATTTTGAGTCACTTTTTCGAGCATTTAGGACTGTATTCCACGAATCATGTGTGCTATGTTATCCTGTAAGTCTTCAATCGTGTTCGGCTTGTCCACATAGACAAACGACTTTACATAACTCTACAAGAAATAATCACTAGTAGTTAAATCGCATGATCTTGGCTGCCAACTCACAGGGGCATTTCGAGAGATAAGCTACTCGCCAAATTCATCCTTCAACATTTCGATTGTTTCACGAACTCTGTGGCATGTGGCACTGTCTTAATGAAACCAACTGTCAACCAAGTTCAACTCAGCCAACTGGGTCCAAAAAAAAGTCGCGTTTTATGGCTCGATACCGTTTGCCGTTGACGGTAAACTTTCTTCCACGGTCGTCTTTCAAGAAAAATAGACCGATGATGCCACCAGCGCATAAACCACACCAAACTGTGATTTTTTTCGGGATGCATCGGTAGTTCTCGTATGGCATGTGGCTGTTCATCACTCCAAATGCGACAGTTTTGCATTTTTACGTATCCGTTGAGCCAGAAATGAGCCTCATCGCTGATCACAATTTTTCGATAAAACAGCTGATTTTCATGGAGCTGTTCTAAGGCCCATTCACCAAAAGTTGGACTTTGTTGTAGGTCATTCGGCTTCAAATCTTGCACAAGTTGAATTTCAGAGGTTTTCAATCCCATATCGACACGTAAAATTGTCCATATAGTTGAGAAACACATGCCCAATTGCTGAGAACGGCGATGAATTGACATTTCACTATCTTCATTTATATGGACGCTACGACTGCAATATTCTCTTCGGTACGCACTGTACGCATGAGAGTCGATGGTGTAATATCAAGTAAATTTGGTGATAACAGCACGAATTGTTGATTCAGCAGGTCAATTATGACGACAATAATATGGTCTTAACAAACGGCGCACGTTTTTTTTCACAGAGCATGTATTTTGATAAAAAAAATTTTCAATAATTTGCAATCGTTAATGGTTTGTAAGTCTTTCCATGATTAAATGGCAGAGTATACTGAAAACTTTTCACCCTGACAGATGACGTTTGGACGCCATTACTAACCAGTGTTGCCAACCTGAAAAACTCAACTCTTAAAAAATCACGCGTTATATAAACTATTTATGGGAGCTACCACGCTTACTCTTTTAATCCCGCTCCATAATACTACTGACATTAATAGCTTATAATCTCACACAAATTAAAAAGAGACTCACTATTTTAGTTATTCAGATATATGAGATTTAATTCTTACTATGTATGGAAGGTGCCACACCTACTTTTCTACTACGCCCATTTTTAACTCAACTTTTCAGAATAACAATTCATATGCTTATACTGTACTTTTGAGATTTTTTGATATTTGAGATTTTGGGTTTTTGGGTTTTCCGGATTTCAGGATTTTTGGATTTTAAGGTTTTGGTATTTTACGTTTTTGAGTTTCCGGGATGGTAAGTATTCGGGATTTCTAATTCTTAAGGTTTTTTTAATATTCGGGATTTTGGGTTTTTGAGTTTTCGGGACTTTTAAGACACTCACGATTTTACTTAGACATATGTCTGGCATTGAATATTTATTTTTGTGTTGGAGGTGTCACGCCTACTGTTATGAACCCTCCATTTTTGTACGATGACTCAAGCCCACAACCATCATGCCTGGACAAAATCTCAAGACTTTCACTATAACAGTGTTCCAGATATATGATATTTAATATTTACTTTTATACTCAACTACTCAGATTAGCAATTTTTATGCTCACACTAAGTTTCAAGACTGAGGCTTTCATGGTAATGCAGACATTATATTTTTGTATGAGAGGTGCGCACTATTCCAATCCCGCCCATTTTTTGTACGATGACTCAAGACCACAACCAATATGACCAGACATTATTGCAAGACTCTCACTATTAAAGTGTTCCAGATATCAGGTATATGATATTATAGGTTCAAAAGGATGGTACATTTTAAGGGCCGATATTAATTTTGAATACAACACAATTTTTTAAAGAAATTATTTTTATAACTTTCTATTTTGATAATTTTGATTTGGTTCAATTATGTATGGAACAAAATATCGGCCGAATTGCCGACGCGACCTCGGCGGCACACCTCTATCCGATAATCCAAACGCTGGGGCATAATTGAGGTTCTATGCCGTTAATGTGCCGATTTATCTCATCTTGATTTGTAGCTGCCTTATCGGCGTACACCTTTTCTTTCAAATAACCCCAAACAAAGCAATCCAACGGTGTTAAATATGATGTTGGCGGCCAATTGACATCGCCACCACGCGAGATAACAGGGCCATTGAATTTGTTGCGCAAAAGAGCCATTGTTTCATTAGCTTTTCCTGATGAAAGCACATATCATCCACATCCATATCTTCCAATTCTGGCCATAAAAAGTTCGTTAACATCTCACGATAGCGAACACAATTCACAGTAACTGCCTGACCGGCCTCATTATGCAAAAAAATACGGCCCGATGATGCCCATAAACCGCACCAAACAGTCACTTTTTGTAGGTGCATTGGTTTTTCGACAACCACTCCTGGATTATCATTCGCCCAAATGCGGCAATTCTGCTTATTGACGAATCCACTGAGGTGAAAATGTGCCTCATCAATGAAGATGATTTTCTACGAAAATCGATCATCCACTGTTGCCATTTCTCGCCACCAATCTGATCATTGACGACGCTTGAAATGGTCAAGAGGCTTTAGTTCTTGACTCAGTTGCACCTTGTAAGCGTGTAAATGCAAGTCTTTTTGCATAAGACGCATCAACGACAACCGTGAGAGGTGCAATTATTGGGCACGACGACGAGTTGAGGTGGACGGCTCTTCAGCCACACTATCGCGAACAGCAACAATATTTTTTACAGTACGAGCTGTACGAGCATGCACTGGAGTTTTCACATCTCTTACAGACCCGGTTTGCTCAAATTTTTGCACGATTTTTCCGATTGTATGCACATTTAAACGATTAAATTAACCGAAAAAATGACGAAATGCACGATATGCATTTTGATTTGATCGCACATTTTCATAATAAGCCCGAATAACTCTAAAGCGTTGCTTGATTATGTATCTTTCCATGGTTCAAATTGAATGGAGAAATGTAAAATGAAATGCAGAAAAACGCTTGACGTTTAGGTGTGGTTCACATTCAACATCGGCCCTTAAAATTTAACCAGCCGTTATGACCACTTGACCGCCGCACAGTGGGGCACTTTGAATGGGAAGCTGGAAAAAAAGTCCTAAAGTCCTAAAAACTGAACCACTGAACCGATATTGATACAACTTACATTGTAATAAGCGGAATGAGAAACGCACACACCAAATAAAAGCCCACTGCCATGCCCACTTTAAAAAAAAAATATTAAGAATTGATTTAATTAAAACTAATTAAATCCACTTAAGCAATAAATTAAGAAATATAAAAAAAACCAAGAAAATTCATAAATAAATAGTTTAAAATAAAATTATTTAGTTGATCTTAACAAAAGTTTTGCTTCTTTGTTGATTTTAAGATTTTTCCACTTCAGTTCGGGCCGTAAATGCGATATGTAAGGGTCTGATGAAAATGATGATTTTCTACTATTGTGCGGAAAAATCTGTAATCTTTATTAACGCTCTCTTGCGCTTCCTCGGATAAAGAGCCAATTGGTAAAGAAAACGATTCAATTATTTCCCAGCCGTGCATAAGAATTTTGTGCACGCTTTGGCAGTTTGAAGGGCATAATCATGAAATTTATCCGAATCGATAAATATTACCGAGATAAATATAATCGATAAATTTTAACATATTACCTGTCCCAATTCGTTTTAAGGCGTGTTTAATCTATTTGTGTAATTTCGGCAGTCACAGAATAATTCTCAAAAAAAACGCCTAGAGGTGTTACCACTGTTCGTTGTCCCGTTCCTTGCTTTACTATGTCAACGAGTAGTCCAATTTTTTTCTTGAAACTGATTTTGAATATTCGTTTACCTTGAAAGGTAAACTAAGCTAAGTGTAGAATGTACTCCATAAGGCGGATTCTGGAGTGCAAGGTTGAAATTCCCAACTTGAACGAGTCAACATTTGGTAGTTTCAGTTGAAGTTTTGAAATGTCATTCAGCTCCGATGGCTTTGCCTCGCAAATTACCACTGAAAGTGGTATTTGTAACAACTTTCGTGGTTTTTCTATCAATCATGGTGATATACAAAATATGGTTGATTTTGATGAGTGATCCGTTGTATTCGATTTTAGTGATCCCGTATTTCCCTTGCTACGCATTCCCGAGCCCCCGGTTTTCAGGCGTTTCTTTCAAAAAAGGAAACTTAAGAGCTCGACAAGAACGGGTTGAAGACGGCCGTAGATTTTTCAGAACGGTTTGTTTGGCTTTCTTCTTGAACAAGTTTTAATGGCACCACCTATGTAAGAAATATATGTTCGCCAGAAACACCCTCCTCTGACTCTGTAAACTTCTGCATATAACGGCATTGTCCACTAGCACCATCACATCCCAATTTGGTGTTTCATGACATGCTGACTGGTAGATCGTTTGTTGTCAAAAGTGGCAATGTAACTTCTACCACAGAATTTTTCATGAAGAATGGTCTGCAACAGGGAGCCGATTCTCTTCAGCTTTTACACCAGTGATATGATAGGTAGTCTTACTCAGGCAATTGCGTATGCGGACGATCTTATCGCGTACGAACAGCCTCTACTGTCGAAGTCATTCGAATTCTTTTGCAGTGGGACTTCGACAAGATACAAAGATATTCTAATGACTGGAAGTTGACAATCAACTTTCAGAAATCGGAAACTATCCTGTGTAGGACACCGTTGTCTAGGGCCTCTAGGGATAATAGAAAGAACTGGCGGAAGCTGGTGATCGTTGGACCAAACGGACAGCCATTGTCGAGTAAAAGTGTAGCAGAGTACCTTGACATCTGGTTAGATCAGTATCTATATTTCGGAAGACATGTAGATGCTGCTCTGGCGAGAGCTAGGGGAGCATTATCCCTGACAAGACGATTGTTTTATAGCAGTCGTAATGACAGAAGGGTGAAGGTGATTGGCTACATGGGCCTCATTAGGCCGATGATTGCCTATTGGTAGACGGTGTGGTTCAACGTTGCTCCATCTCAAAAGGTAAAGATACGGGTGTTTGAGAGTGTCTTCACAGAACACCAGTATCTGACTACACAAAATACTATTCAAAACCATGTCCTATACAACGGGGCCAACATAAACCGAATAGACAATTTTCTGGTGAAACTCATTCGGTTTCACGCTGCAAGAGCGATGGCTTCGAACAATAGTCTCATCTTTGCGGTCTTCTGCCCCAATGATGAATATTTTGGGAGTGCGCGTTTAAGCGGCTTTATTCCACCCGAAGCTTTGCTTTCCTATGTTTGGCTAGTCGAGGGCTGATACAGGATAGATCGGCGGTTCCGCTAATCTACCACGTCTTCCGATAAACTTTGGATAGGCGGCTCCTGTACGACCGAGACGTCGTCGCTCAGGGCGGAGGAGAGCAGGAGTGTGTCCGATTGGGACCGCCGTAGGTTGCAACAGGAGACTCTGTTGTGGTGGTTAACGTAGTTATAGTAAGTTGAGCCTTGAAAATATATGGCCGGCTTACATAGTTTTTAGGTTTATTGTTAAAAAAAAAATTGCTTGCTGTGGCTGTTCTAGTTCTTAAGTTAATTTTAGGTACATATAATTAGTTTTAAGTAGTTTAAGTTAGTCGATAAGTAGTTTTAATTGGCATGTAAGTTTAAATAAAATAAAAAAAAACAAGGAACCAAGTTTTTTTTCAAAGTTTTCTTGGTGAACATTGTGTTACTTTTAGATTTATATATATTAGATAATAGGCCGAAAGGCATTAGAATTAAGTCATCGTGTAATTTAGGGCGCCCGCATAGGGCAAGTAAATTAGTTAAGTAGTTGATAAGCAGGCTGTTTTTTTCATGAATTTTTGTCTAGCATGTAAGTTAGTTTTAAGAAGATTTAAAAAAAAATTAATATATTTAAAAAAGTTGTTGGTTTTGGTACATGCTCTTTACTGTTTCATAAATCTGTAAAATTCTGTTACACGTATTATCTAGTAGATGTCGGAGACGAACATGAGCAGAAGTCTCAGTAGCAGTTGCGTTGACTGGATAAAACTTTTTTTTGGCTTCAGTTATATTCTTATATGAAGGGAAATTATTGTAGCCAATTTCTTTGGTGGCTTTTCGCAAAGTTTCATATTGGGCTTTTGTCAATTTTGCCTGAATTGATAAGGCTAGTGCCGAATCAGCGTCAAAAGTTAAGGGTTTTGATTGAAATGAAGATGCAGCGGCATCTATCAGGCCTTGGGGGACATTGTCCTGCAGTTTTCGAATTTTGTTTTTCTTACTGCGATTACAGCATTCTTCAGAATTCTTAACTGGCCTTCCAGTATACCTGGTGCCCGATTTCACAGTGCTCACACTTTCGTCATGTGGCAGTTTAACTTGAAATGTACCCTCCAATTAATTACGGTGCTAATGAAAAAAAAAAAAGTTATTTTGTAAGAAACATTTCGAATTGAATTTCGATACAAATTTTTTTTTCATAATCTCTAACAAGATATTGAATCTCTTTTTCACTGAGATGAGAATTCTGTCTTTTTTACCTCCAAGTTGTAACCATAGGGTACTGGTCTCATCCAACCGGATCTAACTTGCTAAACGATAAGCGCGAGTGTTGATAACACGACGAAAAACAGCAACACTATAACCAGCCAGGTCAGAATGGCACGGAATGAATACCCGGCCTGCTGTCACTGGCAAACCTAGACAAGCTGCTTCGACATATTCGGACAACAGGTTGTCTAGGCATTTCAAGGGTTAGTCAGGCCCCTTGAACAGAGATGGTGGGGGATGAACCGAAAAGCCAATGGCAGCGCTCAATCCCGTAGTGGATACTGATGGCCCGTGTCCTAGGGGTATCTAATAAATTGGAACTGGCCCTCCAGATTGGGGATTGTGCTATGTGTTAACTACCCACCCATTTAAAAAACCATTGTTACGAAGCAACCAATAGCCTCGGAAAGGACTGATTTTATTGTTGACGACACGGTTAAATGAAAAAAGGACAACGACGTTCGTATCTGCACCTGGAATGGAAGAACATTAAATAGGAGAGGTGCAAGCGAACAACTTGCGGAAGCCCTGACCTGCTACAAAGCAGACTTTACTGCCATCCAGGAGATACGACGGAAAAGGCGGGGCAAAAAGAGGATGAAAAACTGTGACATCTACTACTACCGTGTTATAGTGAGCAGAAACAGCGGCAATTCGGATGCGGATTTGTTATAAGTGCCAGACTTAGGCAAGAAGTCTTATGTTTCCAAGACATTAGCGAAAGCATTGTAACAATCCGCATCAAGGCAAAATTCGCCAACATAAGCCATGTATGCGCTCACGCCCCAATCGAGGAAAATGATGATATAGCTAAGGACTGCTTCTATGAGCTTCTTGACAAAACCTATTGGCGACTACCGAAGTACGATGTTTAAATCGTGCTGGGAGATTTTAACGCAAAGGTAGGAAGAGAAGACATCTTTAGCAGTATTGTCGGAAACCATAGCCTACACTACAACACGTCTGGTAACGGACTTAGGCTAATTGACTTCGCTACGGAACGCAATACCACTATAGCCAACACACGGTTTCCTCGTGTTTGCTACTGTGAAAACAAGACTGCAATCGCAAGGGATTGGCAAGTCCTACGCGCAACAAGTATACCTAAACATCTCGATTAACACCATACCACCAGCATCGAATGTCGAAGAACAATAGTAACGATGCCAACAAGCCATTAGGTCAGCCGCAACTGATGTGCTAGGTTTCTCGGACCCATCAGCAAGAAACCCCTGGTTTGATGAGGAATGATGACAGATGCTCGCAGCCAAGAAAGCGGCCTACAAGGCAAAGCTGCAGGTGAAGACGAGAGCTGCTGTTGAGCTCTGTAGGCAGAGAAGAAGGTAAGAACACCGGCTTTTCAGAAAATAGAAAAAAAGCAAGAAAAGCGTGCGATCGAGGATATAGACAGGTGCCACTCCAGGAACGATGTTCGCAAGTTTTACCAAAGTGTAAAACGTCAAAGCAAAGGATACAAGGCTCGAACAATATCCTGTAGAGATGAACAAGGAAATTTCGTAGTTGAGACACAGTCGATGCTGAGGATATGGAAGAACCACTTCTGCATTCCGCTGTCAGGCATTCAGAACGAACCATTCAATCTTGGCAATGACAGCGAAAACTGCCGACCACCCGACCTGAGTGAAGTGAAGATAGCAATATCTAAACTCAAGCTTTACAAGGCTGCCGGAAACGACCTGGTAAGTAACATCCACCAACTCATAAGCCGAATCTGGTCGGAAGAAAGTATGCCTGAAGAATGGAACCTCAGCATCGTTTGCCCGATCCACAAAAAAGGAGACACTCTAAGCTTGGCCAACTACAGAGCCATAAGTCTCCTCAACATCGCCTACAAAATTCTATCTGCCGTAATATGCTAACGCCTGAAACCGTTTCCCAACAACCTGATCTGCCCTTATCAGTGTGGTTTTAGCCCAGGAAATTCCACAACCGATCAAATCTTTACACTTCGGCAGATCCTGGAAAAAACCCAAGAAGTCCAAATCGATACCCACCACGTATTCATCGATTTCAAAGCCGCATACGACAGCATTTATAGAGACGAACAATACAGAGCCGTGTCTAGTTTTGGTATACCGCCCAAACTCGTCCGTTTGTGCAGGATGACGATTGAGAATTCTCGCTGCTCAATCAGGGTCGGAAACGACCTCACTGACACATTCGATACCAAAAAAGGATTTAGGCAAGGCGATGTGCTGTCATGTGACTTCTTCAATCTGATTCTTGAGAGGATTGTGTAAAACTCACGAGCCAACACCAGTGGCACAATTTTCCAAAAATCTGTACAACTACTAGCATACGCCGACGATATTGACATCATTGGTAGGAGCTAACGTGATGTCATAACCACGTTTGCTAGTATAGAGAAGGAAGCGGAAAAACTGGGTTTAGCAGTAAATGAGGGCAAGACGAAGTATATGCTGTCAACACGAAAGGACACACAACATCGATGAATTGGACATAACGTCACCATTGACAGATATAACTTTGAGGTAATACGCGACTTTATCTATCGCGGTTCCGCTATTAACACTGACAACAACATCTTGTCAGAAATTAAACGAAGAATTACTCTTGCCAACCGCTGTTTCTTCCGGATAAGAAGGCAATTAAGTAGTAAAGCCCTCACTCGAACAATTAAGGAGATTCCATATAAGACCCTGATCATCCCAGTCCTGCTCTGCGGCGCTGAAGCATGGAATGTCTCAAAAGCGGATGAAGAAATGCTTGGTCGATTTGCGTTGACGGGCTATGGAGACGAAGATTCAACCAAGAACTATACGAGCTGTTACAGTGACATTCGCTGGTCATGTAGATCGAATGGACACCAATACTCCAGCCCACAGAGTCTTCGATTCCAAGCCAGACTTCGGACGCAGTAGAGGAAGACCTCGCCTTAAGTGGCGCGCACAAGTAGAAACCGACCTCAACCAACTTGTAGTGCGGAACTGCACGCAGTTAACTAAGGACCGGGCTAATTGGAGGGGCATGTTGGTTGAGGCCCACGTTCATTACGGACTGTAGCGCCACTTAAGTAAGCATAGCAATTGTAAACAGTGCTGCCAAATTTAATTATGGTGCAATCAAATATATCGATAATATCGAGATGGTTGATATATAACTGTACAAATTAATGTAAGCAATAATATATGAAATAAAATATTTTATTTTCAACTAAAAATGCAAGTCAGGTCCCTGATTATTTTGTCCATATCATCATTTTTACTTAAAATTATTTTTTTAGTGTATGACATTCCCACTTCAAATTGCATTGGTAGGCGAATCCGGACGTATCCGGATGAGTTCTTTGCTGGAAATTATTGGTTATACTCTAGACAATCTGCCGAAAAGAACGTATCGTTGAAGCAGATTGGCACACGTCCTTGAAACCTAATGAGACTGGAAACGGTTGCTAATATGAAGTTCTTTATAGCCAAAATATTTATAATCTTATTTTTTCTGCTCAATTAATTTACTTATATTATTAATGGGTATATTTTAGTCCCATAAATAGAGGAATTAATTTATGGTGTAAAAATTAACCATATTTTTATTTATTTCTTCTAATTCTCAACTTTGAGCGCTAAACTTAAGTTTTCAAAAGATTTTATGTGGCAAATGCTTATCATTTCTTGATTCTACAACTACAAGGTGGCGCAAGAGTAATCCTCCTATCAGAAAATGCTATAAATTTTGCGATTGGCCCCTAATGTCAGTTCTGTTTTGACATTTGTGTAGTAAACACATGCGAAATACACGTTAATAAACAATGTTACGCTACACTGCTCCAAAACGCGGCATATTGGTGACTATTTATCTGAGCAATAATCGGTCGGTGACTTTGGCACAACGTGAATTTCGTCGCAGATTTCCTAGCCGTCCAACGCCTACTGGTAAAACACTGCGACGTTTAGCCGCTCGCCTCGAAGAGACTGGCATAACACGAGATGCTGCCAGGCGTGGCAGACCCCGGTGTAGCCGTTCTGCAGAGAATATTGCTGCTGTATCCGAAGATGTCATGGAAGCGTCGTCGACATCGACCAGACGACGTGCCACGCAAATGGGTATCAGTCGACGGTCTTTACAGCGAATTTTGGTACAAGATTTGAAGATGTTTCCGTACAAAGTCCAGACGGTGCATAGCTGTTAGCTGTTGACCGCCAATAGCGTCTAACATACGCTCAAGCCATCCTTAATCACCACCAAGAGGAAGATGATTTTTCATCAAAAATAATCATGAGTGATGAGGCCCATTTCCATCTTAGCGGGTACGTAAATAAGCAAAATTTACGCTTCTGGGGCACTGAAAATCCGCGTGTAACCCACGAAGAGCCATTACACCCGCTCAAAGTGACTGTATGGTGTGCTGTTTTCGCTGGAGGAGTCATCGGACCTTTTTTCTTCGAAGACGTCGCGGGCTAAACGGTTACTGTGAATGGTGAGCGCTACAGAGCAATGATCAACGAGTTCTTTTTGCCGCAACTTGATGAATTGGGATTTGAAAACATTGGTTCCAACAGAATGGTGCAACGGCACACACTGCACATGCCACAACCGATATGCTGAAGGATGCATTTCCCGGGCGCCTAATCTCCCGTTTTGGCGATTTGCACTGGCCAGCAGGATCTCCTAATTTGACCGCTCCAGACTTCTTTTTGTGGGGCTTTTTGAAGTCGCGGGTTTATGTGAACAAGCCTCAGACTCTTGCAGCTCTTAAAGTCAATATCCGTCAAGAATGTGAGGACCTATCGCCGGAAGTTTTGGCCAAAGTGATGGAAAATGCCATGAAAAGGGCTCAAATGACAATCAACTGTGGCGGCGGCCATTTACATGACATCATATTCTCGACTTGATGTGAAAAAAATTAAAAGACCAAATAAAAATAATCCACAAGAAAAATCAAAGTTTTTCTTTTTTTTTAAATAACAGCCAAAAAACATCGGAAGATTATTTTTGCGCCACCTTGTGTTTTACTGCTAGAAACGAATAATTAATCATTAAACTTCACACCCTAGTAAAATGAATTTTTCCACGTTTGCCCCACTGTGCGCCGCCTTGAGATATTGAAAAAAAAAACTATAGCCTACTGCTCCCTCGAGATATGCAGTCTAATGGCTTAGCCAGCTATAGACTTCAAACAAGCAAACATATAGTCCATGTTTATATATAAGAAAAATCACCTCTTACTTTACTGTGCCATGAAATAAAGTCCAATTATTTTATTATAGAGTGTAGTAAGGCCTATTGGCTTAATTGCATTTTGTTTTTAATATTTAATTTAATAAGAACTATAAATAAAAAAATAAATTTGCATTTAGGATATAAACTTTGTTTTTCAAGTCAAGTGCATTGGA
The DNA here is from genome assembly GCA_949824845.1 of Rhingia rostrata. Taxonomy (NCBI): domain Eukaryota; kingdom Metazoa; phylum Arthropoda; class Insecta; order Diptera; family Syrphidae; genus Rhingia; species Rhingia rostrata. The sequence goes on from OX463759.1 coordinate 15,934,285, forward strand.
CTTTATTTCATGTGTACAATTAGATTTTCACTGACATTTAAAATAAAAACACAAAAGGACATACCGGATCATCAAATATCTCTTCCACTCTTGTGTGAACGTCCTTGTTTTTCTTATTTCGTATGAGAATGTATATATTCTCTATTCCCGGACATGATGTGAACAGTTTGTTAAGAAGGACTGAAAGCAAACATACATGCAAATCATTTAAAAATAATACCCTCCAAATGAACTTTCAAAACTTACTCTTTCCCAAAAAACCCGTACCGCCGGTTACAAAGATATTCGTGCCGTAGTAGAAATTTTGTAATGGTGAGAGTTGATCCTCTATGTTCATTGTAGTGTTTATATGCATCTCGGTGGATAACTTAGTAATTCTTCGTTTATTTAAAAAAAAAAACTATTATCTGCAATAAAAAGAAATAAAATGTTAATACTCTGGGAATCATATATATTACATGTAGCTTAAGATAACTTCAGCGACAACATTGTGCAACGCTAAATCAATTAGTTTACGGGAACATCGATTCATTACAAATCTGTACAAGTAGGTACTACGACGACATGTGATGTGACATACGATGAGGTATGTGTTTGGCTTTCCAAATAAATTTTTCTGTGGCCTATTGTCATTCAATAAGCGCTCAAAAATAATAAAAAAAACGAACAACAACAACAATTTGATCATTGATTGACAACTTTTTGATTGCATATAGTTGTAGCGGCTAACCAATGGATAGATAGATAGATATCGGGTTTTTAAACAGGGACGCTACAAAAGTTGAGCGACAGGGACAGCAAAATACGCCATATTTCTTGCCGCTCTTTAGACATTTCTCTTCAGTAAGGTTTGCCATTTCATGATGGAAAGATATACGATCCAACAACGAGTCGAAATTATTAAAATTTACAACCGAAATTCGGAGGCAGTGGTCTCAACGTTAAGAACGCTACGTCCAATTTATGATCGTCATAATCGTCCTAGCAGATCAACAATTGAGCGTCTAGTGAAAAAATTTGAATCCACAGGCACAGTACAAAATGTTCCCGTGCCAGTAAGACAAAGAAGTGCCCGTAGTGTCGAGAATATTGCTGCCGCTGAGGCTTCAGTTGAAGAAAGCCCATATGTGTCTCTCACACGTCGTTCTCAAGTGTTGAGCACCTCTGTGACGTCGTTGTGGCGAATTTTGCGAAAAGATCTTGGCCTACATCCTTACAAGATTAAATTGACGCAAGAACTGAAGCCGCTTGACCATCAGAAGCGTCGTCTGTTCGTGAATTGGGCTGGCCAACAACATGAAAATGATACGGATTTTCATCGAAAAATCATCTTCAGCGATGAGGCTCATTTCTGGCTGAATGGCTTCGTCAATAAACAAAATATGCGGTATTGGTCAGGCAGCAATCTACACGTACTCCATGAGTCATCATTGCATCCCGAAAAATTACGGTTTGATGTTGTTTATGGGCCGGCGGCGTCATTGGGCCGTACTTCTTCCGTGATGATCAAGACCGGCACGTTACTGTGAATGGGAATCGCTACCGTTCAATGATAACCGAATATTTTTGGCCCCAATTGGATGATATGGACTTGGAAGACATGTGGTTTCAACAGGACGGCGCCACAAGCCACATAGGGAATGCCACAATCAATTTATTGGAAACCAAGTTTGGAGAACGTGTTATCTCACGAAATGGTCCAGTCGCTTGGCCGCCTCGGTCGTGCGTTTTGACGCCGTTAGACTATTTCCTGTGGGGCTACGTCAAGGCTATGCTCTATGTCAACAAGCCAGCGACGATTGATGAACTTCGTACGAATATCGAACGTGAAATTGCAGCATTATCGGCCGATTTACGCTTGAAAACCGTCGAAAATTGGGTTCAGCGTCTGAACTTCGGCAAGCAGGCCCGTGGTGGCCATGCAAAGGAAATCGAGTTCCATACATAATGGCATTGAACGTACTTTTACAAGAATAAACAATTTCATTGATATCCGAAACCGTTTTCGTTTTATTTAAAAAAAAACTTTTGTACCGCTCTTATTGGAAAACCCTTTAGAACGGTTATTTTGTATATAATTTTACACATAATAGGTTTGTTGCAGCAAAATTTATACATTTTTAGATATTTAGATTAGGTTATCAGATAACAAGGAATTATGCATACAAGATTTTGTTTTTAGTAAAAAAATGTATTATTAGTTTAATAAATAAATTAAACCTCTTACAAATATAATAGTTGCTATGTAGATTTCTTCTTGTTGTAATAATAATATTTTTTTTCTTTTATAATATAAAATGTGTCATCGCATAATTTACAAAAAAAAATTGGTACCTATTAAGAGATTTGATATAATGTTCACAATTATATCATTCTATTGAAAAATTTGTTTAACAGACATTTAAAAAAATATTTAAAAAAAAAACATATATTGATTAAACAACGATAAAAAAACTTCATATAATAATTACAGATTTATATTTGATATAAAAAACACTAATAATAATTTGGTACTTATGTGGAATATATTAAAAAATAAATAAAACATATGAGTAGGCTACAGTCCGCTGTGCGGATCGTTTGATACCTTATGCCATCCCATCCATTAAAGGATTATCCACGAAATACAGGCCTTATGGTGATCAAATATAGAAAATGAGATTGTCACGACAAACATTTTATCAAAATCTTCTATGGTTCGACAAAAAAGAAAACGTTTTTCTTGTGCATATGGTATAGCACAGGGTATACAAATGTTTTTTTTTTGTATAAAAACGCCTCCAAAAAGTGGGCTGGGTGAAAGTTATGTATTGAGGAAATGTTGGTATTATTATAACCAATGATTTCGCATCAATTTTTTTCTGAATATTTTAAAATTTATCGAAAAGGTTTCTTTTACAAAAAACGCCCCCATAAAGTGGGCGTGGCAAAAAAAACTTTGTATGGTCGAAATATAGACATTAGGATTGTCTAGATATGTTGTTCAAAAACCTTTTCAAAATTCCATACAATTTTCAAACAAAAAAACCTTAAAAGTGGGCGTGGAAGTGGCCGGATTTCAAACATTTTAAACATTTTCTCCTTCGTTGGATAGTGGGTCTACTTACCAAATTTCAAAACTCTACCTCAAAATTTTAGGCCCAAAAAGCGGTGACACACAGATGGACGGACGGACGGACAGACAGACGTGGCTACATCGACTCAGCTAGCGATTCTGTGTCGATACATATACATATACTTCGAGGTATATCTAGCGAAATTATTTCACACTGTTACAAACTTAATGTCAAAACTAATATAACCCTATATGATAGGGTATAAATATATTCTTTCCTTACGCAATTTCTTATGATATATGTTTATACCCTATCCCATTGGGGTATATTACTTTTTATACATAGCTTGTAACATAGTGAAATAATTTAGCTAGGTATACCTCAAAGTATATGGATCGACTCAGAATCGACAGCTGAGTCGATTTAGCCATGTCTGTCCGTCCGTCGATCCGTCCATGCATCAACAGTTTTTGGGCCTTAAATTTTGAGCTAGGATAATGAAATTTGGTGCCCGTATTTGGTGTTGCTCCCAGCAGAACAAATGTTAAAATTTTTGAGATCCGTCCACTGCCACGCCCTCATTTTAGAAAAACATAGTTTTAGGCCAAACCGCCAGAGATTTTGGAAAAGTGTCTGAACAACATATCTAACCAATCTCAATATCTATATTTTGTCAATACAAAGTTTTTGCCACGCCCACTTCTTGGGGGCATTTTCTGTAAAAAAAAAACAATTTTCTGTAAAATTTTAAACATTTCGAAAAAAAAATTGATGCAAAATAATTGGTTTTGGTTATATAAACATTTCATCCATATATCATTTTTACCCACGCCCACTTTTTAGAGGTGTTTTCATACAAAAACTATTTGTATACCCTACGCCATACCATATGCAGGAGAAAAACGTTGTTTTTGTTCGAACCATACAAGTTTTTGATAAACTGTCTGAACAATATTTTGCGACAATTTCAATTCTAAAATTTTCTGTTATATTTATGCCGGATGATTAATATTGTTGGTGAGGTTAGGTTGTAGGGGGTGCACGCGAATTGGGCTAACTATGTAGCGTAGGAGGTTTCTGATACTCACCTAGTTAATCGAAAAAGCAGTCTCCCATGAGAAGTCTCGTTTTTTTTCTGAGAGAGCAGGAAAAGAGCATAGAAGGTAACTAATACTAAAATCAATTCTTATCAAGAGACAGTTGGCATTTGTGTGCTGATTTCGAATTGAACAGGATGGCTTCCAGGGATTTGATTGCCGCTTGGCTGTCGCCTAAGAAGCTAATATACTTCGTGGATATTACGTTCCATTTCAGCCAAGAGAAGGATTCTTTGAATGCAATTTTGTTCGCCCACTCCAGACTCGAGTCCGATTGAAATTCGAGTCAGCTGGGAATGGTTGTCCTGAAGGTATGCTCAAAACTAAGTTTGTTAGTGGTGTGGTTTTTTGTAATGTTAAGGTGATTCAGAGTATTTGTGTGTGGGTGTCTTTTGTGAGAAGGCTCTCGGTCTACCAGCTGTACAAGCTGCGGTCTATTTGCCGTAGATATCTAGGGTCAGTAGATATATGATAGCATATAGGGCTGCTGAGGGGAATGTTCTAAGAGCCCCGCTAATGCATATGCAAGCTGATCTTTGAACTTTATGTAGAAGGTTGCGATTGGAAGCTGTTTCTGAAGCCGTCCAACAGACAAATAGATCATAAAGGACTATGGGTCTAATCATACCCACGTTGTATAAGACTAAGGTGACCATCTTAATGCGTTCTTTAATATTGGATTTCCAGTTCAGTTTCTTATCCAGAATAATTTCCTGGTATTTGTTTGATTCTGCGAACTTTAGACTGACGCCATTTAGTTTGGGAGGGTCAATGTGCAATTCGGTTTTCTGAGACTCGGCGTCCAAATATGATGTGGTAGTTAATTAGAGAGTACAAAGAGGCCATTTTGTAATAGATCTCTAGGGGTATCAAGATATTTTCATGATACAGCTAGACTTTGCATCCCTCTCATTCTAGATTTACTAGTAGCTTCTTGACCACTAGATTCCAGAGAAGATGAGACAGGACGACCCATTGTGCCACAGCTAACGAATCTGCGTGTTTATGAGATTTCAAGATTTGCGTTAATAATTCTGCTGATTTATTAGCACTCCCAGCGAGACATCAACATTAAAATCCCAGAGTGCATTAGTAATTGCTTTTGCTTGGATATTGTAAAAAGCTCCTTCTATATCAAGAAAGGCAACCATAGTATACTCTTTTGCTCAGTATTCAGTTTTCAATGATGCGTACCAGTGAGTGAAGGGCTGTTTCAACCGACTTACCCTTAGTACGGAGATCAACTAATTGATCTACAATTAATCAATCGATGGTTTTTGGCTGATCGGACGGAGATACTTCGGATTTGTGTGAGAGCTCTTTCCTGCTTTGGGGATGATTACAACTTCTACTTCCGTCCCTGTCTTGGGAATATGTACTAACCGTAGACAGCTGTTCATGATAGTTAGTAGCCATGGTAGCAGGATCTCAAGGTTGCTCCGCAGGTATGATACCTTTTGGTTCAGGGGATTTAAATGGTTTGAAGCTCTTAATAGCCCAAAGAAGTTTTTATTTGGTGATGATTATGTTGGTATTTGGAATGGATGTACCGAACAACTCTGGTTCGGTATCCACGGGAATAGATGATCTACCATGAAACTGGGTGTTAAGAAGTAAGTGAATGGTTTCCATGCTGGTTTCCACAGCTAGATATACGTGGATTGGTGGAGAGGATTTCGCGGAGTCTAGAAACCTCTGAGGTTTCTTCCATGAACACCACAGAAATTACGCCAGGATGCTCTTTTTTCCTTACTCAACCCGATCTTGTAAGTCTAGTGAGACAACTTGTATTGGTCCCAATTTAGTGTCTCTTTGAAGCTCTTGGCTTTGTTAAAATGTTGCCTTCATTTTTTCCTAACGGTGCATAGGCAAGAGTTCCACCATGGAGGTTTGGCCTTCCCACTAGGCCTTTTTAAGGATATGCCGACGATCTTGCATCACTCAGTGCTCTTGGTAGGGTTTCCGCCAGGATCTCCAATTCTGTCTTGCTACTCGGTTGTACCCAGATGTCAGAAATAAGTTTGCAGTTTCTCTAAATGTGACCAGTTGGTTTTTTGGGGTTCCTAAATTATAAATGCAACTCATATATGTATTTCTTTTCTTCAGGTGATGAACTTTATATTCATAGTTACTTTAGTTTTAAGTGTTTTTTTTTACTTTGAAACTAAATTTATGTATTGATTCCAATCTTCCGAGTGGAGTTGCTAATCTCTCTTCGGACAGGTCCTCGGATGGTGACTAGAGGAATCCTTTGCAGATAATGGGTAGATGGGAATTAAAATACTACTCTAAGACCGCTTCTTCGATTTGATTGTTGACCGGATTGTGCATAACTTTTAAGCCAAAACCATAGGCACAAACTTCCGCAAATCGGTGCAACTACTAGCATATATCGATGACATTGATGTCATTGGTAGGAATCAACGTGATGTCAGATGTTTGCTGGTATAGATAAGAGAGCGGCGAAATGGGTTTAGCAGTAAATGAGCGTCAGAATAAGTATTTCCTGTCGACATGAAAAGACACACAACATCGACGAATTGGACCGAACGTCACCACTAACAGAAATAACTTTGAGGTAGTACTGGACTTTGTATATCTCGGCTCCGCTATTAACTCTAACAACGATATCTCGTCAGAAATTAAACGAAGAATTGCTCTTGCCAAAGGATGTTTCTTTGGGCTAAGAAGGCAATTTGGTAGTAAAGCCATCACTCCAACTACTGAGGAGATCCTATATAATACCCTGATCAACTCAGTCCTGCTCTACGTCGCTGAACCATGGACCGTATCAAAAGTGGATGAATAAATCCTTGGTCTATCCGAGAGGATAATACTCCGAAAAATCGTCGGAACCGCTTGCGTTGACGGGCTATGGAGACGAAGATTCAATCCAAAACTAAGCGAACTGCACAGCGACATGCTCCTAGTCAAAAAACTTCGCATTGGGCTCTTAAGATGGATAGTGCATGTAGAACGAATTAACACCAATACTCCGGCTGGCAGATTCGTCGATTTACAGACTGACGTTTCTTCCATATATCATTTTTAAGACCTCGCCTTATTTGGCGCCCACATGCGGAAACCGATCTCAACCAACTTGGAGTGCGCAACTGGAGACAGTTAACTAAGGACCGGGCTAATTGGAGAGGCATGTTGGTTAAGGCCAAGGTTCATTCCGGACTGAAGCACCACTTAAGTAAGTAAGTAAAGTTTTAGTGAATAAAAATCTGACACCACTTTGGACACGTACTCAGCGTGTCTATTCAAATTTCGACCAGCCCGCGGGAGCTACAAAAACCCAGCCTTGCAAAGGCATTTTGAAATTCGATGGATCTTCTCAATAAGTCGAATGGATTCTTCATTCCTGTGTTGAAAAAGGCAGGATTGAAGTCAGAGCCGGTAAATGCGTGAAACCCACTTAAGCTTCTCGTCAAAAGTTCACCCAGTTCTCCATCTATTTCGGTGATGTCAATGAATCGTTAATTATTGCTATAGTTGTTAATATTTCAGTGTCACTCTGACACTGGCTCTGCTATCAATCAAGCTGCATGCATGATAAATATTTTTTGTGTCAGCCTCTTCATACAAGTTACAAAAAAGATCTTCAATAACAGCTGATTTAACTTTTCCATCCTTTTCTTTGTCAGACCGGAGTGGCGTGGGGGGTCATGATGAACTCTAGCCTCTAGACTTTTCAGAAGTGCCATAACGCAAGAGGAAGAGGAATAATAGGATAGGATAAGATACGCAATACATTGAACTTATGGTTCATATAATAACCTAGCATACGACCAAATAAGTTCCGTTGAACTTTTATTTCTTGGTCCTACAGATTTTGACCTTTTCTATTACTCTATTTCGCTAGGGAAGTTGCGAATAGGAATTTTTTTAAAAATTTAATTTGTTCTGTCGATACGTTATCAATGTTTTTCGTTGCTCGTTAACAATTTCCTCAACACTAAGAAAAAAACTATTAACCTGTGGCACAGATGTTTGCCGAATATACCCGAGGTAAGGCATGCTGTCATAGAAGGCGACTTAAATCCACTCCCCGTATACAGAGTTGAAAAGTGTGTACCAACAAAAATGCAATGAAAACCCAGGTTGCAATTTAGTTTCACTGGAAAAACCACCCTCTTCGGAGGTCGGCTCTAAGTATTCTGGGGAGAGACAATTGCGGAGTTTTTTGACAAGGGGCATGTCGCTGTAAAGCTCGTTTAGTTCTTGGTTGAATTTTCGTCTCCATAGCCCGTCAACGCAAACGGGACCGAAGATTTTTCGAAGATTTTTCCTCTCAAATCGACCAAGGATTTCTTCATCCGCTTTTGAGACGGTCCATGCTTCAGCGCCGTAGAGCAGGACTGGGATGATCAGGGTCTTATATAAGATCTCCTTGCGGGAAAAAGTTCAAGGGTAACGAGGTCCCCTTCATTTCGACCTTTAAATATATGCGTCTCAAAGAGCTCGACAACGCCGGAAGTTTCGGTTCACGAAAAGCGAGACTCAGTGCATAACAAAATCCTTAAGGACGAAAACGACGTTCTTCGAACAAGGCTAAGCAAAGTCGAACTGCTCTGCGAAGAGCTTTGGAGAGAAATTGGCCACCTTAAGGATGAAAACATGACCCTAAAGAGTTCAATAAAATTATCTTATGCACCAAAACCGAGTACAAACTGCCCGTTAATTCAGAATACCATACGGATGAAGAAGAACTTAGTCGCGAAACCGACTGGATTCTAAAGAAAAGACCGGTGAAAAAAAGGACAGCTGTATTCCGCACCTGAAGTAATTAATCACGATAAAGAGAATAATAATAAAGGGAAACAGTTAAATCAGCGGTCCCCACCGCCAAACAATGTGATCGGTATTGACGACTATAACAAGTTGCACATATTGATAAAATCGTTACCATTATCAGGCTACAAAGTCTCTTTGCTTAGATAAATATTTGGAGAATCTGCGTTAAAGACCCACAAAGTTACCATCTGTTATCGCGCAAAATCAATAACGATAAAATAAAATGATTTTCGTTTGAGAATAAATCTGAATAGCCTTTACGCGTTGTAGCCAGATGGTTACATGCTGCGTGCCTAAAGGAAGAAATAGTTACCGATCTGATAATCAGGCAATATAAAATTATGCCTTTAACAGTTTAAAGCGAGAACAACAGCAGAGAGATGGCGAAAAAATGTTATAAAACGCGGTCTTCCTTTATCTATACTCACTTTCGATAAAACTAAAAGTTTGACAAATATTTATGACATAAAAACAGTACTTAACGCTTCGATGAGCGGTGTTGTATTAGGCGATAAATGGAGCATAAGGGTCTACTCAGACCCATATATATAAGAATACGTATATTTCAAGACAGAGAACTGGATATGACCAAAGTAGTGCTAAATGTGATTTGTGCTAGCATTCTGGACTAGTATGTATGTATGTGTAAAAATATGGTAAAACTAATAGCTTAGTCCATTTGAAGAGGTGAGAGTGTACCTTAATTTTGGTTTTAATGCTTTCGTTGGATGGGTGTCACGACTGATGAGAGTGAACATGGACAACATGCCTACTGGCTTCTTTGGTTTTGCCATGAGAACTAGAAGTAACATTATTACCGTGAAAGCCACAATAAGGTACTGTTTAGCACGTTATAGGTTTAGAAATTGAGGAGAGCTGAAGATCTTGTTTGTTTTCTAACGGTACCTAAAAATATCACAATCCATCACAATTTCAATCCATCAACATCTTTGAAAAATTATATGACAAAAAGAACTTATCAGCGTAAACGGTTCTACCGCTGGTCATATAAAGGGTGATCCATTTCGAGGTTCCCTACTTTTTTAAAGAAAAAAACACAGAAAATTCAAATTTAATGGAGAATGTTTATAATCATTTGAAAGAACATTCTTTGGCATTTATTTTTTGAAGATTATGTCTATCAAATGTTGGCCGTTGCTACGTCGCAGATGGTCCATCCGTTGAGTCAATTTTCGATCACTCGTTCGAGCATTTCGACTGGTAACTGGCGAATGACACGCGTGATGTTTTCCTCCAAGGCCTGAATCGAAGCGGGTTTGTCGGCATAAGCTTTTGACTTTACATATCCCCACAGGAAAAAGTCTAACGGTGTGATATCACACGATCTTGGTGGCCAATCGACCGGCCCAAAACGTGAAATTATCTGCTCACGCGAAATGTTCTCTCAATAAGTCCATTGATTGATGCGATGTGTGGGAAGTGGGGCCGTCTTGCTGAAACCAAATGTCGCCGAGATCACGTGCTTCAATTGTAGGCATCAAATAGTCGGTTATCATGGCACGATAACGGTCGCCATTGACGGTTACCTTCGCACCGGCATAATTTTTAAAGAAATATGGACCGATAATTCCACCGGCCCACAAACCACACCAAACCGTTGTTTTGGATGAAGTGGCAGTTCTTCAATCTCTTCAGGTTCCTCTTCGTCCCAAATGCGGCAATATTGTTTGTTTACATACCCATTGAGCCAGAAATGGGCCTCATCGCTAAACAAAATTTGCCTCGAACACGTCGGATCTTCTTGGAACTTTTCAAGAGCCCATAGAGCGAAGCGATGTCGCTTGGGAAAGTCGAGCGGCTTCAGTTGTTGCACAAGCTGTATTTTGTACGCTTTCAATTTAAGATCTTGACGTAAAATGCGCCAAGTCGTTCCATACGTCAGTCCGAGTTGCTGCGAACGGCGCCGAATCGACTCTCTACGGTCTTCGTGTACACTCTCATCTACGGCCGCTATATTTTCTTCACAGCGTGCTGGACGTGGTCTATTCGGTCGAATATTATCCAATAATGAATGCTGGGTCTCAAAATGGGTGATGGTGTTGCGAATAGTACGCTCAGTAGGCCGATTATGTTTGACCATAAGTTGAGCGAAGTGCACGAAACACATTCCTCACAGAACGTGAATTTTCATAATAAAGTTGAACAATTTGTAAACGTTGTTCACGCGTAAGTCTTTCCATTATGAAATGCCAAACAATACTAAACAAAAATAACATGACAGCATGACACGACTCACACGTCAAAAAAGGCTATTGAAAAAGGTATCTCTACTTGGATCACCCGTTATTTCTTTCCTCAATTTTTTGACATGGGTCATAACTCGTCTCTCTGGTTGTTTCCCGTTTTTACACTTTTCATATCAGGGAAACGGAACCGCGAATCTACTAAACTTTTATTCCGTATTTTGCGGGCTTGCTCGAAATATATTGAGTACACGTAGTTCGTCCGCTAAACGGAAATAACTGCTCATCGACGATCACTTGACCGGGTGTATGCTATCTCGAAGTTCGCCATCTTGAGTCATATGTCCATATATAGTCTAATGCCGCAGATTTGCTCTGTTGAAGCCACTCTGCAGGAAGCGCATGTATGTGGTCAAGTGTGAAATTTTTCTAGTAATGGACCTATACCGAGTCCTATACGGATAATTGTTGCCACATTATGCAAACGTGACCTTCAAGAAGGTTGCTGGATTCGCATTCCATTTCTTGCCATCTGTCGAACGGTAAGCCTCTTCCTAAACAGGAGCAGTCTGGTAGTCTGGTGCAACAGACTGGAGTTGCGGTTGGTGCTGAGTTTTTCCCGCGTAATCATCTAGAACTCAATTTCTCTCGAGGTCGAAAATTTTCACGAAAACATTACCTTTCTCTTTATAAGAGAAAGTTAAAAACTTAAGCGCATTTTAAAACCGATTTGGTCTGGTCAGACCCATATCAGATATAAGGAAAGTAAAGAGATGCCAATCTTCGCAATTTGCCTACGAGGTAAATTCACCCATAATAACGTATCTTACACATACTATCACATTTTAAACAAGTATGCGTGAGATATGTTATTCCCCACATTTTTGCTCAAAAATTTTTCGATTTTTCCCCGCTACTTCGTCGACCTCACCGACAACCATCACAGAAAGGGGTGAAAATTTACATCGGAGTTAAAACAGCTGTAGCATTGCCACCACCAATGAGCGCATCCAAGAAAAATTTAAGAAATAAGCATCGCGTTCAGTTTTGAATAATCATTTAATCAAATCTTGAAAATATATTTATTTATTATTTATGTTATGGTTCAAAAAAATATTAGTACAAAAAAAAACCTACTGAGAACAATAAAATAGAATTCTAATTTTTCGTATGCGTTGAATTCATTAATACATCCATTAATTTTGTATTTGTGTTGTTACTGCATTATGTAACTAAGTCCACATGTTTGCGATAAATCGTTCCAATTGTCGTTTTTATCTGTCTAACTCATTCTGTGATATTTTGATATATTATCTTTGAAAAAACGGATAAGGGTTTTATTACATTTACCTACATGCAATTAGCACAATGTGTGGAAAAAGGATATAAGTTTATATCCGGCTGTAGCAGACCTTCATAAAAACGCAAGATGTTCTTAATGAGAAAACATTTTTGTTGTTTTTTTTTCATATTAAAAAGTAACGGGTGATCCTAGTAGAGATACTTTTTTCAATAGCCTTTTTTGACAAATCATGCTGTCATGTTATTTTTGTTTAGTATTGTTTTGCATTTCATAATGGAAAGACTTACGCGTGAACAACGTTTACAAATTGTTCAACTTTATTATGAAAATTCACGTTCTGTGAGGAATGTGTTTCGTGCACTTCGCTCAACTTATGGTCAACATAATCGGCCTACTGAGCGTACTATTCGCAACACCATCACCCATTTTGAGACCCAGCATTCATTATTGGATAATATTCGACCGAATACACCACGTCCAGCACGCTGTGAAGAAAATATAGCGGCCTTAGATGAGAGTGTACACGAAGACCGTAGAGTGTCGATTCGGCGCCGTTCGCAGCAACTCGGACTGACGTATGGAACGACTTGGCGCATTTTACGTCAAGATCTTAAATTGAAAGCATACAAAATACAGCTTGTGCAACAACTGAAGCCGCTCGACTTTCCCAAGCGACATCGCTTCGCTCTATGGGCTCTTGAAAAGTTCCAAGAAGATCCGACGTTTTCGAGGCAAATTTTGTTTAGCGATGAGGCCCATTTCTGGCTCAATGGGTATGTAAACAAACAATATTGCCGCATTTGGGACGAAGAGGAACTGGAAGAGATTGAAGAACTGCCACTTCATCCAGAAAAAACAAAGGTTTGGTGTGGTTTGTGGGCCGGTGGAATTATCGGTCAATATTTCTTTAAAAATTATGCCGGTGCGAACGTAACCGTCAATGGCGACCGTTATCGTGCCATGATAACCGACTATTTGATGCCTACAATTGAAGCTCGTGATCTCGGCGACATTTGGTTTCAGCAAGACGGCGCCACTTCCCACACATCACATCAATCAATGGACTTATTGAGAGAACATTTCGTTGAGCACATAATTTCACGTTTTGGGCCGGTCGATTGGCCACCAAGATCGTGTGATATCACACCGTTAGACTTTTTCCTGTGGGGATATGTAAAGTCAAAAGCTTATGCCGACAAACCCGCTTCGATTCAGGCCTTGGAGGAAATCACACGCGTGTCATTCGCCAGTTACCAGTCGAAATGCTCGAACGAGTGATCGAAAATTGGACTCAACGGATGGACCATCTGCGACGTAGCAACGGCCAACATTTGATAGACATAATCTTCAAAAAATAAATGCCAAGGAATGTTCTTTCAAATGATAATAAACATTCTCCATTAAATTTGAATTTTCTGAGTTTTTTTCTTTAAAAAAGTAGGGAACCTCGAAATGGATCACCCTTTACATATTGACATAAGTTCGAATCGAGAACATCGTAAATGGAGGAAAAAATATTGAAGTTCGATCAGAAGTTTAGCCATTTGATTTTTATTGCGGGTTAATGCCATACTAAAACACATTTTTCACTTCCATCCAAGCATAAATCTTACTACGAAAATTATTGGAACTAGGATATTTTACAAGATATACATACTTTGCTTAGTTATGCCAAAAAATAACAGGAATACAGACTGTGACACAACTGTTGCAGCTGTATTAATAAAAAAATTAACAATTATTGTCTAATCTTTTGATTAAAAACTAATTATGAATTAAGAATTTGTTTAATAGCTAATTGACGTTTAGTGACAAATCTCTTACTAAGAACATATATTCCATATTCCGTTGTTGTTTGTGTTATTTTTATTCAATATATGCAATATATTTTGCAATTTCACGTGCAGAAGAAGTCACAATTCAATTCACCTACTTCGGTAATTTATTTAATTTTATGGTTAACAACGTAAATAAACTTATATTTGTTTTATTTTAACCTGCTCAACAGCTCGCTAAAATTTATCCAGTGGCTAATTGGATCTTTAAAAAAAAGGGTTCAAATATTTTATGATTACAGTTGCTTCTGTTGAAAATAAGTCAAAATGTAATTTATATTGAAAAGTAGCATATCACTGTTTTTATGGCATGTGCGGTTAACAATTGAAATAAATTGTTCTTTGTTTTGTATCTACCAACCAGAAAACACGTGTTTTAATTATTTAAGGTTTTCAATATTGCGTTTAAACTCTGAATAATATCAGTTTCGCTGTATGTTGAATATGTTTAACATGAACAAAATAGGGCGGACATCTTTATTCCGTGTGTCAATTGCGTTAAATTTTAACCAGTGAATAATTTTTGACATTAGTATGGTGCAGAAAAGTAAAAAATTAAACAAAAAAAGAGGATAAAATGTAACCCTCTTTTTAACGCAATTGACATACGGCCTTAGAAGTTTTTTTCGTTAAGTCCATTGATTAAAGATAATTCACATTTAATTCGCTTTAATAATTACGGCTGTTGGTAAGTGGAATATTTATTTTTTGCAAAGAAATAAATTTATCAGCAAAAAAAACAGTTCATCAAAAATATGAAATGGGCGAATTCGTTGCCATTAAATATGAAACTCAACTTTTTCTGATCAACAGAGACATAATAAAAGTCGGTACTTCAAACACCATTTATATCATTTATAAAAATAAGAAATTATCCTACTTATAATAACACTGAGTTGGAAATATACTAACTTCAGAATCTTGCTTATCGAATAATGCAACACCAGGTCACTCCGAAGTAGGAATCGACTACGAAAACGCGTAGAGAATTATTAAATTAATACATCCTCTCGGAAATCATCTTGTTTAAAAATTAATTATTACACTTAAATAGTTTGTTTTTGTCCCTAAGGAGGAGTTGAATACATTCAATTCATATAATTTACAAAACAAATATTTACTTCACTGAATACATTCAAAAACATATGTTTGTATTCACCAAAACATAAAATTTTTAGCTGTCATTTAATAATTTGGTTTGTTTACATTTTTTTACTATTTTCGTTTGTTTGTGTAAAAGTTTACATAAAGTTAATTTGTGAAGTGCGACAGGACAAAGTGCGAATATATTTCCACGCAATGCAAAAAAATAAATGAATGTCGACTGAAATGTCGACTGAAATGTCATAAAAAAAATAAATCTACCACACTGCTAAAATATTTATATATACTCGTGATATTGCTTATATATTGCTAGATAAGTCGCATACTTGTTTGCAATACAAATAACGGGCGATTTTTACGCGTAGTTTTTTCTTTAAATCGAATAAAACACTCAAATTTGCATCAAATATTCAAAATTATTGTAGTCGATAAAATTTGTGTAGTCCACGAATCGAGCTTGTTATGTTATCCTGTAAGGCTTCAATAGTGTTCGGCTTGTCCAGATAGACTAACAACTCTACATAACCCCACAAGAAATAATCAGGGCCATTTCGAGATATAAGCTGCTCACCAATTTCATCCTTCAGGTGGCACCGTCTTGATGAAACCACATGTTCAACCATGTTCAACTCAGCCAACTGGGGCAAAAAAAAAACTCGCGTATCATGGCTCGATATCGTTCGCCGTTGACGGTATAGTTTCTTCCATGGTCGTCTTTGAGTAAATATTGACCGATGGTGCCACCAGCCCATAAACCACACCAAACTGTCGTTTTTTTTCGGGATGCATCGGTAATTCTTGTATGGCATGAGGCTGTTCATCACTACAGATGGGACACAGTTTTGCTTATTTACGTATCCGTTTAGCCAGAAATGAGCCTCATCGCTGAACACAATTTTTCGATAAGACATCGGATTTTCATGGAGCTGTTCTAAGGCCCATTCACCAAAAATTAGATGCTGTGGTAGGTCATTCGGTTTCAATTCTTGCTCAAGTTGAAACCCAAATCGACACGTAAAATTCTCCATGTGGTTGAGTAACACATGTCCAATTGCAGAGAACGGCGACGAATTGACATTTTACGATCTTCATTAACATTGGACGATACGACTGCAATATTCTCTACGATACGCACTGTACGCATGCGGTGATAACAGCACGAATTGTTAATTCCCCACGACGATTATGACGACCATTCGGTCGTACCGAACGATGCACATTTTTAACAGAGCACGAATTTTGATAATAAATTTCAATAACTTGCGTCCATAACAGATGATGGTTGGACGCCATTAGTAACCAGTGCTGCCAACCTGAAAAACGTAACTCTTAAAAAATCACCTGTTACAAAATGGGTGGTGGTTTTAGTGAGTAAATATCTCACTCATCCTGCCTATGAAGATTACAACCAGCCCGCGGAAAAAAATGTTTAAAAGTTGATATATGTGAGTGTGATACTTAAGTTGTAAACTGCGTTGTTCCATCCACTTTAAAAATATGTTTGCTCCATCCCCATTTGCAGCAGAAACGGACGTTCTGCTCTATAGGTTTTGTTGCTAGCTCCGTTAGTTCCTCATAGTAGAAGCTATCAATGAGTTTGTTAAGGCTGTTACAGATCGCGGGACAGTGACAAAGTAGGTGTTGATACCCTCCTCGATTTCTGGGTCGTCGTATTTTCTGCATAGTTGGTATGAGTCAGCTGGTCCGATTTTATGGGAGTGCTTACCGCTATAGAAATGGAAGCCACCTAGATTCTATTTCCCTTTACATGAATCTAGTTATTGCCTGTTTCTTAGAATCAAGTGGGGGTCTAACCCTGGCTAGTCTGTTTTTTTTTTTTCGTTTCCTGGAACGTTGTTATGTCCTGGCGCCCAGATAAATTGGACTTTGTTCTGATTACATAGAGCCCTTAGCTAAGAGCGGCAGCGCCCAACTACTGGTGCTTTGATTGTGTTGGATGGATAAATTGAGATATCCACTTGTGATATTTCCAGTACTCTAGACGATTCGGCAGCTAAGAATCTGGCTTGGAAAACACTGGGAGAGTTCGCCAAACGAATGGATGTGCTTAACTCGATTCTGTCGGAGTAGACCCCAGAGCCCACTTATATTTTCATTTTAGATCCTTCGGTATAAATTGCTTTTCTGTTGTTGGATACCACATTGTTTGACAAACATAGACGAATGGTATTCTGATTGCGTATTTAATGTCGAAATCGTGATATGGGATGGTTAAGTCAGATGTCCCATTCTCATATTCTACTAATTTTAATTTTTCTGTGACCAAATGGTATGATGCGTAGTTTGCCCGCTTCTTTGAGGAGTGCTGCACTTTTCGCAGCTTTGTCAATCAGTTCTAAGGCGATTGGTGGGAGATTAAGAAGTGTTTACAAAGCTGCTGTGCGACTGGTACGCATAGTTTCTGCTATGAGTACGCATGCTGTTCTTTGAACTTTTGTAAGTGCTATAAAATGCTTCGTCCTCTTCATGGAATTCCACCAGAGCAGGCAGCCATAGGTAATGCTTGGTCTGACAACAGCTGAGTTTAGCCATTTCGTGACTTTCGGGTAGGGGCCCTAGTTCTTATCACAGATTCTGTTGCAGCTATTTAGGGCAATGTTAGCTTTATTAAACCTTTCGTTTATATTTAGGTTGCAGTAGAGTTTGTTATCAAGTATTACCCCAAGGTATTTGGCACTTGCGGACAGTGAGAGGGTAAACCCTCCCAGATTCATGGCAGAAGCTCTGTGACTGATCTTTTGTGAAGAGTACTAATTCTGTTTCTTTTTTTCGGATTTACACCCAGTCCGCATGGTTCTGACCATCTAACGAGTGTGCTTAGACTTGTTTGTTGCATGATTGCGCTAAGAGTCGATAGGAATTTCCCACATGTCATGAGAACAACGTCGTCTGCATAAGCCACCGTTTGTGTTGCAGTGAATTCCAGTCTCTTCAATGCTTCGTTGAATACCAGTCGCCAAAGAAGCAGAGAGAAAACCCCCCTTTCTGGAGTACCTCATGTCGTTGTTATTGTTTTGGTACAATCACCCAGCGAGGACGAAATGATACGTTTCTTAACCATGGTTATGATCCAGTTACTTATATCCGTATCTATTCCTGATTTGTCAAGTGCCATCACTATGGCTTCTGTCTTTACGTTATTAAAGCGATTTTTTTCATTGTTTGAACAACCTCATGTAGGACTGCATCTACCGATTTGCCTTTGGTATAGCCATGCTGGTTTGGGGATAGATAACCTGGATTCAAGCTACTGCGTATTTGAATATCGAGTAGTCTTTCCAGAGTTTTTAATAGGAATGAGGATAGACTGATTGGTCTACAATCATTCGCAGCTGTACGACAGTTTTTTCCTGCTTTGACATTTACGCCACGCCTTGGGAAGATAATTTTGCTTTATACATTCGCGGAAGGGGTTGACTAAAGTAGCAATAATGTAGTTAGCTGTATTTCGCAGCATCATGGGGTTTATGTCATCCAGGCCTTCAGTTTTATAGAGATCAAAGGTTTTGATGACCCATATAATTCTTTCCTTGCAGATACATTTATTCAAATTGGAGTCGTCTCCAGATGAGCAGTGTACATCATGGTTGTTGCTTGTGTTGTCAGCATCCGGTACGATGTGGCAGTTGGGAAAGGAGAAGGTCTAGTGTCTCGACGCTGGACTCTGTTCATTTATTATCTGAGATTTTTAGAAAACCTGGGCTGCTTGCTTGTATATGTTATGGAATAGAATATACAATTCTTTTTTTTGCAAAAACCCCCGAATTAAATTGGGTGTGGGTTAGAATAAACTAAGGACGAAATATTCATAATAACTTTATTAAAGTTTTTGCAATGTTGGTTTTTTTCAAATATCCTTTAAATTTTACCAAAAATCCTCTTTTACGAAAAACGCCCCAAAAGCGGGCGTGGAAACATCTGTATGTAACTGTATATAGATATTCAGATTGCCTGAACATTTTGTTCACAAAGTGTTCCTCTGAAGTGAAAGTAAATGCCTGCACTAGATGATTTTTAAAGTTTCGTAATTGCTATAAAGATTTAAAATTATGCCTCGTTAATTACTTGCAGCTATAAAACGTAAAAAAATTATCGTTATTTGTTTTCTGTTAAAATTTTAAGAAGACCAAATAAGGTGATATCACAAAATGGTCCTAGTGGTAGTAAAATACAATAAAACTGATAAGGCTTCGTTCCGCTGTGCGAATCGTTTACTATACTATCTCATTCCTCAAGGAAGTAAACCATTGACTTACTTCTGGCCCCCACTTTCCTGGTAGCTCCTTAGCCCTTTGAATACCGAACCACAGTTGTTCGGTACATCCATTGCACACACCAATATAATCATCACCAAAGAAAAACTTATTTGGGTCATTTAGAGCTTCAAACCATTTCAGTCCCCTTGACCAGATGGTATCATACCTGCGGAACTCCAATACAACCTTGAGAGCCTGCTACCTTGGCTTCTCACCATCATGACCAGCTGATTACGATTAATACATATTCCCTAGACATGGACGGAAGTAAAATTTGTATTCATCACCAAAGCAGGAAAGAGCTCTCCCATAAATCCGAAATATCTCCGTCCGATCAGTATAAGTTATGGATCGTTACTAACCCATACTTGGATTGTTGGTGACTGTACTGCTGGCATTGCAAACGGTAATGCATTGTTGTCACAGCACAGCTTGTCAACAAAATTTCGCATCTCTCCTCGTCTAGCATCTCTTTACCTTCTGCTAAGCACTTGGATGCAGGCTGTTATCTGATTGTGCGATTAGAAGGTTAAGCTTAGTCAGTCGCTAACCAGCATTTTCCAACGGGCAATATATGATGTTCTTAGGGAGGAAATTGGTAGATGCTGTTACGTTAGCATCGATGATGTCATCATTTATTCAACAACAAAGGAAAAACACTAATAAGACGTAGACAAAGTATTACAACTGCATTTTAATGCTAATATGCGGGTAGAGCCAGCAAAATCAATTTTTTTAAAGAAGAATTGGAGTTTTTGGGCTTTGTTGCGTCTAGTAAGGGAGTGAAAACCTGCCCTGATAAGGTAAAGGATATTTCGGCATACGAAGTTCCATTGACCTTGCGCAGCTTACGATCCTTTCTGGGTTTATCAGGATATTATAGGCGCTTCATTAGGGATTACGCTCATATTGCAAAACATTTGACGAAGTACCTAATGGGCGATAATGGCAACGTTGGGACAAAAAAATCTAAAAGTATTAAAATCGATCTCGACGAAGAAGCAATTGATGAATTTAATAGAAATAAACAAATACTGGCATCGGAAGATTTTTTGCTGCTTTATCCGGATTATGAAAAAACATTTTACCTCACGACCGATGCTTCATCATATGCGCTTGGTGCTGTCCTCTCTCAAGAAGGTGGCCAATTACTATGATTTCGCGTACGTTATCTTCTACCGAAGAAAACTACGACACAAATGAGCGAGAACTTTTAGCCATAGTTAGAAACTATTTATATGAAGTAAATCGGTTAAATATTTATACAGACCACCAGCCGTTAACCATTGCTATTTCGGACAAAAATCCAAACGCAAAAATGAAAAGGTGGAGATAATTTATAGAGGAGTTTTCCCCAACATTTTTTTATAAGCCAGGCAAAGAGAATTTCATTGCTGACGCTTTGTCTCGCCAACATATAAATGCAATAGAGCAATCTTCAGATGCATTTTCTACCTTAGATAATAGTGAGTCATCACTAACTGAAACAATACCTAGCGTTCAAAATCCTTTAAACTGCTTTAAAAATCAATTAATTCTTAGACAAGTTGCCGAGCTTGTAATGACAACTAAGATTATTTTTCGAACGCAGATACGTCACACACTTACTTTTGTTGAAATAAATAATATTTTCTTGGTTTTTAAAGATATTATAAACCCAAATGTTGTCAGCGCAATATTTTGCGATTTACCAATACTAGTCCAAATTCAGGACAAACTTATTACCACTTATCCCTCGGTAAAGTTTTGTCACACTGCACGATTTGTTACTGATATTTTCAATCCTAATGATCAAATAGAAATCCTTGCGACCGAACATAGCAGAGCCCATCGGTCTTCCCGAGAAAATACACAGCAGGTTTTGAAAGGTTTTTGAAAGAAATAGTATCACGTTGTAAAATTTGTCTCGAAGCCAAGTACCAAAGACATCCACTTAAGCCTAAAATGGTAAAACAACTATACCACGACATCCGGGAGAGGTTCTTCTTATAGACATTTATTCAACCTCGGGTGCTCATTTTCTGACGTGTGTGGATAAATTCTCCAAATTTGCCGTTGTAAAAGCCATTAAATCCCGAGCCATATTAGACATCAAAGAGACACTTTTGGAAACGTACTTTTTTTAAAAACACTAAAACAGTGGTGTGCGATAATGAAAAATCGTTTACCTCAGAAACCTCAGAAGATCATTGCTTAGGGATAATTTTAATATGTCTTATCTATATTTACCACACCACTTTTCCACAGTGTAACCAATGGACAGGTGGAAAGGTTTCACAGTACTCTTTCTGAAATTGCAAGATGTATTAAGCTTGAGAAGGACATTGGTAATATTGCTGAACTCCTTTTACTTGCTACAGCTAAGTACAATAGGACGATTCATTCAGTCACAAATCATAGACCAATTGATATTATCCATTCGATTTCGTCTGCGTTAAGAAATGAAATCATTGCAAGGATAATTAGAAACCAAAAAAATGTTCCTTGGATATCATAGTAAGGATAGACAAACACGAATGTTTGTTCCTGGAGAAACAGTATTTGTTAGAACAAACAAACGTATAGGTAATAAATTTAGTAAACTCCTTATCGAAAAAATTGTTCAAAAAGATTTAGGGACAACGGTTTTAATTGATAACAGGAAGGTTCACAAAAGTAACCTTAGGTGAATCTACTGACTACGAACTATGTTGTTATCTAAAATTGGTTCAATAATATAAAGCGATTAACATAAACCCTTTGGATGTTGCTTTCCCAATAATTTAACTAAAATGTTATAATCAATGGTTGTAAAAGCATCTGCTATTGTATTGTTAATTTTTTTGTGTGGTTGAAGACTATAACAAATAAAAATCTGTTAAATTTGCTGAAAATGATTTACAAAAATGAATTAATAATTAATTAATTCTATTTTTTTCTAAGGCAGTATTTTAAATTATTATAATTTAATGTTTATCGAAATATTATAAAAAAAATTGAATAAATCATTGAAATAAGTCTATTAAGAAAAAAGCATTTGTTTTGCTAAAATGTATAAACTTAATAAAATTGAAATATGTAAATATTTGGATTAGCATTAACTAAAAAAGAATGAATAATTTTGTTAAAATTAATTTAAATATCTTGTATTACAAAATATGTAAAAATGAAGGCGTGGACGTCCTAACTTGAAAGGAGGGATAGTTATGGATCGTTACTAACCTATACTTGGATTATTGGTGACTGTACTGCTGGCATTGCAAACGGTAATGCATTGTTGTCACATCACAGCTTGTCAACAAACTTTCGCATCTCTCCTCGTCTAGCATCTCTTTACCTTCTGCTAAACAGATGGCAAAGTATTGGGTACTAGGCCACAAACAGATACAACGGAATTGCAAGGCAGATGAGCCTGCCAGACAGGGCATAAACCACGGATATTCTACTGGCAGAAGACATAATAGGTATCGCTACATGTAATTTACAGATCAAAATGGATGCGATCAAGAAAGCAAACCGCAGATATAAAGGGTTTTTCAAAGCGCTACAAAAGTTTTTTTAAATAAAACAAAAACGGTTTTGGATATCAATGAAACTCTTTATTCCAGTGAAAGTTCGTTCGATGCCATTATGTATGGAACTCGATTGCATTGCCACCATGGGCACGATTGCAGAAGTCCAGACGCTGAACCCAATTTTCGACGGATTTCAAGCATAAATCGGCCAATACTGCTGCAATTTCAATTTCGATATTCGTACGAATTTCATCAATCGTCGCTGGCTTGTTGGCATAGACCATAGACTTGACGTAGCCCCACAGGAAATAGTCTAACGGCGTCAAATCGCACGACCGAGGTGGCCAAGCGACTGGACCATTTCGTGAGATAACACGTTCTCCAAACTTGGTTTCCAATAAATTGATTGTGGCATTCGGTGTGTGGCTCGTGGCGCCGTCCTGTTGGAAACACATGTCCTCCAAGTCCATATCATCCAATTGGGGCCAAAAATATTCGGTTATCATTGAACGGTAGCTATTCTCATTCCCAGTAACGTACCGGTCTTGATCAGCACGGAAGAAGTAAGGCCCAAGTACGCCGCCTGCCCATAAACCACACTAAACCGTCACTTTTTCGGGATGCAATGATGACTCAAGGAGTACGTGTGGATTGCTGCCGGACCAATACCGCATATCTCTTTATTTACGAAGCCATTCAGCCCGAAATTAGCCGAATCCGAATCATTTTCAAGTTGTTGGTCAGCCCAATTCACTAACATACGACGCTTCTGGTGGTCAAGCGGCTTCAGTTCTTGCGTCAATTTAATCTTGTAAGGGTGTAGGCCAAGATCTTTTCGCCTTAACGACGTCACAGAGATGCCCAACGCTTGACAACGACGTGTGAGAGACACATTTGGGCTTTCTTCAACTGAAGCCTCAGCGGCAACAATGTTCTCGACACTACGGGCACTTCTTTGTCTCACTGGCACGGGAACATTTTGTGCTGTGCCTGTGGATTCAAATTGTTCCACTAGACGCTCAATTGTTGATCTGCACTGACTCCGAATTTCGGTTGTAAATTTTGATAATTTCGACTCGTTGGTGGACCGCATATCTTTCCATCATGAAATGGCAAACATTACTGAAGGGAAATGTAAAAAGAGCGGCAAGATATATGGCGTCGTTTGCTGTCCCTGTCGCTCAACTTTTGTAGCGTCCCTGTTGAAAAACCCGATATAAACGGCACAACGTGTGAAATAGCCAGGCAACTCTGGCCTAACTTTAAACAGAAGCGCTCCATTTGTTTGGCAATGCTTAACAAATCATTTTCAACAATGACTTCTGCAGATGCGGCTTAGGCGAAGAAAAGGAGGAAAATCATACTCACCTTCTATGATCTTGTCCTGCTCTTCAGTAAAAAGAAAACTTCATCTGGGAGTGTACTCCTTCGACAATCTAGGTGAGCTGTCGTCAATGTCAGAATAGTTAGCTGTTTTGAAGAAACAACTGCCGCTGTGGAGCAAAGTGTTGAAGAGGACCCGAATGAATCTATTCGCCACCGTGCATAGCAATGCAGCTTTATCCATCAACTTTTTTGAAGATTTTGCGCAAAGATCTTGGCTTACGACCTTACAAGATCCAGCTTGTGCAAGAATTAAAGCCGCGAGACCATGCCATGCTTAGTGATTTTGCTGTATGGGCAAAAAATGAGATTGATCTCGATGCTGGTTTTCATCGTAAAAATTTGTTCAGTAATGAGGCTCATTTTCGGTTAAATGGCTTCGTCAACAAGCAAAATTGCCGCATTTGGGGTGAAGAGAGTCCACATGAGCCCCATGAGACGCCATTACATCCACCAAAACTGACTGTTCTCCAACATCATTTCGGATAAAGTATGGCCCAATGACACCACTATCCCATAGAGCAATATGGGATAGTGGTGTCGTTGGGCCATAAGAGGTTTTAATAAACTGTCTAAGCAATATGTTGTGACTGACATTTTCTATATTTTATCGACAAAAATCCCATAATTTGGGGATATTAATTTTAAGGATGGGATAGGGTATGAAACGATCCACACAGCGGATTGTAGCCTTCTCATATGTTTTTTGCTTGGGCATCATAAAATATACGGTTTTATTAAAAATGCGTTTATATTGTAAGCCTTATCTTTACGAGTTAAAGTTAGTTCAGCTTAAATTCGTACAGCAATATAAAATTCTGACATTTCTTAACAGATTTCCTAACAAAAAGTAGCGCATAGTCGCGCCAAGAGATTTTCTATAAAACTTTAATTGCCTGAATTAGCAAAATTGTCTTGCAAAAAATTGTAAAACTATCCCCTAAAAGTTATTCTTAGGATAAAATGATCTAAAGACGAAATGTTTACATTATCAATCACAATGATTTCGCATCAAATATTTTAAAACCTTTGCGAAAAAAGGTTTTTTATTGAAAATGCCCTCAAAAAATGGGCGTGGCAAAAAACCTTATAAGGACGAAGCAGAGATATTGAGACTATCTAAATATGTTGTAAGGACAAGTTTTCAAAATTCTTTACGTTTTGGCCAAAAAATACGTTTTCCGAAAAAGAGGGCGTAAAGGTGGGCAGATTTCAAAAATGTTCACACTTGTTCTGCTGGGAGTACCAAAGAGCACGTGTACCATATTTCATCATTCGAGCTCAAAATAGAAAATAAAACTTCAGCATAGTAACTCAATAAATCGTTCTTAATATGAACCAAAACTAATTTTTCAAACGCAAGAGTTTTATTTAACCTAGGATATAGTTATCTCTGTCCACATTTTTCGATAAAATATTCCTCTGTGTGTCGTCGATCAAGGCGGAGTAGAGCGCCTGCAGTTCAGCAGGAGTTCATCAGGTCACATTGGGACCGTCGGAGTAGCAACAAATAAAATAAAAAGTTTCTTACTGTGGCTGTTCAAGTTCATAAGTTATTTTATGCTTCTAAGTAGTTTTAGTTAGTCGATAAGTAGTTTTATTTAGCATGTAAGTATGAATCAAATAAAAAAAAAATCGAGTGTGTGTTCACACGTGGTAGAAGGGCAACTGTCCACTGCTTAATTTCTCTCTCTAAAACTCTCTCTCTGTTCACCAGATCTTTCGAGATGAGTTGAACTAACATATTGACAATTGCCTGGGTACCTTTTGACAATTCGCAAGTTCTTTGGTTTATGTGACAGCTATATGCAATTAAATTGATGTTGACTGTTCGAATCACAAAACGCGTAAGAAAGCCGAATGACATACAATTTTGTTCAGGCTTAAATTGGTAAAAAAATGTGTTTTGACTAGTTTTCAGCCTTGCTCTACCGCACAAACCAAGTTGAATAATTTTAAATATTTCTTACACTCAAATCTAAATTCCCAAGCCTACAAAACCGGATTTATGCCAGTTGAACTCACGAACAGCGGAAACCGTTACATATTAGTTGTTACGGACTACTTCAGCAAATGGCCAGAAGCATTTGCTATACTTAATCGACTGGACACTCCCCATGTGAAGTCTTATTTGCCCGAGCAATAAGGTTGCCTAGTGAAGTAATGTTTGGATCCCCAACGGTAGAGCCAACTACTGAAGATGAATAAATTGATGATCTACGCGAAGGACTCCGGGATATCAGCGAAATGACAAGGACAAGAATATGACTAAGAAGCGATCGTATGAAAACCAGGTACGATATCAGAGCAACAGGAACTGTATTTCAGGAATGAGATTCGTTGTGGCTATATAATCGCCAACGTAAACAAGGAATATCACCGAAGCTACTGTTGAAATGGGAAGATCCCTACAAAATTGTGAAGCGCATAAGCGACGTTGTCTACCGAGGAAAATTAAAAGTGGTGCATCTGGATCGGTTACATTGTTATGAGGGTGAAACTGAGGATACACTTGTTCGGGACGAACAAGTTAAGGAGGAGGGCAATGTCATAAATTCGGATTGCAGTGTGCGAACATAACCCGATGTGTGAAAATTGAACAGATCCATTTAGTGTCCATTAGTGGTACTGGATGCGCCCACTGGAATGTATGACTGGAATAGTAGTATCTGTCAAAACCACTTCACGAACAATCAAGAAACTGCGGAAACCTCCGAGAATATGCCGTCTCTTTCTATATCAGTATGTGGAGTGGTATAAATAGAGGTGAAGTGACAACCAGTGAGTCCTGTCTAAATTGTGATTTGAATAGTATTTACTGAGTGAATCACCTAAGTAAATTTTGGAAAGTGATAATAGAGAGCGAATTTAATCGTTGCTATTTGCTTTCAATTAAAGGTCATAATAAAAGTCATAACCGTTTTGTAAATAATATAATTCTAGAAATAGGAGTGTGTTTAAATAAATTATTGCTTAACATAAAACAGAAAAGCATTTTATCATTCGAAGCCTGGCTTCATTTTTCAATACCAACAAACAACAAATTTGTCAGCCATCAATCTAATGTTCGTCGTTAGAGTTTTCCCTTTACAAACTATACAGGGCCATGTCTAGTTTTGGTATACCGCCCGAGTATACGAGTTTCCATCAGGGTCGGAAACAACCTTACCGACACATTCGATACCAAAAAAGGATTTAGGCAAGGGGGTGCGCTGCCATGTAACTTCTGCAATTTGATTCTTGACAGGCTTGTACAAAAAACCCGAGCCAGAGAAACAATAATTTTCCAAAAATCGATACAACTACTAGCATACCACGACGATATTGACATCATTGGTAGGACCCAAATTGATGTCATATCCCCGTTTGCTAGCAAAAATGGTTTCAGTAGTAAATCAGGACAAGACAAAGTATATGCTGTCAACACGAAAGGACGCACAACGTCACTCGAACTAGTAAGGAGATCCTATATAAGACCCTGATGATCTCAGTCCTTCTCAACTGCGCTGAAGCGTGGACCGTTTCAAAAGCGGATGAAGAAATCCTTGATCGGTTGGAGAAAGAAATCTTCGGCCCCGTTTGCGTTGACGGGCTATGGAGACGAAGATGCAAGCAATAACAATACTAGCTATACAGCGACATGCCCTGGTCAAAAAACTCCGCATTGGAAGTTTCAGATGGGTAGGACGATTAGAAGTAATGGACACCAATACTCCGGCTCGCAGAGTTTTCGATTCCCAGCCAGACGTCGGACACCGTAGAAGAATATCTCGCCTTAAGTGGCGCGCACAAGTAGAAACCGAGCTCAACCAACTTGGAGTGCGCAACTGGAGGCAGTAAGCTAAGGATCGGGCTAATTGGAGAGGCATATTGGAGGAGGACCAGGTTCATTCCAGACTAGCCCGCCACTTATGTATGTAAGTAAGTAATTTAAAATAATATCACTAACATTAACATACGCTTCAAGTTTGTTCATTTTATATTGCACTTGTATACTTTTCAGAAAAAAAAACATTTAGAAGGATGAAAGTGACAAATCTGGGTTTTCACAGATATTGAGTGTAAGACCATGTACATTCTGTCAACATCATCGAATTGTGCAGAACATCACCATTGACAGATTCAACTTCGGGATAGTAAAGGACTTTAGCCAATGGATAGTCCCTATGCTCGGAAAACAAATTATCCAGCAATACTTGGAAATATCCACTTCACCACAGGGCGGCGTCATGTCTCCTATACTCTTGCTCATTGTTATGAGCAAAATTCTAGTTAAATTAGATGAGGAACGGGTCAACGTTGTCGCGTATGCGGATGACGTGGTGATACAAGTATCAGGAAAATTCCCCTTCGTGATAAGATAAATTGTGGTGCTGCCCCAGACAAGGTTAACAACTGGGCTGCAAGTTGTGGCTTCGGTGTAAACACGAGCAAATCGGAATTGGTGCTATTTTCCAACATAACCAAAATACCCGACTTCACCTTCCCCCATCTTAATGGTCAATCACTTCTTCTATCTCCCAGCGCTAGGTATTTGGGTATCATGCCCTCGTCTAAAACTGCTACAAAATGTTTAGCTGTTACGCGTACTCTATGTAGTTCGATATTCTTTACTTCTATCCTTGCAGTAAAACCTTTGGAAAAATGTGGGGACTTCAACCAAAGATTACCTTGTGGATGTTCATAGCAGCGGTACGTTCAGTTCTCACATACGGCTCACCAGCTCACTTTACTTACCTGCAGTGATTAAAGGCTACAACCTTCAAGCTGCAAAGAACGGCCAGTATAGACACCACGGTCGCACTAAAGTCGGCACCAACGGGGCCCTTACTGTCCTCCCTTGCCTCTCGACCTAGATATTAAAAATACCTCTTCATGCAGCTCAGTAAGGCTCAAAGAGACAGGATACTGTAATGCAAGGCCCTATGGCCACAGTAATATCCTGCACTCGTTACCAACCGACATGGTCACGTTTCCAACAGACTACACTACTGCTATACTAAGCTTCAAGAAAGGCTTCCACGTAGGATTTCCTATCAAAGCTCAGTGAATGAGAAACGACGTAGTAAGAGATTTCGACACTTTCGTCTACATCGACGGATCTCAAATTAACTGTGGTGTGGGGTCGGGAGTCTAATCGGACTCACCGAAAATATCAGTTTCATATCGCCTACCGGAATTTGCCAGCGTATTCCAGGCGGAACTACTGGCTAGAGAGGCTTGTACGCTACTGGGTCGTGACACTAACGAAAAACAAAATATTGCTATTTTCATAGCCAAGCGGCCATTAAGGCCATCGACTCGGTTACCATATCCTCCAAACTGGTACAGGAATTCCGGAACGAACTTGCCCACTTTGGCGAACGCATCATGGTCACACTTCTCTGAGTTCCAGGGCACAGAGACATTGAAGGAAACAAGCGTGCATAGGAGCTCAAGGCTCGGCTCTTCACGACTCACTTGCGGCAAGGGTCCGATCCCGCTATGTGCGGTTAGGGGACAAATTCACTAATACTTCCTGAGGAAGACTGCAAATGGAAAAGGCTTACACATTGTGTCATATCGGGGACGGCATACGCGAGACAACAATGTATCCTTTAGTAACTTTCATTTGCCAATTGGTGTGAGGAAGACAATTACATAATCGGCTCATAATTGTTCTTACATATCCACGTACTTACCGTGTCCTTGTCCCGCTTTGACGGACAAAGTAAGAAAAACAATTCACTTCGGAGTTTTGTTTGTGTACGGCCGCCCTCCATCGACCAAATCAGAACAAACGATCTACTAAAAAGAACTCGCCCAGATATCGCAAGAACTACAGCGATAATCGCGGGACACTGGTCAATTGGAGACCATGCCTCCAAACTGGGGATCCCATACAACCCTCAATGCCGCAGTTTCGGAAGAAACCCTCATCCTATTTCAACTGAAAATGTCCGGCACTAGCAAGAGCCAGACTGCGTATGTTAGACCAACCACTATTCGACAAACTTAGCGACATCTCGGGTAAAAGGATACAAGATCTTATCAGTTTTCTAAAATTCACAGACTGGATCTAGAGACAGCCTGCATCACATCCACAACAAAAATCATAAGAAAGGTCACACGAGTCATGGTCACAAAAAGGAACATAAGTGCTACTTGGATTCATGTCGAACTGCCACTTCAACCTACCTTAAGGACTTTTCTATATCACACAGGCTCAGCTATTAGATCTTACAGCAACTTCAAGTCAAAAATTAAACAAAGAATTGGACTTGCTGTTTCTCCGGCTAATAAGCCAATTTAGTGTTAGCCACACGAACTACGAAGGAGATCACATATAAAATCCTGATCATCGCAGTCCTAGTTTACTGTATGGGTCGTATCAGAAGCGGATACAGAAATCGTTGGGCTATTCGCTTATATTCTGAAACGCTGCTGGAATTCATGTTCGTTTTTTGGTTCGTCTGGTGATTTTTAAAGATATAAGTTTTTTTCAGATTGGCAGCACTGATTAGTAATGGCATCCAAACGTCATCTGTCAAAGTAAAAAGTTCTCACTCCATTTAATCATGGAAAAACTTACAAACGAGCAACGTTTGCAAATTATTGAAATTTATTATCAAAATTCGTGCTCTGTGCAGTATGTGCACCGTTTGTTACGACCATATTATGGTCGTCATAATCTACCTGGTGAGTCAACAATTCGTGCTGTTATCACCAAGTTTCGCACCAAATTTTATTTGTTGGATATTAAACCAACGACTCGCATGCGTACAGTGCGTACCGAAGAGAATATTGCAGTCGTAGTGTTCAATGTTAATGAAGATCGTGAAATGTCAATTCGTTGCCGTTCTCAGTAATTGGGCATTTGTTACTCAACCACATGAAAAAAAATTACGTGTCGATTTAGGTTTGCAAGCCTATTAAATCCAATTTGTGCAAGAATTGAAGCCTAATGACCTACCACAACGTCTAGTTTTTGGTGAATCGGCCTTAGAACAGCTCAATGAAAATCCACTGCTTTATCGACAAATTGGGTTCAACGATGAGGCTTATTTCTGGCCCAACGGATACGTAAATAAGCAAAACTGTCGCATCTGGAGTGATGAACAACCACATGCCATATGAGAATTACCGATGCATCCCAAAAAATAAAAACGAAAGTTTGGTGTGGTTTATGTGCTGGTGGCATCATCGTTCCATTTTTCTTCAAAGACGCCCGTGGAAGAAACGTTACCGTCAACGATAATGATACCATGATACACGACTTTTTTTTTGCTCCAGTTATCTGAGTTGAACTTGGTTGTCATGTGGTTTCATCAAGACGGTGCCACATGCCACACAGCTCATGAAACAATGGAAATGTTGAAGGATGAAATTGGTAAGCAGCTTATCTCTCGAAATGCTCTGTGAGTTGGCCGCCAAGATCATGCCATTTAACGCCTCTTGATTATTTCTTGTGGGGTTATGTAAAGTCGTATGTCTATGTGGACAAGCCGAACACGATTGAAGCCTTAGAGGAAAACACAACACGCGTAATTCGTGGAAGACAGTCCTAAATGCTCGAAAAATTGACGCAAAATTGGACCCCCCGAGACGGAACCGCGGACAACATTTACATGAAATTGTCTTCAAAACGTTAATGGCAAAGCCCTATTTATCGATTACAACAAAAAATTGGTTTTTCTCTATTAATTGATGCAAATTTGAGTGTTTTATTCGACTTAAGAAAAAAAAATACGCTTAAAAAATCACGTTATTATAGTAAGGGTCAAGGGTCACTTTACTGGAAAATCTAAAACTATAACTACCGAATGTTAAAGCGACTCACTATTACAAATATCACGTACACACAGATTTTTTTTTCAATTACCTCTTTGAGAAGTTTTTGAAAATAAAAATGGTTTATATATTTCACATGAATCAGAGAATTAAATTGTCAAACAAACGTCATTATTGACACTATTTTTCAACAGCTTTAGAGAAAAGGTCATTACATTGTATAAAATAGAAATATCCAGATATTATTTGTTTCATTTCATCGGTGGTCATTGTGCAAATAGTATTTCACGAATAGAGTTGGTATACCAAACTTATTAGCAACCGTGCTTCCTTTACCAGAAGCTGCATAAATATGATTATATAAGGGAAGTTTGCAACTCACTTAGCTAGACGTGACAAAAATTAATTCAACTGCCAATGCTGTAAGCAACATGTAGTCTCTTACTTGTATATAACTATCGGAAACAAGATAAAACTATCTGACCCAAAGGGATCACCATATATTTTCTGTTTTCCCGACCGAAAAAAAAAACGAATCTAAAAGTAGATACGCGCTGCTATTGATACGGATACAAACGACACAATTCAATAGATTTAAGCGTACTGGACGTAGACGCGGTTACTACACCTAGTGCTTCTAATTTCAAATTATTTGCGCGCTTCTCGTGAGAAGTTAGTGACGGTGGTAGATCATTATCATTTCTCACCTATGGTTTATATTGACGTTTAATACTTGTGGTATTTATATGTGTTAATCTATCTTTACGCGAGAGCTTTTACTTGCTTCCCTTATTTCATTCATTGTTGGCTAACGTGTAGGCCGACTGCTGGTGTGCAAATAAATACGATTTTGGGTATTATTTTATATTTTACTCTAGTGCGTTGTTTTTTTTTACAATAATATCAGATCTATGGGGTAGCGTGCTTAATACAAGCTGAATCTACGATCATTGATTTGCCACAGGATATAATATTTTTATTATGCGCCGTGGCACCGTCTTGATAAAACCACATGTAAACCAAATTTAACTCAGCCAACTTGGGCAAAAAAAATGACGCGTATCACAGCTCGGTAACGTTTCATCCATGGTCGTGTTTGAAGAAAAATGGACCGATGATGCCACCAGCACATAAACCACATCACACTGACGCTTGTTCGGGATGCTTCGATAATTCTTGTATGGCATGTGGCATACGCATCCGTTGAGTCAGAAATGAGCCTCATAGCTGATCACAATTTTTCGATAAAACAGTGGATTTTCATGGAGCTGTTCTAAGGCGCATTCACCAAAAATTAGACGTTGTGGTATGTCATTCGGTTTCAATTCTTGTTGAATTCAAGTTGATAGGCTTTCAAACCTAAATCGATACGTAAAATTTTCCAGGTGGTTGAGTAACACATGCCCAATTACTGAGAACGGCTACGAATTGACATTTCACGATCATTATTAACAATAGACGCTACGACTGCAATTTTCTTCTTCGGTACGCACTGTACGCATGCAAGTCGATGGCTTAGTGTCCAACAACGAAAATTTAGTGCGAAATTTGTTGATAACAGCACGAATTGTTGATTCACCAGGTCGATTATGACGACCATAATATAGTCGTAAGAAACGGCATTTTTCTTTTCAGAGCACGAATTTTGATAATTAGTTACGATAATTTGCAATAGTTGCCCGTTTGTAAGTCTTTCCATGGTTAAGTGGCAAAGTATACTGAAAACTTTGCACTTTGCAGATGACGTTTAGACGCCATTACCAACCAGTGCTGCCATCCTGAAAATGTTAACCCTTAAAAAATCACCCGGTACATAAAGAGATAAATAAACGAATGGTGGATGCACGACTGGGTCTTACGCAACTTTCTCTTTTCCGTTATTGGCCAAAACTAAAAATTCCGTTTAGGGATACTTGGGCCAAAACCAATTATGTGGAACTCATGAAAACGGTAAAAGCTAAAAATAGTTTGCAAGAAATTGACAATTTGCTTACTATGGCCTATATGCAAAATTCCGCTACATGGATTTTCTCGAAAAAAAAAACAGGATATGCAGTTTTTATTATCTAATATGCTTACAATTTATATGAAGTTGAATCGAAATTGTTAGAGCCGTTTTCGAGAAAATTTAGATAATGTATGAATTTTATATGGCAGGTACCTGTAATAACATTGCTGAAATCAAACAAAAACATATGATGTGGCTACAATCCACTGTGTGGATCGTTTTATACCCTATCCCATCCCATCCTTAAAACAAATATCCTCAAAATCTCGGCTTTTTGGAGGTGAAATATAGAACATGGCATTGTAAGAAAATATTGTTCAGACAGTTTATCAAAATCATTTATGGTTCGACAAAAAACTTCGTTTTTCGCCTGGTTATGCTATGAACATAATGCACAGAAATGGTTTTTGTATGAAAACACCTAAAAAAAGTGGGCGTGGGTTAAAATGACATATAGAAGAAATGTTTATACTACAAACACCAATTATTTTGCATCAAATTTTTTCGAAATATTTAAAATTTTACCGAAAAACGTGTTATACTGCAAAACGCCCATAAAAAGTGGGCGGGGCAAAAAACTTCGTATGAAAAAAATATAGAAATTAGGATTGTCTAGATATCTTTTAAGGAAACTTTTTCAAAATCTCTAACGGTTCGACCAAAAACAGTAGTTTTCTCCTGCATATGCCATACCATATGCAGGAGAAGAACATTGTAGTAGGGTATACAATGGGTTTTTGTATGAAAACGCTTCCAAAAAGTAGGCGTGGGTAGAAATGGTATTTGAAAGAAATGTTTATATTACCAAAATTATTGCTTTTGCATCAAATTTTTTCTCGAAATGTTTAAAATTTTTCCAAAAAAAGTTTTTTACGTAAAATGCCCCGAAAAAGTGGGCGTGGTAAAAACTTTTTATAGACGAAAAATATATATAAAGATTGTCTAGATATGTTGTTCAGATTTTTTTTTCAAAAACTCTAACGGTTTGGCGTAAGACTATGTTTTTTTAAGAAGAGGGCGTGGCAGTAGGTGGATTTCAAAAATGTTTACACTTGTTCTGCTGGGAGCAACAATAAATATGTGTACCAAATTTCATCATCCTAGCTTAAATTTTAAGGCCCAAAAACTGGTGACGTACGGACGGACGGTCGAACAGACATGGTGAAATGGCGAGTCGATCCATATACTTTGAGGTATACCTAGCTCAATTATTTCTCTATGCTACAAACTATGTATCAAACCTAATATACCCCTATGGGATAGGGTATAAAAATGGCCTAGAATAAGACCAGAAAAACGCTGGATACGAAGTTTGGAGAAAATCGTTCAAGTCGTTTAGGCGGATGGAATTCCAAAACCCACTTTTATGAGTTCAGCTATCATCGTTATGTTAGAATCAATCGAAATCTCTTTATAAGAGAAATTTAAAAATAAATAAGCTCGTTAACATTTAAATAAATAAATAAACAAACAGATAAATAAATAACTAAATAAATAAATAAAAATATGTACATGTATATATAAAAAGCTATCAAAAAAAACGTATAGAAATAAATTATAAATAAATTAATAAAATAAATGTAGAAACAAATAAGTACAAATAATTGTTTTCATAGCTTAAGTTGCTATTTTTAGCAAATAGGGCATTGACTAGGCGATTTTCAGCAAAAGTGCAGGAATTGATAAAATAATTTTTTTGTTGTAATATTTTTGAAAATACCAGTTCAACAGCCGCTTTTTTTTGAAGATGAAAAGTGGGATAATCCCACGCTAGTTTCAACGTAAGTTTTAGAAATTTGTTTTGATCTACTTGCAGTTTTTTTCAAGTGACGTTTTGCGGTTTTACCCATACTGGACAGCCATAAAGAGTAATGGGTAAAGCATCTTCGTGGTGATTCTTACTTTATTAACAGTCTGTCTGATATGTTCCTGAAATGTCAGTTTACCTAGGTATTTAACGGAATTTTTAAACTCCAAATTAACTTCTTTTACCCGTAAGCTAGTAGAAAGAAGAAAACCAAGTTTTCTAGC
This sequence comes from Rhingia rostrata, assembly GCA_949824845.1. Classification (NCBI taxonomy): domain Eukaryota; kingdom Metazoa; phylum Arthropoda; class Insecta; order Diptera; family Syrphidae; genus Rhingia; species Rhingia rostrata. The sequence continues at coordinate 15,970,647 of OX463759.1, forward strand.
CAGACTTAGGCAAGAAGTCTTAAGTTTACAGGACATTAGCGAACGCATTGTAACAATCCGCATCAAGACAGAATTCGCCAACATAACCCAACGGAGGAAAAAGATGATAAAGCTAAGGATTGCTTTTATGAGCTCCTTGACAAAACCTTTGAGCGACTACCGAAGTACGATCTTAAATTCGTGCTGGGGGATTTGAACGCAAAGGTAGGAAGAGAAGATATTTTTAGCACTATTTTCGGAAAACGACAACACGTCTGGTAACGCACTTAGGCCAATTGATTTCGCTATATTTTTGATAAGGAATACCGAGATATGCTCGCCTCCAAGAACGAGGCCTACAAAGCTATACGTAAAGTAGAAGGGACGAACACAAGCTTTTCGAAAGAAGAAAAATGAGCGAGAAAAGCGCTCTATCGAGGATATAGAGGATGCGATTCCCGGAACGATGTTCGCAAGTTTTACCAAAGTGTAAACCGTAAAAGCAAAGAATATAAGGCTCGAACAGAATCCTGTAAAGATGAACAAGGAAATATCGTGGCTTAGACACAGTCGATGCTGGGGATATGGAAGAACCACTTCTGCAGTCTGCTAAACTGCAATGATGAACAACACTCCACTATCAGGCAGAACGAACCATTTAATATTGGCAACAACATCGAAAACTGCCAACCACCCGACCTGATTGAAGTGAGGATAGCTATATCTAAACTCAAGCTTAATAATGCAGCCGGAAATGACGGCCTTCCCGCCGTACTTTATAAAGCCAGCGGAGATGACTTGGTAAGAAACATCCACCGACTCATAAGTCAAATCCGGTCGGAAGGAAGTATGCATGAAGAATGGAATTTCAGCATCGTTTGTCCGATCCACAAAACTGCGCCAACTACAGAGGCATAAGTCTCCTCACCATCGCATACAAAATTCTATCTGCAGTAATACGTGAACGCCTGAAACCATTTACCAACAACCTGGCCCTTATCAGTGTGGTTCTAGGACAGGAAAGTTCTCATTCGATCAAATTTTCACACTTCGGCAGATCCTGAAAAATACCCAAGAAGTCCACCACCTATTCATGGATTTCAAAGCCGAATACGACAGCATTTATAGAGACGAACTATACAGAGCCATATCTAGTTTTGGAATAACGCCCAAACTCGTCCGTTTGTCTTGGATGACGACTAAGAAGTCTCGCTGCTTTATCAGGGTCGGAAACAACCTCAGTGATACATTCGTTACCAGAAAAAATGTTAAACAAAGCGATGCGCTGTCATGTGACTTCTTTATTTTGATTCTTAAAAGGATTGTGCGAAACTCCTGAGCTTACACCTGAGGCACAATTTTCCATAAATCGGTGCCGATAATATTGAAATCATTGGTAGGACTCAACGTGATGTCATAGCCACGTTTGCTAGCATATAGAAGGGATCAGCAAAAACGGGTTTAACAATAAATGACGGCATGAAAAGTTATATGAAGTCAACACGAAAGGACACACAACAGCGACGAATTGGACAGAAGTCACCTTGGCAGATAAAACTTTGAGGTAGTACGGGACTCTGTCAACCTCGGCTCCGCTATTAACTCTGACAACAACATCTCGTCAGAAATTAAACGAAGAAATACTCTTGCCAACCGCTGTTTCTTCGAGCTAAGAAGGCAATTCAGTAGTAAAGCCCTCACTCGGACTATTAAGGAGATCCTACATAAGACCCTGATCATCCCAGTCCTGCTCTACGGCGCTGATGCATGGACCATCTCAAAAGCGGATGAAGAAAACCTTGGTGGATTTGAGAGGTAAATTCTTCGAAAAATCCTAGGTCCCGTTTGCGTTGACAGGCTATGAAAACGAAGATTCAATCAAGAACTGTATGAGATGGTAAATAAACTCCGCATTGGACGTTTAAGATGGCTAGGGCATGTAGAACAAATGGACACCAATACACCGGCCCGCAGAGTCTTTGATTCCCAGCCAGATGTCGGACGCAGTAGAGGAAGACCTCGTCTAAAATGGCGCGCACAATTAGAAACCGTCCTTAACCAACTTGGAGTGCGCAACTGGAGGCAGTTAGCTAAGGACCGGGCTGATTGGAGAGGCATGTTGGTTGAGACCTAGGTTCATTCCGGACTGTAGCGCCACTTGAGTAAGTTATTAAGCTTCATTTTGTAGCCTTTGCAATCTTAGTACGTCAGATTCCAATTACAAATATAAATTGGTTGAACAGTATTGAAAGTGAGGTTTTATTGAGTAATATAAGTTAACAGCTGTTTTAGTTGAGATTTTATCCCAAATTCTACTGAAAAAATATATTTTTTTGAAATTTTTTTCATATATACTCAATGTTTGCTTTTAAATTAAGTTTTTCATCAATCACGGAACCAAGTAATTAAATTCATAAACAACTCTCTGTTTTCGCCATCCACATTAACAATAAGAACGTTATTGATATTTATATTCATATATTTTGGCTTTTTTATATTAAGTTTAAATATATTAGTTTTGAGCCAGTTTTTTAACGATTTGAGTTCATCATATATTTTATAAGTGCAGTTTAGTGCAATCGGTTACCTGAAACACAACATTTTTTACGGAGCATTTTTTTCCCAATCTTTAAACAAATTACTCCGCTTAACTGAAAAACCTGCTTAACTGAAAAAATTGTACAAAAAAATTAATAATTTATACTCACAACTACTCCGCATAACTGAAATCATATGTAACTGAATGCACCCATCCCCTTTGTTTGTTTTTTTTTTCCTTCTTTAACGGAACAAGTCCAATAAAAGACACTTCCCTTCGGTTCCTTCGCAAACAACCTTATCGTTTAATTTCGATACCACAATATCATTTCGTATTCGGCTTTTGTGTAACAAATAAGGAAAATATCGGTGCAAAAGGTAAAAAGCGTAATGAGAAATGAAAAGGATTTTGTGTTCCGAGTGTGAGTAACATTTCAGGGAACTGGATCTGGGAAGAAATGCCCTGGATTATCGCTTAAAACTAAAATAGAAGTTCTGAAGAGTACAGATGCTGTAGAAACTAGAAAAAACATATGTGCAGCAACTTTGACAAGGATTGTTCTAAATAAGGAATCTTTTCTAAATGTGGCTGCACAAAATCGGAATTTATCAAAAAAAACGGATGAGAACTGGTGCTTTTAAAGAAGTTGACAAAGCCTTATTGATTTGGCTCAAAGACATGCTAACGAGAAATGCAAGAATAACCGGGGCCGCTTTTATTGCAAAAAGCTATGAAATTTGCCATTCTATTGAAAGTTGACTTTGAACCCACTAAAGGGCCAAACCCACCGAGCAACCGAAACCGAAACATTGTTTTTCATTTTTTTTAAACTGCTAATTACTTAAAATTTGCTGTGTTTTTCAGTTAAAAATACTTTTTAAATAAAAGATATTAATAAACCACACTAATCTCATCTATTTTTATTTCTGAAAGTCTTTTTATTTTGATATAAAACGATTTTATTTTTTTTCCGTACCGAAATTTTACTTTTTCATTTTGCAGTTTTGCAACTCATCGTACCGAAACTTGCAACTTTTTTTTTCATCGTTGTAATTTCTGTTTGCCGAATTTCGCAGATGTCACTTTTCTGACGTTTTTTATGTAAAAATGAATTGTTTTTTTTATTTATTCTTCTTTTTTGTGTGATGAAAAGCTAACGTGAAATAAAAATGGAAATGGAATTAATTAATTGAACATGCTTGCCGTCCACGGCACCCAAACAGTTTGGAAAATTCCATCTTTGTAAAAAATCTTTTGCAAAATCCAACTTGCTGTGCTTTGCTGCGGCAAAACTTTTCTCTGCAATTCTTCGTTAATGGCAATAATAGTTTGTACTATACATCGTCGAACTGTAGTCGTTCCCATTAGGAATCGTGAACCCAAATCATAAAATGAAGCACCAGTGGCTAAAAATCTAAGATAAGATGTTATAAAACTTCATTTATATTTACCTACTTAAAATAATACCTTAAGGTTATAAGCAATTTTTCATTTGGTGAAATTGCGTCCTTCCTAAAGTTATTTGGAGTCGGGCTTATTTTATGTTGCATTCCGTTAAGGATTATCGGATATACCGGGCCGGATACTCCTCCAATTTTGTTGAGATTCGGTAGAATTCTCCATTAATTTTTCGGTCTCGATTTAGGGGATGAATCCAATATTTGGAATGTTTTGTTCTTTTCAGCATTGCAAAATATAACGCGACATATAACAAAATTTTCTTTTTTTTTTAGATCCGCATTCTGAATTCACTGAATGTCAAATGAGACGTTTAATTTCTTTTTCAGTTTCTGTGCTATGTTCAGTGGGAATGAAATGTCATAATTGAACAGAAATATAAAAAAAATAAAACGAAGTTTCGGTTTCGGTTGCTCGGTGGGTTTGGCCCTTAATGGGTGGTTAGAACGATGGAAAAGTAGGGAAAGTATTCATTTTAAAAAAGTTCACGGAGAAAAAAATGTTTGCGACATTTTACCAAAACATCCCGGAGAGTATTGTGCGGATGTTATTTATAATGCAGATGAATCCGGATTAAGGTTTAAAGCTTTACCCACAGGCAGATTGACAAATAGATCTGAGAAACCTTTAGGCGAAAAATGCAACAAAGATAGAATTACGATTTTCTTTTTGTGATTAATTCAACCGGTAGCGAGAAAATTATTTTTTGCATAGGAAAATCCCGGAACTCTAGATGGTTTGAAAATCATACAGGCCATGTAAAATATTTTTCAAACACAAAGGCATGGATGACTGGATCAATCTGGAGTAACATAGTGAAGGAACTTATTGTAAAATTTGAAGCGAACGGTAAGAAAATATTACTTTTGGTTGACAATGCAGCATGCCACAAATTATATGATGATAATACTGTGGATAGGATGAAGATAGAATTTCTGCCACCCAATACTACTGTGTCCTTAATTCAACCCTTAGATCAGGGGATTATTCGTTCTCTTTAATCTCAATACCAAACGTACATAGTGAACCGTCAAATCCTTCATCTAGATAATGGATAATCTATTTATTTTATTTACATGCAGCATTACAAATGGTTAATAGAGCTTGTTGTATAGTGAGCCCAGAGACAATTAGGAAATGTTCTTGAAAGTCAGGTTTTTCTACAGCTATTGCTGAAGAAAATACCTCTGAAGCCTTGGAGTCATGACAGATGCAGACATAATAAAGGAGGTAACGCTGGCATTGTATCATAATAATTATGAAGAAGTGGATTCTGATAGCGAAGAATTGGTCGAATGTGCAACTGCACAAAAACCCACACTGAATGAGACCTTTTTCGGGGAAGCAGTGAAGTGGGTGATACTACCGATGACCTCGGAAACAAAATATCTATTTACAATATAATATAATATACTAACTAATATCTAAGGTTTTCGAGAAAATGATGCTAAAACGATTACAACCAGTAATTGAAGAAAGACGCTTGATCCCAGATCATCAATTCGGCTTCCGGGTCAAACATTCCACAATCGATCAGGTTTATCGAATAACGAATGAAATTGTAAATACTCTAGAATGGAAAAAGATTTGCTCTGCCGCTTTTCTCGACGTCTCACACGCTTTCGACAAGGTATGGCACGAAGGTCTAAGGTATATATTAAGGACAACCCTACCGACAAAATTATACAAAATACAGGAATCCTACCTTGAAAACAGACTGTTTCGTGTTAGACATGAGACTGAATACTCAAAATTCAAAGAAATCCACGCCGGTGTTCCGTAGGGAAGTGTTCTCGGACCAATCATATTCTTGCTCTACACAAGAGATATACCACAAGATGAAGGGACCATCGTAGCAACGTTCGCAGACGATATGGCTATCCTCGCAATGGATGAGTCAGTCGAATCATCAACGGGAAAACTCCAACGGGCTCTTAACAAAGTATGTGAGTGGACAAAAACCTGGCGAATTGCACTTAACGAGACCAAGTCAACGCAAGTCAATTTTACGTACAAAAAGATAAACAACTTAAATGTTTTCATTAACTCTGCACAAATACCATACGCAAATGAGGCAAAATATCTAGGAATGACTCTAGACGCAAAGCTTAAGTGGAAGCCACACGTTAAAAAAAAAGCGGGACGAGCTCGCAATCAGTCTCAGAGAAATGTATTGGCTACTTGAAAGATACTCGAAGCTAAGCATATACAACAAACTGCTTCTGTATAAGCAAGTGCTAAAACCTTGTTGGACATACGGTATACAGCTTTGGGGTTGTATCAAACCAAGCAATATTGCTATACTGCAAACATTCCAAAACAAAACCCTAAGAGCAATAGTGAATGCTCCATGGTATATTAAGAATAGTGATATTCACAGAGATTTACGAGTTGCTGCCGTGAGTAACGAAGCAACAAACTTTGCTCGCAAACTTCGTACTCGTATATATGTTCATTGTAATAACGCAATAATCCGTACTCTGGACGTGACAAACCTTGAGCGCCGGCTACAAAGAACAAGACCGTTCGACCTAGCGCCATAAGGAAAAACCGCATGTAATGACGGTATTAGTAGGTTCGTTCACTGGAATGCTACCTACCAAACGCGATTAACACTACAGAAGCGTAAACTACTTGTTAAGGATACTTAGTCGTAGTCACCACAAAAAAAAATTAAAAAATGAGAGGAATAAATTTCATACTAACGGGTGATCCAAGTAGAGATACTTTTTTCAATAGCCTTTTTTGACAGATCACGTGTGAGTCGTGTCATGCTGTCATGTTATTTTTGTTTAGTATTGTTTGGCATTTCATAATGGAAAGACTTACGCGTGAACAACGTTTCCAAATTGTTCAACTTTATTATGAAAATTCACGTTCTGTGAGGAATGTGTTTCGTGCACTTCGCTCAACTTATAGTCAATATAATCGGCCTACTGAACGTACTATTCGCAACACCATCACCCATTTTGAGACCCAGCATTCATTATTGGATAATATTCGACCGAATAGACGTAGAGAGTCGATTCGGCGCCGTTCGCAGCAACTCGGACTGACGTATGGAACGACTTGGCGCATTTTACGTCAAGATCTTAAATTGAAAGGGTACAAAATACAGCTTGTGCAACAACTGAAGCCGCTCGACCTTCCCAAGCGAATCGCTTCGCTCTATGGGCTCTTGAAAAGTTCCAAGAAGATCCGACGTTTTCGAGGCAAATTTTGTTTAGCGATGAGGCCCATTTCTAGCTCAATGGGTATGTAAACAAACAAAATTGCCGCATTTGGGAAGAAGAGCAACCTGAAAAGATTGAAGAACTGCCACTTCATCCAGAAAAAACAACGGTTTGGTGTGGTTTGTGGGCCGGTGGAATCATCGGTCCATATTTCTTTAAAAATTATGCCGGTGCAAACGTAACCGTCCATGGCGACCGTTATCGTGCCATGATAACCGACTATTTGATGCCTGAAATTGAAGCTCGTGATCTCGGCGACATTTGGTTTCAGCAAGACGGCGCCACTTCCCACACATCGCATCAATCAATGGACTTATTGAGAGAACATTTCGGTGAGCACATAATTTCACGTTTTGGGCCGGTCGATTGGCCACCAAGATCGTGTGATATCACACCGTTAGACTTTTTCCTGTGGGGATATGTAAAGTCAAAAGCTAATGCCGATTCAGGCCTTGGAGGAAAACATCACGCGTGTCATTCGCCAGTTACCAGTCGAAATGCTCGAACGAGTGATCGAAAATTGGACTCAACGGATGGACCATCTGCGACGTAGCAACATCCAACATTTGATAGACATAATCTTCAAAAAATAAATGCCAAAGAATGTGCTTTCAAATGATAATAAACATTCTCAATTAAATTTGAATTTTCTCGAAATGGATCACCCTCTACTATGAGCACGCGCAGCCGGTTCTCATAGTGCCTCTCTGAGGGGTGAGGTTTAGCCCGTAGGCATATATTGTTTGACATTAATGAAATTGTCAGGCCCGAAAATATATGAGTCGGGCATAACCAATGGTACGGACCACTGGTATCCTATGAGGACTACTTACCTCCGGGCGCACACGAAAAAAAAAAAAAACAATATGAATAATCGGAGACAAACAAAGATCGTAGATTTTTATAAGTCATTTAACTAAGCACATGATGCTATAATTTCCTTTTTTAATTTTATGTGTCTTTTTATATTTACATGAGAATGTATATTGAAAGTGACCTGAATTATCATATTTTTTTTTTCTTTATTTATATCGAATTTCCGTTTTGTTTCGTTTATTTTTTTATAAAATAGTGAAATAGTAAAAAAATGATGCTGTATGCATTTTTTTTTTCTTTCAGCCTGGATAAGTGAATTTTTTTTTCACTTATCCGAATAATTGACTACTCGCTCTGGAAGGCAACAAAGAAAATGAACAGGCCAACAGCTCACATGCCACCAGTGAAAACCAGAGAAGGAAACTGGGCAAAAAGCAGTCAAGAAAAAGCAAATACTTTTGCTGAGCATCTTGAACGCGTCTTCCAACCATATGAAGATAAAGACTATCAAGGAATGGAAGAAACGTGCCAGGAAGATGTACCAAATCGACCGGTTACGTCTAAAGAACTTGCCAAAGAAATAAAAGAAGGTATAAACATAAAAAAGGCCCCAGAGTTTGATTTAATAACGGGGGAAATTTTAAAACAATTGTCAAAAAAAATACTGAAACATCTAGCCCAGATCATAAACGCTGTATTTAGATTAAGATATGTGCCAAACATATGGAAGGTCGCGGAAGTTATAGTGATTCCAAAACCAGGTAAACCACCTAGCGAAGTAACCTCATATAGGCCAATATCGATACTACCAATGTTGTCCAAGTTATTCGAAAAGATGCTGGTAAAACGCCTGCAAAATATTATTGTAGACAAATCGCTAGTACCGAGCCATCAATTTGGGTTCAGGAATAAATACTCAACAATTGACCAAGTGCATAGAATCACTGATAAAATTGAAAATGCTTTTGAAGAGAAAAAAGTATGCTCTACAGTATTTCTTGATATATAACTAGCTTTCGACAAAGTATGGCACAAAGGATTGATCCATAAATTACAAAAGCAACTGCCGAAGCAGTATTCAAAAATACTGGAGTCGTATATTCTACAGCGATTTTTCAGAATTAAACAAGAAAAAACGTACTCAACATTAAGAGAAATTAAGGCTGGTGTACCTCAAGGCAGTGTTTTAGGTCCAGTACTATATCTCCTATTCATTAGTGATCTACCAGAAAGTGACGAAATCACTCTAGCTACCTTTGCAGATGATACTGCTATACTTTCTGTAGGAGAAACTGTCGAAATAGCTACAAAAAAGCTTCAAAAGGCAGTAAACAATATCTCAGAATGGACTAAAAATTGGCAGATCAGATTAAATGACCTGAAGTCAGTTCATATAAATTTTACGTTAAAAAATGTACCACACATTCCAGTATACATAAATAGTAATGTAGTGGAAAATTCAAATACAGCTAAATATTTAGGGATGACTCTAGACGCCAAACTGCGCTGGAAAGCACATGTAAAGAAAAAAAAAGATGAGTTAACCATCCGCTACAGTAAAATGTATTGGCTTATTGGGAGATACTCACCCTTATCCAATTACAATCAATTATTGCTATATAAGCAAATTCTTAAACCAGTATGGACCTATGGGCTCCAGATGGGCATGCACATGCAAGACAAACTTACTAAGAATACAAACCTTCCAAAACAAAGTACTTCGGAGCATAGTTAACGAACCGTGGTACATACGTAACACCGATCTACATAGAGATCTATATATTGAAATGGTTGAAGATGAAGCTAAAAAAAGTAGCTCTAAGACACAGAGATAGGCTTCTCAGCCATGTTAATTTAGAAATAGCACAGCTTTTAAGAACCGACAATATAGTCAGGAGATTAAGACGGGTTAAGCCCCTTGACCTATGTAGCTAAAGATATATATATGAAAAAAGAGGAATACTGAAACTTAAGTACAATTTCAAACAAAACTCATAGAAATCCGACTAACGTCGGAATTTCTTTTAAAATTTATATTTTTATAAAATATAATACATGTGAAAAATAAATTGCTGATTAGTCTAACGACTAGGTGCGATTTCTTGAAGACATACAAAAGTCAGTCTTCGGGAGGTTTTTTAAGATCGGGTTAAAGTTCCTCACTATTGCAGAAGGTTCCCTCGCAATAAAACCTCTGCAATGTCTTTCGATGATTTTTCCTTCCAGCGAACCCCCACAAAAAAACAAAAAAAAAAAAACTTATCCGAATTTCGGTTATATGATATTTTTTTCAGTTATCAGTTGCTTAAGAGAAAATACCGCTTAAGTGAAAAAAAAACTTTTGCCAAAATAGTGTTTCAGTTAAGTGGAGTTTGAATTGTCACCAATAAATAGAACTGCATCATCTGCAAACATACACAATGTACTACGTTTTGGTTGGTTGATTTTTCGAATAGAGATAAAACTGACATTTTGTGGACAAATCGGGCAACTCTAATGTCATTTATGTCCAGTTTGGTTTGCCATTTCATGATGAACAGGTTGACAAATGAACAACACTTGCAAATCGTGCAAATTTATTTCGAAAATAATTGTTTAGTTCGCGAAGTTTGCCGCAAGCTCTGTCCATTTTATGGTCGACATAATCGTCCATCAGAGCAATTAATTCGGTTAACCATGGATCGTCTTCGCACACCGATTACTCTATGTGATAATACGCATCCGCAAGGACGTCGAATACTACGCACCGAAGAAACAATTGCCGCTGTAGAGCAAAGTGTTGAAGAGGACTCGAATGAATCGATTCGCCACCATGCACAGCAATTGCAGCATTGTCCATCAACTTTATGGAAGATTTTGCGCAAATATCTTGGCTTAGGACCTTATAAGAACGAGCTTGTGCAAGAATTAAAGCCGCGAGACCATGCAATGCGTCGTGATATTGGTGTATGCGCCGAAAATGAGATTGTCGATGCTAATTTTCATCGCAAAATTTTGTTCAGTGATGAGGCTCATTTTTTGTTGAATGGCTACGGTAAGAAGCAAAATTTCGCAAAATTGGTGAAGAGAATCCAAATGAGACCCTTGAGACGCCATTTCATGCACCAAACCTGGCTGTTTGGTATGCTCTATGGGCTGGTGGAGTCCTTGGGTTATACTTCTCCCGAAATGATGCTGGAGAGTCAGTTACCATTAATGGAGACCAGTATAGAGCCATGATAACCGACTTTTTTGTTCCCGAATTGGATGGCATGAATGTGGAGGGTATGTGGTTCCAACAAGACGGCGCTACATCCCACACAGCGCACGTCACAATCGATTTATTAAAGGAATCATTCGATGAGCGCATAATTTCGCGGAATGGACCTGTCAATTGGCTTCGTGTGATTCGACACCATTGGATGATTTTTAAACAACCACAAACTTTAGGGGACTTGGAAGCCAACATTCGTGCGACATACTGTCCCAAATGCTCAAAAAAGTGGTTGAAAATTGGAATTCTAGACTTGGCATTATTCGAACCAGACGCGGTTGGTTGGTGGCTACATGACCGAAATCATATTTTGGCTTTTGGGTTGGTGGATGTTACTTACCAAGTCATCGCAGCCGGCTTTATCAAGTTCGGCGGGAAGGCCTCCATTTCTGGCAGCTTTATTAAGCTTGGGTTTAGATATTACTATCCTCACTTTACTCAGGTCGGGTGGTTGGCAGTTTTCGCTGTCGTTGCCAATATTGAATGGTTCGTTCTGCCTGACAGCGGAATGTTGTTCGTCATCGCCTGCAGTTTAACTGTCTGCAGGAATGGTTCTTCCATGTCCTCAGCATCGACTGTGTCTCAATTACAATATTTCCTTGTTCATATATCACCGGATTCTATTCGAGGCTTGTATACATGACTCTGGCGTTTTAAACTTTGGTAAAACTTGCGAACATAATTCCTGGAGTGGTACCTCTCTATATCCTTGATCGCGGGCTTTTCTTGCTCTTTTTTCTTCCTGCTGGTGGGCTCGAGAAACCTAGAACATCAGTTGCGGCTGATCTAATGGCTTGTTGGCATCGTTGCCATTGTTCTTCGACATTCGATGCTAGTGGTATGGTGTTAGTCGAGTGGTAAAGGGATACTCGTTGCTCGAAGTTCTTGGCGGTCTCTTGCGATTGCAGCCTTTCGACATTCAATTTTTTTCACAGTATTTCTGGATTGTCGTGGCGTGGTGGATGTCCGCATTCTTACCTTGGCTGCAATAAGGTAGTGATCCGAGTCGATGCTTAATCCTAGGAATGTTCGTACACCCAACATACTGGATGCGTGCCTCTTGTCTATCGCAATGTGCCAGATTTGGTTGACTGTTCGTTAATCTGGAGACCGGCATGTCCCCTTATGAATATCGAGGTGAGAAAACCGTGTTCTGCCTATAGTGGCATTTTGTTCCATAGCGAAATCAATTATCCTAAGTCCGTTACCAGACGTGTTGTCGTGTAAGCTATGTTTTCCGACAATACTGCTAAAGATGTCTTCTCTTCCTACCTTTGCGTTGAAATCTCCCAGCACAATTTTAACATCGTATATCGCAGACAGTTCATTTAAAGGAGTCAGGTACGTATCATAGTCATAACGATTCTGGCTTTAAGCAAAACTATTACAGGCCCGGCAACGTCTATTTCGAAGAGATTTAAGCTATTTCGTGTATCAAGAATGACGGATTTGAACAATTTTAGAATGCTTGACTGAGATTGTTTTATCCATGCAATCTTTTTTAAGAAGATAACATTTATTAACAGCTTTCCAAAAGTCAAAAATAAAACGAAAGATCATACGAGTCAGCCTTTTCGTACAGATGTCCGCCTACATCAATAAAAATATCCAGTGGAGGATAATTATTATCTAACCGAGTCTGAAGAAAAAACTAAATCGAGAATTCCACTGTTATGATTTTGTATTTGTTTGCTGTAAGTCAAGTGATAAAATTTTGTCAAGTAATAATATCCCTTGCTGTGCAAAATCTTTAGGGTATAAAATGGGGTTCTCCTTCAGAAGGTGCCATATCTATGTGCGAAAAGTTAAAGTCAACCATCAACAAAATGATACTCTATACAGGATAAGTCAATGATATGTTCTAAAGCCTTTTGCAACTCAGAATACGTTTTCAACGACCCCTGGGAACATGATTTATGACATCGTCAACGAATTATGACATTTGAATTGTAATAACGGGTGATTTTTTAGCTGGTTTGGTTTTGGCAACACTGGTTTTAACAGCTGACGTGTGTTTAGTCACTGTCAAACAGCTTCAGTTTGGTTTGCAATTTAACCATGGATCGTCTTACAAATGAACAACGCTTGCAAATTATTGAATTTTACTATCAAAATTCGTGCTCGGTACGAAATGTTCATCGCGCGCTCCTTCCATTTTATGATCGGCATTCTCGACCTTCTGAGCAGTCTATTCGGAAGATTGTGACCAAATTTCGCACCAAATTTACTTTGTTGGACATTAAACCACCAACACGTTTACGTACTGTGCGTAGTGAAGAAAATATTGCGGCCCTATCAGCTAGTGTGACAGAAGACCGCGAAATGTCGATTCGGCGCCGTTCCCAGCAGTTAGGCCTTTGTTACAGCACTACGTGGAAAATTTTGCGGAAGGATTTGGGCGTAAAGCCTTTTAAGATACAGCTGGTGCAAGAACTAAAGCCAGCCGACCTACCACAAAGCCGAATTTTTGGTGAATGGGCTCTTGGAAAGCTGGCCGAGGATCCGCTTTTTTATCGAAAAATTGTGTTCAGCGATGAGGCTCATTTTTGGTTGAATGGGTACGTAAATAAGCAAAATTGCCGCATTTGGAGTGAAGGTCAGCCAGAAGCATTGCAACAGCTACCAATGCATCCCGAAAAAGCCACTGTTTGGTGCGGTTTATGGGCCGGCGGCATTATTGGGCCATATTTCTTCAAAGATGATGCGAATCGCAGCGTTACTGTCAATGGTGAACGCTACCGAGCCGCCTAGATCGTGCGATTTGACACCATTAGATTATTTTTTGTGGGGGTATGTCAAGGCTAATGTCTATAGGGACAAGCCCGCTTCGATTGACGCACTGGAAGCCAACATCCATGCATTCATTCGTGAGATACCGGCCGATATGTGTGAAAGAGTATGCCAAAATTGGACTCAGCGGATGGGCTACCTGAGACGCAGCCGCGGTCAACATTTGCATGAAATTATCTTTAAACATTAAATTGCAAGGTTCAAACTATCGATTCAAATAAATATTTCATTCATTTTTTCGAATTTTTTGTGTTTTTTTTTAAAAAAAGTTCTAAACCTCTTAAAAAATCACCCGTTATAAGTTTTTGGCTTGGCAGCAATTAGAACCTAACCCCAGTTGAGAGTTGAACATACAATCATAAAACTAACACCATGACGAAAAAACGGAGAGTATCAAACGCCAATATAAATTTCAGGTGACACTATAGAGATGCGAAAACGATAGATACTCGAACTGAGGACGGATTCATAGCACCTCTCATCGATTGTACGAGATAATGTTTAAACTATACGAGTCGTGGGGATGAGGGCAAGGTATAGCGATACATTCAAAATACACTGTTTACATACATATCGTGTATGGTATTTTTGCCTGGAGTAATAATAGAAAAAAATTAACTCAAAGTAAACAGTTAGTGTGTACCTATCTATTGCTATGTAAGATGAATTTTTTTTATATTACCAATAACGTTAGTGGTTAGTTTGACTGTTTGTCGTTTAACTTAGGCGTATAGATTTATTTATTTAATAAATTTTATATCAAAATTCAGCAATGACTTTGTGTACCCACTTACATCAGAGGTCCGGTTAGCATATTAGTCGATGTTCGTTGGAATAAACAATTACGAAGAGCAGTTCTGGACAAATCCATTTGGATTGGTGATAATGTTAATACAGAGGTGACAATGACTAGGTATTCGTATATTAACATACTTACAAAGATTCATACGAAGAACATTGAAGCTGTTGATTGTTTAATAATATTATAGAAATATATTAACTCGGACTTGTAACAGACTATTTTTTACCTAATCAATGGTTGGCTTTCTAAAATCTACCAGAAATGGCGTGGATAGTTGAGCTTACTAGTGTTTAGTTAAATAAAGGCTTTCGGGGGACATGCATTGATTGCACCAGACGTTTTTTGCTGTACTTCAGCCATGAAATCACCGATTAATTGCATAAATTCAAGCATAAAGCCCTTAAAAATAATTTAAATTTTGCTTCACTAGTAATTCCAACCTCAGACCTGGGCGTTGCTTGAAGCCTGCTTCTTCAGTTATCACATTCCCACAGATGCGCACTTCAAGTCGACTGAGATCGTTTGTTTTGGGTTGAAAATCTCGATCACCCAGTGCGGAATATTTTTACCACGTCCACGGACAGTGAATAACGAGTATCCACCTGGAAGGTACGCACCATGTGCTACTAAAAAATGTTAATCTGTCCGAGCGCGGGACTGTGATCCGCTTCCGATTAACAGACTTCGTAGCTTGTAATACAGTTATGAGCAATAATAGTTTCCACGACTTCGAATCCACAAAGCCAGTTAAAGATCTATAAATGGTGAAACCGCCAAGCAAATGGACAATGTGCTCAAAGAAGTGAAGCACGTATCCAACATTCTGGATGTACACATATTCAGAGAGGCAAACTTCGACTCTGACCATTTTTCCGTCGTAGCCTAATTCCAAACCTGACAACGGGAAGAAGCTACGAATGATGCCAAAAAACATACGAGCAAAAAGCATACACAATCCATTGTGTGGATCGCTTTATACCCTATCCCATCTCATGGGTTGTATGGTGAAGAAATATTAAAATTTAAATTTTTTCAACATACTGTTCAGATAGTTTATCAAAATCGTGTATGGTTTGACCAAAAACAACGATCATCTTCTGCATACGATATGGCATATGAAAACGCCTCCGTGGGTAAAAAGGGGAAAAAATGATATGGAAGATATGTTTACATTACCAAAACCAATTATTTTGCATCAAATTTTTTTTCTAAATTATTAAAATTTTACCGAAAAATGTTCTTTTATTGAAAAAGCCTTCAAAAAGTGGGATTGGAAAAAAACTTTGATTAGGCCAAATGGAGACATTAGGCCAGCCGATGGCCTCAGTCGCCAGTGCTGTTACGTGTCTGTAGTTCGTTGCATTCATGTGCGAAGTACTGTGATGTCCAATAGATATGTTGTTCAGAAACTTTTTCAAAATTTTTAACGGTTTGGCCAAAAATTAGGTTTTTCTAAAAAAAAGGACGTGGCAGTGGGCCGATTTTAAAAATGTTTTCAATTACAACGATCACATGTACCAAACTGCATTATCCTAGCTAAAAATTTAAGGCCGAAAAACCGGTAACCTACAGACCAACGGACGGACAGACAGACATGGCTTAATCGACTCAGCTAACGATTCTCAATCGATCCATATAGTTTGAGGTATACCTAGCTAAATTATTTCACTACGTATCAAAACTAGTACACCCCTATGGGATTGGGCATAAAGAGACTTCACTCCACATTGGACGCCTTAGTAAGATGGACATTGCCAGAGTCTACAAACAAATTTTTAGTGAGCGACTCACCGGACCCAGTAGATACAGTATCGCAATATTATCAAAATAGTAGCCGAACCCATCATAGGCCACCAGCCAACCCAAAAAAGATATCCGTGGTATGACGATATTTGGAATTACCAAAAAATATGACAGCAGAGGCACATATCATGGCGTTACACGGAGAAGAAACGTGTAGAAAATGCTGCGTAGGAAAAAATTTGCACACGCAGCCTCTCAGCATAGGAAAATCGGAGAGTCTCGTCACAAGAGGAACATCCATGAATTCTACAAAAAAAAATCAAAACCAAAACCAAACCTAACAGTCGACTGGCTTCAAATTGGGAATGCAGGCTCTACGAAATATAGGCAATCTTGTCATTGATGAGCTCAGTGGCGCTATTTTTAGTGCGATAAGCTACAGCACAGAACGCTTGGGTTCGATTCCCAGCCGCAGCAACACCTAAATGATTTTTCACTAGCCCTCCTTTCCTGAGGATCTGACAAATTATCTGAGTAGTATCCATTTTCAAGAAAACCTTATTTCAAGTTCTTGATTCGTAGTCGGTATAAAGCACTAGGTCCCGCCAACGTGCAAGAAATACACACGCACACATGCATGGTTATGAGAAAGTTCGGCCCTGAGTACAAAATTTCCAGCAGCTGCATAGTCAACATAATGTCAAGAAAGAGTTATAGGGCTGGAACCCGGCCTTCATTCAAGAACAACAAGGCAGCCGGTTCTGATGGATTGCCAGCAGAAATGTGCATACACCAAACCATCTACATCTACCATATGTCACATCTACAAAAAAAGGCGATCCCATGTCTCTGCAGCAACATGAGAGGCATATACATGTTAAATTTCGCATAAATGGTGCTATCTCATGCATTGTGTGAACCTCTCTCTGTCTCACATATTCATATACCATTGGCAACGTTTAAACCGTCGACAATAACCGGGACTAAGTCTTAATTTTGTGTAAGACCCATCGGTGTAAACACATCAAACAAGGGCTAAATTGTTTAGGTCAGTCCACTTATTTAGATGACCTGAACTCTAATAAATTTAATTGTTTATTCTACGTTACGCAATGAGAACAACTCCCAGAGTGCAGCACTGGAAGTTATCCTAAACCTTCAACCTCTACATCTTCAGATAATAAGAAAGAAGCAACGACAATAATGCTTTCATGGTCATATCTGACAAAACAATCCTAAAATTGTTGCGGACCTGGACAATGATAACTGTCTACCCGTACAACTTCAGCCGAAACTTCAAGGTTACATTCCCAAATCGTCAGAATTGGGAACAGAATAAACCAACATTTGCCAACGATTCTCATGTATGGTACACAGATGGATCAAAAAAAATTAAGGAGTTGGAGCTGGAGCCGACGATGTTAAAACAAAAACGTAATATAACATCAGAACTAGTATGGAATTGCCTACAACTACTCAAATCGCTAGCCAGCACAAACAGAGCACATCACATCTGGGTGCCAGGACACAGAGGACAAGATGGCAATGAAATACCAGATATACTAGCCAGAAAAGGATCGTCATCAACTTTCATGATGCCAAGATCATTCTGTGGACTACCAATCAGCAATGCTAAATTCCATATTAAAACATGGCCGTAAAAGAGGGCCAATACTGGATTAATAGTGGATACACAAGCTAAAATTTTCATGCCACACACTTCCTAAAAGTCAGATTCGAACTGTCACAGGGTTCCTAACAAGACATTTTCGAATCAAAAAAACACCTCATGACTATGGGAATAACTCAAGGCAACATTAGCAGACTATGCAACAAAGAATCAGCAGAACACATCCTTTGGGACTGTAATTGCCTAATTAGATTATGTCTACGGCATCCAATTGGAGCTCACTCATGATACCGGACTTTGTGACGAATTCTAGTAAATCTTTGAGTGGGTTGTCAGATATGTCTTCTACCTCAAGGTAGTGTTGACCTACTACCTTGAGGTAGAAGACATAAGTTAATGTGAAGACAATAGATCATTCACCATATTAAGTGTGGATTTTGTGGTAAGCTTAACCCTCGTTGCATATGGCCCGAGGGGTCGCCATCCTGATTGCGTCTTTCGGTCCCACGGCAGCATGTGATCAACCATATTGTACGCCAATATGGTGCACAAGTCCCGCCTCAGACCTTGTTCCTAATTTTAAAATCTTAAATATGAAGTTGGACTAAAAGTCCGCAAAGTCCTGAGGAAGTGCAGAATCACCTTCCTCATATAGCCACCAGAATTCAGTGCGCTGTTTTGCAGCATCGATCCTATCGCGATCCGATACCGCCGTGCTAGAGCGGAGGAGCTCCGGAGCATTATCGACGTACCAGTCGCGGATTAGCCGTTTGTCCCGCTCGTCACGATAGCGGTGGTATAAAACCGGGATACCGTTCCTGTGTTGCACTAACCCTAACGAACCGATGTAAATGAATGCCTCTGGTGGAATAAAGCCTGATATGAGCGTGCTCTCCATGTATAATGCATTGGGGTATTAAGCCCCAAAGATCAGGCTGTTGTCGCTAGCCATCGCCCTTGCAGCGTGCCTTCGCGTCACCTTAATCAGGAAATTGTCAATTCTATTCAACTGAGCCCCATTGTATAGAACCTCGTTGCGATAATATTTTATGTCCGGCGTTCG
Organism: Rhingia rostrata; assembly: GCA_949824845.1. Classification (NCBI taxonomy): domain Eukaryota; kingdom Metazoa; phylum Arthropoda; class Insecta; order Diptera; family Syrphidae; genus Rhingia; species Rhingia rostrata. The sequence goes on from OX463759.1 coordinate 15,989,953, forward strand.
GTATAATCCCAAGCAGGATCGGAGACACCGCCTCTCAAACAGCCGTATCTTTTCCATGTAGGCTGGTGCCACATTGAAACACACGGGACAACCGTAAGCGATGATCGGCCTTATGAGAGCCATGTAGCAAATGACTTTCACCCTTGAGTCAAGTTGACTGCTTTGAAACAATCTCCTTGTCAGAGCATAAGCCCCCCTAGCCCTAGCCAGACAAGCATCTAAATTTTTGTCAAAATACAGAAACTTGTCAAGCCAGATGCCAAGGTATTTGACTTCACTTCTCAACGCCAACGGCTGTCCGTGCGGTCCAATGATACACAATCTTTCCAGTTTTTTCTGGTATCCCTAGAAGCCCTATGCAATGGGGTCCTGAACAGAATCGTTTCGGTTTTTTGGAAGTTGATCTTCAATTTTCGAGAAACCTGTCCACAAGCAAGTGTGTACCTGTCGACAACGAGAGTGAGCACACCGAAGAATAAATGTGATTGTTGTTCCCGATTTGGGCACACAGAAGATGAGTGTTTAAGAAAACAAAAATACACTTCCAAGCAGAATAAGGGAAACGAGCAAGAGGCCAGTCGAAACGACTAAACTGTGCCCTTAACATGGGTATTCTTCTTTTTTGGTCGAAGACCAGTCCGAATTGGTAAGAATAAGCACATTAACTAGGTTAGGTTAGGTTTGATGGGCTGTTGTAGCTCAGGAGAGTCGTCAAACTCGGATAAGCTTAAGTGGGCCATAGCGATACCCTTTGTTGAAAGAAAAGTACATGAAAAGTACCTGTGATCCGCCTTGTTCCATCTGCTTCCAACAGATGTTTGCTCCATCCCGATTTGCACCAGAAACGGACGATACGCTCTGCAGGTCCTCGAAGTAGAAGCTACCAATGACTTTTTTGCAGCTATTGCAGATCGCGGGACAATGACAGAATAGGTGTGGGGTTTTCTCCTCGATTTCTGGGTCGCCGCATTTTCAACGTTGTTGGTGTGAGTTAGTTAGTCCGATTCTATGGGAGTGCTTACAAACAACAGTGTGGATTGTGTGGTAAGCTTAACCTAAGTTCGCGAAGTGCAGACAACGGTGAAATACACCGGTCAAATACACCTGCAAAGCGTATGGACATACTCGAGAAACCTGTCCACAACCTGTTATCACGCTGTAGAAGAGGAAGATCTGCTCAGAGCTACAGGCTTGTTTAATTTGCTACCGATTATTTCCGGCCAAAGGTGTGTTTTCAAGTGTTAATGTTTTGCCGGTGCAGTGAAATAACCCCCGTGGAAATAAACCGCATGAGGGTGAGTTCCCAAAAAAGGAAAAAGCCCCTGAGGGTCTTATTTCTTTTAGGAAATGGAAATAAGTTCAGCGACTGTTAATGTCTTTTGCTTGTGAGGTTTATTTCTGGTTATATAGGGCCTTTAGCTCTGTGCGGCAGCGACAACTACTTTTGATCTTATTTTGTTGGCTACCAGAGCTTCTATGCCCGCTTAACTATATACGTAAATGGAGATGGATATCTTGTGATATGTCCAATACTCTAGCCGATTCGGAAGCTTCGAGTGCGGCTACGATCTCTGCTTGGAAAACTCTGCATGAGTTTGCTATTCGAAGGGAATTGTTTAACTCGATTTTATCGCAGTAGACCCCAGACCTCATTCCTATTTCCATTTTAGATCCATCAGTATAGATTGATATTTCATTGTTGGATACCACAGTATATGACGACCATTCGTCTCTGCTTGAGAATTTAATATCGAAATCGTGATATGGGATGCTACTAATTTCAATATTATGCTGTGACTTAAGGGTTTGATACACAGATTACATGCTTCTTTGAGGCTTCCTGCAATTTTCGCTGCTGTGTCGTTGGTCTGTAAGTCAATTGGTGGAAGATTTAGAATTGCTTACAAGTCCTACAAGTACACATACTGTCATTTGAACTTTTGTCAATCCAGTCATATGCTTCATCTTGTTCATGGAGTTAAACCAGACTAGTCAGCCATAGGCATGTATTTCGTGACCTGCTTAAAATGCAATGTTAGCTTTCTTCACCCTTGCGTCGATGTTCAGGTTCCAGCTTAGCTTGCTATCAAGTATCGCCCCAAGATCTTTGGCACTTGCGGACAGTGAAAGGGTAGATAAACTCTGAGACAGATTTTTTTATTTTTTTGGTTTTGGTGAAGAGTACTAATTCGGTCTTCTTCGGATGTACACTCAGGCCGCATGGTTCTGACCATCTACTGAGCAAGCTAAGGCTTGTTTGATTGCTGCGCTTAGGGTCGATGGGAGTTTCCCACATGCCATGATACCGACATCGTCTGCATAATCCACTGTTTTTGTTGCAGTGATTTCCAGTCTCTTCAATGCTTCTTTGACTACCAGTAGCAGAAAATTATTGAGTCCTACTTTTAACAAGCTCGAAATATACGCAAAAGCAAATATCGAACTGATTTACATTTCCAAGGATTGGAGGGAAGTGAAAGTAGTATTCATATCCAAATCTGGAAAAATTTCTCAGGCCAATCCGAAAGACCAGAGACCGATCAGGTTATCATCATTTTTCCTGAAAACCCTGGCAAGATTGATTGACATTCATCTCCGCAGTAGCATTGATGTAAATCTGCTATCTACATCCCAACATGCGTACTGCCTGAGCAATCTGTAGAAACAGCTCTACACATATAAGTACGCATTATGGAAAAGTCGCTGTGTTGCAAGGAGTATGTATGATACTATTCGGGAGCGATCATTAAAGAGCTAAAATGTCTGAAAGTCGATTACTCACATGGAATGTTGATTAATTAGCTACTAAATATCCGGATTATCAGAACAAAACTGTTTTGGTGCTTCGATCAGATAACATGTCAGTAGAGGGACTCCGAAAGGTGGAATCATATCCCCTATTCTTTAGAACCTAGTACTAAACGAGCTTTTATTCATCCTTTAAGCAGACGAAAGCCACGTGATTGCCTACGTGCCTAATATTGCTATCACAGTCTTACCGAAGCACGAACATACTCAAGGATCATATCCAAAACGCACTACACAAACTTTCCAAATGGGCAGTAAGTTCTGGTCTGGGTGTCAACCCCCAAAAGACTGAACTGTTTCTGTTCACTAGGAAATATAAAACCCCTCACATTGACCCACTGTCACTAAACAGACAAAGCTAAATATCTGGGACTCATTTTGGACAGGAACCTTTACTGGAAGCTGAATATAACAGAATGAATAAAGAAAGCTATAGTAGCACTTTATTCCTGCAAGACAGCCATATGCATAAAATGGGGAATGAAACCGTGTAACACGCTCTACATCTCGGTTATATGACCGAAACTTCTTTATGGAGTAGTAGTATAGTCGACAGCCCTAGAGATAGCTGTAAACAACAGAAAACTAGCCAAGGTACAAAGAAATGCGTGTCTGTATATCGGTGTTGCACTCCACACAACACCCTAAGCAGCACAAGTCATTGTTTTTCACCTAATACCTCTAGATATTTTCGGCAATCAAATGGCAACTAATTCAGCCGTACATCTAAAAGCCATCCAACAGTGGTCAAACTACAAACTGGCCACCAAAAATTCTAAACGAGCATACAAATATTCATGAAAACACCCACTACACAGCGAAAACACTACACCAACTTTGATAAGAGTTTCCACGTCACAATCCCAGACAGATCGTCATAGGAGAGTAACGAACCTGTGCATAATGACTCCATCCATTTCCATAGCGATGGCTCCAAAACAAATTACATAGTGGGTGCTGGTGTCTTCTCCGACAGGTTAAGTCTCAGCCTATCTTTCCGTCTTCCGGATCATTGCAGAGTAATCCTAGCGATCAAAGGAGCCTTTTCCTGACTGAAAGAGAATGTAATACCTGCCAAGGATACAAGCATTCTCTCAGAAAACCAAGCAGCCATCAAATCCCTGGAAGTAGTCTCAACAAATTCTAAAACAACTCTAGATTCCCGATCATCATTGGAGGAGATATCAAAGCATTCTAACATTCACCTATGATGGGTGCCTGGGCATAGTGGCATTACAGGGAACTGTAAGGCTGATGAACTCGCCAGAAATGGAATTACATTACCAGTTGCACCCGACACGGGTGCACTAGGTATTCCTGTGGCTACATGTAAAAGCTTAATAGCGCAACATGCTAACAGCAAATCAAATCTCAGATGAAGTATTGGCACGACGTATCAAATAACCAAACAAATTTTGGCAAAGCTGGATCCAAGAAGATCCAAGGGACTGATTTCGCTTGATAGACCGTACATACGAGCAACTATAGGTGTCATTACTGGCAGACACGCGGAAAGGCTAAGCCTTCTCAAATAACCTCTGCAGGAGGTGCATGGACGAAGAGGAAGAAGAAGCAATATTTTATCTCCTCTGTAATTGCCAGGCCCTATTAAACAAACGGAAGCGCCATCTGGGAGCTTATCATTTTCCAAATCTCAGCAATTTGACAAAAATGGAAGCGAAAAGTCTTCCCCTTTTTAATAGCAGCTCAGAATTGTTTTCTGACGGATAGTATGGATAATGGACAAGATGCACGTGGTAATGAACTAAACTACGTGTCAACGTGTACTGGCCAACTCGCTGGCAGCCACTCTAACCTTGCCTTACCTAGGGTTTCAACAACATCTATTCATTACTTTACGAGGAAACTTCAGTTTCCCGAAGACCTTAGCTGACCTTTTGACAAAACACTTGGTATGTAGATATATTTCTAATGGCCACAGTAAACATTTCATAAAACTTTTTTAAAATTCCATTTTAAACTTTCGAGAAATCTTTAAGTTTATAAATTACCGTTATAATTTTATTATGGAAAAACTGAGTATGCATCATTCTAACACACGTCAACACAATATAAGCTTTAAAATTTAATCCAAATCGTTAGAGCTGTTTTCTAGAAAATCAACATCTAAAAAACTTGCAGCATACTGTACAGTTAATTATCTGTTTTTGAAAATTTTTAGTATCAAAAAGGTAAAAAAAGTTATTCAATGCAAATGTTTTTCTTTACAACTTTTCTATCCCTTTTAGAACTTCACATTGACAAAACTCTTACAATGGAGCTAACAAAATCAAATTCATCAGAGCCGTGTTTGGTTAATTTAGTCAGTTTTTCTAGTAAGGATGTTAATTGAGCTCGTTCGATTTATACTTAAAGCATGTTAATTAATAAATTCTTTTATCGATTATACTTACTCATTAGCCTATGTGATTACACAAACACGCCCTCTCAAGACTCAACTGACCGTAACTCAGTCGTTAAGCATCATTTCGATAGCCTACTTTGCTTTAAAAAAAAATCACACAGTACAGCTAATTAAGTTTCACGGTTAGCTAACTATTAATTATATATGTCACACTTATTTTAAATTTATTAGCAGAGTTGAGCTTACGAATTAAGCGTGAATGTTTTATTTATAGGTATAGGTAATTGACTAGCTAATAATTATTTTACAATAAAGAAAAAAATAAAATATTTTGTGGATTTGGGACGGACATAAGTCGGATTCGGATTGAAGTGTCGTTTCGGTTTGTCTTCAGGATTTATGGTTCATAGTGTGTGTGCTGTAATTTGACAGAAAATTGTATCCAAACTTTTTTAATGTAAAATTATGCTCCGCTGCAAATACACATTAGACATTTTTAAAGGAAATGGAAGTAAATAGTAAATACTCTGGATGTGATGATTTAAGGCTTTTAGTTAAGTAAAAGACAAATTTGCTAACACGTAAACTAAAGAAACACTAAATTCTGTAGTATTGTAGAAAACAGAAGAATCAGCCAGATTTACACAAATAATTGCTTAGGAACCGATTGCGTCAGATTCTATCAAGTCCCCATTTGATAATGGACACAGTTCACCAATGAATCACTAATTAATCTTCTGGAAATTCACTTTCAAGGTTGTGATTCACACCCTAGCAATTAAAACCATCATCTTGTTTTGCCTTTATATGTGTGGTTTTAGGCCAGGAAAGTCCACAACAGATCAAATCTTCACACTTCGTTTGACTATGGAAAAAATCAAAAAAAATCCAAATCGATACCTACCACTTATTCATCCATTTCAAAGCCGCTCACGACAGCATTTATAGAGACGAACTATACAGAGCCATGTCTAGTTTTGGTATACCGTCCATTCGTCACTCATCCGTTTCTATAGAATGACGAAGAAGAATTCTCGCTCTTCCATCCGGGTCGGAAACGACCTTACCGATACATTCGATACCAAAACATATGAGAAGGCTACAATCCACTGTGTGTATCGTTTTATACCCTATCACATCCCATCCTTAAAACAAATCAAAATGTCGGCTTTCTCGCGATGAAATATAGAAAATGTCATCGTCAGAACATATTGTTCAGACAGTTTATCAAAATCATTTATGGTTGGACAAAAAACATCGTTTTCGGCTGGTTATGCTGTGAGGTAGGGTATAGAAATGGTTTTAGTATGAAGACGCCTCCAAAAAGTGGGCGTGGGTTAAAATAATATATGAAAGAAATGTTTTCATTAAAAGAACCAATGATTTTGCATCAACATTTTTCTTGAAATGTGTAAAATTTTATCGAAAAACGTTTTTTACTAAAAACATCTCCAAAAAGTGGGCGTGGCAAAACACTTTGTGTAAACAAAATATAAACATTGTCTAGATATGTTGCTTAGACACTTTTTCAGTATCTCTAACGGTTTGGCTTCAAATTATGTTTTTCTGAAAAGTGAGCGTGGCAGTGGGCGGATTTAAAAAAAAATTTGCACTTGTTCTGCTGGGAGCAACAACAAACACGTGTACCAAATTTCATCATTCTAGCTCAAAACTTAAGGGCCAAAAACTGGTGACGTACGGACGGACGGACAGACATGGCTTAATCGACTCAGCTATCGATTCTGAGTCGATCCATATACTTTGAGGTATACCTAGCTCAATTATTTCTCTATGTTACAAACTATGTATCAAAGCTAATATACCCCTATGGGATGGGGTATACAAATGATTAAGGCTAGGCTATGCGCTGTCATGTGATTTCTTCAATTTGATTCTTGAGGGGATTGTGCAAAACTCCCGAGCCAGCACCAGAGGCACGACGATGTTGACATTATTAGTAGGACTCATCGTGATGTTATAGCCACGTTTCCTAGTATAGTTTGCTAGCGAAACAGTTTCGTAAGTACCCAGGGCCGAGCTTTCCCACAACCATTCCTGTGTGCGTGTTTACTTCTTGCACGATGGCGGGACCCCCTGTTTTATGCCGTTTCTGAACGGCGAATTTGAGATAAGCTTTTCTTGACAATTGATACTACTCGGATATTTTGTCAGATCATCAAGAGAGAAATGAAAAATTATTAAGATGGTGTTATGGCTGGGAATCGAACCCAGCCCTTCTGCTTAGCAGTATATGGTTCTAACGCGCCACTGAGCCCATTCTGACAACAACGACATCACGTCTGAAATTAAACGAACCGCTGTTTCTTCGGGCTAGGTAGTCAATTTAATAGAAAAGCCCTCACAAGAACTACTAAGGAGATACTATACAAGACCCTAACTATTCCAGTCGTGCTCTACGGCGCTAAAACATGGACCGTATCAAAAGCGGATGGATTGTCTTTAACCGTTTTAAGAAAAAAAATCTTCGAATAATGTTTGGTCCCGTTGACGCGCTATGAAGACGAACTTGATAGAAGGGCTGTAGAGCGAACGGACAAAAATTAATTTCCCAACTTGTACCAGGCGGGTTGTAGGGGGTAGCATGCCCCCTACCGTTACAGATGATACAAAAATGTTATCTGTAAAAATGCACTCAAACATATAAAAACGTTTTTATCATCTATTGGTATACTTTGAGGTATAACTAGCTAAATTAGTTCACTATGTTAAAATGTATCAAAACAAAGTTCGGTCAGATTCGGGTTGAATCTGACCGAACTTTGTTTATACCCTATCCCATAGGGGTATATTAGTTTTGATACATTTTAACATAGTGAACTAATTTAGCTAGTTATACCTCAAAGTATATGGATCGGCTCAGAATCGATAGCTTAGACGATTAAGCTATGTCCGTCTGCCCGTTCGGACGTATTTTACCAGGTTTTGGGCCTTAAATTTAGAGATAGAATGATGAAATTTGGTACACGTATTTGTTGTTGCTCCCAGCAGAACAAGAGTAAACATTTTTGAAATCCACCCACTGCCACGCCCCATTTTCAGAAATACGTTGTTTTAGGCCAAACCGTTAGAGGTACTGATAAAGTGTCTGAACAACATACCTAGATAATCATAATGTCTATATTTCGTTCATAAACTTTTTGGGGGCGTTTTTAGTTAGAAACGTTTTTCGGTAAAATTTCAAAATCATTGTTTCAGTTAATATAATCATTTCTTCTATATATTATTTTAACCCACGCCCACTTTTTGGAGGCATTTTCATACAAAAACCATTTCTATATACTACCTCACAGCATAACCAGGCGAAAAACGATGGTTTTTGTCGAACCATAAATGATTTTGATAAACTGTCTGAACAATACGTTCTGACAATGACATTTTGTAAAGTTTTTTTTTTTTGCTTTGACTTTACTAAAAACATTTTATGCGGTATCTCTACAGAATGTAAAGATCACCAATACAGGGTAGAGTAGGAATCGTATTACAAAAAAAAACGGTATAAAATTTTTCTGTGAAATCGGTTCTTTTTTGAGGTTGCTATTTAGATTTGCTAAAATGAACGATTAGAATAACGAAACAAGGAATTGGAAAATGTAGCGATACCATGCTTTTCAGTCCATCACTACCACCCGAAGAGAATTTAGACGGGGATTTGGCGGTACTCCCCCGAGTACATGTACCATTATGATCCTGGTAAACGTATTTGCTAAATCTGAAAACATGGTGTGAAGACCATACCATCGAGATCCCTATGTTCAGGTTCAGGACACAATCGAAGCTGTAGCATTGTCAATACAGGCATATCCAAGCGATCGACTCCGCGCAAATGAGAGTTAGTAGACGGAAAATTCATGATGACTTAAACTCTTTTCCGTACAAAATCTAAATTTAGATGAATTTAAACCCTCTGGATTTGCCAGTTCACTTGGAATTTTGCCAAAAACGAAAGTAGAGAATAATTTGAGGAATTGCTTGTTTATGTCTGATGAGGCTCATCTAAACGGCATGCAGTCTAAAGAAGCAGAATTGCTGTATATGGACTGATTTTAATCCAGAAATTTGCAGTTTCATCAAGGTGCATTTTCGGCCCATATTTCTTTGAGGAAAATGGTGTAAAAGTAACTCTCGCTGTGGAAGAAGTATTCTTAACTCCGAAGACGTCGGAGCAAAGAAATTCAGAAATTCATATATCGAAAAAACTCCATTTTCCGCTGGCCTGCAAGGTCACTTTTCCTGACTGCACCAGATTTGAGTTGTGGGGTTATGTCAAGCAAGAAGCGTACAACATTAAACAAAGGAATCTGACCGACTTGAATCAGTCGATTAAAACGATAATTGAGGGTATCCCGCCTTCAATCCTTTAAGTCGCAATGAATAATTTGATAAGGGGAATCCCGCCATCAATCCTATGTAATTAAGGGTATCTTGCCTTCAATCCTTTAGGTCGCAATGAATAATTTACTAATGGCAATCCCGCCTTCAATCCTTTATAATTGAAGGTATCCTGCCTTGAAATCTTAAGGCCGCAATGAAGAATTTACTAAGGAGAATCCCGCCTTCAAATCCTTACGACCGCAATGACTAATTTTCTGGTCACAGGTGTCACATATGCTTGAATGTTATTTCTTCAAAAAAAAATTATATACATGAAAAAAAATTTAATTTTCTATACAATAAATGAAATGTAAATAAAATTCATTGACTAAAAAATTTACTTAATATTTTAAATTTTAAATTTTATTTTCGACATATTGTGTGACCATATGGTCACACTGGGCCAAATTTGTATGCAGAAAATTAGTTATACTATTACTATGCTATAATTCTTCTATTTTGGTTTCCACCTGCGAAAAATTGTATGCACAGTTAGATATTGCAATTGGAACACGCAGTGCGTCCCCCAGATCGATTTTGGAAACCTCAAGACATCTTTTTCAAGTTTTTTTGGTTGTGTTCGGTGGGGCTTTTTTTTGGAATTCTATTCCCCCGAAACAGCGGAAAAGTTGTCTTAAAATATGACCGAAAAGGAGAGCTTTGGAATTTTTAATGGGAAATTTGCCGACATCGTGTTCAAAATGCATGAACTGAGGGAGTTGTTGCGATCGATTTCTCCGCAACACAAAATAAATATATATTTACGCAAATCATCATCGGCTTTTAAGAAAGATCTGAAGCTCATGCGGCCATTATACCCAAATACAATATGGCTGTCGTTTTAACGTTTTTAGTTCAGCGATGGTAATTTGCAGATTTGGCTTGCCGAGAACGATTTTTATTCGATTTTTTTAATTTGCTCAAAATATGTTCCAAAAGCTAATTTTCTGAAACTGTTTATGAGAATTCCCATCATTGTGTATGTATTTCGCAAACGGAAAATAAAAAACAGTGTCCCTTATCCCCGTAAATGTTGTTGATAAATGAAGCTTTATATAGGACTACCAACATAGTGCAATATAAAGCATCCTTACTTCACATAAGGAACTTATGCTGCGAAAAAATCTAGATGTCGGTGCTTTTAATAAATTTAGCCATAAATGTCTTTTTGTCTACACTTAAAAAACACACAAGGACAAGGAATCAGTTTTTGAAGAATTTCGCTGCATAGAATTTCTACGCAAATTGAGTATACACATAATACTGCAATGCGCACTATGGAGTAAATGCACGCAAAAACGAGACAGAAGACGATTTTTTAAATTTCAAATTTAAGGGGTAAAGTCTTACCAAACGGTAGTTTAATTCCCATAAATTAAGAAACTATAAATTTTGTTTGTTACTGCAACTAACTTGGCCACATCACTAGTTTTAATTTTTTTGAATCATGAATGACAAAAAATTATTAATTTAAGTTAATTATTTTTTTTAATGTTTCGCAAAATTTTATTCAATTGTTTTCATGAACAATTCAGATGTATTGAATTTCATGTCAGAAAATTATGTTTTAATTTTTGTGAATTAATTAAAAAAAGGCAGTAAAAATAATTTTTGTTTGTTTTTATTGCTTTCATTCTTAATTTTTATACCCTATCCCATAGGGGTACATTAGTTTTGACATTATGTTTGTAACATGGTGAAATAATTTCGCTAGATATACCTCAAAGTATATGGATCGACTCAGAAACGCTAGCTGAGTCGATTAAGCCATATCTGTCTTTCCGTCCGTCTGTCCGTCTGTCCGTCTGTCCGTCTGTCCATCCGTCTGTGTGTCACCGATTTTTGAGCCTTAGATTTTGAGCTAGAGTTGCGAAATTCGGTATACAGACTCTATATTCAACGCAGCAGAAAAAATGTAAAAAAATTTGAAATCTGCTTACTGCCACGCCCCCTTTTTATAAAAACGTAGTTTTAGGCCAAACCACTAGAGACTTTAAAAATCGTACGAACAAGACATCTAGGCAATCCTAATGTCTATATTTCGTTTATACAACGTTTTTTGCAACGCCCACTCTTTGGGGGCGTTTTCAGTAAAAACATTTTTCGGTAAAATTTTAAACATTTCGAAAATGTTTTGATGCAAAATCATTGGTTATGATAATGTAAATATTTCTATCATATATCTCATATCTCTACCTTTCGGAGGCGTTTTCATACAAAAACTATTTTTATACCCTACGCCATACCATATGCAGGAGAAAAACGTTGTTTTTGGTCGAACATACAAGATTTTGATAAACTTTCTGGAAAATATGTTGCGACAATTTCAATTTTCATATATCTTTGCCATAAAATCCACATTTAAGGAATATAAATTTTAAGGAGAGAAATTCTGTTCAATTCTGTACATGAACAATTCAGATGTATTGAATTTAATGTCAGAAAATTGTGTCTTAATATTTTTTTGTGAATTAATTAAGAAAAGGCAGTAAAAATATTTTGTTTTTTTGTTTTGTTTTTAGTTCTTCCCTTCATAATTTCTTCTTATAGTTTCCCGTCAAATTTTGTTGAGATCTTTGTGAAGAATGATGAAGTGAACCATTGAGCTTCATTTAAAAAAAAATTGGCTGCAGCTTTTTGCAGGTTTAATTTTTATTGGTATTGGAAAATGTGTATTTTACTAATTTTTAAAATTTTTCTTAACGAGCAAATTTTTATTTGAAGGATATGCCGATTTAATAGTTTTATTAAGCAAAAGCCGTTTATATGATGAAATGAAAATGTGATCTGAATTTGAATTTCAAGCTAAATTTGATTTGTTAGAAAAATATTTGCTAGAAAAGGTTTTTGTGAGGAACCAAAATATGTTTTTCAATATAAATGTGGGATTTATGGCAAAGAAATATTAAAATTGACATTGTCGCAACATATTGTTCAAAATCTTGTGTCGTTGACAAATAACACGTTTTTCTCCTGCATATAGTATGGCGTATGATATACAAATGGTTTTTGTATTAAAACGCCTCCAAAAGTGTGCGTGGGTTAAAATGATGTATACAGGAAATGTTGATATGACTATAGGCAATGATTTTGCATCAAAAGTTTTTTTGAAGTGTTACCTAAAGCTTTACCGAAAAATGTTTTTTTTTTTACTGAAAACGCCCGCAAAACGTGGGCTTGGCTAAAAACTTTGTAAAGACAAAATATAGACATTAGGATTGTCTGGATATTTTGTTCTCTTCAAAATTTTGAATGGTTTGGCCTAAAACTACATATTTCTTAAAAAGAGACGTCGCAGTAGGCGGATTTCAAAAAAATTTACACTTATTTAGCTGAGAGCAATAAAAAATACCTGGTCCGAATTTCATCATTCTAGCTAAAAAATTAAGGCCCAAAAACTGGTGATGTTTTCATACAAAAAATATTTTATACGCTACCCCATAGCATAACCAGGCGAAAAACGATGTTTTTTTGGCGAACCATAAATGATTTAAATAAGCTGCCTGAACAATATGTTCTGACGATGACATTTTCTATATTTTTTCGCCGAAAAGCCGACATTTTGGGGATATTTGTTTTAAGTATGGGATGGGATAGGGTACAAAACTATCCACATAGTGGATTGTAGCCTGTTTTTTATTTATTAATTGGATAAATTTTTATACCCTATCCCATAGGGTATAAAAATATTAGTTTATAAATCCAATGATGGCAATACAAGCCGAAGGGTTTTTTTTTAAATAATCCACACCAGCCGATGGCCCCAGTCGCCAGTGCTGTTACATGTCTGTAGTTCGTTGCAATAATGTGCCAAGTACTGTGATGTCAATGTCAATAAATAATCCACAACTTTCTGCAGTAATAGCAGGTGCCGACTTTCAGTAAATTTACAGGCTAAAAGTTATAAAATCGATATTTTCAAGTTCGTTAAATACGCATCCGATGCAGCAAAATTTTTTCATGATTTGTATTCTTGGCATTCTATTATACCAACAATGCCCAAAATATAAATACAAGGATCAACTTCGTTTAAAATTTTAATTTTACCAAATTGACAGTTTTCAGAAGCTCGACATAAGTATTTCAGACTCTACTCTTACAGAAAAAAAATTTTAAATTGTCAAATAAACGTTATTTTCATGTTTTATTACTAAAACCGAGATGAAATACATGGATAACTACCCATTTAAGCCGAAAAATAATTTTGTCTCGTTTTTGCATGCATATACTCCATAATGCAGGGTGGCCAGAAATATCATTCAAAAACACGATAAAACATACGAAAACATTATGTTATGACATATGACATGACATAATACTAGAATTTGTATATATACAAAATATGTGCTATAGTCAAGTATAAACGAACCTCAACCAACTTGAAATACGCAATTGCAGGTATTTAATTAAAAACCGACCTGATTTGAGAGGCATGTTGGTTGTGGCCCAAGCTAATTCTGGACTGCATCACCACTTAACTAAGTAACAAAACATATCCACTATATTTTATCAGAAACAATAATTGTATAGCCAGTAAATATCTGGTCAAGAGAATTGCTGTATTACAGCTTGTAGGTACAAGAAGCCAAAAATGGACGAATCTCCGGCTAAGTATCAACCAATTGCCCAAATAACTGACAACAACATCCCCATAATAAAAGGATATATAAAAGGTTAAGTCCTACAAGGGTTCGGAAGATTATTAACTGAATGTAAATATGATCAAGAATCACTCTTGCAACTGAAGTGAAGTGAAATTCTATAGAACAATCTACAATCAACACGCGGAGGCCAACCAAAGTCCGGTAACGTTAAACTGACATATTCTCTCTGTCCATACATAGTATTTTTACATAATGCTATTACATAAGCATATTTATTTTATTTCTTGGCAACATACAGAGAAAAAAAAACAACAATTGATAAAAAATGTAGTTTTCCCTTTGGCAATATTTGTTAACACTTTCTTTGGCCTTGAATATCAAATATGTAACCAACCAACTAAATCAAACTTTCTTCCCTCGAATAGCTGAATATATTATCATAGAAATATAACACAATTACTTTATCAAGGGACCACTGCCTCAATATCTACTCGTGTATCTCTAAACATTTCTATAGCGTTTCGTGCGACTCAATATTACGTATCCAACACCTCATGCATGAGGGGGAGCCTATTATCATTCATAACAGCACAAAAGCCAATTATGACATTAGGTGCGTTTTGATGACAAACAACTTGAACTAAAGTAAAAGCTCAACACGTATTGCAACAATAAAAAAAAATGAATTTTATTCATTTTGAATTGATTTTTTGTGTTGCAATCCATGAGTGAGCTTTTACTGCTTCAATAGCTGGATTGTCACCAAAACGCACCTATTCGAATCATTATTCAAAAGAGCACCAGTACCAACACCAACTCGCATCTTTCAAGCGGATGTTCACTGTTTGCGCTATTACCAAAGTTAGCAAACCCATATGCGCATTCATCAGCGACGAGAGTGTGAAGATGAAGCAACTATACCAATGGCTCGTTCAAAAAAAATTATCGGAATTACCTTACCCCGTCTGCTGACCAAGTGCTAGAATTTACTCGTCTCCACACACAAAGCTATTAAGTAATGAACACGCGCTGGTATTTGTTGATACCACTTTCACTCGGCGCAAATCGACACCATCACCACCGTTACGTGCAACCGAAAAATTATTTAAATTCAAAATCGCACGACACTGTAACTCGGATTACTAAACTTGTTGCACCTGCACTTTTATCGAAACGAATATTCAATATGTCAGCCTTCCTCTAGTCCGCGCGAACTCTACAGAAGAACACCACTTAATGTCTCATGTGTGTAGCAAACCATAATAAACACATCAATCCAAATTGAATAACCGACAACAGAAATACAAAAAAAAAAAAAAAAAACCTCTTCGCTTTCACTAATTGAATAAATCAATAGGTGGTCGAATTAAGTAATTTTTTTCCGAATATCATTAGGTGTGCAAGAGTCTGTTGTAAGACTTGTTGAGGTTTGACTTTAAGGACACGTTGTTTGTTTGTTTTTTACACCACTGATATAGATATTATTTCAAATCCGACTCTGCAGATATGAGTTAAGGGACTGGTATGTACTTTCTTTTTAATTAAGATAAATCTAACGTAAAAATCAAAATCTACTGAATACCTTCGAGTAAAAATCTGATGCTGAAAATCTTGTTGTTTATGCTCCTATTGTTACACATAACATCTGTTCATCACTTTTTTTTTAAATGTTGTGCTCGATATATGAAATACGTTTTTTTTTTTTTTCTAAACCCTTGCAATATAATAAATTGACACTACCAAGGCTCTCCAAACGATATGATAACAACAAAACTACGGGCGACGAACCAACTGACTAAATGACTGACTGACCGACCGGACTTGACACAACACGATGCCGGACAAGAGACACGATTAGCTGAAAGCGATATCGATATTGAAGCGCAGTACTACGAGTGAAGAGAAATGCGGGCATAAAGAGAATTTTTGTCCATCCGAAGTTAACAAAATAAAATCGACCACCGACTCCGATTACCGATATACTGACACACAAACAAAAAAAAATCATGTATTGTATCTGTTGGTAGGTATAATTTGAATATAGCGATGGAGATTGTGTCTGTGGTTAATGGTAGTCAAAAAAAAAAAAAAAACAATCTGTCATCGTAATTGTTGTTGTCGCATCGATTACACTTGTTGCCTGCTATTATAATAAAATTTACATAATCTCAACAGCCTTAATTTGATTTACATCATTACCTTATTGGTATTGGGTATCTACTGCTGTCTTTGCACTGTTGCCGTAGTATCTAGCATGAGTGTAAGTTCATTCATTAGAAAACAAATTGCAATTGTACACTTCAACCGTTGACACATAACTGAGCGGGTGGTGCCTGTGATGCAGTTTTGATATGCGAGACGTTCTACGAATTAATTCGATAGGTGATTTAATGTACGGTCCGACTCGAAACGGAAACAACTTCCCCAGATATTTAGAGGAGTTTTGTGTTTTATATGAAATTATGTGAAATAATGCAGAATATTATGCAGAATTGCAAAACTAGGTCTTATAAGGCTTTTGAAATGTCAAATAAAGGCATGTTTTGAAATGCGGCCTTGTTTTGGCTTTGAAATTAAGAGAAAAAAAATTAAGCAGAGTTGGCCTTGTTGCTTTATGAATTTTGTATACAAGTGGGCCACCTACGTACATACTATTGTTGAAGAAAACTATTGATATTGACACCTGCCAGATGAATGGAGATACCCTAAGTGGATGATCAGAGTTAAGTAAGTGGTAATGAATGCGGAGAGGGTATTAAAGTCGAGGGCAAACTTTGATTGGCGTTACATTCGCGATACCCAGTCCTTCTAACTTTGACTCAGGGTTGAAAAAGTCGATACAATTGTAATGTTTCCGATACAGTCAACTTTACTTTAGTACACAAATACAAATAATAAATAAAATTAATAAAATTATGGCGCAACAGGCTTGTTAGTACCCAGGGCCTAGCTTTTTCTCAAAACAATTCATGAGTGTACCTCTTTGCACGATGGCGGAACCTCCTGTTTTATACTGAATACGAATGGCTAAGTTCAGATTAGCTTTTCATCAAATTCGCCCCCTTTGGCGTGGGCGGGCGGAAATCTTCGCAGTCACGATGAGCACGTGCCTAAAGTCGTGTGAGATTATTACTCACAAAAATTACCACCCTTTTTGTATTTGTCAACCCTATCGAGGTATCCGTTGAAAGTCTTCCGAAACAAAAGTCATTTCCGATCGGATATAAGTTCACAATCAAAGTATCCGTTGAGAAAAAAAAATAAATGAAGCATAGTAACATTCTCGTACGTTTGACAATCTGTCAGCTGTATAGTTTTATAAATGCGAAAAGTGAGTGAAAAAAAAAATATTTAAACTAATATTTCTTGTTGCGCTCTTGTCGTTTTTTTTTCTGTAGCACGATTTTGTAGCAACACACAAAATAATTTTTTTTATTATCTTACTCACAATTTTGTGGTGGTTTCCATTTTCGTAAGAATTCCCCAACAATTTTTCCGAATTTCCGAAGAAATTCAACGAGTAGCTTTCAAAAATTGTTGACATAACGAATTAAGCCGTCGTGCGATCATGTACGATGCATTTATTCGGTAGATCTGTTCGAAATGCAAATCCCAACGGATACCTCGATACAAAATTCTCCGATATCTAACAAATTGGAGAAAATTTTGTTCCAAATGGATACTTCGATAAGGGTGTGTATTGCAACTAAGTATGCGACTTATCTATAAATTTTTTTATCACGAGTAATGAATGTTGGGCAGGTAACTTTCCTTTGAGAGTTCATGTTTTTTCCGCAATATATAGTGCGGTTACTATCAGGCCAAATCCATGGGTTTAGTTCTCTGGAGACGACGCAATAAATTTGTTTCATAAAGAATTTGGAGGACCGTTGTGTTTACGTTCCCCAATAAACTTTTTTTTAAGTTTGCGTGCAAACATTTTCGTTTCAACATTAACACCCAGAATATCTAGATCTCTGTGTAGATCTTCATTTCTCATGTACCACGGCGCATTGGCGAGTGATCTCAACATTTTGTTTTGAAAAGTTTGTAGAATGCTTAGATTCATTTCACTGATACAACCCCATAGTTGTATACCATATGTCCAACCCGGCCTTAGCACTTGCTTGTTATCAAGGTTAAGCTTCGAATATTGGCCGAGCATTCGGCACAGTTCTCTGTATTTTTAAGTTCTTCGCATTTCATTTTTACATGCGACTTCCATTTAGTTCTGCATCGAATGTCATTCCCAGATATTTCGATTTAGTTGCCAATGGGACTCGAGTCGTATTTAGAAATACAGGCAAATCGTTTGTCCGTTTATATCGGGTTTTACAACAGGGACGCTACAAAAGTTGAGCGACAGGGACAGCAAACGACGCCATATTTCTTGCCGCTCTTTTGACATTTCCCTTCAGTAAGGTTTGCCATTTCATGATGGGAAGATATACGATCCAACAACGAGTCGAAATTATTAAAATTTACAACCGAAATTCGGAGTCAGTGGCCTCAACGTAAAGAGCGCTACGTCGTCATAATCGTCCTAGCAGATCAACAATTGAGCGTCTAGTGGAAAAATTTGAATCCAGAGGCACAGTACAAAATGTTACCGTGCCAGTGAGACAAAGATGTGCCCGTAGTGTCGAGAATATTGCTGCCGCTGAGGCTTCAGTTGAAAAAAGCCCACATGTGTCTCTCACACGTCGTTCTAAAGTATTGGGCATCTCTGTGACGTCGTTGTGGCAAATTTTGCGAAAAGATCTTGGCCTACATCCTTACAAGAATAAATTGACGTAAGAACTGAAGCCCCTTGACCACCAGAAGCGTCGTATGTTCGTGAATTGTGCTGAGCAACAACTTGAAAATGATACGGATTTTCATCGAAAAATCATCTTCAGCGATCAGGCTCATTTCTGGCTGAATGGCTTCGTCAATAAACAAAATATGCGGTACTGGTCAGGCGGTAATCCACACGTACTCCATGAATCATTATTGCATCCCGAAATAGTACGGTTTGGTGTGGTTTATGGGCCGGCGGCGTCATTGGGCCGTACTTCTTCCGTGATGATCAAGACCGGCACGTTACTGTGAATGGGAATCGCTGCCGCTCAATGATAACCGAATATTTTTGGCCCCAATTGGATGATATGGACTTGGAGGATATGTGGTTCCAACAGAACGGCGCCACAAGCCACACAGCGAATGCCACAATCAATCTATTGGAAACCAAGTTTGGAGAACGTGTTATCTCACGAAATGGTCCAGTCGCTTGGCCGCCTCGGTCGTGCGATTTGACGCCGTTTGACTATGTCCTGTGGGGCTACGTCAAGTCTATGGTACATGCCAACAAGCCAGCGACGATTGATGAACTTCGTACGAATATCGAACGTGAAATTGCAGCAGTATCGGCCGATTTATGCTTGAAAACGTCGAAAGTTGGGTTCAGCGTCTCTACTTCTGCAAGCGTGCCCGTGGTGGCCATGCAAAAGAAATCGAATTCCATACATAGTGGCATCGAACGTACTTTCAAACCCGTTTTTGTTTTATTTAAAAAAAAAACTTTTGTAGCGCTCTTATTGAAAAACCCTTTACTAACAGAAACAGAGAAAGTCCAAGTCGAAATCGTAGAGGCTCTTCTGAGATAAAATGGAAGAGATTTCCCAGGCGTCCGAAAAATCCTATCCAATGGTCTAACTATTCCAAGCTATCTAAAACAAATCCGATGGTAATTGGACGACTTTAAGCAAAGAATTCTAAAAACTGCTAATGGATACCAATTTCCTTCAAAGGAAGCTTTCAAAAAGAACTCAATAGAACCAATCTAAGATCTTATCACATAAGATAAAATAGGTACTTTGGGCAGTACAAAACTTCAAACCTTTCAAATCCACGGGACCTGACGGTATTGTACCATCCGGGCTACATCACTCTTTGGATCTCATCCTACCATGGATGTAAGCTATCCTTAAGGGTTGCATCGAGCTGATTTCATACCCAATGTTTGGAGGGAAGTGAAAGCCAAATTCATACCCAAAATTTCTCACGTCAATCCGAATGACCTGAGACCGATCGGATTATCATCATTCTTTTTGAAAACCGTGGAAAGATTGATTGATATTCTTCTCCGCAGTTGCACTGATGTAAATCAGCTGTCTGAATCTCAACGTGCGAATTTCGAGGGCAAATCTGTAGAAACAGCTACACACACATTAGTACGTATTTTCGAAAAGTCGTTATGCTGCAAGGAGTACACTAGACATTTAAGGCGCCTTTAATGACGTTAATTCAGTATTTCTTTCTGGAGTAGTAGTATGGTGGGCAGTGCTAGAGATTGCTATAAAGAGTAAAAAAAACTAGGCAAGGTAAAAGGAACTGTGTATCGGCGGTGCACTCCGTACAACACACCCAGCAGCAGTAGACATTCCTTCGCACTACCCCACACCGATTATACCCTTACTAGGATAAACGTTGATAAGAGTCTTAAGGTCACAATCCCAGTCAGCTCGTCATGGGTAAGTTAATACATAAACTGAAGCCTTAAACGGTTGCCTCGGTAAGCATTAACTAAACTTGTTTACATTGTAAATGCGGCGATTAGGCTAGACTTAGTATGTACCAAGAAAGTGGAAAGTCGAGGAAGTGATTATGGTTCTTAAGCCAGGAAAATCACCGAATGAAATAAAATCTTACAGACCTATTTCACTTCTTCCCATTATTTCAAAAGTTTTTGAAAGGATATTACTCGGTCGCTTACACCCCATTATTGATCAGAAACGCCTTTTACCTGACAGCAATTTGGGGTTAGAAGTAGACATTCGACTGTGGACCAAGTTCATCGAATTACTGATGTAAATAAGAAGCTTTCGAAGAATAAGAAAATATGACAAGGTTTGGTATAGAGGCCTTCTATGCAAATTAAGACAAGTTTTGTCTGAACAGTTATATAAAATTCTCTTCTCGTATCTTTAGCATAGACTCTTGCTACTTACTTACTTAACTGGCGCTACAGTCCGGAACGAACATGGGCGTCAACCAACATGCCTCTCCGATTAGAACGGTCCTTAGCCAACCGCCTCCAGTTGCGCACTCCAAGTTGGTTGAAGTCGGTTTCTACTTGTGCGCGCCACTTAAGGCGAGGTATTCCTCTACTGCGTCCAACGTCTGGCTGGGAATCGAAGACTCTGCGAGCCGGAGTATTGGTGTCCATTCGTTCAACATGTCCTAGCCATCTTAAACGTCCAATGCGGAGTTTTTTGACCAGGGACATTTCGCTGTACTGCTTGTAAAGTTCTTGGTTGGATCTTCGTCTCCACAGCACGTCAATGCTAACGGGACCAAAGATTTTTCGAAGAATTATACTCTCAAATCGACCAAGGATTTCTTCATCCGCTTTTGATTTCTTCATCCGCTTTTGAGACGGTCCATGCTTCAGCGCCGTAGAGCAGGACTAGGATGATCAGGGTCTTATATATTATCTCCTTAGCAGTTCGAGTGAGAGCTTTACTACTGAATTGCCTTCCTAGCCCGAAGAAACAACGGTTGGCAAGAGTAGTTCTTCGTTTCTTTTCTGACGAGATGTTTTTGTCGGAGTAAATAGCGGAGCCGAGATAGATAAAGTCCCGTACTACCTCAAAGTTATATTTTTTGCCGGTTCCTTCCCTATACTAGCAAACGTGGCTATAACATCACGTTGGGTCCTACCAATGATGTCAATATCGTCGGCGTATGCTAGTAGTTGTACAGATTTTTGGAAAATTGTGCCTCTGGTGTTGGCTCGTGAGTTTTACACAATCCTCTCAAGAATCAGATTGAAGAAGTCACATGACAGCACATCGCCTTGCCTAAATCCTTTTTTTTTTGTATCTAATGTGTCGGTACGGTCGTTTCCGATCCTGATGGAGCAGCGAGAATTCTCCATCGTCATCCTACACAAACGGACGAGTTTGGGCGGTATACCAAAACTAGACATGGCTCTGTATAGTTCGTATCTATAAATGCTGTCGTATGCGGCTTTGAAATCGATGAATAGGTGGTGGGTATCGATTTGGACTTCTTGGGTTTTTTCCTGGATCTGCCGAAGTGTGAAGATTTGATCGGCTGTGGGCTTTCCTGGCCTAAAACCACTGTGATTAGAGTCGATCAGGTTGTTGGTAAACTGTTTCAGGCGTTCATATATTACGGCAGATAGGATCTTCTAGGTGATGTTGGAGGGACTTATGCCTCTGTAGTTGGCACATTTTAGAGGGTCTCCTTTCTGTGGATCGGGCAAACGATGCTGAGGTTCCATTCTTCAGGCGTACTTTCTTCCGACCAGATTCGGCTTATCTCCGCCGGCTTTATAAAGCTCGGCGGGAAGGCCGTCATTTCCGGCAGCCTTATTAAGCTTCAGTTTAGATATTGCTATCCTCACTTCACCCAGGTCGGGTGGTTGGCAGTTTTCGCTGTCGTTGCCAATATTGAATGGTTCGTTCTGCTTGACAGCGGAATGTTGTTCGTCATCGCCGTTTAACAGTCTGCAGAAGTTGTTCTTCCGTATCCTCAGCATCGACTGTGTCTCAACTACTATATTTCATTGTTTATCTTGACAGGATTCTTTCCGAGCCTTGTATCCTTGGCTTTGACGTTTTACACTTTGGTAAAACTTGTGAACATCGTTCCTGGAGTGGCACCTCTCTATATCCACGATCTCGCGCTTTTCTTGCTCTTTTATCTTCTTTCTGAAAACCCGGCGTTCTTCCCTTCTTCTCTGCCTATAGAGCTCATTGGCAGCTCTCGTCATCACATGCAGCTTAGCCGTGTAGGCCTCGTTCTTGGTTGCGAGCATCTGTCGGCATTCTTCATCAAACCAGGAGTTTCTTGCTGGTGGGCGCGAGAAACCTAACACATCAGTTGCGGCTGATCGTTGCCATTGTTCTTCGACTTTCGATGCTGGTAGTATGGTGTTAGTCGAGAGGTTTAGGGATACGCGTTGCGTGAAGGTCTTGGCAGTCTCCTGCGATTGCAGTCTTTTGACATTAATTTTTTTCACAGTATTTCTGGATTGTTGTGGCGTGGTGGATATCCGCATATGGGCGCTATTTTGGTCACTATAGCACGGTCCGTAGTAGATGTCCCATCGTGTTTCCTGGATGGCAGTAATGTCTGCTTTGTAGCAGTTTAGGGCTTCCGCTAGTTGCTCTCTTGCACCTCTCCTGTTTAGTGTTCTCACATTCCAGGTGCAGATGCAAACATCGTTGTCCTTTTTTCGTTTAGCATGGTCGTCAACAATATAATCAGGCCTTTCCGATGGTATTGTTTGCTTTGTAACAATTAATTTTTCCACGGTTGGGTAGTTAACCCAAAGCACAATCGTCAACCTGGATTGCCATTTCCAATTTATTAGATACCCCTAGGACACGGGACCATTAGTATCCACTACGTTGGCCCTTCGGTTTCCGCCACCATCTCTGTTTAGGGGCCTGACTAACCCTTGAAATTCCTAGGTAATCTGTTATCCGAATATGTTGAAGCAGCTTGTCTAGGTTCGTCTGTGACAGCAGGCCGGGTGTTCATTCTGTGCCATTCTGACCTGGGTTTTTATATTGTTGCTGTTTTTCGTCATGTTATCAACACTCGCGCTAATCGTTTAGCAAGTCAAATCCGGTTGGATGAGACCAGTGCCCGATGGTTACCACTTGGAGGTAAAAAATAAGCACTTGATGTGTAGTCAGAGTTACGATAACTGGGCATTGCCAAGTTAAAGCCAATCAGAGTATACCCTCGTTATACAACACCCAACCATCAAGCATAGACTCTTCCGCGAAACCAATATTCAGAGTTCAAAGAAATATTGGCAAGGAATACCCCAAGGAAGCGTCCTTGGAAGACTCCACAAACAAACGATACAATAGATTTTTCGTAAAGGGTTTTTCAATAAGAGCGCTACAAACGTTTTTTTTTTATTAAAACAAAAACGTTTTGGATATCAATGAAACTCTTTATTCCTGTGAAAATTCGTTCGATGCCATTATGTATGGAACTCGATTTATTTTGCATGGCCACCACGGGCACGCTTTTAGAAGTCCAGACGCTGAACCCAATTTTCGACGTTTTCAAGCATAAATTGGCCGATACTAATGCAATTTCACTTTCGATGTTCCTACGAAATTCATCAATCGTCGCTGGCCTGTTGGCATAGACCATAGACTTGACGTAGCCCCACAGGAAATAGTCTCACGGCGTCATATTGCACGACCGAGATGGACAAGCGACTGGATTATTTCGTGAGTAACACGTGGCCCAAACTTGGTTTCCAATAAATTGATTGTGGCATTCGCTGTGTGGCTTGTGGCGCCGTTCTGTTGGAACCACATATCCTCCAAGTCCATATCATCCAATTGGGGCCAAAAGTATTCGGTTATCATTGAACGGTAGTGATTCCCATTCACAGTAACGTGCCGGTCTTGATCATCACGGAAGAAGTACGGCCCAATGACGCCGCCGGCCCATAAACCACACCAAACCGTACTATTTCGGGATGCAATAATGATTCATGGAGTACGTGTGGATTACTGCCTGACCAGTACCGCATATTTCGTTTATTGACGAAGACATTCAGCCAGAAATAAGCCTCATCGCTGAAGAAGGTTTTTCGATGAAAATCCGAATCATTTTCAAGTTGTTGCTCAGCCCAATTCACGAACAGACGACGCTTCTGGTGGTCAAGCGGCTTCAGTTCTTGCGTCAATTTAATCTTGTAAGGATGTAGCCCAAGATCTATTCGCAAAATTCGCCACAACGACGTCACACAGATGCCCAACGCTTGAGAACGACGAGAACGACGTGTGAGAGACACATTTGGGCTTTCTTCAACTGAAGCCTCAGCGGCAGCAATTTTCTCGACACTACGGGCACTTCTTTGTCTCACTGGCACGGGAACATTTTGTACTGTGCCTGTAGATTCAAATTTTTCCACTAGACGCTCAATTGTTGATCTGCTAGGACGATTATTACGACCACAAATTGGACGTAGCGCTCTTAACGTTGAGGCCACTGACTCCGAATTTCGGTTGTAATTTTTAATAATTTCGACTCGTTGTTGGATCGTATATCTTTGAAATGACAAACCTTACTGAAGAGAAATGTCAAAAGAGCTGCAAGAAATATGGCGTCGTTTGTTGTCCCTGTCGCTCAACTTTTGTAGCGTCCCTGTTGATAAACCCGATATATTGCAAAGTTTTCGACACTTCTGCCTTAGCATTCTTAGACCACAATGGAGGGTGTTTGTTTCCCTCTAGATTTCCGTAATGGATAAGAGGGTGACATTGATTCGTTGAAAGCGGATTTTAACTTATCAATAAGTTTATCAAGCTGCTGGGTACTTCTAGGGGGACTAGGTCGAGCAGGGGATACTCGACTTTTCATAGTTTCTCTATATTTTAGCCAATCGGTTTTTCGATGATTTCGAAAAATTGGTGTGATTTGTGGTCGGAAAATGAGTGCTCACTAAATACTTTCCAGTCTTTTATCATGTGATGGATGTAATTTGAGACAAGTGTGATGTCAAGGACTTTTTGTCAATTGCTGGTGATGTACGTTGGCTCATTGCCATTATTGCATTGTAAGATAATTCTAATTAAGAGATAAACTATCTGCCCCAGATTTTATGGTGTCATCCCTTCCCAGGATGAATCCATCATTGTGCCTATCCGCATGTGCGATCACCATCCCCAGATTTTCTTTATGGAAGGGTCCCACATGGTCTGGGCGAGTTATGTCGAAACCAGCCAGTAATTTTTTGTCTTGGCTTCCAGTTAAACTGCAGTTATATTTCGATCGCTGTAATTGGAGAGTAAATAAACATTTTAAAGTGGTGGAGCTTCACAATGGTACTGTTCGTGTTCTCCGAAGCCAAAAGGTGTTCCTCCATCAGAGAACCACTAATAATGGATTCGGTCTCCATGTTTTTGCTGTTGGGAGACAGAGTCAAGCCATTATTTTTCTTAAAGGAAGCAATGGATTCTTTATTGATCACAATGAGCGTGCATCTATAAAGTCTCTGCACTTGGTCCAGCTTGATCATTTTCCAATTGTGTGTTGGAAAAGTGGTGTTGCTGGAGACTATTATCTACATTTTTCCATTCACATTCAAAGATTAGGCTGGGATACAGGTGCGTGATCGTGGACGACTTGGTATATTCTCCTTCGCAACCACCTCCAGCCTGGAGCCAGGCCACTTATGAACAACTCCGGCTACTGTAATGCGGTAGAGATCAAACGATCGGGTTCGCCAGGGTTCTCCTTTAATTTACTGAGGAAGACTGTGACTTGGGATGTACCTACTTCTACTGTTCAGGTGAAATTGTATCATCAATATCGCTGCACTTAATCACCGCCAGCATAAGGTTGCCGTTGAGTACCTCACTTGATGTAGTGTTGCCGGCCTTAGAGTGATTATTGGTTTTAATTACTTTGGCCCGTTTGGAGACCGAAGGCGTTTCCATAGCGGGAAGCCATAGCAGTTTACAGTAAAAACCCATCGTGAACTAATCTAAGCCAGCCTCATGTAGCTCCGCGTCCATCTGGCTACTAAAACTTGCTGTTAGAATAATTTTTATTCGAAATGGCGATGTAGTCAGGCTCTTTTGTTATATGAACAAGCACGAAGTTGGAAAGTTACTTGTTACTGCTGATTACTTACCTTGTTAGTAGGTACTTAGTGACTTATGAGATTCCGGAATGGGTTTTGTTATGGGACCCATAAAGAAGATTATACCCAGTTCCTCCATAGACTATAGTATTGTACCACGGGAATCAGGCGCCCCTAAGTCTTGTCTTAGCCTGATTGGGAGTTAGGCCCTCTTGTGGGAGTACCTTGGTGGTTGTGGTTTATACCAAAGGCGTGTGAACGAAAGGTATTCTGAAGCGGATGAGAAAACTTTAGAATACAAGAGGTGCAGATAGACCTCGGTCCAATGATGAAGTTCGTGCCTAATACACGATTTTTAAAAATGTAGCTATACGGTGTCTCCTATATTTGGGTGTCAACCAAATCATTGCTATGGTTCTGATAATTGGGTAGACCCACCGTCAAATAAAAGCTATAATGGCTATAGGTGTTCACGTAAAGGATACTTACATTATCTGTCCTATGCTGTACGCTGTTGTCAGTTTTGAAGCCTGGATGGGATGCGCCGAGAAAGAAGGTTTAGGATACGGAGGGGATGACTTTCTCTTAGCTTCTGATCTCAACTAGGGGGAAGCTATCGATTATCTTTGACCGTACATAGCTTTACACCGTGGCAAGTTGAAAGCCACGTAGAAGTCAGGAAAAAGATCTTTGCTTCATAGCATATACAGATTCTTCAATCGTTCTGCATTAGCTTGCTGATCCCTCTAAACATTTTTCATTTTCTTTTTTATGATTTAGGTATCTAGAATGTACAATACCGAAGTTAATTCTACTGGATAACTGATGTAATTACTGATGTAAATGAAAAAGGTTTCGAAGAAAAGAAAATATGTGTCGCAAGCTTTTGACAAGGTTTGGCATAGAGGCCTGCTATGTAAATTAAGACTAGTTCTGCCTGAACAATTTTATGAAATCCTCTTCTTGTATCTTTAGCATAGACTCTTCCGTGTGAAACTGGGAAACGACTATTCAGAGTTTAAAGAAATATTGCCAGGAGTACCCCAAGGAAGCGTCCTTGGACCACTCTTCTACCTCCTATTTCTACGTCATATTCCACAAACTAACGATACAATAGTTGCCACGTTTTCTGACGATACAGCTATTCTATCAGTTGGTACAACAATAGAGGAAACAAAAACGAAATTACAAAACGCTCTTAACGAGGTTAATGAATGGACAAAACCTTGGCGGATTTGCCTGTATTTCTCAATACGGTTCGAGTTCCTTTATCAAATGAAGCGACATATCTTGGAATGACACTCGATGCAAAATTAATATGAAAGTCGAATGGTAAAAAGAAATGCGAAGAACCTAAAAATAATCACAGAGATCTGTACTGGTTACTTGGAAAATATTCGAAGCTAAGCCTTGATAACAAGCTTCTGTTATACAAGCATTTGTTAAGGTCGGTCTGGACGTATGGTATACAACAATGAGGTTGTACCAGTGAAACGAATCCAAACGTTCTACAAAATTTTGAAAACAAAATGTCAAGATCATTCACCAATGCGCCCTGTTTCATAAAGAATGGAGGACTACGCAGGGATCTTGGTATTCCCGCAGTTAAAGATGAAACGAAATTTTTTTACGCAAACATAAAAAGCGTTTATTGGGACACGTTAACAAAGTGGTCCTCTAACTCTTAGTGAAACAAATTTATTGCGTCGTCTCCTTAGAACAAAACCGCACTATATATTGCGGGAAAAGCAGTTACTCACAAAGGAAAGTTATTTGCCAAACATTCATTACTCGTGATAAAAAAAATTGCTAGATAAGTCGCATACTTAATTGCAATACGGATGTAGGAAGGGTGGTGGTCTTGGTGAGTAAAAATCTGACACTACTTTTGGCACGTGCTCATAGTGTCTGTGAAGATTTGCACTAGCCCACAGAAAAAAAATGTTTGCTGCTTATCAGAAATAAAATCGTCGATCCTTTTTTGGCCACATATTCGATTTCAATGCAACTGGAATGTGAGAACATTGAACATGAGCGGTGCCAGCGAACAGCTGAAGTTCTAAACTGCTACAAAGCAGACATTACTGCCATCCCAGAAATACGATGGGGTATGATGATGAAAAACTGTGACATCTACTGCGGACCGTGTTATAGTGAGCAGAAACAGCGACTATTCGGATGCGGATTTGTTATAAGTGCCAGACTTAAGCCAGAAGTCTTATGTTTCCAAGACACAAGCGAACGCATTCTAACAATCCGCTTCAAGGCCAAATTATGAGCTCACGCCAGAAAGGAAGAAAAAGATGATATAGCTAAGGATTGCTTCTAAGAGCTGCTTGACAAAACCTATGAGCAACTACCGAAATACGATGTAAAAATCGTGCTGGTAGATTTTAACGTAAAGGTAGGAAGATTAGACATCTTTAGCAGTATTGTCGCAAAACATAGCACACACGACAACAGGTCTGGTAACGGACTTAGGCTAATTAACTTCGCTACGAACGAAACGCCACTATAGCCAGCTCACGGTTTCCTAACCTCGATATTCATAAAGAACATGGCGGTCTCCAATTCAACGAACGGTCAACCAAATTGATCACATTGCGATAGACAATGGCATCCAGTATTTTGAATTTCCGAACATTCCGAGAAGCTAACATCGACTCGACCACTACCTTGTTGCAGCCATAGTAAGAATGCGGCTATCCACCACGCCACAACAATCCAGAAATACTGTGAAAAAAAGTTAATTCGAAAGACTGCAATCGCAAGAGATCGCCAAGACGTTCGCGCAACGTGTATCCCTAAACCTCTCTATTAACACCATACCATCAGCGTCGAATGTCGAAGAACTATGGCAACGATGCCAACAAGCCATTATATCAGCCGCAACTGATGTGCTAGGTTTCTCGCGCCCACCAACAAGAAACGCCTGGTTTGATGGAGAATGCCGATATATGCTCGTAGCCAAGAACGAAGCCTGCAAGGCTTAGCTGCAGTTGAAGAAGAGAGCTGCTATTCACCTCTATAGGCAGAGAAGAAGGGAAGAACACCGGCTTGTCAGAAAGAAGAAAAGAAAGCAACAAAAGCGCGCGATCGAGGATATAGAGAGGTGGCACTGCTGGAACAATGTTCGCAAGTTTTACCAAAGTGTAAAACGTCACAACCCCCAACCTGGAGGGCCAGTTCCAATTTAATAGATACCCCTAGGACACGTTGCCTTCAGTATCCACTACGGAATTGAGCGCTGCCGTTGGCCTTTCGGTTCATCCGCCACCAGCTCTGTTCAAGGGGCCTGACTAACCCTTGAAATTCCTAGACAACCTGTTATCCGAATATGTCGAAGCAGCTTGTCTAGCTTCGCCTGGGACAGCAGGCCGGGTATTCATTCCGTGCCATTCTGACCTGGCTGTTTATAGTGTTGCTGTTTTTCGTCGTGTTATCAACACTCACGCTTATCGTTTAGCAAGTCAAATCCGGTTGGATGCGACCAGTACCCGATGGTTACCACTTGGAGGTAAAAATAAGCACTTGATGTGTAGTCAGAGTTACAACACTGGGCATTGCCAAGTTAAAGCCAATCAGAGTCTACCCTCATTCCACAACACCCAACCATACAATGCACAAACTGAATCCTGTCGAAATGAACAAGGAAATATCGCAGTTGAGACACAGTCGATGCTGAGGATATGGAAGAAGTGTTCTGCATACTGTTATACGACTATGACGAACAACATTCCGCTGTCAAGCAGAACGAACCATTCAATATTGGCAACGACAGCGAAAATAGCCAACCACACGACCTGAGTGAAGTGAGGACAGCCATATCTAAACTCAAGCTAAATAAGGCTGCCGGAAATGACTAACTTCGCGCTGAAGCCGGCAGAGATGATTTGGTGAGTAACATCCACCAACTCACAAGCCAAATCTGGTCGGAAGAAAGTATGCCTGAAGAATGGAACATCAGCATTCTTTGCCCGATCCTCAAAAAAGGAGACCCTGTCAACTGCGCCAACTGCAGGGGCATAAATCTCATCAACATCGCCTACAACATCATATCTGCCGTAATATGTGAACACCTGTCGGTGTGGTTTTAGGCCAGGAGGGTCCGCAACCGATTAAATTTCCACACTTCGGCAGATCCTGGAAATGACCCAAGAAGTCCAAAATCGATACCCACCACCTATTCATCGATACAAAAGCCGCATAAGATAGCATTTAATGAGACGAACTATACAAAATCATATCTAGTTTTGGTATACCGCTCAAACTAGTCCGTTAGTGTAGGATGACGATGGAGAATTCTCGCTGCTCCATCAGGGTCGGAAACGACCTCACTGACACATTCGATACCAAACCAGACAAGGCGATGCGCTATCATATGACTTCTTCAACTTGATTCTTGATAGGGTTGTACAAAACACCAGAGCCAACACCAGAGAAACAATTTTCCAAAAATCGGTACAACTACTAGCATACCCCGACGATATTAACCGATTTTAACCAACTTGGAGTGCGCAACTGGGGGCAGTTAGCTAACGACCGGGCTAATTTTTATTGTTCAATTCCGAGATTAAAATGTTAAGCAAAGATTAAGAGTTACCACAGCAAATAAACTTTTGCCTCTTGCTTATTCAAAGCATATGTTCATCGGGTTGGTGGACGTGTTTAACATTCTGATTTATCGTCCAATGAAAAACATTCAATCAAATTGAAGAAATCACATCCCGTAGAAGAGTTCTTAGATCGTTGCATACAAGTGCAACATCTTCAGGCGCGCCGGAGTGACTCAAATGATTGATCTACTAAAACTGAATTGTTATAGATATTCTCGGTTGCAGAAATAGTTTTCGGATTATTCCGACAACGTCAGGCTCAGGTCACATCTCACCAGTTAATGGGTAATCTCCCAGTATAGTTTGTTCCATTTGGACGACCCTTCCGCAAAGTTGGTTGCGATAACGCAGGCACTATCACCTTTTGCCTAGGTCGTGGAGCGCGCCCCGAGTCCGTCAAAGCATACATTGCTCAGCTTGTATGTTTCATCACGAAAGGAGTTCAGATTGAGTTGGTTGAAGAATTACCAACAGATGCAATTCTCTTGGCACTCGATCGGCTTGTGTCGCGTCGCTTTAGGCCAGTGGAATATAGAGCTTTAACGAAACACATTTTCGTGGAGCTTAAAGAAAACTCCATGATTTAGTTTTGAATCACTTGCCGAACACCATCATCATGGACGATCTTTTCAATCACCAAATCTCTTGGAGATTTATACCGCCCTCTGCCTATCACTTTGGAGGATTGTGAGAGGCTGGTGTTAGATAAGTCAAACCACATGTTTAACGCGATATTGGTGATCACGGCCTGACCTACGAAGAGATATATACCCTCTATCATCTAGCCAAAATCTGAAGTCTACTCAATTCACGTCCTATTTTGCAATCATCAGACTCCTTGACATTTCATGATTGAAGATGCGGGGAGGGATTGGAGAAATAATAACGGTTTTTTGTAGAGCAGTTAAATACAAGAATTTTTTTTAATATGAGACAGCGTGGGGTTCTATCTCCCCACATTTTGGTGGGAGGGGCCATTTAAAAAAAATACTAAAAATTAAAAAAAATATTAAGAAATAACAGTTAAAAAATAACAAGAGGTTTAATCGCCAGCAACAAAAATCTTTTCAGCATTGAAGAATTAAATAGTTTAGTGTAGGAAATAATATCCCAGCTATCAAAATGTAAATCTAAGTC
The DNA here is from genome assembly GCA_949824845.1 of Rhingia rostrata. Classification (NCBI taxonomy): domain Eukaryota; kingdom Metazoa; phylum Arthropoda; class Insecta; order Diptera; family Syrphidae; genus Rhingia; species Rhingia rostrata. The sequence goes on from OX463759.1 coordinate 16,022,503, forward strand.
AGATAAGTTTCAAGTAATCGCACAGTTAATGACAATGATGATGATCACAAGTAATATAGGGTGATCCAAGTAGAGATACTTTTTTCAATAGCCTTTTTTGACAGATCACGTGTGAGTCGTGTCATGCTATTTTTGTTTAGTATTGTTTGGCATTTCATAATGGAAAGACTTGCGCGTGAACAACGTTTACAAATTGTTCAACTTAATTATGAAAATTCACGTTCAGTGAGGAATGTGTTTCGTGCACTTCGCTCAATTTATGGTCAACATAATCGGCTAAGTGAGCGTACTATTCGCAACACCATCACCCATTTTGAGACCCAGCATTCATTATTGGATAATATTCGACCGAATAGACCACGTCCAGCACGCTGTGAAGAAAATATAGCGGCCGTAGCTGAGAGTGTACACGAAGACCGTAGAGAGTCGATTCGGCGCCGTTCGCAGCAACTCGGACTGACGTATGGAACGACTTGGCGCATTTTACGTCAAGATCTTAAATTGAAAGCGTACAAAATACAGCTTGTGCAACGACTGAAGCCGCTCGACCTTCCCAAGCGACATCGCTTCGCTCTTAATGTTCTCTTGAAAAGTTCCAAGAAGATCCGACGTTTTCGAGGCAAATTTTGTTTAGCAATGAGGCCCATTTCTGGCTCAATGGGTATGTAAACAAACAAAATTGCCGCATTTGGGACGAAGAGCAACCTAAAGAGATTGAAGAACTGCCACTTCATCCAGAAAAAACAACGGTTTGGTGTGGTTTGTGGGCCGGTGGAATCATCGGTCCATATTTCTATAAAAATTATGCCGGTGCGAACGTAACCGTCAATGGCGACCGTTATCGTGCCATGATAACCGACTATTTGATGCCTGAAATTGAAGCTCGTGATCTCGGAGATATTTGGTTTCAGCAAGACGGCGCCACTTCCCACACATCGCATCAATCAATGGATTTATTGAGAGAACATTTCGGTGAGCACATAATTTCACGTTTTGGGCCGGTCGATTGGCCAACAAGATCGTGTGATATCACACCGTTAGACTTTTTCCTGTGGGGATATGTAAAGTCAAAAGCTTATGCCGACAAACCCGCTTCGATTCAGGCCTTGGAGGAAAACATCACGCGTGTCATTCGCCAGTTACCAGTCGAAATGCTCGAACGAGTGGTCGAAAATTGGACTCAACGAATTGACCATCTGTGACGTAGCAACGGCCAACATTTGATAGACATAATCTTCAAAAAATAAATGCCAAAGAATGTTCTTTCAAATGATAATAAACGTTCTCCATTAAATTTGAATTTTCTGTGTTTCTTTCTTTAAAAAAGTAGGGAACCTCGAAATGGATCACCCTTTATGATAAATAGTAACTTTAATAATATCACTACGATTCGGCATAAATGCGTAGAGTTCATTAGCTTTTTTAATGCAAAAAACATTCATATAGCTTTGATAGCTGAAACTTGGCTTAATCAAGATATTTGTTTGCCTTCACCGAATTATAAATGTTACAGAATTGAAAGAACTGTTGGAATTGGTGGTGGAATAGCTATTTTCGTAAGAACATCGGTTCAACACTCGCTTTTACCAATTATTAAAACGCAGTTGGTACAAAACTTAGGTATTGAGGTGAAAGTTTTTTTTTAAGTTTTCTGTGTTTACTTTTCTGGTGGTACGGTTTCGTTGCTGTTAAACATGGTTAGTCTGAGAAGCTATTTGCGAAAAATGTTCCTTATGAATAACGATTATTTAATTGGTGGTGATCTAAACCGTAGACACAGGGATTGGGGTTGTTTGCAAGCCAATGCCTGGGGTAATTTTTTGTCAAATCTTTCTGTTGCATTTCCGATAGCTATTTAGTTTCCCTGTAGTCCAACATATGTACCTGGCTGGCACACGTGGTCGTCCATCTGTGCTAGATATTTTTGTTACAAACTGTCCTAATTATTTGACCTGTAACAACCCTGTATTCTGTAAAGTTCTCTGGTCTGGAGTAGAGCTACATCCAAGATGTAAAAACTGTCAATAGGACACATTATATATATAGAGTAACTCAAAAGCCAGGGCATATTGATACTAATCTAGATCTTATATAATGTAAACAGGATGTTGACTTTCTCGTGGATGATTTTACATAACACATTCTTGATGCAGCTGATGAAAGCATACCAAAACCATATGAGAAGGCTACAATCCACTGTGTGGATCGTTTTATACCCTATCCCATCCCATCCTTAACACAAATATCCTCAAAATGTCGGCTGTTTGGCGATGAAAAATAGAAAATGTCATTGTCCGAACATATTGTTCAGACAGCTTATCAAAATCATTTATGGTTCGACAAATAACATCGTTTTTCGCCTGGTTATGCTGTGAGGTAGTGTATAGAAATGGTTTTAGTATGAACACGCCTACAAACAATGTGAGTGAAAGTTATTAGTAGAAGAAATGTTTATAATAACAGAACCGATGATTTTGCATCAAAATTTTTTTTTTAAATGTTTAAAGTTTTACCGAAAAACTTTTTTAACTAAAAACGCCCCTAAAAAGTGGGCGTCTCAAAAAAACGTTTTATATTCAAAATTTAGACATTATGATTGTATTGATATGTTGCACAGACACTTTTTCAGTATCTCTAACGGTTTGGCCTAAAACTATGTTTTTTCTGAAAAAGGGGCGTGGCAGTAGGCGGATTTAAAAAATCTTTACACTTGTTCTGCTGGGAGCAACAACAAACAAGTGTACCAAATTTCATCATTCTAGCTCAAAATTAAAGGCCCAAAAACTGGTGACGTACAGACGGACGGACGGACGGACAGACATGGCTTAATCGACTCAGCTATAGATTCTCAGTCGATCCATATAATTTGAGGTATACCTAGCTCAATTATTTTTCTATGTTACAAACTATCTATCAAAACTAATATACCCATATGGGATAGGGTATAACTAGCTAGGACATTTTTTTCTTTAAATCTTCCAGCACATACAGTCAATGGCAAAATTATTTACACATTGCATTGGTAGCACTTTAACCAACCTATAAAGCGAGATAACTTTTGAAATAAGAACAAATTGTTTATTAACTTTTCTCGTTTCTAATGTTTGCAGTTTTATTCAGACAGTATATAAAAATAAATCAAATTCCAACAAGTAAAAGTTAAATTCAAAGAAAACAAATTGGCACAATAATTTACACATCCATCGAACAGAGGCAAAATTATTTACACAAACCCAGTTTTTTTCGTTTTCACTATATCTGGAAGCGAACAAGAAAAATAGTTTTAAATTTGAAGTTAACTGTTATTTAAAGTAACACTACCTAATAGGTTGTGCTTCCTCCTTTTGCCGCAATAACTTCTGCAAGGCGTCTGGGCATTGAGTCTATTAAGCCTTGAACTCGCTCTGCTGGAATGGAACTCTAAGCCGTTATAAAATCGTTCCAAGTTTGGTCTGCAGTTCTGCCAATGTTTTTAGGAGTTATAGATTTTACAATGTGCCAAAGATTCTCTATTACATTAAGGTCAAGACCTGCGGGGGCCATTTTAAAACTTCTTGACCCACTTCTGCCAAATAGTTTTTTATGTTCCAGGCGCTGTGCATCGGCACATTATCATGAGTTGAAGGATAAAATCACTCCCGATATATCTTGAACCAGCAACCAGTGCAATATCATTTAAAATGTTGAAACAATGTGACTCCACTATTTGATATGCAACCCCATATCATAACGGAATGGTTATTCAACCGTAGGCAACATTTTTGTACTGCAAAATATAGCTGGGTCATTCATAAAAAAAAAAAAGAAACTATTCACCTTTTTCGTCGATTTCAAGGCAGCCTTCGATAATATCGATCGAAAGGCTTTAATATTCAAACTTTATAACGCTGGGATGAGCAAAAAGTTCGGGAAGGTTATCGAAAATATATACGAGGACAACCAATCGAGTGTCTGGAGCGGGACCGAAACATCAGAATGGTTGGAAACAACTATGGGAGTAAAACAGGGATGTACACTAAGCCCATATCTTTTTGCTTTGTACATCGATGACCTCACCGACTTTTTACCTGGAGGAATAGAGATTGCGGGACAATTAATAAACGCACTTCTATTTGCAGACGATGTGGTTCTATTTGCATATTCGCCAGAATCCTTACAATTAATGATTAACCGTCTTGATTTGTACTGCCAATTATGGAATCTTACGGTTAACCTTACAAAATCAAAAATTATGATTTTTAAGAAGGGAGCTGGTAGAGAGTGCAGAAATGAAAAATGGCACCTCAACGGACAGCCCATTGAAATTGTGAAAACCTATAAATAGCTAGTAATCTTAGTATGGAACCACATCTAAAGGAAAGACTAATAAAAGCTAAAAGTGCCATATCGGCTACATGGAAAAAATGTTTTTCAAATCAACTAATTGACCACAGCGTAAAATACAAGGTCTTTCAAGCTGTATCAGAATCTGTTATGATGTACGCAGCGCAGTCTTGGGGATATTGTCAATATGAAACAGTAGAGAAACTCCGTAGATACTACATAAAACGATGCTTTAACTTACCAAGCACAACACCAAACTACACCAAACTTTTCATTAAATCATTGAAATTGCATGTAGATTATGTAATTAAAGTTTTAGAACTGTCGGACGATAGACTTCCAAAAATAATTGCCAAGAAGGTAGTAGAAAGAAATACGCTCTGGTATAAGCAACATACTGCAGTTTCGAATGCAATTTAGCTTATGGAAATGAAAGATACCATAAGGATGTGATTGGCAATCTTATTGCCAAAGTAGATGAACAATACAGAGCGGATTGGGTAAATATGGCTTCATCATCCGTTCACCGAGCTACATACAGCGTTTTAAAACACAATCTGTCTGAAAAAAAATTACTTCCACAATGACAACAGCAATGAACTGATTTCGGCTCTCTTTAAGATGAGAGGCGACTCAATTATATCCCACATCGTCCAGATCTACCAATTTATTGTAGTCTTTGCAACTTATCCGCGAGAGAATACGTTTTACATTTTATAGGAAGATGCCCCATCCTTAAAGAAATAAGAAGATATTTTCTAGGAAACGACGTAAAATCTCAGGAAGAAATTATAGCCTACCTAAACTGCGAAAGCGATGTAAAACAACTCTTTTATTTCTATAAAGCTGCAACTAATTACCGTTGTAAAATTATAACTGAGAACTTTTAACTTTTTATTATGTTTTGCTTTTTATATATTTTTTCAATCTTTTTAATATATTTTTTCAAGAATATAATATACATTAAAACAAACTTGTTATTAAATGTTTAATCTCATGTCAATCAGGCAGACGGCAAAGCCATGCTTAATGATTTTTGTAACATAAATTATTTGTATTATAAACAAGAAAACAATAAATCTAAATCTAAAATAATCTAATCTAATATCATTAACTTGCCTCCTTTGGAATGTCGTCTGGGTCGAGTGACGGGTTGCTTGGCCTTCATTTAAGGAGTGGAATAATAAAACTTACGCCCATATGTACCGTCCAAGGAACAAGCTGTTTCGTCAGTCCAAAGAATGCTCATCCAAAATTCTGGTGGTTTGTTAATGTGGTCCCTTGCAAATTGTAGACTACCTTTCCTGTTCTTGGGTGTTATATGCGGCTTTTTCTTGATAACGTAAGCATTAATTCCGTTTTATTTTAATCTTTGTCGCTATGTTCTCTCACTTATATTATTGTTTTGGCGATCTTTTTTTATGTCCGTAGGTACACTTTTAACACTATCACGTGGGTTACTTTTGAACGAGCGAACAATCTTAGCATCTTCTTTCTTTCATGTTACCCTTTTTCTGCCTATACCAATTTTATTTTTTACACTCCCACATTCGTTCAACTTAGTAGTTATATTATAAATGGTTTTTCGGGTAAAACCATATTTTTTAGAGAGTTCCACTACCGAAACACCCCCCTGGAATTCTGCAACAATGGCTGCTCTTTTTTCAGTGAAAGCTCAATAGTTTTTGGCATCTCGTACAACTTTTTTCTGTCATGGACCTAACTAACGAAATTTAGAACCATTACTTTCCCAAAGCAGTTATTTGCACGTGCGTAAATAATTTTGCCTCTGTTCGATGGATGTGTAAATAATTGTGCCAATTTGTTTGACTGTATATTAAATCTCATAAAGATGAGAAACATGTTCAGAAGAAATTGGCAGAGGTACAGAATAGAATGAAGTCAAGTACTTCAGTAACCTCATTAAAGAACAAATCGTGTCTTAACGAAATGAGTCCTGGAACAAAAAACGGAAATTTTTAGACATTAACGGGAAACCTATGTGGAACGTAGTCAAAATAGTTCGAAACAAAGGTATTCAGGTATCTTGTCTCAGAAACCCATCGAAGAAGATTTACAGACATCGAGAAATCAAATGTACTTGCTCTCACTTTTAAGCGTAATCATAACGTTTCGCAAAATTTTAGTGATATGCATACAATTTCGTTTCAAATTTCGTGGTTCAAACGCTAGCATCTTTAGACATCGATTTACCGGTCGATGCCAATTTTTTTTTCTAATTTACACGTTCTCAAGGGGTTATGAATACCCTTTATACGGGGTTTTTCAATAAGAGCGCTACAAAAGTTTTTTTTAAATAAAACAAAAACGGTTTTGAATATCAATGAAACTCTTTATTCCTGTGAAAGTTCGTTCGATGCCATTTTGTGTGGAACTCGATTTCTTTTGCATGGCCACCACGGGCACGCTTGCAGAAGTCCAGACGCTGAACCTAATTTTCGATGGTTTTCAAGCATAAATCGGCCGATACTGCTGCAATTTCAAGTTCGATATTCGTACGAAGTTCACAAATCGTCGCTGGCTTGTTGGCGTAGACCATAGACTAGACGTAGCCCCACACCCACAGGAAATAGTCTAACGGCGGCGTCAAATCGCACGACCGAGTTGGCCAAGTGACTGTACCATTTCGTGAGATAACACGTTCTCGAAACTTGGTTTCCAATAAATTGATTGTGGCATTCGCTGCGTGGCTTGTGGTGCCGTCCTGTTGGAACCACATGTCCTCCAAGTCCATATCATCCAATTGGGGCCAAAAATATTCGGTTATCATTGAACGGTAGCGATTCCCATTCACAGTAACGTGCCGGTCTTGATCATCACGGAAAAAGTACGGCCCAATGACGCCGCCGGCCCATAAACCACATCAAACAGTAATTTTTTCGGGATGCAATGATGACTCATGGAGTACGCGTGGATTGCTGCCTGACCTATACCGCATATTTTGTTTATTGACGAAGCCATTCAGCCAGAAATGAGTCTCATTTTTTAAGATGATTTTTCGATGAAAATCCGAATCATTTTCAAGTTGTTGCTCAGCCCAATTCACGAACATACGACGCTTCTGGTGGTCAAGCGGCTTCAGTTCTTGCGTCAATTTAATCTTGTTAGGATGTAGGCCAAGATCTTTTCGCAAAATTCGCCACAACGACGTCATAGAGATGCCCAACGCTTGAGAACGACGTGTGAGAGACACATTTGGGCTTTCTTCAACTGAGGCCTTAGCGGCAGCAATATTCTCGACACTACGAGCACTTCTTTGTCTCACTGGCACGGGAACATTTTGTACTGTGCCTGTGGATTCAAATTTTTCCACTAGACGCTCAATTTTTGATCTGCTAGGACGATTATGGCGACCATAAATCGGACGTAGCGCTCTTAACGTTGAGGCCACTGAATCCGAATTTCGTTTGTAAATTTTAATAATTTCGACTCGTTTTTGGATCGTATACCTTTCCATCATGAAATGGCAAACCTTACTGAAGAGAAATGTCAAAAGAGCGGCGAGAAATATGGCGTCGTTTGCTGTCCCTGTCGCTCAACTTTTGTAGCGTCCCTGTTGAAAAACCCGATATGTACGAGTGTTATAGAAGGGGAAGAAAGAGAGTGATAGAAAAGATTTTGGATGTAGGGGAGACTTAACTCCATGGGTGGTGTCCGAACTAACTTCGGGGAATCACTTGTTCTTGTGTTCGTTAAAGTTGAAGAAATTGAAGATGGCGCATACTTTTAGGTACAACACCGACCTTTTTTTTAGATTTTTTTAAATAAATTTTAAATGGATTTTGGATGGGATTCAACGCGCAACCTTCCACTCAAGAGACGAACACATTACCACTACTTCGCGGCCAGATGATATTGAGTTGTTCATAAATAACTTAGTTACTCGAAAATCGGGAGGGCTAGATCTAATCAGGAATATCTACATTAAGGAGCTACCTAAAACCGGTATTAAAATGTTGACATGTGTTATGACCGCTTGTCTTAAATTTCAACATTTTCCACTTACGTGGAAGCTTGCAAAAGTGACACCGATATTAAAGGCGGGCAAGCCCCCAGATGATCCAAATAATTACCGACCAATCAGTATACTTAGTAATTTGGGCAAAATTTATGCGAGGATTCTTAAAGAAAAAATCATTAAATATGCTGAAGGCAACCAGATTTTTCCCGATGAACAACTTGAGTTTAGGCGCTTTCATAGCACTTCCCATCAAGTAATGAGGATTTGCAATAAAGTAAGAAGTAATCGGTTAGTAGGAAAGTCAACTTAAGGCTTTCGACTCAGTTTGGCATAATGTTCTGATCTTCAATATGACCAACCTCGATTTCCCATCTTATCTGTGCAATATAGTTCTAAGTTTTCTGTCTGATCGATCTTTTGAAGTGCATGTCAACAGTGGTGTGTCTAATATAAATCAATAAAAGTCAGACATACCTCAGGGCTCAGTCTTGGGACCTATACTTTACAACCTGTACAAGTCCGATTTTCCTGAGTTACCGGGCTGCAAGCAGTTTTTTTTGCTGATGATACGGCTGTATTTTCATCTTATGAGTTTGCTCTTAATCGTAAGAAATCTTTTTCACTCGGAAAAGAGAACCCTGTTTTCTTCCTTCATATGTCTTACGGGTAGATGGGGTTAATCTGGAGTTTAAAAATTTCGTTAAAAACCTGGGTATTTACCTTTACCTTACATTTGATGGTAAGGTGTTGTAGAACGTGGGTAGACTCTGATTGGCTTTAACTTGGCAATGCCCAGTGTTGTAACTCTGACTACACATCAAGTGCTTATTTTTTACCTCCAAGTGGTAACCATCGGGTACTGGTCTCATCAAACCGGATTTGACTTGCTAAACGATAAGCGCGAGTGTTGATAACACGACGAAAAACAGCAACAATATAAAAACCCAGGTCAGAATGGCACGGAATGAATACCCGACCTGCTGTCCCAGGCGAACCTAGACAAGCTGCTTCGACATATTCGGACAACAGGTTGTCTAGCAATTTCAAGGGTTAGTCATGCCGGTTGAACAGAGCTGGTGGCGGATGAACCGAAAGGCCAAGGCAGCGCTCAATCCCGTAGTGGATACTAATGGCCCCGTTTCCTAGGGGTTTCTAATAAATTGGAACTGGCCCTCCAGGTTGGGGGTTGTGCTTTGGGTTAACTACCCAACCATGAAAAAATCTTACGGCTACGAAGCAACCAATAGCCTCGCAAAGGACTGATTTTATTGTCGACGACACGGCTAAACGAAAAAAGGACAACGACATTCGTATCTGCACCTGGAATGTGAGAACATTAAACAGAAGAGGTGAAGCGAATAACTAGCGGAAGCCCTAAACTGCTTCCAAGCAGACATTACTGCCATCCAGGAAATACAATGAGATGGGCCGGGGAAAAAGAGGATACAAAATCGTGACATCTACTACGGACCGTGTTATAGTGAGCAGAAACAGCGATTATTCGGATGCGGATTTGTTATGAGTGCCAGACTTAGGCAAGAAGTCTGATGTTTCCAAGACATTAGCGAACGCATTGTAACGATCCGCATCAAGGCCAAATTCGCCAACATTAGCCTTATATGCGCTCACGCCCCAATGGAGGAAAAAGATGATATAGCTAAGGACTGCTTCTATGAGCTCCTTGACAAAACCTATGAGCGCCTACCGAAGTACGATGTTAAAATCGTGCTAGGCGATTTTAGCACAAAGGTAGGAAGAGAAGACATCTTAAGGAGTATTGTCGGAAAACATAGCCTCCACGACAACACGTCTGGTAACGGACTTAGGCTAATTGACTTCGCTACGGAACGAAATGCCACAATAGTCAGCACACGGTTTCCTCACCTCGATATCCATAAGGGGACATGGCAGTCTATAGATCAACGAACGATCAATCAAATTAATCACATAGCGATAGAAAAGAGTCACGCATTCAGTATTTTGGATGTCCGAACATTGCGAGCAGCTAACATCGACTCGGACCACTACCTTGTTGCAGCCAAGGTTAGAATGTGGGTATCCACTACGCCACAACAATTCAGAAATACTGTAAGAAAATTTAATGTCGAAAGACTGCAGTCGCAAGAGACCGCCAAGACCTTCGCGCAAAGCGTATCCCTAAACCTCTCGATTAACTACATACCACCAGCATCGAATGCCGAAGAACTGTGGCAAGAATGCCAACAAGCCATTAGATCAGCCGCAACTGATGTGCTAGGTTTCTCGCACCCACCAGCAAGAAACCCCTGGTTTGATGAGGAATACCAACAGATGCTCGCAGCCAAGAACGAGGCCTTCAAGGGAAGAACACTGGCTTTTTAAAAAGAATAAAAAAGAGCAAGAAAAGCGCGTGATCGAGGATATAGAGAGGTGCCACTCCAGGAAAGATGTTCGCAAGTTTTACCAAAGTGTAAAACGTCAAAGCCAAGGATACATGGCTCGAACAGAATCCTGTCGAGTTGAACAGGGAAGTATCGTAGTTGAGACACAGTCGATGCTGAAGCTATGGAAGAACCACTTCTGGTCGGAAAAAAGTATGCCTGAAGAATTGAACCTCAGCATCGTTTGCCTGATCCACAAAAAAGGAGAAGTCTCCTCAACATCGCCTGAAACCGTTTACCAATAACCTGATCGGCCCTTATCATTGTGGTTTTAGGCCAGTAAAGGCCACAACCGATCAAATCTTCACACTTCGGCAGATCCTGGAAAAACCCCAAGAAGTCCAAATCGATACCCATAACTATTCATCGATTCTTCAATCTGATTCTTGAGAGGACTGTGCAAAATTCACGAGCTGTACAACTACTAGCATACGCCGACGATATTGACATCATTGGTCGGACCCAACGTGATGTCATAGCCACGTTTTCTTAACCTACTACCGCTAGACCTGTTCATGCCAGAATCTGCAGCAAAAAGTGCTCAAAGAGTAAGCCAGCTCAACTGCTGGAAAATTAACTAAAAAAGACAGTTGTATCTTTTGACTACAAGCTGCCTCTGACTGTCTAAGACCATTCTCTTGCATCTTTCCAAATAGAGAAGTGTGGAAGAGGAACGAACAGTGCACCCAAACCATATATATTAATACGGATGGTTCGAAAATAGACGAAGGCGTTGGAGCTTGTTTTCAGAAACACTAAGACTAAACAGCACATTACGTCTCCCTGAGCACATCAGGGTCTTCCAGGCTGAGATATTGGCAGTAGCAGAGGCAGCCAAAGTGACCTTAATGCTGCAATAAAAATAGTTTTTGCTCTGCTGTCGAAATAAAATCTTAACTTGTGAAGCGTTATCGTAAAGAGCTAAAAGTTCTTGGCGTTCAACATAATGTTAAGCTCTTCTTTGTCCCAGGACACAGAGGCATACAGGGCCATGAAATTGGTGATGACCTGGCGAGAAAAGGAACAGCTTCCAGTATTATTCAAGCAAGCCAGTCTGCCAAGCCGTTACTATTTGACCACAAATCACGGTTAGAGCAGTACACACTGAACATTGCCAAAAACAGGCGGAATCCCTGAGTGTGACGAAGAGAGAACCCATAAACTACTTCAAAGAAACAGCAAATATGTTACGATGCTAGGGATACTAACTGGATACAACTTGTTTAAAAGCCACAAACTGAAAATGAATGATGACGACATTTGTAGAGGCTACGGTGATGAAGAAGTATACGAGGATACGGAAAAAGACATCGGTGTTCTTATCTGCACCTGGAATGCGAGCACATTAAACGGGAGAGGTTCAGGCGAACAACTAGCAGAATCCCTAAACTGCTACAAAGCAGACATTACTGCCATCCAGATGATGAAAAATATTGACATCTTCCACGAACATTGTTATAATGAGGAGAAACAGTGACTATTCGGATGCTGATTTTTTATAAGTACCAGATTGAGGCAAGAAGTCTTATGTTTCCAAGAAACTAAAGCCCGCACCAAGGCAAAATTCACCAACATAAGCCTAATATGCGAGCTCCTTGAGAAAATATATAAGTGACTACTGAAATACGATGTTAAAATCGTGCTGGGAGACTTTCACGCAAAGGTAGGAACAGAAGACATCTTTAGCAATATTAGCGGAAAACATAGTTAAGGCTAATCAACTTCGCTACGGCACGAACTGCCACTATAGCAAGCAAACGGTTGCCTCACCTCGATATCATTACAAGGAGCTAACATCGACTCGGACCACTACCTTGTTGCACGTAAGGTAAGAATGCGGATATTCACCACGCCACAACAATCCAGAAATACTGAAAAAAAAAATGTAACGTCGAAGTCTGCAATCGCAAGAGACCGCCAAGACATTCGCGCAACGCCTATCCCTTAACCTCTCGATTAACACCATACCACCAGCATCGAATATCGAAGACCAATGGCACCGATGCCAACAAGCCTTTTCAGCTGCTACTGATGTGCTAGGTATCTCGCGGCCACGTTCAAGAAACCCCAGTTTTAATGAGGAATGCCGACAGATGCTCGCAACCAAGAACGTTTATTCCTTTTATTGAAAACCAACTGACCCAACAGATCTCACGGACTTTGACAACTTACTCTTACGACTTCGACCAATATGTTCGAAACGACTTGCGATGACAGACCTCGACAGACCCATATGAAAGATTCAAGAAGAATCGGGTCGACAACCCTTCCCAACCAAACAAGATGAATGGACAGAACGAACAGCGAAGACAACACGCACTCCCATGTATCGACAAAACGCAATACCGAGACGAACAGACCTTGAAACGGGTGAACGATGTTTAGGTGTTACAGGACGATATACTCCAACAACCCTACAACAACAAACAAACAGAACACGAGTAGAAAACGACCAAGAGACAGACGACATACATGCGATGCTATTTAGTGTTGCTGGTGGGAACCAGCTAGAAGTCATGTTAGTCTTGGCGGAAATGATGAAAACCATGATGGTGACCTTTCAGGAAAATCTGAAGATCATCAGACTAAGATTTCGACGCTGGAACTCTCTGTAGCAGCATCAAGAAAGTCACCATTACCGAACGGACGACAAGACCAGACAAGAAGACAAGATCTAATACAACACTCACAACGATTTTACGAAGACGCACCAAAAAATAATGTTAGGCCTGAAGAGTTCTACCCACAAGAGACCGGCAAAGAGCAAATATGCTAATCCACAAGTGGGGGGTTAAGTTTGAAGCAAAGTCTATGTCAGTAGAAAGCTTTCTGTTTAATGTAGAAACTCTGCAAAGAGAAGTGTGTTAACTAGTACCAAAGAGTACAGAACTACATAGAGTACGCATCACAGCTAAACAGTTTGTAGCCGCTTCAGACCCAGGCGGTAATTGCCAAGGGTAAAATTTCTTCGATCGTATGTGTCGGCTATGCAGTAGGTAGGAATGTGAACACTGATGTATCAATATCAGTATTGATTGTTCGTTGTATGAGATGTGCACTCTATTTTAGTTATATACTCTTGCTAGAATGCAGGTCTTCTCTCAGTTTCACAAAATTTTCACAGGTAGTACGGAAAAGTAGTACTGGTAATACCTGAAAGAGAACTGGCAAGATGAGGGTCTAAATTACCACGATCTGAAATAAGAATTAAAAGGGCAATATGCACAAAATAAGAGAGAAAACAAAATACTTCGACTAATAATGGATAGGTGACAGCAATCCCATGAAAACCTTGACGAGTTTTACAGTGACATACGAGGCTTAACATTACAAATGACGGCAAGCAGTGCATATTCTGCGACATTATTTCAAAGGCAGGGTAGCGACACTAATCTAGGTACATCCACGAGTTATGTTAACAGTGCAGACAGACAGAAACCACTTTGCCGCCAGAGAAACCCACCAATTATTCATCGATTTTAAGGCCGCATACGACAGCATTTAGACGAACTATACAGAGCCATGTCTAGTTTTTGTATACCGCCCCAACTCGTCCGTTTGTGTAGGATGACGATGGAGAATTCTCGCTGCACTATCAGGGTCGAAAACGACCTCACCGACACATTCGTTACCAAAAAAGATTTAGGCAAACGATACCCTGTCATGTGACTTCTTCAATTTGATTCTTAAGTGGATTGTGTAAAACTCTGGAGCACAATTTTCAAAAAATCGGCGCTACTATCTAGCATATGCCGACTTTATTGACATCATTGACAGTACTCAACGTAGTGTCATAGCCACGTTTGCTAGTATAGAGAATAAGCGCAAAAGTTGGTTTGGCGGTAAATGAGGTTAAGACTAAGTATATCCTGCCAACAGGAAAGGACACACAACATCGACTAATTGGACAGAATGTCATCATTAGGAGATATTACTTTGAGGTAGTTCGGGACTTGGTCTACCTCGGTTCCGCAATCAACTCTGACAACAACATCTTGTCAGAAATTATACGAATATTTGCTCTTGCCAACCGCTGTTCCTTCAGGCTAACAAGGCAATCTAGCAATAAAGCCTTCATTCGAACTACTAAGGAGATCATATGTTAGACCCTTTACATCCCGGTCCTGCTCTATCAAAAGTGGATGAAGAAATCCTTGGTCGATTCGAGAGAAAAATTCTTCAAAAAATTTCCCGTTTGCGTTAACGGGCTATAAAGGGGAATATTCAAAACTATACGAGCTGTATAGCGACATGCCCCTGATCAGGAAAATTAAATTGGACTTTTAAGGTGGCTAGGACATGCAGAACGAATGGACAGCCGATGGCTTCAGTCGTCAGTGCTGTTATGTCAGTATTTCAATGCATTCAAGTGCGAAATACTGTGATTTCAATGTCAATGTCAACGAATGGACACGAATATTCCGGGTTGCAGAGTCTTCGATTCCCAGCCAAACGTAGGATGCAGTAGAGGAACACCTCGCCTTAAGTGTCGCCGACAAGTACAAACCGACCTCAACCGACCTGTAGAGGGCAACTGGAGGTAGATAGCTAAGAACCGGGCTAATTGGAGAGGCATGTTGGTTAAGGCCCAAGTTTATTCCAGACTATATTGCCACTTTAATAAATAAGTCACGAATCTATCCGAAATCCCTCTCTAAAATCTTTTCAGGTTTGCAACAACATCTGTATGGGAGGAAAGGGGCCAACAAAAATGGGCAGTAAGGGGATAACGAAGGAACCATCCACACACGTGGACCCCCAACGTGCATCACAAAGGGTCTATATCAACCGACAACCACCAACCTAACATGTCGTGATTAATTACACTGAATTAGCAAAACTCTTTGTATTCTCTAGATATTAGTTTAATAATCCGCTTCTAAAGAAGTCTTAAAATTTATATTAGTCTTTATAAAGTAAAAAAAAACGTGGGTAAGTTTCCAGAGTAACCTCTCGATAAATATATTGTCTGCATTCTTCGTGATAATATTTAATAAACCAAATTCACAGAATTCTTTGCTGCCACCAAAATAATTCTCAATTTTGATTGATCGCACCGGTTTCAAAATTGTTTTTTTCCATTTGTTTAAACACATGATTCGCAACATAGAAAACTAACTATTGGCTGCGATAAACAAGTAAAAGTACTTCTCCAGGTAGATTTATTTAAACTCCACATTTAAGTGTGTTTGTTATTTTATTATTTTGCGTAACGGAAATAAACAATAATATTGTCACAAAAAGATTACTATCAGAATAAAATGTAATCAACCGTCAGCTTCTGCGTCAGCGATTTATACTTTTAATACATACATACAATAATTTATATATTACAATCAATGTTAGTGTGTTTATTTGTTGGTTTTGTTTAAAACTAATCAACTAATTTAAATTTTTGATGACATAATTCACAATTAATGCGAAAATTGCAAAACTAATGATCGCTATTAAGTTTGAGTATATCGAGTGCCAATTGCAGTAGCTGTCCGAATTGGAATTTTTATTTGTATTGTTGCTGTTTTCGTGTTTGGAATTATCATTAAAATCTACTTCATCAGTGAGCGGTCCGCCGGGAGCACTGCTGCAATTGATGTTGTGGGTGATTTGGTCGTTACCACTGAAACCGGCGCCAGTACTTGAACCTGTATGGTTTTGACTTCCACTTGTAGCCTGCAGAAGCTGTTGTTGCTTTTGTAATCGTGCGTTGATTTCATTACATATTTCGGGGAACAGCTCACGAAAATTGGAATTCTTCAAGTTGTATGCTAGTGACTTTTTGGCGTATTGTTGCTTTTCGTACAGCGTACTCTCAGTTGAGCCAAGTGTTGGGGTGCTTTCCATCTAAATATTGAGTTGACGTAGACATTGTCAATTGAGAAGTAAGAAAGAACTCACCATAAAGCTCAAAAGTCCGGTCAGAATTGTACCAACAGACCAGGTCGGATTCCATGTATCCGGATGGAAATCTATTTTAAAATAAATAAACAGACAAAAACTAGAATACGTCTGTGTGTTGCTTTATTTTTTTTTTTTTAGTTACCTGAAATACTTAGACAGAGTCGTGTGTTAGTTTTGAAACGACCATTGGGTGTCAGCATGTAAATTGAGGGTGGTTTGAATGGAAATTCTCGGGGGAATACTAGCGTTCCATGATAGTATCCGCCTTGATATGGTGAATCCTCGGGGCCTTTGACCACGTAGTGCCATTCTAGGAGATTTGATGGTAATGGTTCAGCTGTAATGTAGGGAACTGGATCACGTTTCAGACGCATATAGTCTTGAGTCATGCGTGACATAGCTGTTGGTTTACGATTTGTCATTTTTGTTGTTGTTGTAAGCCGTTAGTTGTGAGTTTTTAGATATTTATTTCACGAAGGCTGAAACAAAAGAATGATAGGTAAGCTATGTATTAACTTTGTTTTACACAGTATTAATTTATAAAATTTATTTACTTTATGTTGTACTCGTATTAGCTCACATACATTATGACGGAATATTCTATAAACTAAAACTTTGTCTCAAACTTTTGAAGTCTCTGTACATTTTTTTCTTCCTCATTGTGGAAGAGTTATCATGGCTTCAACCACCGTGTGAATAAAGTGAATCATAATATCGAACATCATGCAAGAAACTGACGTCTTTAAAAGCTGAAAACTAACTGTGGCAAGGACAGTTCCACTTGCAAAACGCAGAGATATGCGATGAGAGACTACGACGAATCGAGGAAATTCGATCGAATTCGAAGCCGTCCACGAAAATGTTTGGTTAATAGTGAAGCAAGATACACCATATATACAGAGCAATACCTTCCAAAAGGTCAAGAAAATATATGAAAACCTCAAGGCAAAGACGGAATTTTAAGAGTTCGCGGCACCATTAGGAACCATTTAGAGCTCGACTAGCAGAAATAGTCAAACACAGAGACTTCGTAAGCTTAAACTTAACATTGACAGAGTAGTTTCATGGAAGTTTGGAAATACACGAGACTAAGGAAATACACGAGTATCGAAAAAAAAATGTTGATGGACCAATTGCGCAATTTGACTGAATTTTACGAAGAAACACATATGTCTTACTTAGTTCCTTAAGTGGCGCCACAGTCCGCAATGTACCTGGGCCTCAACTAACATGCCTCTCCAATTAGACCGGTTCTTATCTATTAGCTAACTGCCTCCAGTTGCGCACTCCAAGTTGGTTGATGTCGGTTTCTACTTGTGCGCGCCACTAAGGCGAGGTCTTCCTCTTCTGCGTCCGACGTCTGGCTGGGAATCGAAGACTCTGCGAGCCGGAGTATTGGTGTCCATTCGTTCTACATGCCCTAGCCATCTTAAACGTGCAATACAGAGTTTTTTGATCAGAGGCATGTCGCTGTACAGCTCGTATATTTCTTGGTTGAATCATCGGCTCCATAGCCCGTCAACGCAAACGGACCGAAGATTTTTCGAAGAATTTTCCTCTCAAATCGACCAACGATTTCTTCATCCGCTTTTGAGACGGTCCATGCTTCAGCGCCGTATAGCAGGACTGCGATGATCAGCATCTTATACAGGATCTCCTTAGTAGTTAGAGTGAGAGCTTTACTACTGAATTGTCTTCTTAGTCCGAAGAAACAGCGGTTGGCAAGAGTAATTCTTCGTTTAATTTCTAACGAGATGTTGTTGTCAGAGTTAATAGCGGAGCCGAGATAGACAAAGTCCCGTACTTCCTCAAAGTTCTCTTGTCAATTGCGACGTTCTTTGCAATTCGTCGATGTTGTATGTATCGTGTTGACAGCATATACTTCGTCTTGCCCTCATTTACTGCTAAACCCAATTTTGCCGCTTCCTTCTCTATACTAGCTGGCTATGACATCACGTTGGGTCCTACCAATGATGTCAATATCGTCGGCGTGTGCTAGTAGTTGTACAGATTTTTGGAAAATTGTGCCTCTGGTGTTGCTCGTGAGTTTTGCACAATCCTCTCAAGAATCAAATGAAAGAAGTCGCATGAGAGCGCATCGCCGTGCCTAAATCCATTTTTGATATCGAAGGTGTCGGTGAGGTCGTTTTCGACCCTGATGGAGCAGCGAGAATTCTGCATCGTCATCCTACACAAACGGACGAGTTTGGGCTTTATACAGAACTAAACATGGCTCTGTATAGTTCGTCTTTATAAATGCTGTCAGAAGCGGCTTTGAAATCGCTGAATAGGTAGTGGGTTTCGATTTGGACTTCATGGGATTTTCCAGGATCTACCGAAATGTGAAAATTTGATTGGCTTTGGACTTTTCTACTATAAAACCACACTTGGACCGATCAGGTTGTTGGTAAACGGTTTCAGGTTTTCACATATTATGGCAGGTAGGATCTTGTAGGTGATGTTGGAGGGACTAATGCCTCTGTAGTTGGCGCAGTTTTGAGGAATATTTTCATACGAACAGATTTGGTTTATGAGTTTTTGGAAGCCATCTCCGCCGGCTTTATAAAGCTCAGCGGGGAGGCCGTCATATCCGGCAGCCTTATTAATCTTGAGATTAGATATGGCTGTCCTCACTTCGCTCAGGTCGGGCGGTTGGCAATTTTCGCTGTTGTTGCCACTTTTGAATGGTTCGTTCTGCCTGACAGCGGAATGTTGTTCGTCATCGTCGTTTAACAGTCTGCAGAAGTGGCTCTTTCATATCCTCAGCATCGACTGTGTCTCAACTACGATATTTCCTTGTTTATCTCGACAGGATTCTGTTCGAGCCTTGTATCCTTGGCTTTGACGTTTTACACTTATGTAAAACATGCGAGCATCGTTCCTGGAATGGCACCTCCCTATATCCTTGAGCGCGCCCTTTTCTTCCTCTTTTTTCTTTCTTCTGAAAATCCGGTGCTCTCCTCTTCTTCACTGCTTATAGAGCTCAATGGCAGCTCTCGTCTTCACCTGCAGAGCCTTTTAGAGCTCGTTCTTGACTGCGAGCATCTATCGGCATTCCCCATCAAAGCAAGGGTTTCTTGCTGATGGGCGCGTAGGATGTATTTTCCTTCAATACTGCTAAGCTATATCATATTTTCCTTCGTCGGGACTATTATAATAATAATTTATGGCGCAACAAGCTCGTTAGTACCAAGGGCCTAGCTTTTTTCTAGTACCGGCGAATTTAAGATAAGCTTTCCTTGAAAATTGATACTATTCGGATGATTTGTCAATTTATTTGTCAGACCCAGACCATTTGCGTGGCAGTTCGTCGCACTAAGCATCGCGCCACTGAGCCGAACACCGTCGGGACCTGACCACATATAAAGCCTATGTTAGCGACTTTGGCCATAATGCGGATTGCTACAATTCGAAATAATATCAATGCATATTGATAAAATGCTTAAGACAGGGCAGCCTAAAAGGTCACCTTCAGCAACAACAATTAAGAACATTGAAAGAGTTAGCAGCATTGAGCAACATCGACAAAGATGAAAGGTAAGTAGTTGGAGGTGGCAGTTTATCATGTACCCAAGTAGCATTGATATGCCTTTTTGTTAGCACTACTCGGGTGATGATTATTGAGGATATGATCCAAGCGGTATCTAGATCTAGCATGTGGGGTTTAGAAAACTCTTATGTCATGTATCCTTTGAGTCTAATGGTCTAATGATGGATATGAGTCTTCATAGTACCGGACATTTGCAGTTGAAGTTGGAGAGGTTTTCTCTCTCTTTGCGCTCCCGCAACTGCGGCATTGGGTTGTATGGGATATATCGGTTGGCAGCATGGTCTCCGATTGGCCAGTACGCCATAACTTTCGCCGTAGTTCTTGCGATATCTTGGCGGGTTCTATTCAGTAGGTCGTTTGTTCTGTTCTTGTCATACGTAGGCCATATCTTCCCGGATATGACGAAATATGTTAACTTTTACATTTGGAGTTGGCCTTCTGCAGAATGTTTGAAAGGATTCGTCCCTTAACCGCATCTAGCTGAGCCTTGCTTGGACAGGTCAGCTGCGTGATCGTTTTCCTCAAGATCACTTTGCCCTGGGACCTAGAGAAGTGTGGCTCTGAAGCATTCGCCTAGGCGGGCAATTTCGTTCCGGCATTCCTGTACCAGCTTGAAGGA
The DNA here is from genome assembly GCA_949824845.1 of Rhingia rostrata. Lineage (NCBI taxonomy): Eukaryota > Metazoa > Arthropoda > Insecta > Diptera > Syrphidae > Rhingia > Rhingia rostrata. The sequence goes on from OX463759.1 coordinate 16,043,295, forward strand.
TATGGTAGCGGAGGTGATGACCTTAATGGCAGCTTGACTATCTTTGAGGATAGAAATATTTAGCTTTTCCTTAAAATCGCGCTCCAGTTGCGTGCAAGCCTCTCGGAGAGCCAGTAGTTCCGCCTGGAAATCACTGGAAAATCCGGTAGGCAGTGTGATACTGATATTTTCGGTAATTTAACGTAGACACCAGACGCGTACATCCGTAGGTGTAGACAAACGTGTCGAAATCCCTTATTACTTCGTTTTCTTCTACTGCGCTCTAGTAGAAGAACACACGTGGAAGCCTTTCTTAAAGCTTAGTATGAGTGTGATGTAATCAGTTGGAAACGTTACCATGCAATTTGGTAACGAGTCGACGACACTACTATGGCCATAAGGCCTTGCAGTCCAGCGCTCTGACTCGTTGAGTCTTAATGCGATAGATGATAGTGCACTTGACTATGAAAACTCTCGATTCTGAGTCACGAAATCTATTCGAGCACGGAAAACTGAACCCATTAAGATGCCATCATTGGAAACGTTTCTAGAGTTTCTAAAGAGTGGATACCAACGTCTTAGCACCCGGGAGGCCAAATCAGTACAAAAGTGCAGATGACTTTAAACACACCGTGTGTTATTTTTACATCGACTCTCAAGGAATGTAGTTTGCTATTTTAAATGAGAACATAACATATATTTCTGCCGCAAGTTCATGGGCTGGACTCTGAAAGAATGCACCTACCAAGTGCGGACAGCGAGACTTTGTAGACATTTTTTGGACATGATAAACAAACTTCCCGCGTGAGCAAATATCGGGTTTTTCAACAAGGACGCTACAAAAGTTGAGCGATAGGGGCAGCAAACGACGCCATATTTCTTGCCGCTCTTTTGACATTTCTCTTCAGTAAGGTTTGCCATTTTATGATAGAAAGATATACGATCCAACAACGAGTTGAAATTAATAAAATTAACAACCGAAAATGGGAATCAGTGGCCTCAACGTTAAGAGCGCTACGTCCAATTTATGGTCGTCATAATCATCCTAGCAGATTGTTCGTGAATTTGGCTGAGCAACAACTTGAAAATGATTCGGATTTTCATCGAAAAATCATCTTCAACGATGAGGCTCATTTCTGGCTGTATAGCTTCGTCAATAAACAAAATATGCGGTATTGGTCAGGCAGCAATCCACACGCACTCCATGAGTCATCATTGCATCCCGAAAAAATTACGGTTTGGTGTGGTTTATGGGCCGTACTTCTTCCGTCGTGATGATCAAGACCGGCACGTTACTGTGAATGGCAATCGCTACCGTTCAATGATAAAAGAATACTTTTGGCCCCAATTGGATGATATGGACTTGGAGGACATGTGGTTGCAACAGGACGGCGCCAAAAGCCACACAGCGAATGCCACAATCAATTTATTGGAAACCAAGTTTGGAGAAAGTGTTATCTCACGATAACAAGTGTTATCTCACCAGTCGCTTGGCTGCCTCGGTCGTGCGATTTGACGCCGTTAGACTATTTCCTGTGGGGCTACGTCAAGTCTATGGACTATGCCAACAAGCCAGCGACGATTGATGAATTTCGTACGAATATCGAACGTGAAATTGCATTAGTATTGGCCGATTTATGCTTGAAAACCGTCGAAAATTGGGTTCAGCGTCTGGACTTCTACAAGCGTGCCCGTGGTGGCCATGCAAAAGAAATCGAACTCCATCCATAATGGCATCGAACGTACTTTCACAGGAATAAAGAATTTCATTAAACCGTTTTTGTTTCATTAAAAAAAACGTTTGTAGCGCTCTTATTGAAAAACCCTTTATAATTGCAAGTTCTGCAATAAGAAAAAACACCACTGTCCATAACAAAAACAAATTTTTGACGCAACAGGCGCTTTAGTACCTTTCTCGCAACCGTTTATGTATGCGTGTGTACTTCTTGCGAGATTGCGGAACCTCCTGTTAAATGCCGCCACCGAACCACAAATTTGAGACAAGCTATTCTTGAAAATTGTAACTACAGTGAAATATCATTTAGGTGTTGCTACGGCTACGAAACCAGACCTTCTGCGTGTAGTTCATCGCACATTGCATCGCACCAATGAGCCTGTATTTTTTTTTCTATTCTCGATTGCATTTGGAAAAATTATAGAGACGACAGACAGAAAATCCTCGTTCTGATGTTCAAATTCAATTTAATCATAGTCATCAGAGCCAAAATATACTGCTTGCTATAGCAGTTGTGGGCACGCGGAGTAAATGAAAACAGTAAAGACACTAAACTTCGAGCACTTCATGGGAGACAACAACGCAACATTCTAGAGCTTACATTCTTCCCGAGTTACTCCTCCAACTTCAAAGTTTTAAATTGGTCTTCCTTCATATAATAAGCTCTTGATTTGCTCTTGTTAACAAGAAATTTACCAGATGAAGTAGCGAGTCATATGAGGTATGACCACTTTGAAAATATCAAACTAGCTGATCCAACGTTGAAAATTCCTGGGGAATCGATCTTATCATAGGAGCTGACATTTATGGAGACATTGAAATGAGGATTACGGAATGCTCTAAAAGGCATCAACTTCAACTAATGACAAATTCAAAATAAATGGTCTGATCGTTCAAGCGGTTTTAGATAAATAACTCGAAAAATGTTGGGACATTGAAGAATCTCGCGTCAAGACCACCATTACGCAAGTGATCAATAATGTCGAGATTTTTACCACAATTTTCATTTTCGTGAAAATGATGGCAGATACGTAGTAAGATTTATTTTCAAAAGGAACAAGATAATTCAAGAACAGCATAGCTAGACTACGACATCTTCAGAGGTCGTTCAGTACCAACAAGATCCTGTAGGCTTGTTATATAAAAGTGATGAATGAGTTCCTACAAATAGGGCATATGATAGAAGCGCCCAGCGTGGATAAGCTCAACAATTGTGGTTATGTGTCTGCCTATTGAGTGGAAGGTTGCGCGTTCAATCCCAGCCAAAATATATGTAACTTAAATTCACAAAAAATAAAAAAGGTAAAATTTAACTTAAAGTATGCACCATCTTGAAATTTCTTCGAATTTAACGAACACAAGAAACAGTGACTCGCCGAATTTATTTCGGACAGCAGCCATGGAGTAATTCTCCATTACATCCAAAATCTTTCCTATCACTGTCTTTCTTCCTCTTCTATAAAGCGCTCGTACTGTGGTAAAACATTTTAAATGGTATTCACAACCCTTAGCCTGGCAGTACAGACAGACTAAATTGTGTGTAGTATTTGATGGATCAGCAAAAACTGGAGTAAGACTGAATCAATTAATGATGGTGGAGCCTAAGTTCCAATCGGATATTACAACAATTCTAATGCACTCGGGGGAGAACTCACAAGTACGTCTTCACCACAAACATTGAGAAGATGTTTGAGAAAACAGATACAAGATAATAGCGACCATCAAGATTCAAATAATCAGCGCTTCTTACGGCAAAGCTGAGTTGTACATTTTTACTGCAGTACCTGCCAAGTAGCCAGTACATTGTACTCGTACTTCTACTTGAAAAAAAAGTACAATGAACTTGAAACTTAAAATAATAAAGTACAAGTACTTTTTTAAGTACTTTATTCTAAGTACATTTACTGGGTACTGTAATACTGGTCAGTACATTTTGAACCACTTTTCAAGTATCGGGTGTTATTTTAGAGGTATAGAACTTCCAATTGAAATAAAACACAAGAAAGTCGATTTTATTGGAAGGATAATTTTATGCCATGAATGTTTAAATATGATTTCGGGCATGTGGCCGCCGCGGCTGGTAATAAAGCCAAGTGTAGAAGTCCAATTTTCAACCACTTTTTCGAGCATTTGGGGTCGTATAGTGGCAATAACGCCTAACGTTTCTGGTTTGTTGGCGTAGAAGATCGACTTAACGTATCCCCAAAGAAAATAATTCAATGGTAACAAATCACACGATCTTGGTGGCCAATTGACAGGTCCATTCCGCAAAATTATGCGGTCATCGAATGTTTCCTTCAATAAATCGATTGTGACGTGCGCTGTGTAGGATGCAGGGCCGTCTTGTTGGAACCACATCTCCTCCATATTCATGCCATCCAATTCGGGAACAAAATAGTCGGTTATCATGGCTCAATACTGGTCTCCATTAAGGGTAACTGACTCTCCAGCATCATTTCGGAAGAAGTATAACCCAATGACTCCACCAGCCCATAGGGCACACCAAACAGCCAGTTTTGGTGGATGAAATGGCGTCTCAAGGGTCTCATTTGGATTCTCTTCACCAATTTTGCGAAATTTTGCTTTGTCTCGCGGTTTTAATTCTTGCACAAGCTCGATCTTATAACGTCGCAAGCCAAGATATTTGAGCAAAATCTTCCATAAAGTTGATGGACAAGGGTGGAATTGCTGTACATGGTGGCGAATCGATTCATTCGGGTCCTCTTCAACACTTTGCTCTACATCGGCAATTGTTTCTTCGGCGCGTACTATTCGACGTCTTTGCGGATGCGTATTATCACATGGAGTAAACGTTGTGCGAAAATGATTCATGGTTAACCGAATTAATTGCTCTGATGAACGATTATGTCGACCATAAAATAGACAGAGCTTGCGGTTAACTTCGCGAACTGAACCATTATTTTCGAAATGAATTTGCACGATTTGCAAGCGTTGTTCATTTGTCAACCTGTTCATGATGAAATGGCAAACTGAACATAAATGACATCAGAGTGGCCCGATTTGAACACAAAAGTCAGTTGTATCTCGAAAAACCAACCTCTAAAAAAAAACACCCGTTACAATTCCTTGATTTGTCTATAATGTGATATGACAACCAAAAACCAAACACCACATCGCCTACATAACGTATGACCGCTTAGCTTAGTATATTAACATCCAGGGATTAACTAAAAACTTCAATGAACTAGAAATATTAGCAGACAGTCAACAGTACGAGTTTATGATTTTATCCGAAACGCACCTTATTGAACAAAAAGTAAAAGACAAACCAGTAAAGATAAAAATTGAAGGACACACTGAATTCTCTTGTTTTTCGAACTCGGCGTATACTGGAGATACCACAATCTATGTAAAGAACAGGTGGAAAGTAACTAAGGTGTTAGAAAAGTCAGTTGACTACAAAAGATGACTGTTGGCATGCCAATGTAAATGCAGCGATATGGAAGTAGTCATAGCGGGTGTGTATAAAGCACCAAACAGTTCCGAAAGAGAATTTTGTGACTTTCTGAAAGAGGGCTTTGAAAAGCTGACTGAAACACAGACACACATATTGATTGCTGGAGATATTCACATAGATTGGAGCTAGAATCATTCTTATAAGCGAGAGATAGAAGGAATACTAAATGATAACTGTTTATCTCACAAAAAAAAACAGAGTTTACAAGAATTACTGCAACTTCAAAAAGTATAATTGGTTATGTAACTTCGAACCACAATCTTACAGTTTGTACAAATGTTAATAATAAGATCTCAGATCACGAAAGTATCGACTTACTTATTAGCAACACAAAAACCCTTAACGTTAAGCATGACAAGATAGAAGTATACAGATACAGGAAAGACTTATTTACACATAAATTAAGAGAAATAATATCGATATCTTTCTAGAAAATACTGCAAAATTTTTCACTACGAGTAAAAACAACAAAACGGATAATAAAACAAATAAATGGTACAATAATGATTTTAAGGTTTTAAAAATGAAAGTAAAAGTAAAATATGAATTTGCTAAACAGTACAATAGCACTGAGAACTGGAATGAATATAAAATAATAAGGGACCTGCATAAAGTGAACATAAGAAACGCAAAAAATCGCTACATAAAACACAAACAGACACACAAATGGACAAAAAGTGATGTGGAGTACAATAAAAGAAATGGTTATTGAAAACCAAAAGAAAGAGATAAAAAATGTATGTTTCGATGGTAAGAAATATAGAGATGAGACCGAAATTGCGAACAAATTTAACGATTAATTTGTAGAGATTGTAAAGAATAACCAACATCGAATGTCGAAGAACTATGGCAACGATGCCAACAAGCCATTAGATCAGCCGCAACTGATGTGCTAGGTTTCTCGCGCCCACCAGCAAGAAACCCCTGGTTTGATGAGGAATGCCGACAGATGCTCGCAGCCAAGAACGAGGCCTATAAGGCTAAGCTGCAGGTGAATACGAGAGCTGCCGTTGAGCTCTATAGACAGAGAAGAAGGGAAGAACATCGGCTTTATTGAAAGAAGAAAAAAGAGGAAGAAAAGCGCGCGATCGAGGATATAGAGAGGTGCCACTCCAGGAAAGATGTTCGCAAGTTTTACCAAAGTGTAAAACGTCAAAGCCAAGGATACAAGGCTCGAACAGAATCCTGTCGAGATGAACAAGGAAATATCGTAGTTGAGACACAGTCGATGCTAAGGTTATGGAAGAACCACTCCTGCTAAATGGCGATGACGAACAACATTCCGCTGTCAGGCAGAATGAACCATTCAATATTGACAACGACAGCGAAAACTGCCAACCACCCGACCTAAGTGAATACAATAACAATATCTAAACTGAAGCTTAATAAGGCTGCCGGAAATGACGGCCATCCCGCCGTGCTTTATAAAGCCGGCGGGGACGACTTGGTAAGTAACATCCACCAACTCATAAGTCGAATCTGGTCGGAAGAAAGTATGCCTGAAGAATGGAACCTCAGCATCGTTTGCCCGATCCACAAAAAAGGAGACTCTCTAAACTGCGCCAACTACAGAGGCATAAGTCTCCTCAACATCGCCTACAAAATTCTATCTGCCGTAATATGTGAACGCCTGAAACCGTTTACCAACAACCTGCTCGGCCCTTATCAGTGTGGTTTAAGGCCAGGAAAGTCCACAACCGATCAAATCTTCACACTTCGGCAGATCCTAGAAAAAACCTTAGAATTCCACGAACTATACAGAGCCATGTCTAGTTTTGGTATACCGCCCAAACTCGTGCGTTTGTGTAGGATGAAGATGGAGAATTCTCGCTGCTCCATCAGGGTCAGAAACGACCTCACTGACACATTCGATACCAAAAAAGGATTTAGGCAAGGCGATGCGCTGTCATGTGACCTTCAATCTGATTCTTGAGAGGATTGTGCAAAACTCACGAGCCAACACCAGAGGCACAATTTTCCAAAAATCTGTACAACTACTAGCATACGCCGACGATATTGACATCATTGGTAGGACCCTACGTGATGTCATAGCCACGTTTGCTAGTATAGAGAAGGAAGCGGAAAAACTGGGTTTAGCAGTAAATGAGGGCAAGACGAAGTATATGCTGTCAACACGAAAGGACACACAACATCGACGAATTGGACATAACGTCACCATTGGCAGATATAATTTTGAGGTAGTACGCGACTTTATCTATCTCGGTTCCGCTATTAACTCTGACAACAACATCTCGTCAGAAATTAAACGAAGAATTACTCTTGCCAACCGTAGTTTCTTCAGGCTAAGAAGGCAATTCCGTAGTAAAGGCCTGACTTGAACTACTTAGAAGTCTTATATAAGACCCTGATCATCCCAGTCCTTCTCTACGGCGCTGAAGCATGGACCGTCTCAAAAGCGGATGAAGAAATCCTTGGTCGATTTGAGAGGAAAATTCTTTGAAAAATCTTCGGTCCCGTTTGCGTTGACGGGCTATGGAGACGAAGATTCAACCAAGAACATACGAGCTGTACAGCGATATGCCCCTGGTAAAAAAAAACTCCGCATTGGACGTTTTAGATGGCTAGGACATGGAGAACGAATGGATACCAATACTCCGGTTCGCAGAGTCTTCGATTCCCAGCCATACGTCGGACGCAGTAGATGAAGACCTCGTCTTGAAGACCCAACTTGGAGTGCGCAACTGGCGGCAATTAGCTAAGGACCGGGCTAAATGGAGAGGCATGTTGGTTGAGGCCCAGGTTCATTCCGGACTGTAGCGCCACTTAAGTAAGTAAGTAAGTAAGCTATATAATCTCTATTGAATCAAAGATTTAAAGTGGTCGTTTTACAATTCCAAACGTAAGGTATCTGTGTATCCAAGTGCAATGCAATACCAGACCGCAGTATCTCAGGGTGGTAAGTCCACTTGTGAACTTTTTGCTAAACATTTTTCAGCAAACTTTCAGTCGAACAATATTTCAAACTCAGCTAATTTCAGTAATGTTGACCAAATTACTGATATTGGACATTTAGTAATTTCGGAAAAAGATATTTTAAAAGCATTGTTAAATGTAGACACTAGTAAAAGCCCAGGTTTAGACACCTTACATCCGATTATACTTAAAAAAAAATGTGCAGAACCTTTAGTTGTTCCTATATCAAAAATATTCAATACTTCATTATCAACTGGAATATTCTTAGACCAATGGAAAAACTAATTGAAACATTAAGAAAGGCGCAAGACATCTTATTGAAAATTAAAAACCCATTACTAAACTTTCGTACATTCCTAAACTATTAGAAAAAATAGTTAAAGAAATAATTTATAGTGATACTGTTCGCTACTTAATTACTTTATTATTTGTTTCTTAGTTAAATTATTTTTCTTGTTCTTATTTGGTCGCATATCGACAAAAAATTGTACAAACAGAACACCCTGTTTCAAAATGTGTAACGTATGCTTGAATTGTCGCTCACTCTCTTTTTCCATTTAGCTTTGTGTCGTCATTCGCTATGTCAAATTAACTATTTTCTGTACAGAGCTCGTTCTCTTTAGTTTCAACCATCAAGCAGTTAACATCATCCTTGGTAACTTAATCTATAATAAACTTCCTTTTATAAAATTTGTTTAAACGAAGAGTTCTCTTAATTTTGAATTAAAAGTCAGTTTTTGTCGTCGTATCAAATGGACTTTTCGGTTTAGAATTCAAAAACATTTTGGTCCTTCGCAGCCGAATTTAATCGGAAAAAATTGACAATTTTCGTGAAAGTTGAAAGACAATTCGTTGATTTTGTTCATACACGTGCTTGTTGAAATAGAACAATTGAACAATTAAAAAAAATTCAACTAGTTTTATAATATTAAAAGAACTCTAGTGTGTGCGCATTAAGTGAGATTTATTTTCGCATCTCTTTTCGTTTTTTGTGTGTGTCAACCAAAAATGAATTTTATCAAGGTGAAACGCGGTCGTGCAAAAGCCGCAATATCTCGTGCTGCTACTTTTGTAGAAACGGTAGATACAAATACACCAGTTTCAATGCTAGAGATTAGATTGGACAGTTTAAATAAAACGTGGATTGAGTTTAACGAGCTACAAAACGCGTTAATTGAATTTTCGACAGATCCAAATTACATAGATCCTGAACCGGAATATGAGGAGTACAAAACAAAGTATTTTGTTGCGCATGCAACATTATCGAACTTTTTGCAAGTAAATAAAATGAGCATTAATTCAAGTAAATCCAACGATTCAGTTATTGAAAATTTAGCGACTCAGCTAGCATCGTTCTTGAATAAATTAAATTCTTCAAGTGTTCCGACTTCAGTTAAGCTGCCTCATTTATCAATTCCATCATTCTCAGGCGATTATAAGGACTGGCCTGCATTTAGGGACTCCTTTCAGGGTTCAATAGATTGCAATGCATCTCTAACTTCGACACAAAAACTTCAATACTTAAAAACTTTCTTAAGTGGAGAAGCAAGCAATCTTTTGAAACACATTGCGAATACTGATACGAATTATCTAGAAGCCTGGGATCGATTGGAAAGCCGATATGATAGAACCACTATTATTGTTCAATCATTCATCCAATCGTTCTTATCGTTGCCCACAGTAAATTCTTCAAACGTGACAGTTTTACGTAAAATTACTGATGGTGCGGATAAAGTAATTCGTGGGCTAAATTCACTCGAGTCAAACGATCGTGATCCGTGGCTCATCTACATTTTACTCCAAAAACTAGATCCAGAAACCAAGCAGGCTTGGTCTGAATTAATTGGGTCAAAAGATGATCCAACATTTAAGGAAATGTTAGACTTTTTACAGAGCCGTTGCTTTTGTCTGGAATCATGTTATACACCATTTCGTCCCACACAATCTCGAAGCAAAATTCAAGGGGTCATTCGAACACATGTGGTAGAATCCACACACGGTTGCCCTAAATGTAAACTCGATCACAGTCTCTTGCAATGTAAACATTTTCTTGCTCTTTCAATTGATGATCGTAGAACGTTTGTCAAAGAACAGTCCTTGTGTTATAACTGTCTACGTCAAGGACATTCATCAAATAAATGTCGGTCGAATAATCGTTGCAAAACATGCAGTTCGCGTCATCATACTCTCGTTCATCCATCTTCCTCGTCGTCAACCTCTACATCCGCTGCTTCGTCATCCTCGTCTAATTTACAATCTAATTCCACATCACCTTCGTCGTCATCGTCAACTTCAACACACACATTCGTCACTTCAACTCCCTCAGAATTACATTCAACTTCGAACCAATCACAAGCAACAAAATCATCAACTTTGCTTTGCTCTCATACTGCAGACAATTCGTTTAAATCCATTCGTTCTACTCAAACAGTTTTGCCTACTGCTATAGCTCGAGCTCATGACAAGCAAGGAGTTCTCCAGAACATTCGGTTCCTTTTGGATTCAGGGTCGCAAGTCTCATTCGTTACAGAGCAAACAGTTCAACGTTTGGGCCTGTCTAGGACGTCTGCTCGTATTCCTGTTTCAGGTGTTGGCTCAATATCAGCAGGAGTAACAAACGGAGTTGTTACAATTCAACTTTTTTCGCACGTTAGCAATCAATCTGTTGAGATTCAGTGCTACGTTATATCAAAAATTACATCGCTTATACCGGTTTTTGTGTCCACAATTTCCGACATGAAAGTTCTTTCGTCGTACACATTAGCAGATCCAAAATTCAACCTTCCAAGTCATATTGACATTTTGATCGGCGCTGATAAAGTATTCAGCGTACTCAATGGATCACCAGTTAATGGTCAACAAGGTCAACCAGACCTTGTTCCAACAATTTTTGGTTGGGTGATTTCTGGCAGTATAGCCACCTCTAATTCATTGACAGCTCATAGCGTTGATTCTTATTGCACTCAATTAGATACAACACTTGAGTTTGATCTTGAGCGTTTTTGGAGAATTGAAGAAGTATCTCAAGAGCCCAATTTATCTGTCGAAGACCAACGCGCTGAGGATATTTTTGCTAGATCGCATTCTCGTTTACCTGATGGCAGATATTTAGTTCAGTTGCCCTTTAAGTCGGAAGAAGATACTGATTTCGGAAACAGTTTAACTCTCGCGTATAATCGGTTCAAATACACTGAACGAAAAATCTCGTCCAATGAGCATCTTCGCGAAAAATATGTCGCATTCATGGAAGAATACCAAAGTTTTGGGCACATGGAAGAAATACCACCCAATGAAATAACCAAACCATCAAATAAATGCTATTATCTCCCTCATCATGCCGTGATAAAGAAAGACAGTAGCACAACGAAGGTAAGAGTAGTTTTCGACGGATCAGCTAAGGCTGATAACCACAAGTCGCTTAATGAAACGCTGTTAATCGGTCAAACATATCAACGCGATCTCTTCTCTATTTGCATTCGATTCCGTCGTCACATCTATACTCTATCGGGCGATATAGAGAAGATGTTTCGGCAAATTCGTGTAACCAGAAATCACGCAGACTTTCAACGGATTCTTTCGAGAGAATCTGTAGAAGAGCCATTGAAACACTATCGTCTTTCAACTGTTACTTATGGCACTGCGTGTGCTCCTTTCTTGGCCGTGCGTACACTATATCAACTTGCACTCGACTCTATGGATACTTATCCACGCGCGGCTGAAGTATTGCTCAACGATTTCTACGTCGATGACGTAATGACCGGAGCTGATTCAATTGATGAAGTTACTTCCCTTCGTATAGAACTAATTCGCCTTCTTGAATCAGGGGGTTTTAACCTACGAAAATGGACCACGAATTGCTGGCCACTTTTGTTAAGCTTACCAGAAGAACAACGAGAAATGTCTCCGAAGGACTTTGAGGAAGACAACTCTGTCAAATTGCTAGGCTTACAATGGTCACCTGCTCGAGATACTTTTTCTTATAAGGTTAACTTAAGTAATAAACCAACATTTACTAAACGTCGAATTCTATCAGAATCGTCGAAAATTTTCGATCCGTTAGGATTTTTATCTCCTGTAATCATCTCAATTAAAATACTCTGTCAGGAGCTTTGGCGAAAAAGGTATACTTGGGATGACTCCATATCGCCAGAACTCGAAAATCAATGGCCTTGTATTCGAGATCAGCTCCCGTCACTAGAAGCTGTAACTATTTCACGGAATATGTGGACATCTAAAAAAAATGTTCAGTTTCATGCATTCTGTGATGCTTCGCTAGACGCGCACGCGGCAGTAGTATACTGCAGGAGTACGGACTCTACCGGTAATGTTACCTGCTCGATCGTTGCCGCTAAAAGCAGAGTAGCACCTCTTAAGGTTGTTTCGCTTCCACGACTCGAACTTTGTGGAGCAGTTCTTTTGACTCGGTTGGTGAAAAAACTTAAAACTTCTTTGCAATACAAAGAAATGCAAGTTTTCGCGTGGGCCGATTCGGCAATTGTTCTTCATTGGCTCTCGGCGTTGCCAAAAAGGTGGTCAGTGTTTATAGCCAATCGCACCTCAGAAATTCTTTCCACTATATCGAGAGAATCATGGTTTCATGTGCGATCCCAACATAATCCAGCTGACTGCGCATCTCGTGGCATTTCACCTGCTCATTTACTAAATAATGAGTTATGGTGGCATGGGCCAATGTGGATAAGGCATGAACGAGATCAATGGCCGAACATCATACCATCGCCTTAGGACTTACCAGTCGAACACCTTGAAGAACGCAAAATTCTGCCCGTTCAAGTGTTAGTTTCGGATATAAATACAAACTTTATCGAAACCCTAATTCAAAATTCGTCGCGATATTTAAAGACTATTCGTGTGATAGCATATGCCCTTCGGTTTATTTCGAATTCGCGTGCAAACTCTGCCATAAGATATAAACAATCCTTATCGTCAAGTGAACTTTCGACGGCAAAACTAACACTAATCAAATTCCACCAATCGGTTTGTTTTTCGTCTGAAATAAGGAGTATTATTCAAGGTGAAAATTTGAAAAAAGGCAACAAGTTGGCATCCTTAACTCCATTTTTGGATATAGACCGTGTCCTTCGCGTTGGTGGTCGTATCCAAGAATCAGATACATCATTTTCGGTTAAGCACCAAATAATAATTGATAAAAACACTCGGTTTGCAAAGCTAATGTCGAGGATATTCACAAACGCTACCTCCATGTCGGTGTCTTTCAAATGTTCGCTATTCTTCGACAAGAATTTTATATAGTCGGTTGTCGTAATCTACTGCGTAGTGTTGTACATGAGTGCGTCGAGTGCTTCCGCCATCGAAAATCGAAAATCAACATCAACGCAACTTATGGGAAATCTACCCGCCGAGCGCGTTCGGTTTTCGCGGCCCTCAGTAAAGTTGGTGTTGACTATGCGGGACCTATAACATTGCGATTAGCTGGAGGACGAAATCCGAAATTCGTCAAGAGCTACATCGCGGTTTTTATTTGTCTTACAACAAAGGCTCTTCATTTGGAACTAGTTGGGGACCTCACTTCGTCAGCGTTTCTTGCTGCACTCGATCGATTTGCGTCGCGCAGAGGCAAGCCTGCGGAAATTTGGAGCGACAACGGAACGAATTTCCACGGCAGCAAAAGACAATTAGATGAGATGTTCCAGCTACTCATGAGTCAACAACACAATAATATCGTGGCGGACCACCTATCGAAGGACAAGATCGCAGCGAGATTCATTCCCCCTTCTGCACCTCACTTTGGTGGGCTGTGGGAGGCAGGAGTGAAGTCGGTTAAGTTTCACCTGAAGCGAGTTAGTAAGGATCATAAGCTAACGTATGAAGAAATGTACACCCTGCTAACACAAGTTGAAGGATTATTGAATTCTCGACCTATGTGGCCTACTTCAGATATGGATCCAATCGCATTAAGTCCGGCCCATTTTTTAATTGTTGAAACTTTAATATCTATTCCTCGTCCAAATATGTGTTCTCAAAATATTTGCCCCTACTCTGATTGGCTTCTCTTACAGAATCTCTTACAAGGCTTTTGGAAGCGGTGGCATGCAGAGTATCTGACCTCTCTTCAACAGCGCCCCAAATGGCAAAACGCAAGGGAAGATATGCAGGTGGGTGATGTCGTCATGCTCAAGGACCCGAATCTACCACCCTCAAAATGGATACTTGGGCGAGTAAAGATCGTTCACCCTGGAAGAGACCAACGCAAACGAGTAGCTACAATCACCAATCAAACCGGCGAATTTGTTCGACCTATTATTAAATTAGCTCCCCTACCATTTTCTGAAAGAACGTAGTCTTTCAGGGAAGGCTGAATGTTCGCTACTTAATTACTTTATTATTTGTTTCTTAGTTAAATTATTTTTCTTGTTCTTATTTGGTCGCATATCGACAAAAAATTGTACAAACAAAACACCCTGTTTCAAAATGTGTAACGTATGCTTGAATTGTCGCTCACTCTCTTTTTCCATTTTGCTTTGTGTCGTCATTCGCTATGTCAAATTAACTATTTTCTGTACAGAGCTCGTTCTCTTTAGTTTCAACCATCAAGCAGTTAACATCATCCTTGGTAACTTAATCTATAATAAACTTCCTTTTATAAAATTTGTTTAAACGAAGAGTTCTCTTAATTTTGAATTAAAAGTCAGTTTTTGTCGTCGTATCAAATGGACTTTTCGGTTTAGAATTCAAAAACAGATACAAAGCAGCAGATATCTCCAATGCAGCATAGTTTCGTTAAAGGTAAATCAACAACCACAAATCTAACCATATTTACGAAATTTTGCATTGAGACAATCGAAAGTGATGCACAAGGCGATGTTCTGTGTACTGATTTCTCAAAGGCTTTTAACAGAATTAACCATGATATTCTAATTACAAATTTGGCAAAACCTGGTTTTCATTCTTAACCCAGTAGGCCCTGCCGTTGCCATATGGCAACGCAAGTAGAGTTTTAGAATTCACTTAGCTGCGTACAAACCAATAATCGCAAATCAATTTTTTAACCGGTTTATGATTCATAATAGTTCCAGCATTCAGCGATTTAACATAAAAAAACGCGTTTTATTGCGTCGCAAAAATAAGCGCAAAAAAAACAATCTGCAAAAAACGGTATCATGACTGCAAGACGGTAAGTAAAGCTAAAGCTTTCTTAAATCTTGTGCTCCAAAGTGATTTGTTTGTAATTAAATAGTGGAAAGATCAAACTAAAAACGTTTTTAACCCTTTGTTGCCTGGTGGTTTCATTATGAAACCACCAAAACAATGAATTTTCCCTAGTTTCCTAGTGGTTTTAATCGGAAACCACTATATCACGTTTGATCCTTTCATTCATTCATTCGTAGAGCAACTCGAAATTTTTTTAAGTGCAACATGTTTGCATTTTGTGATGAGTGGGGGTCATTGTGAGTTGTGAATCGACGGTGAAAGGTGCCATAAGTGTGTTTCAACAAAAATAATTATTTTTGTGGTTTGGAGTGGTTTGATACTAAAATCGTGTTTACTTTGATATTGTGTAATGTTTTTTGAATGTTGCGTGTTAAAATGTTATTGTCGTATGGATGTGGTGCTTTATATATGTGGGGTTACGCTATGAAACCACTGGGACTTAAGGGATCGTTTTTTCTTTTCTAAGGTGGAACGCGGACGTTTTATTCACGACAATTGACGGATGATGACATTGCCGGTATTTTGGAGGATATCCAATCGGATGCGGAGTCTGATATTGGAGATGTTGACGACGACGATCAGGATGAGGTAATATTCCTTCGAAATGAGATAAATCCTGTAGCAGTTCCTCCTGATGGTAGTCAATCTGATTGGGAGTCTGAAGACGAAATTCCACTATATACAAGAGGTAGACAACAGGAGTGCTTAACAATTTGGACAAAAGATAATGGGTTTTGTGAGGCACTTATAAAAGAGTTTGCAGAGGAGACTGGACCAACCATTTTTGATGATTTGGGGACACCCACTGATATCTTTTTGTGTATATATCCAGAAAAATTAATCGATATGATTGTTTTTCAAACAAATGTATATGCAATTCAAAACGCTGGTGGAAGTCTTGCATCTCACACTCCTACCAACAGTCAAGAGATCAAAGTGTTTCTGGCCATAAATATAATGATGGGAATTAAAAAACTACCAAGTTATCGTGACTACTGGTCAAACAAAACCTAATTACGCGATCATTATTTGAGCTCCTTGATGAGCAGGAACAGATTTATATGGCTTTTGGGGAATATTCATTTGAACGACAATACGCAACAACCATCGAGGGGTAGTGCACATTTTGACAAGCTTTATAAAGTTCGTCCGATGATAGAAATGCTGTCCAGAACATTTATATCGTCATATTATAAGCCATCAAAAAACCAAGCCGTGGATGAATCTATGATCAAATTCAAGGGACGTAGCAGTTTGCACCAGTACATGCCAATGAAGCCCATCAAGCGTGCGTACAAAGTGTGGGTCCGTGCCAATGAGTCTGGATACGTATCAGTGTTCCAAATATATACAGGCCGAATCTCTGATGCTGCCGAAAAGAATTTGGGAGCGCGAGTAGTCAAAGACCTTACACGAAGCTTAGTGGGAAAAGGACATCATGTGTACTTTGACAACTATTTCAATTCTGTGCAACTGCAAAAAGATTTAAAAAACCAATTCATCTACGCATGTGGGACAGTACGCGCCAATAAAAAAGATCTGCCTAGTGACCTATTGGACGACAAGAAACTGGTTAGAGGCAAATCGGACTGGCGTGTCAGCAAGGACGGACTAGCTTTTGTGAAGTGGAAGGACAATTAATCGAAAGTCCAAGAAGTGGTGGCATCGTATAATGTGGCACTTCGTTGATGTTTCTCTCATAAATGCTTACATTATTTTCAAAACCAGATCAATTGAAAACAACAAATGTTTGTCATTGAAAGACTTTAGAATTGCGGTGGTATCTGCACTATATAAATGACATGCGCAGAGGTCGTCCATCAACATCTGAACTACCGAAGACCAACTACTACAAACCGAGTGTGTCATTAGAAAGGAGATATGACCAGTGCGCCCACTTGCCAAAATACTCTACTTCTAAACGATGTGCTTATTGCAGTACAAAGAGTGAACCCCATCATTCCAAATGGTGCTGCACAGTCTGCCAGGTAGCATTATGCTTATCAGCGGAAAAAAACTGTTTTGCCATCTATCACCAGAAATAAATATATTATTTTCATACCTTTTTTGAACAACATTTTTGTTTTTTTTTCTTTCGGAAAAATGTATCTGAATGCCCAGTGGTTTCTCTGAGAAACCACCAACAAAAAGTTAATAATAATACAAAATATTACAACAAAATTTTTTTTCTTTGTTAATACAAAATAAAAAAGATTGAATAAATCCATTTTTGTAGTTTGTTTTGAAAAATAAGAAAAAAACAATAATTCGGGCGGCAAAGGGTCCCGCTGCAAAAGAGTTCGTATGACTTTAAAGAAAGTTTAAAAAAATTATTAATTTTAGTGGGATTTTTGTGTTTTAAACTTTGTGTTGCCATTAGGCAACGCCAGGGTACTGGTTTTTTATATGATTTTTGTTTTATATGTCAAATTATAAATGTTTTCACTATTTTAAGTGTTGCTAATATTTAATTTAATATTATAGGAACTTAACTTTGCAAGATGTATTAGATATTCTTGAGGATTTAGATTCCGATGACGAAAACTATGGTGTAAATGCTGTTTATATACAGCCTCCTGAAGATGAAGGCAACGTTAGCGGGGAAGACGACCTTATCGATGAAGAAGTTTTTGGAATGCCAGGAAATGTTTGCGCCGGACAATTGAAAAGTGGCTGCGAGGGGAGCGCTTGCAGGACCATAGTGAGGAGGATGAAATCCAAGAAATCTTCCATAAAATTGTTGAATCAGCTGAAAACATTGAAGTTGCTGCGTCATCAAAAAGCACAGAAATAATAGGAATTTCAGCACAGTCTGCTGAAATTTCTTCACGTACCAAATTTCCTGTGCAATTATATGACCTGAGCGCAAATATAAGTGGAAAACCGACAAAACAAGTGCAATGGTGCCTATTTTCTCAGAGGCCAAATACGAAGACTGCAAAAATCTAAAACCAGATGAGCAGTTTGAAAAGTTTTTTGACGAATACTTGATTCAGCACATCTGCGAATGCACAAATTTATATGCAGTGAAAAATAATCGAAAAATTGACCCTGTAACTACTTCTGGTAAAAAAATACTTCGAAAGTTTCTTAAAAATTGTGATACATTTAAATTTTTCGTTCCTAAAATTAGAGCTACAACGGCCAATTCACGTTCCGAAATATGTGGTCTACCGACTCTGATCTACGAAACGAAATGGTTTTTAACAGCATGCGTCGAAATCGCTTCGAATATATTGTTTGGTGCCTCCATTTTGAAAAGGAATTAGTTGCTCCCAAAGACATAACTGACAAAATGTGGAAGTTTCACGCAGAGCAAAATCTTTCGTATGATGAGAGCATGATACCCTACTTTGGAAGACATGGATGCAAGCAGTACATCAAAGTCAAGCCGATGCGATTCGGATACAAAGTATGGTCCCTTTGTACCTCAGGGTATGTGATTAATTTTGAAATCTACCAAGGAAAAAATATTCGTGGTGCACCTGAATACGAAAAACTTGGCAAGTGTGCAGCGCCATTGTTGAGCATGGTAGATGGCTTTTCGGAAGAAGTCCAAAAGCTACCGTTTTCATTTTTTTCGACAATTTATTCACGGGTATCAATATGCTGATGCATTTAAAAAGTCGTGGATTCAATGGCACTGGTACAACAAGAGACAATCGCATCACCAAATCTTGTCCACAGAAACGTAGTACAGTACGTACAGCAGAACTCATTGCTGCTGTTGAGCGTAGGAAGACCCGAATCAGTCTATCCGCAATCGTGCACAGGAATTAGATATGTGTCCATCCACTTTATGGAAGATTTTTCGCAAAGATCTTGGTTTACAAGCTTACCAAATCCAACTCGTCCAAGAATTGAAGCAAAAGTATCACCTAGTAGTTATAAGCCACTACGTTTTATTAAAAAGGGGGCGTGGCAGTTGGCGAATTTAAAAAAAAATTGCAATCTTTCTGCTGCAAGCAATAATGAGCCCATGTACTAAATTCCGTCAGTCTAACTCAAAATTTGAGGCCCAAAAACTGCTGACGTACAGACGAACGGACAGACAGACATGGTTAAATCGACTCCGATTTAAATTTTTTTAGCAAATTAGTTCTCTATGTTCCAAACTATGTATCAAAACTAATATACCCTGTGGAATAGTGTATAAAATCAAATATTACTGGCACACTTTCAGAACAAATTTAATTTTCTCTGGAACTGCCGCTTCTAGTTGAATAACTCACTATGGGCCGCCTCGATTAGACAGATGCTGCTTATTTGTAGATGGTCCCAATGAGCACCTCACTCGTCACTATGGGAAACTTGGGGACCCCTTTAGCACTCTTATATGTATTATGGTCTGTGTTATCAATGTCACTAAATGTCTTTTCGTCTTTTCACTTTCACTTTATAGGATTTTAGTTGGATAATTAAGAAACTGCTAGTCGATTATTCCGCTTATTGGTAACCAACTGACCAAACTACTCTTCCGGACTTGAAAACTTACTCGTACTACTTCGACCAACATATTCGAAACGATTCGCGATTACTGTCCTCGACAGACGTTGCGAACCGGAAGGTGGTAGCCATACCCATGTGGCAGAATCAAGAAGAATCGGGTCGACAACACTTCCCAACCGAACAAGACGAATGGACGGAACGAACATCGACGAATAAACGCACTTCCATGCATCGGCAAGTCGCAATACCGAGAAGAGTAGACCTGAAACGGACGAACAATGTATAGGTATCACATGACGAAATACGCCAACAACCTTACAATTACAAAAAAGCAGACAAGAACCAACTTAACGATGAAACGACCAACGAGTAGAAAACGACAAAGAGACGACCGAGGTACACGGGGTTATATCTTGTACTGCTCGGGGAACCAGAAAGCGATGGAAACCATGATGGTGACCTTTCAGGAAAACCTATATGACATCAAGATTTCGTTGCTCAAACTCTCTGTAGCAGCATCAAGAGAGTCACCCTCAATAACGAACGAACGAACAACAAGACCAGACAAGAAGACAAGTTCCAACACAATAGTCAACACGATTTTACGAAGACGCACCAAGAAATGGAGTACGGTCTGAACAGTTCTACCCGCAAGAGACCGGACATAAAACAGATATGCCAATCCACAAGTGGGGGGTTTAATTTTACGGGCCCGCAAAGTCCATATCAGTAGAAAGCTTTCTGTTTAGGGTAGAAACTCTGCAATAAAAAAGTGTGTAGACTAGTACCAAAGAGTATAGAACTACAAAGAGAACGTATTCAGACCCGGGGAAAATTTCGTCGATCATATGTGTCGGCTTTGCTGTTGTCTGATGCTGCGGTAGCAATGTGAACACTGGGGTATCAATACTCCATATAGAAAATTTTCATTGTAAGAGATGCGCACTCTATTTCTCTCAATTTCACCAACTTTGTAGAAGTAATGCAGAAAAGTGGTACTGAAAGAAAAATTAAAAAGGCAATTTGGACGGAATAAGAGGGATCACGAAATACTTCGACAAATAGATAGGAGATAGCAACCCCATGGAAACTTTGACAAATTTTGCCAGCGGCATACGAGGCTGACATTAAAAGAGACGACAAGACCACACGAAAGTGTGAATATCCTGCGACATAATATTAAAGACAGGGTTGGGAGACTAATCTTTGGATGTACCGTTAGGTGCACCCGTGATTTATGAGAAAAGTGCAGACGAGCAGAAAACCACTATGCCGCCAGGGATAAAAAAAATTCGGACGACAAGTGACAGAGATAGACAGACAGACAGAGTATGAAACTAAAAACGAGCAGTAAATGACGAAGACGAGGGCGAAGACTTGGAAATAGCTGCGTTTCACACTAACAGGAACAATAGACCGACAAACTATAACAGTTCACAAGCGTGCCATGTCCTCCGCACCTCCACTGAAGATGCCTCTGTGGGCCGACCGTGACTCACAATAAAGTCACTTCAACATCGCCTACAAGATCCTATCTGCCGTAATATATGAAGGCCTGATCGGAACAACCTGATCGGAAATTAGCAGGAGTGGTTTTAGGCCAGCAAAATCCATAACCGATGAAATTTTCACACTTCGGCAGATCCTGCAAAAAAAACCAAAACGTCCAAATCGATACCAACCACTTATTCATCGATTTTAAAGCCGCATACGACAGCATTTCTAGAGACGAACTATACAGAGCCTTGTCTTGTTTTGGTATACGGCCCAAACTCGTCTGATTGTCTAGGATGACAATGGAGAATTCTCGCTTCTACATCAGGGTCGGAAACGACCTCACCGACACATTTTTAACAAAAAAAAGGATTTAGGAAACGACCTCAACGACATATTCGATACCAAAAGAGGATTAATGTGGCTTCTCCAATTTGATGAGGGGATCGTGAAAAACTCCCGAACGAACACCAGCGGTACAATTTTCCAAAAAACGGTGCAACTACTAGCATACGCCGACGTTATTGACATCATTGGTAGGACTCTATGTGATGTCATATCCCCGGTTGCTAGTATAGAGAAGGAAGCGGCAAAATGGGTTTAGCAGTAAATGAGGGCAAGACTAAGCATATGCCGTCAACACATAAGGGCACACAACATCGACGAATTGGACAGAACGTCACCATTGACAGATATAACTTTGAGGTAATACGTGACTCTATCTCCACAATCAACTCTGTCAACATCTAGTCAGAAATTAAACGAAGAATTACTCTTGCCAACCGCTGTTGCTAAAGAGGCAATTTGGTAGTAAATCCCTCACTCGAACCACTAAGGAGATCTTCTGCAAGTCCTGATCATCCCAATCCTGCTCTACGGCGCTGAAGCATGGACCGTATCACAAGCGGATGAAGAAATCCTAGGTCGATTCGAGAGGAAAAATCTTGAAAAAATCTTCGAGCTATGGAGACGAACATTCAACCAAGATGAAGAAATCCTAGGTCGATTCGAGAGGAAAATTCTTGAAAAAATCTTCGAGCTATGGAGACGAACATTCAACCAAGAACTATAAAAAAAAAACTTCACATTGGACGTTTAAGATGGCTAGGACATGTAGGACGAATGGACACCAATACTTCGTCTCGCAGAGTGTTCGATTTCCAGCCAGACGTCGGACGCAGAAGAGGAAGACCTCGCCTTAAGTGTCGCGCACAAGAAGAAACCGATCTGAAACAACTTGGAGTGCGTAACTGGATGCAGTTAGCTAACAGGGCTGATTGGAGCATGTTGGTTTCAGTCCATGTTCATTCCTGACTATAGCGCCACAGTTAAGTAAGATCTAAAAAAAAAAACTCATGAGAAAAGTCAAAATATCCGTTTGTAAGGAAAATTTCAGGCCACACTAAGCGTTACAGGACAGGTACAAAATAATGTCGAATTTCCTTAAACTTTTAAAAAAGAGATAAGTAAGGTTCCTTCGCGGCTTGACCGAAAACGACGTTTTTTCTGAAAGCAGACGTGAAAGTATGCGGATTATGAAAACACTAAGCTGCTAAACAAATTTTTTGATAAGGCAAATTGTATCAATTTTGAAGTTACAGAAATAGAAGAGAAACAGACAGATAAACTGATAACCACGACTAGATTGAATGCAACTTCGATTCACCTTTATTGCGTCGAAACAAAACTATCCTCTGGCATGCGTAAAACAGGAAGATTTCACCTTGCTGACTCTGTTTTTTTTTTTAATATATTTCATGCATAGGCGCATATGCTGAACGGATTAAGACGAATCAGGGGACTCAACACCATAAAAAAATAACTACGCACCTACGTATGTACGATATTTGTTCATGAAAATATTTTATTGATGCAAGATTGTTCCACAAAACTAATAACACTTCTAACAGTCGTTGTCGTCAGACTATCCGTCATGAAAACGTTTTTGTGTAAACAAATAACGAATGAGAACTTATCGTGCACTTGTCCACAAACGTAAAATCCACTACAGACGAATCAGATTAGACCAAGTACACGTTACTTAATTTATCGATGGCCACACTTAATTGTACTCGTGAATTCGCTCAAAAAGCAATCGTCTAATTGATTTGTATATGCAAAGTAATAATATATGTTTGCACTGTCACCGTATCGATAATTCCCATAATCCCCATTATCGATGTCACTAATTAGAAAATAAAATCACATATTTACACAGAGGAAATCACAAACATAATTGTGCAAAGGAGACGTGTTATTTTTTCGTACTTACTTGAGTCTGGTTTTTAAGGTTGTTGAGTATCAAATGAGCTTTGCAGAGATATTACTTTTTTTTGTAGAGATCTTTGGAAAATATGATTGCAGCCGAAAGAAAATGCAACGATGAATAACACTATTTGCACGCTTTTGATTTGTTTTTTTTTTCCTTACAATTCAAACGAACGATTAAACTGTGATAGCTGTATGTAGTTAATGCGGATATCTAGTAAACAGAAAGTTGAATATATGATTACAACACGAAAACAAATATTCCCATTATTTTCTTGCTGATGAGTGTTGACATCTCAATGTATATATATAGCATGGTAGATGTTCAGCAATGGAGTCCACAACATATCATCCACAAACGGTGGCAGGTGTGCCACAGGGATGTGCAATGCTTAGACGTGTTCGTGAGGATACTACAATTATGAGTAGAGTTGTTCACGACACTATATCTTTAACAAGTGGCGTTGTCTCTGTTTGGAGGATAACAATTTGATATGGTTCATGAGACTTCTCCATCACACGTGCGTTGGCTCTTTCATTAAAACGCCAAAATCACTTGAAGGAAAACAATTATAGGAACAAATTTACTTTAGCTGCCTCTCACTTTTCGCACTATTTTTTTATTCCACCCATTCAATGAACCTAAAAATTTAGCAATTTTTTTTTAATCGTCGCTCTCAATTATTTGAAAAGTAATTCAACAATAAAAATTCCGAAAATCTCTATGGTAATCAACCCACTTTTCCACACACAGCTGAGTGATAAATAAGAAGAAATACATTCCAATGTAGCATTGCCAGATAAAACTTTAATATAGAATATTTCCCAAATGTAAAAATGTAAAAAAAATTGTTTACAATGATTAATTTTTAATTAATATTTATGTTTCGGGACTTCAAATCCAAAATACTTAAACGTGCAATGCGTATGGGGGGCATGCTGATCCTGTGCATCCCCCCTGCTTGGGCTCACTGTAGGATTTGGTTTGAGTGCCAGTTTGGGTAAATGCAAAATTTCTTTATATTCATGTTTCGGAACTTCAAATCCAAAATACTTAAACGTGCATTGCGTAGGGGGTCATGCTGTCCCCCTGTCACCCCCCTGCTTGGGCTCACTGTAGGATTTGTTTTGAGTGCGAGTTTGGTTGAATCCAAAATTTCCGTATATTCATGTTTCAAAACTTAGGCCGCGTGGCAACTGCGTTAAAATTTTAGCCAGTGGATATTTTTTGACATTAGTTTGGTGCAGAAAATTAAAAAAATTGAACAGTGGATAAAATTGATGGCATTTTTTAACGCAATTGACACACGGCTTTAAAATAAAACATTAACTGCTGCAGGACTCGATATTTTATTTATTTGTATCCATTTTTTGCATCTCAATAAAGTTGCAACTTAGGAATGAAGTTCGCAGAAGTAATAACGGGTGATCCAAGTAGAGATACTTTTTTCAATAGCCTTTTTTGACAGATCACGTGTGAGTCGTGTCTTGCTGTCATGTTATTTTTGTTTAGTATTGTTTGGCATTTCATAATGGAAAGACTTACGCGTGAACAACGTTTACAAATTGTTCAACTTTATTATGAAAATTCACGTTCTATGAGGAATGTGTTTCGTGCACTTCGCTCAACTTATGGTCAACATAATCGGCCTACTGAGCGTACTATTCGCAACACCATCACCCATTTTGAGACCCAGTATTCATTACTGGATAATATTCGACCGAAAAGACCACGTCCAGCACGCTGTGAAGAAAATATAGCGGACGTAGCTGAGAGTGTACACGAAGACCGTAGAGAGTCGATTCGGCGCCGTTCGCAGCAACTCGGACTGACGTATGGAACGACTTGGCGCATTTTACGTCAAGATCTTAAAATGAAAGCGTACAAAATACAGCTTGTGCAACAACTGAAGCCGCTCGACCTTCCCGAGCGACATCGCTTCGCTCTATGGGCTCTTGAAAAGTTCCAAGAAGATCCGACGTTTTCGAGGAAAATTTTGTTTAGCAATGAGGCCCATTTCTGGCTCAATGGGTATGTAAACAAATAAAATTGTCGCATTTGGGACGAAGAGCAACCTGTAAAGATTGAAGAACTGCCACTTCATCCAGAAAAAACAACGGTTTGGTGTGGTTTGTGGGCCGGTGAATTCATCGGTCCATATTTCTTTAAAAATTATGCCGGTGCGAACGTAACCGTCAAAGGCGACCGTTATCGTGCCATGATAACCGACTATTTGATACCTGAAATTGAAGCTCGTGATCTCGGCGACATTTGGTTTCAGCAAGACGGCGCCACTTCCCACACATCGCATCAATCAATGGACTTATTGAGAGAACATTTCGGTGAGCACATAATTTCACGTTTTCGGCCGGTCGATTGGCCACCAAGATCGTGTGATATCACACCGTTAGACTTTTTCCTGTGGGGATATGTAAAGTCAAAAGCTTATGCCGACAAACCCGCTTCGATTCAGGCCTTAGAGGAAAACATCACGCGTGTCATTCGCCAGTTACCAGGCGAGTGATCGAAAATTGGACTCAACGGATGGACCATCTGCGACGTAGCAACGGCCAACATTTGATAGACATAATCTTCAAAAAATAAATGCCAAAGAATGTTCTTTCAAATGATAATAAACATTCTCCATTAACAGTCATCGTCTGACCTTCAAGCCGACAACTTCAATTCAAGTTTTGTTCGCTCTATTTGGATAAATACCGCAAATTTTGCATTATCCGTTATTTTTTTCTCTTTTGTTTTACTATTTTTTTTTTCTCTCTTGCTTCATATCGGAATAAAATAAATTTGTTTAGTGCTGAATAAACAATTAAATCATGGCCCCTGGGCCACCAGTTCTTTCGGGCAACAGATTTAGTGCGCTCGATATAGAGCCACAATATGTGCCCAATGTGAAACGAAGAAAAAAATCAAGCTATTCTAATATTGACCTCAACATAATGCTCCAGACAAATAACACCCTTTCCGACCCTAAGTTCATAGTTATTTCCTCTTCGGACGAAAAAAAACCTTTATCTTCCTTTAGTGTATTCCTTTTAAAAAAAAGCTATCGATGGTATCAGTACCGCATATGAAAATATAACGGAATTACGCGACGGGAGCCTGCTTCTCCTAACAAAATCCCAAAAAACTGCTAATTTATTCCTTACAAAAAAAAATCTCGCTAATCTCTGTCCTATTTCCGTTAAACTTCACCCCAACCTAAATTCTTGCAAAGGAACAGCATACGCCCCTTGCCTAATAAACGTGTCTGAGGAGGAGATAATAAATGAAATGAAATCTCAGGGTGTTACTGAGGTCTTTAAATTCAAAAAAACAACTACAGACAACAATCTTCGAGCCACCGGTCTTGTTTTATTTACATTTGATCGCTTCCGACCTCCGAGCACTGTCGATATCGGTTGGTATAATGTAAAAGTTGAAGAATATTTCCCCACTCCAATGCGCTGCCGAAATTGCCAGCTCCTTGGCCATACCACCAAGAGATGTTCGCTCTCAGCAGCTTGTGAAACCTGTAATCTTGCACCACACCTTCCAGAAAAATGCACGCGCATTTCATGTGCCAATTGCTCCGAAGAACATCCATCATCTTCTAAATCCTGCGAACAATACCTTAAAGCAAAAGAAATTCTTAAAATAAAAACAATACAAAAATGCTCTATGGCTGATGCAAAAACACTTTTCAAAGAAAGAAACGCTGCTCCCTTGCTTTCATCAACATACTCAGCAGTAGCGCTCGGCGCATCCACTTCAAATAAGAAAACCCTTCCCACGAGTACACTAGACCCAATCACCCCTCTTACCCAATCCTCCAACGCCCCTCCTGTCCCCAACCAACCTACAATCCTAACCACAAATAATAATACAAATACAACCATTCAGACTACATATAATCATTCTATCACCAAAAATAATCTACCCCAATCAAATAATTGTAATGAAAATTACAACACAACCAAACAAAAATTCAGTGAAACTCCAAAACTAAATGCCCCTCCACCACCACCTATTCTCGACAAAGACCCAAAAAACGTTAAATCAGTTATTTTTCCTCAAAACAAAAACAATAAATCTGCATCAACCACTAACGATGACAACTCCTTAACTACTAACTCCCCATCTCTTTCACTCTCACCTGATAATACACAATCTCATACACCATCGAACCTTCCATCTCCTTTAACAAATTTAACAAACACACTTCTCTCACAAAACAGTTACTACTTAACCGATAATATTGATGATGATGAATCTAACTAAAAAAATAAAATTTGACCAAAACAAAGACTCCGCGACAGGAGAACTGAATCGTCCGGGCTCCCCAATGAGCCCGGCCGCACCAGTTCCCTTGCCGCGGAGTCAAAACAAACACCCAAATAATAACACCACCACGCAACGCAATTTATTTTGCGTTGACAAGATCTCTTCGCCTTTTAAAAACCAACTTTTCACTGTCCTACAGTGGAACCTTAATGGATATTTTAATAACTTACACGAATTGCAACTACTAATAAAAGACATACAACCACAAATTATTTCCCTACAAGAAACCCACCTGCTTTCCGGTACCATACCTTTTCCACCTAAACAATATTCTTCATACTTTCACAATTTTGACTTCGTGTCTACTTCCAAACAAGGTGTTTGCCTCCTTGTTCATAAATCCATTCCCCCCACCCCATTAAATATTAATTCAAACATTTCAGCAATAGCAGTTCAAGTTAATCTTAATATACCACTTACAATAATTTCCCTATATATTCCCCCCGATCAGAATTTTTCAATACAAGACCTTGAAGCTGTTATCAACGGAATTAACAATCCCATATTAATAACTGGTGACTTCAACTCATGGAGTCCTTCTTGGGGCTCTGCGAAAACAAATAAACGTGGCAAAACAGACGAAAATTGTATCGCTAACTCCGGGTTAGCGATCCTTAATGACGGTCGACCAACACATTTTCTACACATAGAACGTTTACACACGTTGATCTCTCTCTCATTTCACCATCCCTCCTCCCCAAAACTACCTGGAATATTTCCGATAACCTCTCTGGCAGCGATCATTTCCCCATTCTTACCACACTTACATTTGGCACCTACAATCAGCAATTAAAACTTTCCAAAAAATTCTTACTTGACAAAGCAAACTGGGATCTATTCCGAACAACTATTTCAAGTGAATTACTCTCTAGGCCATATTGCCATAACATCAATAGAGAATCCGCCCTAATTCATAAATCCATCCGCACTGCAGCAAATCTCGCCATTCCCCAAACAAGCAACAAAATTTACAAAAAAACAGTACCTTGGTGGAATAATGACATAAGTTGCCTTCGCATGCAAAAACAAAAAGCGTGGTATAATTTTAAAAAATCACCGACTAACACCAATCTCATCCTATACCGGAAGCTGAATGCCAAATTTCGTAAGACAGTCAAGGTCGAAAAAAAGTCGTGTTTCGAAAAATTCACTGCTAATTTAAATCCAAACTCAACTTCCCAAAAACTTTGGGCTGATATAAGAACTTTAACAGGCAACTATACTCCAAACACAATTAAAACAATAATAACAAATACTTCAACATTGACCTGTCCAAAAGAAATTGTTCAACATTTCGCACTGACCTGGGAACAATTGGCGGATGACTCCCAATTCAACTCAACTTTCATTAACGAAAAATTAAACATTTTTAACAACTCAAATTTATCTTTCAACCCTAGTCCTTCAGCTCTTTCTATTGAATCCCAAATAAACATGCCAGAACTCATTTCCTCTTTGCATACAGTAAAAGGCAAAACACCAGGCTTTGACCGTATTTCCTACTCTATGCTTAAAAATGCCCCTTCCTCTTTAAAAACTCGGCTCCTAACATTGTACAACAATATTTTAGACACCGGAATAATTCCGCACGCCTGGAAATTGGCAAGCATCATTCCACTCTCAAAACCAAATAAAGATCCTACCCTAATCAATGGGTACCGTCCTATCTCTCTTCTTCCTTGCACAGGAAAATTTTTAGAAAAAATAATTGCCAAACGATTATTTTGGTTCCTTGTAAAAGACAAGCTAATTGACAGTCGGCAAGTCGCCTTCAAAAAGGGAAATTCTACTCTAGACGCCCTTCTCCATATTGATCATTTTGTCTCGTCAACATTGTCTGAGCGTAACCATGCCACCATTCTCAGCCTCGACTTTGACAAAGCCTTCGACAGAATCGGGCCACATGTTGTCCTAAACCAACTTTTGAAATGGAAAATTGGACCTAAAATATTTAAATACATAAAATCATTTCTTTCTAACAGAAGTTTTCGAATTAAGTATAGCAACATTTACTCAAACGTACATAAGTTAAAAAATGGTATACCTCAAGGGTCACCATTATCTGTAGCTTTATTTATCATAGCTTTCAATGAAATCGGACAAACAATAGACAATTTCCATAAAGTAGGATATACACTCTACGCAGATGATTTAATCATTTTTTCGAAAATAAAAGACCTCCATGAATTAGGAAATATTTTTTCTAGCATTATAGATTCTCTGCTCAGTTGGAGCAAATACTCGGGCTCTATCATATCATTTTCAAAATCTGAACTGTTGCACATATGTAAAAAACATAATTGTACTAAATCTATTAAAGTTAACTTAAACAATAGTAATATTAAAAATGTTAATCTAATTAAAATTCTAGGCATTATATTTGACTCCAAATTTACTTTTAAGAATCATTGTACATATTTAAGAAAAAGTTTAACTGCCAGGGTCAACGCAATTAAATATCTTTCCTCTAAAAATAGCTGCTCAAATGTAAATACTCTTATAAATTTAACAAAATGTATTGTACTATCAAAAATTGACTATGGCTTATCAATCTACGGGAAATGCTCCAATTCCTCATTACAACTTGTCACAACTCCTTACCATACTGCCATCAGAACCAGCGTGAGGGCCCTTCGCTCAACCCCCATCATCAACATACTAACCGAAGCAGGTCTTCCCCAACTATCAGACAGAATCATATACGTCACATCAAGAGTCATTTTAAAAATCAACTCACCGCATCAATCACCCATCCACACTGATGTCAAGAAAGCTCTGAACCGGAAGAGGTATCAGAGAATGCAATCAACCCTTTGTAAAGCACTTGCGTTCGCCAAAGATTTAAACATTCCAATACTTACTAAAAATAACTCAAAGAACAGCCAACCCCCATGGAATTTACCTAGCTACACTATAAATACTGAACTTTGCAAACACTCTAAATCAGCAACTACTGATAAAATTTACAAGACCTTGTTCCGAGACATCTCAGATAATTATGAATCTCTCGGTTGGAAGCTACTATTTACCGACGCTTCCAAAGGAGATACCTACACCTCTTTTGCGGTTGTTGAAGAGAATGGGTCCGTCCTTTCTAAAGGGCTAATGCCAGCCTTTTCATCAATCTTCACTGCGGAAGCATTTGCAATATACAAAGCGATAAGACTTTCCAATAAAAAGAAAACTGTAGTATTCTCTGACAGCCTCTCAACCATAACTGCTCTACAAAACATCTCAAAATCTAATGAGATCGTTGTAGCAATACGCAATCAACTTATAAATAATTCTGAAACTTTGAAAATCGTTTGGATTCCCGGCCATGTCGGTATCAGTGGAAACGAGGCGGCAGATGCGGAAGCTAAATCAGCTATAAAAGAACCCCTAACTTTTTTTTACCAATACAACAAAAAAGACATTACAAATCTGCTCCTCCAAAACTGGAAATATAAATGTAAAGTCTTATGGACAAACTATAACCACTCATACAAAAACATCAACCCAAACGGCATTAAAACTATCTACCCGAACAACATATCACAAAAAAAACGCAAGGTATACATCCGACTCAGACTTGGCCACTCATATATAACTCACAAACATCTATTCAACAAGGAATCACCTGCTACATGTCATCTTTGTGATGACAAAGCATTCTCACAATGGCTCATCTACTTTCATGTAAGAAAGTATCCTCAACCTGCAAAACAATGTGCAACAATAACATATTCCATCTACTAAAGAATGTCAACGTTGATAACATAAATTACGTATATAATATTATGACCGCTCTAAAACTCGAAAACTGTATATAAAAATGTTTAAAACATGAATCTTACAAATACAATTTGTATAACTACCTCTATTCACCACACTAGTAGAAAGCCCTGGCAGCTAAATCTAGTTTAAGCTTATATTAACTCTGTAATTAATTTACTTTTTTAATAAATTATAATAATAATAATAATTCTCCATTAAATTTGAATTTTCTGTGTTTTTTTCTTTAAAAAAGTAGGGAACCTCGAAATGGATCACCCTTACATACATATTCGAACGTTTATCAATCTTTATTAACATTTTTTTTCTGTTAAAATATTTTCATTTAGTATGTTTTATTTCAACATGACAATGCTGCGTGCACCACAGCAAACTACACACAGTTTTTATGAAATTATAACCAAAAAAGTGAAATTTTATTTTATCAATAACTTTTAAACTAAAAGTGAGCGACAAATTTCAAAAACTAATAAATGATCAGCACGCTTAGAAGAATCGATTAAAAAAGTGCAAAAGGAGAATGGTAGCTAAAGTAGATTTATGCCCAATTATATGGCGGAAGTGCTATTTTATTGGGTTATTGCATTTAAAACATAAAAATATTAGTTGTTTACTTTGAAACAGAAATTATTAACTTATAAAAATACAAAGAGAATGTGTTAAATCATAAAATTGATATAAATGGAGTGGAATTCATGATCAGTATCATTGCAAAGGGTGAATAACAATGCACTTTCAATGAGAAAAAGAAAAAGAAAAAGTATTCTGTGCAATAATTTGTGTCAAAGTTTGTTTTCATACAGATGATGTCAGTTTGTTATTTGACAGTTTGACCATGACGTTGTCCTGAATAACTCTATTGCTAATACCTTCTTCTTAGTGTTTATTTAAGATTGTAGATTTTTGTTTATATCAAGCATTTTGAATTTTTTCTAAGAGCTTTGACAATTTTGTTTACAAAACAGCTGAAAGAAATAGTTTTTCTTTTATTTTGAATCAGTTAAAGTAGTCACTTTGGATATTGAACAAAGTTATAACTAGTACGTTTTATAGAGAGCTGCATGAATGCACTCAAATGCTTCGGTACTTATAGCACGTTTCCACCGAACAGAAATGCGTCATTTTATTTGGGAAATTCAACATTTGAAAATAGGGTTCCCACAAAAAAAACGCATACCAACTGTCAACAAAAAAAAATTCATTGGGTTGAAATGAACTCTAGTGTTGTTGATACCCTTTTAATTTGCACCTTGAGAATCTAGAAGAAATGGAATGCCTAACACGCCGACTCCACTATGGATCTGGGGCCTGTAACACAGAACAACAAGTCAACTAGTCAAAAAGTACTTGTTGAACTATACTTGTTCAACAAGTGAAGATCATTTCTGTAACACAACAAAAACTGCAATACTTGTTGAAAACAAAAATTTTCCAGGACTTGTTGATCAGTTCAACAAGTCTGTCTAACGCGATGAGTCGGAGAATCAGTGAAGAAAAGAAAGTAAACCATTTTATCTAAAATA
The DNA here is from genome assembly GCA_949824845.1 of Rhingia rostrata. Taxonomy (NCBI): domain Eukaryota; kingdom Metazoa; phylum Arthropoda; class Insecta; order Diptera; family Syrphidae; genus Rhingia; species Rhingia rostrata. The sequence goes on from OX463759.1 coordinate 16,076,462, forward strand.
AGAGAAAACAAACACAGTTTGCAAACAAAATCGAATAAAAGTGATAAATGGCGAGAGGTGTACGTATTGGCACAAAGTTTAAATATAGTTCCTGAGGGAAAGATTGGACGTACATCAGAGATGTATTTTGGCAAAATTGTAGAAAATATGCCATAGTAAGTATTGATTGCAAAATGTTTAAAATTTAGTTATTAAAAAATAATATTGGTAGGCCAAATTAGAAAACTCCAAAAAAACGGGATCTGCAGGTGGCAAAGACTGCAAGCTCATTTCATGTGACAATATCGTACTTGATATTATTGGACAAGAGTCAGCAGTTATAATTGGCCTTGGAGTTGAAGAGTCTATGGAACCTGGCAATAACGGTTAGAGAAATAAAAATTAAATTCCTACAAATAAACTTTTTTATATAGATTCCCGACCTGGTGGAAGTCGTACAGAATTCACACAGAGTAATTCTGCATCTCTTTCTAACGATGGCGCTGTGCAAAAGTTAACAGGTACATACATATATTTATGGAAAGTAAATAGAATGATGTATATATATATATGATTTATTTGTAGGCAGAAAGCGATTAGCCAGAAAGGAGTGCCCAACGATTTTGAAAAAACGAAAACGGATGATAGAGCACCTAGAATTACAAAATTACAAAATAAGACTAGAGATTGCTTTGTTGGAAAAAGAGTTGGGTTATCCTCTCTTGACTTTAACCAAAAGTTTAGCAGATGGTGGAGCTGAAAAAATGGTGATCAAGACTTAGAGGATGACGATCTTTATTCCAATGATCAATAATAATGTTTACTTTATTTTTCCATTAAAATATTTTTTTATTTCTCGAAATATACATATATAAGTTAATATTAAATTTTTTTTGTTGGTTATTTTGAAAAAAATTCAAGAGCTGGGGGGTCGAATTACGACATCAGTTAACGAATGAGTAAAATGCATACGTTATCGAATGCTCGAGTAACTACATTGGGATGATCACATACGAATGGTCACGTATCGAATGCACATTTAAAATTGTACTAGCACGATTCTGCTACATTCATATTTGATGGCTGTCAAATGTCAATTGCATTGTTTTTCTGTGTTCAAAATAAACTGGTGTTTTTATTAGTTCTTTAATTTTAAATGGAGTATTGGATGTATTTTTCATCTTCCGAGTCAGAAGATGGACATGAAGATAGACATTGTGAGTCCATTGAACGAAAACGTTTAAGAGATAAAAGTAATCCTCTGTCTTTACAAAACTCAGCGTAAGTATCTATAATGAAATTTTGAATTATTGTTGCTTTACGATCTCCAACTGAAGCTCTTTAATTTGGTGCTTTAATCTATTAACATCCATGAAGATTCTTTGCTATTGCTTTTCCATTTCAAGAACACGCTCTTGGATACGGATTTTACGCTCCTCTAATTCCAAATGCTTGTCAAGTTTCTGGCAAATAGATTCGTAGAACGATATTTCTTCCTTCATTTTAATCCGATAGTAGCTATTTTCGCCTGCATGTAATGATGATGCTCGGTTGTGAACATTTTCATCAGTTTTTGTTGTTGTTGATAATAAGTGCTGTGAATGGTTTGCCATTGTTCTCATCCCGAAAGTTTTCACAGCGAGTCCCTCCACTGCAACGTCCAGTCCACAAGCCGACGAAATCTTGACGTCCAGCTGGCTTAAATGTTTCTCTTCGTAGGACCCACCTCCAGTTTTCTTCTTCGAAGATTTGTTGAAAGACATTTGATTCTTTATTTGGTATTTCTGATCAAAGAATGTCTGCGGAAAGGTGAAATGGGTACACATTTTACAAATATCTATCTAACCTTTCTCCAAGACTTTGAATCCTTAATCGGTGGCCCCTTAGAGTTTAGTTTTTGCGCTAACTCATTCCATAATTTTATTCAAGTGGCTTTTCCCTGTGCACATGTTAGATCATTTTTATTTAATCTTTTTAATTTTATTTAAACTCGACCTACAATAAAATGTAGTATGTAAGTATGTGAAAATAACAAAATAAAAATATCTTACATTTTCTCTCACAAAAAGCATCCACTCGACACCAAAAACTATATCGTATGAAAAAATGCTCAATCACTTATGACAGAATACCAAAATTCGAGACTCGATACTCGAATCTCGTATGCGATCATAAGAAATCAACATTTTTCAGTCACGTATGACTCGATGACTGATGTGGTAATTCGACCCCTGCTGTTATCTTATTTGTGCATCCTGCGAAGGAGATTGGAATAAAAATTCTACTTCATCGCTTGTTTCCCCTTCTTGTTGTACATTTTCTTCCTCGGACGTGTAGGTGTAGGTCGTACAACTGTGACATATATTGCATAGAGCCACACAGCATCTAAATAGCAGCAAATACGGGCTCAACTCGCAGGTGATTCAGGCACGGAAACTTTTCTTTTAAGACGCCGAATGCGCACTCAATCAATCGCCGTGTTTTTTTATGTGCTCTGTTGTATCGGATAACAGATAATGTATTCGCAGATGAGGTGGAAGGTGGCATCAGCTATGTTTTTATGGGTAAGCGCTGTCACCTAGTATTACGCTATTGGGAATAGGCCTCCATCCATTTTCCATTTTTTGGAACAGCGTACTATTTTCCAGCACTCGTGCATCATGCACACTTCCCAGCCAGTTAGCACTGACATAAAAGAATCGTAAGTCTGGTCTACATACTGCCATACAATTTAATGAATGATTGCCATGTCGGTCAACGAAAACTGATTCATTATTTGAAGGTGCATCAATGTTGATCAAAATACCATCGATTGCACCACACAATTCCGGCATCCCACCTTTTTCAAAAACACAACACACTTGTTTTTGAAACTCAACTTCATTTATTGCAGAAGTGACTTCTTTTATACAGCGACACACTGTCATTTTATTAACACCATGTGCGTCACCTATAACATGGTACTGACATCCTGTACCAAACCAGTGCAAACCTATTAATAATTTCTGCCTAACACTTAGCGCTTTGCTCTTATTAGTTCAAGAACGCAATCTGTGGGAGAGTTTTTCCGTGAGGTAATCAACGACTTCTATTGGCACACGAAATTTTTCACTAAATAAATGAGGTTCCATTTCGAAATTAATTCTTTGTTTAAATACTATTTTATTTTTTTGAATTTCATTGTCACTGACTGATTCAGAATCAAAAAAAAAAACATTTTAAACAGCAAATAATTAAATTATTTCTAAACAACCTCTTCACTAAATAGTATTACTTGGAACACTGTTGCAAATATTTAATTCTAACTTGTTGACTTCTAACAAGTCAACAAACGTCAGTTAGAAATCATTTACTTCTCAACAAGTGCAGCCTCTTTCTTCTTCCACACTTGTTGTTTCCAGTTACAGAAACGATGAATTTATAAAATGTCCCACTTTTTGAGAGATTCCGAAACAAGAGTTGCGCCGCTCTCAGACTTGTTGTTATGCGTTACACAAATTTTTAACAGTTCTTTAATTTTAGTTGTTTAACAAGCACTTGTTGTATTGTGTTACAAGCCCCTGTCAGTCAAACTTAATGTCTGACATCTATCTCATATAATTGTATTATTTCTGCGCTGGGCAAATCATGCCATGACTGACATTTCATTTCGTATCGCAACGGCGAGAGAGGTTGTAGTTGACGTTTTGTGTTTAATTTTTAATTAATTATTTCGGCATTTTGACAAATTTGTGCGTAATATACTTTTTGAGAAATTATTATTTATTTTGTTTTTAAGTATATTAAACAGATTTAAACAAAGTTTTTTTTAAACTCTTAGAGATCTAACGACGAAAAGAATTTGTGCAAAAGAGTTGACTGCTATTCTACAACTTAAAGCTTTTCAAGAATTAGAAGAACCAGAAGTTTTAGGAATGAAGAAGAAAACCCAAAGCGAAAACATCGCTTTTTTTGGTAAATCCTTTCCTCATACTAAGGGAGGCTCGTAAGCTGGAGAAACATTTGCTCAAAGATATTTTGTGGGATGAAGGGCAAGACTATACAAACTTCTGTAGGATGTCTATTGACAAATTCATTGCTCTTCTTGTCTTGGTAATTAAAGTTGAACACATTTTTGTTTACAAATTTGTGTGATTTTTTAATTTTAGGTTGAGTCGTCAATTAAAAGACAAGACACTAAAATGCGTTTTGCAATTACACCCAGAGTACGGCTCGCAATCACGCTGAGGTATATTGCTACGGGTGATTCATATAGATCGATGAAATTTTTGTCAAGAATATCTCGAAAAACTATTGCAAAGTTTGTCCCACTAGTGCTGTTGGCTATATATAATGTTCTTCAACAGAACTATATGAAAGTTTGTTTCGAATGGATTACATTGGAAGTGAAATTTTGTTTTAATTACTTAGTAAAACATTTTTTAACTTTTGGACCCCTAACACCGAAAGCGAGTGGCTGAAAATTTGCCGAAGATTTCGAACAGTATTGGGATTTTCCACATACAATCAGGTCGATTGATGGAAAGCATATACGCATCATAGCGCCACCAAATTCAGGATCAGATTTCTACAACTATAAAGAATTTTTAAGTATTGTTTTGCTTGCCGTTGTAGATGCACATAGTAAATTTCTTTATATTGATATTGGAGGAAATGGAAGAGCCTCCGATGTTATTGTTTTTAAGAATTCTAGCCTTTGCAATGGGTTCACCACAGGCCGTCTAAATATACCTCAAGCAATTTCACTGAAAGGCCAAGAAAGTCCAACGCCATACTTTTTTGTTGGGGACGACATATTTGCCCTTGACAAACATTTAATGAAAGGATTTGGTCGAAAATCCAAGTTAACGACACAACAAGAAATTCTAAACTATAGACTCAGTCGTTGCCGATTGACGGTTGAGATGGCATTTGGGCGATTGGCTTCGGGGCAAAAATTCGGGACATATTGGTCCGTTTTTATGTGACGGATGGTGACGTTCCATACCAGTGGAAACTAATTAGTAAATCGAGTCGATTGACTCAACCAATAAACTGATTATTATAACGTTCTTTAAAAAATTAGTTAATTTTTCATTACAGACACATTTATACATTTAAACACAAAATAACGCACATTTACAGAAATTAAACGTAACACGTAGGTACGAGAAGGCGCATATGGTAGAAGTTCGGACTGGCGAAGGGTGGTAATGTGGTATACAAAATTGCACATCATACACACATTACAAAAACCTAATTTAACAACCTACGCTACAACACTAATCATAGAAAATCAATAAAACTGGTGGATGTCTCTTATCTCTTTTATAATTATTTCGTGGGCCGCTTTTAATTGCATGGTTAATAATAATTATATCCATTACATCCATTTCAGTTTTTCTTTTTGTCGAAAAAAGAGTTGAATTCGTTACAAACATAATATCTATTTCTATTTACGTAGTCATGACTATGCTATCCTCAACTAAATAGCATCCAAGTAAATCCTGAGTTCTCTAAAAATAGAATGGACTTGTTTTTTTTATAAAGGATCCATGCTGATGAAGAACCTTCTGAAGCGCCAATAATTTTTTTTCTTTTCTGTAAATTAACAGCAAAAAATGTTTAGGTTTAAGTTTTTTTTTTTTTTTGAATCGAAAATACCATACCTATATATGGCAGTGAGGATGTGCATTTTGAATTAAATTTCCGCTGGATTAAAAAAAGAGCCCCTCAACTGAAAATCGACTGTCATTTCTTTATAAATGTGTTTGTTTTTGCGGTTCCCGTGAAGGTCCACAATTTTGTCCTGCCGCAGCTCAACTAGAAACTCTTCATCTTCTTTGCGCCAGGTTCGCCGATACTTCTTTTAAGATTTTGTATCCATATTCCAAAAAAATATATATAAGAAGGTTACAATCCGTTGTGCGGATCCCTTGATACCCATCCCATCCCATCCTTAAAATAAATATACCCAAAAAGTCGACTTTATGGCGATGAAATATAGAAAATGTCACTGGCATAACATATTGTTCAGACAGTTTATCAAAATCTTTCATGGCTCGACAAAAAAAATTTTTTTCGCCTGGTTATGCTATGAAGTAGTGTATACGAATAGTTTTTGTATGAAAACGCCTCCAAAAAGTGGGCGTGGGTTAAAACGATTCATAGTAGAATTGTTTATATTACCCAATGATAACCAATGATTTTTCATCAAACATTTTTTCGAAATGCTTAAAATTTTACCGAAAAAAACTTTTTCTGAAAACGCCCCCAAAAAGTGGGCATGACAAAAAAACCTTGTATAGATGAAATATAGACATAAGGATTGTCTAGATATCTTTTTCAGACACTTCTTCAAAATCTGTAATGGTTTGGGCTAAAACTACGTTTTTCTAAAACAGGGGATGTTGCAGTGGGCGGCTTTCAAAAAGTCTTACACATGCTTTGCTGGGAGCAACAACGAGCACATGTACCAAATTTCATAATTCTAGCTCAAAATGTTAGGCCCAAAAACTGGTGACGGACGGACAGACGGACGGACGGCGGATTTCAAAAATGTTTACACTTGTTCTGCTTCGTCGGATAGAGAGTCTATATACCAAATTTCAAAACTCTAGCTCAAAGTTTACGGCCCAAAAATTTGTGACACACAGACGGACGGATGTTCGGGCAGACAGACTTCGCTAGATCGACTTCGCTAGCGATTCTGAGTCAATACAGTTTGAGGTATATCTAGCGAAATTATTTCACTATGTTACAAACCTAGGCTGTGTGTCAATTGCGTTAAAATTTTATCCAGTGGATAAAATTTGACATTAGTATGGTGACTAGATATAGACTTCAAAATTTTAACCTGCTCAACAGCTCGCTAAAATGTATCCAGTGGCTGATTTTTGACATTAAATATACCTACCTAGGGGTGACAGAGATGGAAAACAACCGTTGAAATATCAAAAATTAGCCAGTGGATAAAGTTTAACCCCCATTTTAACGCAATTGACACACGGCCTTAACGTCAAAACTAATATACCCCTATGGGATAGGGTATAAATATATATAATAAATGTTACCAATAAAATTCAGAATATCTATTTGTTAAAGTTTCTTACCAATTTTATTCTATCACCGCAACAATAATTTTATGATTTGTTTGTTGACATATGTTTGACAGAGCAATTTGAAGTTTATCGGAGACTAAATGGTTTTCGTTGGGGAATAAAGTACTGTTTGATCGCATTTCGGAGAAATCACGAATTTCTCTGTATTGACGCATTTCGATTCGGTGGAAACTCATGAATGATACACAAAACTTCTTGTAGCTTATACAATGAATAGTGAGTACAACTTTTTTTTTGAGTGGGCAGTGTATGAATGTTTTAAGCATTCAAAGGCAAATTAAAGAATGTGAGTGAATGTGGCGATCGGTTTGAATGAATGAGTTTTCAAGAAAGGAATGTAAACCAAACAAAAATTCAGTGTGTTCGTTTTCTGCAATAGCAAAATTATTTGTTTGCATTCGATTTACGTTCGTAAAACACGTTTTATTATTCAGAAAATGCGTTATAACGAATAAAAATATTTCCTTAAAATTTTAATATATAAAAATAATTCCTAAAGTTTCTCATAGCATGCATTTATTTACATATGTATCTATATAAATAATTAAATCTATCATATCTTTCTGAATACATTACCTACCAACATTCAGATTGTGAAGAGTGACAGATCGAAGAGTGACTTCGAATAAATTCTGCAAATGACGACTGAAGCCAAACTCCTGGTGGAAAATTTTAGTTTGGGAAAAATTTAGTTTTAAGGGAAAAATAATAATAATTTAGTAAAGGGTTTTTCAATAAGAGCGCTACAAAAGTTTTTTTTTAAATAAAACAAAAACGGTTTTGGATATCAATGAAATTCTTTATTCCTGTGAAAGTACGTTTGTTGCCATTATGTATGGAACTTGATTTCTTTTGCATGGCCACCACGGGCACGCTTGCAGAAGTCCAGACGCTGAACCCAATTTTCGACGGTTTTCAAGCATAAATCGGCCGATACTGCTGCAACTTCACGATCGATATTCGTACGAAGTTCATCAATCGTCGCTGGCTTGTTGGCATAGACCATAGACTTGACGAAGCCCCATAGGAAATAGTCTAACGGCGTCAAATCGCACGACCGAGGCGGCCAAGCGACTGCACCATTTCGTGAGATAACACGTTCTTCAAACTTGGTTTCCAATAAATTGATTGTGGCATTCGCTGTGTGGCTTGTGGCGCCGTCCTGTTGGAACAACTTGTCTTCCAAGGCCATATCATCCAACTGGGGAAAAAATATTTGGTTATCATTGAACGGTAGCGATTCCCATTCACAGTAACGTGCTGTCTTGATCATCACGGAAAAAGTACGGCCCAATGACGCCGCCGGCCCATAAACCACATCAAACAGTAATTTTTTCGGGATGCAATGATGACTCATGGAGTACGCGTGGATTGCTGCCTGACCTATACCGCATATTTTGTTTATTGACGAAGCCATTCAGCCAGAAATGAGCCTAATCGCTGAAGATAATTTTTCGATGAAAATCCGAATCATTTTCAAGTTGTTGCTCAGCCCAATTCACGAACATACGACGCTTCTGGTGGTCAAGCAGCTTCAGTTCTTGCGTCAATTTAATCTTGTTAGGATGTAGGCCAAGATCTTTTCGCAAAATTCGCCACAACGACGTCATAGAGATGCCCAACGCTTGAGAACGACGTGTGAGAGACACATTTGGGCTTTCTTCAACTGAGGCCTTAGCGGCAGCAATATTCTCGACACTACGGGCACTTCTTTGTCTCACTGGCACGGGAACATTTTGTACTGTGCCTGTGGATTCAAATTTTTCCACTAGACGCTCAATTTTTGATCTGCTAGGACGATTATGACGACCATAAATCGGACGTAGCGCTCTTAATGTTGAGGCCACTGACTCCGAATTTCGGTTGTAAATTTTAATAATTTCGACTCGTTGTTGGATCGTATATCTTTCCATCATGATATGGCAAACCTTAGTGAAGAGAAATGTCAAAAGAGCGGCAAGAAATGTGGCGTCCCTGCTGTCCCAGTCGCTCAACTTTTGTACCGTCCCTGTTGAAAAGCCCGATAGATTAAAGCTGAATTCAATTGACGATTGTACAAACAATATATAAATACAAAATCTTAAGCCTTCGAAAATTGTTAGAGTGATTTCCAAAGATTGCGCTCCTGATTTGAAAATTAAATTATTATTTTTATATATATATCTATTTACTGCAAAACGGTTAATTAAGCGAGCATTCTTTAAATGGGTTAAAAAACTCAAGAAATGTATCTCTCAGCTGTTTCTGTGAACACTAAATATTACATAAAGCATCGTTTTAACTTGTTTTTTTTTTATTGTTTTAGGTGTTAAACAATTTGTTCGACACAATTCGACACAATTCGACACAATTCGACACATTCGTTGAATAATCAGATAATAAATTAACAAATTTAATTTATTTTTATTACAAATAGCTACTTTTTACACACAAAATCCTTAAGTAATTTACCTGCAAATTATCGTAAACGCCAAGTCAGTGCTCTATTCGGCTTAAAAAAATTACATTTACGTAAACGCCAAGCATAATGCAAAAAGTCGAGTGCAATCATAACACGAACGCACAGATTTGGCGTAATTGTGATCTTAATAAAAAGCCATAAAATTAATATTTGAATACGTGATTACACTAACAATACGCTGGCTACACACTGAATACGTCTGACTACTAGTTAATACACTTAAATTTCTTGTGAAGACGCGTGAATACTCTTGAATACATGTGAATAAGCGTAAATACATGTGAGAATGAATACGTGAGAATGCCGAAATACGTAAATAAATCACCATAAAAAGGTCCAGTAAAGTTTCTTGATTGCACTGATTACTTGCATGTTGCCTCTCGGTCTTTCCAGCGAAAATCGTGATTTCAGCCGAAGTGCGATGCATTCAGCTATACAATTTCACATTCTGAAATTCGGCATTCTGCTGAAATGCTGTTTGGGCCGTGTGTCAATTGCGTCAAAATAGGGTTTAAATTTTATCCACTGGCTGATATTTGCCATTTCTGCAGGGGAAACGAAAATATTGGCTTTTTGCTGTGTCGTCGACGCTAACGCACCACTGAAAATCGTATTCTTGAGCTCCGTTTGATGCTGTTGCTGTTTATTCTCTTTAAAGTACATAAGTTTTAGGCAAATCTTACAAATTCGAATTACTTACTTATTGGTGTATCCTGGCAAATGACGTGGCGGCTGACGAAAATGAAGACGAAAAATGGCCAGAAAGCGGCAGAAGGCGCGTGGTTTAGCGCGCTGTCAAACTGACAGTCTCAACTTTGAAATGTCAAAGTTGGATGCCTAAGTCCGTTACCAGACGTATTTTCGTGTAGGCTATGTTTTCCGACAATACTGCTAAAGATGTCTTCTCTTCCTACCTTTGCGTTAAAATCTCACAGCACGATTTTAACATCATACTTCGGTAGTCACTAAAAGGTTTTGTCAAGGAGTTCACAGAAGCAGTCCTAAGCAATATCATCTTTTTCCTCTGTTGGGGCGTGAGCGCATATAAGGCTTATGTTGGCGAATTTGGCCTTGATGCGGATAATTAAAACGAGGCCGGCCCAACGGAGGAAAGAGATGATATAGCTATGGATTGTTGGCTTGCGAGAAAGTATGCCTAAAAAATCGAACCTCAGCATCGCTTGTCCGATCCACAAAAAAGGAGACCCTCTAAACTGCGCCAACAACAGAGGCATAAATCTCCTCAACATCGCCTACAAGATCATATCTGCCGTAATTTGTCAACGCCTGAAACCGTTTACCAACAACCTGATCGGCCCTTATCAGTGTGGCTTTAGGCCATGAAAGTCCACAACCGATCAAATCGATACCCACCACCTATTCATCGATTTCAAAGCCGCTATACAGAGCCATGTCTAGTTTTGGTATACCGCCCAAACTAGTCCGTTTGTGTAGCATGACGAGGGCGAATTCTTGCTGCTTTAGGCAAAGCCATGCGCTGTCATGCGACTTCTTTTATTTGATTCTAGAGAGAATTGTGCAAAACTCACGAGCCAACACCAGAGGCACAATTTTCCAAAAATCTGTACAACTGCTAGCATACACCGGACCCAAGGTGATGTCATAGCCCCTTTTGCTTGGGTTTAGCAGTGAATGTGGGCAAGAAGAAATACATGCTGTCAACAGGAAAGGACAGACAACATCGACGAATCGGATAGAATGTCACCATTAACAGATATAACTTTGAGGTAGTACGGGACTTTGTCTATCGCTATTAACTCTGACAACAACATTTCGTCAGAAATTAAACGAAGAAATACTCTTGCAAACCGCTGTTTCTTCGGGCTAAGAAGGCATTTCAGTAGTAAAGCCTTCACTCAAACTAATAAGGCGAATTTATGTAAGACCCTGATCATCCCAGTTCTGCTCTACGGCATCGACCGTCTCAAAAGCGGATGAAGAAATTCTTGACCGATTTGAGAGGATAATTCTTTGAAAAATCTTCGGTCCCGTTTGCGTTGACGGCCTATGGAGACGAAGATTCAACCAAGAACTATACGACCTGTACAGCGATATGCCTCTGGTAAAAAAACTCCGTATTGGACGTTTAAGAATACTAGGACGTGTAGAACGAATGGACACCAATACTCCGGCTCGCAGAGTCTTCGATTCCCAGCCAGACCCGTTGTACGGATGTTCACGAAAAAACTGGGAATGCATTTTTGTTGGAGCTAATATGCTTATAGTATATATGAAGTTATATCAAAATCGTTACAGCCGTTTTCGATAAAAATGAGGTTATGTATAATTTTTATATGGTACCGGTAATAACATGGTAAATGAAAAAAAATGGCTTAGATTTTAACCAAAAAAACGATGGATTCAAAGTTCGAAGAAAATCGGCCAAATCGTTTAGGCTGGAGAGACCATTGAGGACAGACGAACCGACAAATCCATGGACGGAGTAATGAAACCACTTTTTTGGGTTCCGCTATCATCGCAATGTTAGAATCAATCAAAATCTGGAGATCGAAAATTTTCACGAAAACAATATCGTTCTCTTTGTAAGAGAAAGTTAAAAAGTGATTGGCAGCTTAAGTAGATTTGTTCCCCAAATTGGAAAAATACAATAATGTTGCCTTTTTTTTAATGTGTCGTGTTTTGTGCCTTAGGGCCCAGTTATAGCTATCATTGAAAGCCCTCATTGTAAATTTTCTTTCACTTCTTTTGCCTTTTTTATAAATTCAATCTTTGGCGAGTTGTTGCCAAAACAAAGCATATGAATTTAGGAACATGATTATCCAAAAATATTAAAATTATTTCATAGAAATAAATGTTGATCAGTGAATAAGTATAAGTGATTTTCTGCAAAAACTATAATTAATAAGTTATATATTTTTGGATAATCATGTTCTAAAATTCATAAGCTTTGTTTTGACATAAACTCGCCAATGATTGGATTTATAAAATAGCCGCAAGTAGTAAAACAAAAGTTCCTATAAGGGTTTTTGATGATAGCTATAGCTGGGCCCTTAATCTATACATACTAAGATAAAAATGAAAAACAAAAAAAGCTAATCGATGATCTGGCTTCACTGAAACTGAAACACGTAATCCCCAAAAGATGGCATTTTGGGGCTTAAATATTTTCTATTTCATATAATTTTTTGCACATTAAATAAAAATTGTTTTCCAGTATCCACTTCGAAAATTGTTGTTATGTTTTGGTTTTAAATTCAAAGCAAATTTAAAAATATCTTCACATCAAACTATTTCATAAATCAATGCATTATTACCGGTTGTTGTATCAGCTGCTACTTTTTTTGCGAAAATTTAGCATTTTCAACAACCGATTTCCGGTTCCGCTTTAATAGCAATTGAAAAATATCATTTTAGTAGCTCATTCTTTATGCCGGGTAAGGCCGTGTGTCAATTGCGTTAAAATTTTAGCCAGTGGATAAATTTTGACATTAGTATGGTGAATAGAGACTTAAAAATTATAACCTACTCAAAAGTGCACTAAAATGTATCCAGTGGCTAATTTTTGACATTTGGTATACATGCTGATGGGTGAGACAGATGGTAAGCACGCTCAAGGATTATTCCTCGGTAACAGTGTTCACATGTGGCGGGAAAATAGTACAATATTCAGACTATTAAATAAGAACTAATAGCGTCCACACACCACTCATGCCGGCATGCGCAATCACAAGCATGGGCAATCACGCTTCCTCCACACTATTCATGCAAACTGCGCAGTAATCATTCGTGTCTTAACCGCTGACTGAGAAGGTTGCAAAATGTCAAATTCCGCTGTGGCTGCAATTTCAATAGCAATGGCAATAAAAGAAAAAACGAATTTGGTGCAAGGAGTGGTTTAAAAAAAGAAATGATTTGGGACATATGAAGTTATTAAAGGAACTAGAAGAAACATCTATTTCCGATTTTAAAATTTTTTTGAGAATGAATAAATCTAATTACCTTGAACTTTTAACAATAGTGACACCAATTATCAGAAAAAAAAGAACCGTGTTAAGAGAACCTATTTCTTCTCATGAGCGGTTATCATTGATACTTCGTTTTCTGGCAAGCGGACAAACGTTTGAGGATCTTAAATTTTCAACAGCAATTGCTCCACAAACTATTGGGAAAATTGTTATGGAAACCTGTGAAGCAATTATTTATGTACTAAAAGTTAATATAAAGGTGAGTAAATATATTTTATTTATTAAAGTTTAAGTTTTACATTGAGTCAGATTCTTCATCTTCAGAAAAGCTATCAAAGAAATGATTTTGTCAAGAAATTGGCGAATCATGTTGAGAGTTAATTGGGGAAGGATTTCGTAAATAAATTGGAGAGTTATCTTTCGAGTGAACCGGCGAATATTGAGCATATCTTGTTTGGGCTGGTGATTTCAAAACAGAAAATTGTCGCGGCAATGGAGGCGGTGTATTTGAATTACTCCATAAAGGAGTCGTCGATCTTTCGGTCGGATCCAAAATCGATTGTATATCTTGGACAACATTTTCATTTAGACTTCCCAAACACCCCTTGAAAAATACGTCCGAAATTATTTTTCTTGCAAAAATTTTTTGTTGTGTTGACAGGTGGTTATAATGCGAGCTCCATCCTTTTGCCAGTATTGCAGCATCATCGTTGGCTTCTTTCAAGTGGTCACAAGCCATTATTATCAAATTATCCTCTTTCGATAACACTTTTCTCCTTTTGGATGGTCCTGGTCTGCACGGAATTTCATCACTCTGAAAAGAAAAAATAATTAAAAAAAACATTTTAATATACTTAAGTGTAGAAAACCTATTATCAAAATCAATAATTCATTAATATTTTTTTTCCAGCTACCCGATAACTCAAATGAATGGAAGAGAGAAGCTGAAATATTTGAGGAGCTTTGGAATTTTTCTCATTGTAGTGGTGCAATCGACGGCAAACATATTAATATTACAAAGCCTCCTGGCTCAGGATCTTACTATTTCAATTACAAGAAGAATTTTTCAATTATTTTGATGGCACTTGTAAATGCAAACTATGAGTTTCTAATGGTTGATGTTGGCGTTAATGGAAGAGCGTCAGATGCTGGCGTTTTCAAGCAAACGAAATTTTATGAAGAAACTTGAAAACAAAACTCTTGGAATCCCAAAACCTAAAACTTTATCAGAGTCTTGTGGAAGGATGCCGTTTGTTTTTGTTGCTGATAACGCTTTTCCATTAACAGAAAACATAATGAAACCATACAATCACAGCACTTTAAAAAAAGATGAAATTATTTTTAACTACCGACTATCGCGTGCTAGGCGAATTGTAGAAAACGTATTCGGTATATTAGCATCTCGGTTTAAAATACTATTAAAAACTACAAATTTAGATCCTGATAAGGTTTCAACCATTGTATTGGCTTGCTGTCACTTGCACAATTATCTCAGACAAAAGCAGGAAACTATTTATTTTCAACATGGTTTTGATATAGAAGACACTAATTTGGTTCAAATGCAATATGCCAACTGGCGTAATGAAGATGTTCGTCTTGATAATATTGGCTTTACTCAACCACGTAATCCGAGTACTGAAGCAAAGGATATACGAAATCAATTTTGCGAATATTTTAACTCTTCGGGTGCAGTGCCGTGGCAAAACAAAATATATGAAAAACTAGCTAACAAGTAAACAATCCATGTTAACCTTGTACATTATCTATATCTAGGTACAATAAAACATTTTTTTTTCTTACCTCTTCTGTTGTTTGTGTATTATTTGAGAGTGTGGATCTTCCTTCTAGACAATCTTCTGGATCTTCGAGAAATCCTAAAAGATCGTAGTACCATAACGAGGACTGAAAAATGTCGTCTGCTCCAGCACCAGATTTTTGGGATTTTTTGTGTTTTCTTAAGTCGCGGCGGTAATTGCTTCGAAACGTATTTACTTTTCTTACTACCT
This sequence comes from Rhingia rostrata, assembly GCA_949824845.1. Classification (NCBI taxonomy): domain Eukaryota; kingdom Metazoa; phylum Arthropoda; class Insecta; order Diptera; family Syrphidae; genus Rhingia; species Rhingia rostrata. The sequence goes on from OX463759.1 coordinate 16,091,955, forward strand.
TATCCCGATCAGCACCCGGGTCTATTTCTTTTAATTTATTTACCATTAATTCATAAACACTCGCTTTTAAGACTCGGTTGCTGTAATCATCACTTTTAACCTGCCATAAAACTGGTAGGCTCTGGTATAGCTCGATAAATTCCCAGAATTTTTTATTTTTCGTCAACGTCATCACTATTGCACACAGAAGGTCTGTTTCATTTGAATTCTCTCGCGCAACTGAGCAATTTGAATTTTTTTGCACACACACCACGCAGTTATGCATGCGCAAACAAGAAAATAGCAAAATGTTTTGATATCACTCATGCCGCATGCACAACCACACAGTTAGCACCACACACTCTCAGTTTGCATGCGCAATCACTATATTGCGCATGCCGGCATGAGTGGTGTGTGGACGCTATAAAGAAATTAGAAAATGTAATGCCAATTGTAAAATAAACTGAAATTGAATTTTTAAGAAAGATGGATATTATGATTACATATGTTTCGCTAAATGTGAAAAGAGATTAACATTAACAAAGCAGGGCGGATATCTTTAATCATGAGCACAAATTGTACAACAATATTCCCATTACTGACAATAATTAATTAATAATTAAGGGATTTTTTATCATCTTTCTGGAAATCTATTCGGTATTTATTTTACTTCTTTTGGGAAAATAATGTATATAAAGGGTGATCCATTTCGAGGTTCCCTACTTTTTTAAAGAAAAAACACACAGAAAATTCAAATTTAATGGAGAATGTTTATTATCATTTGAAAGAACATTCTTTGGCATTTATTTTTTGAAGATTATGTCTATCAAATGTTGGCCGTTGCTACGTCGCAGATGGTCCATCCGTTGAGTCCAATTTTCGATCACTCGTTCGAGCATTTCGACTGGTAACTGGCGAATGACTCGCTTGATGTTTTCCTCCAAGGCCTGAATCGAAGCGGGTTTGTCGGCATAAGCTTTTGACTTTACATATCCCCACAGGAAAAAGTCTAACGGTGTGATATCACACGATCTTTGTGACCAATAGACCGGCCGGTGATGGTGTTGCGAATAGTACGCTCAGTAGGCCGATTATGTTGACCATAAGTTGAGCGAAGTGCACGAAACACATTCCTCACAGAACGTGATTTTTCATAATAAAGTTGAACAATTTGAAAACGTTGTTCACGCGCAAGTCTTTCCATTATGAAATGCCAAACAATACTAAACAAAAATAACATGACAGCATGACACGACTCACACGTGATCTGTTAAAAAATGCTATTGAAAAAAGTTTTTCTACTTGGATCACCCGTTAGTATTAAAATAATATTCCATTTAATCCAATTGACAAAGCAAAAAGGTAACTTTTTTTGTAGCCCTGCAGAAATGTCAAAAAATAGCCAGTGGATAAAGTTTAACTCGCATTTTAACGCAATTGACACACGGCCTAAGGGTGTAAAGCAGGGGGTCAATTCCCGTTCTGTGATACTGTGAAATGAAAAGAGTTTTCACAAGTTCACTCTGAATTCGATTCTCGATCTATGAAAAAATGAAAACAAATGTCAAAATCTTTTCATATGATAAGTTTTTTATCACAGCAGTTTCATTTGTGAAGAAGTGTGAAAAAGTGATGGAAGTCAAAATTAAACAGGGACAAAAGTCTTCAGAAACCCAAAAAAAATATTTAATCGACTTTCTGGAGAACAGGCCTGATTTGGCCAATGACAAGTAAGTAACCTTTAATTAATAAAAATATTATATTAGATCGGATTTAAGCCTATAATCGTAAGTTTAGAGGTGCACTTAAAACTTCAGTCAATTAAAAATATATTATTGTACTCTTTTTTTCAGATCCAACATGAAGAAGGTCCAGATCCTATTATTGAAGACGACGACGTGCTGTATCCTTCAGCTGAAAGACAAGAAATTCCATCAACGTCCATTTCTATAGGCAACCGTCGAAAACGGCCAAGGCGTACATTAAATAACGCTACTGACGACGCCTTGGAGGCATATAAAGAAATAGAAGAGAAGAAAATAAAGCTGGAGGAAAAAAAAATGTTAATGGAGGAAAACAATATAATACAAAATAAAATTAACAAAAAACTGGATAAGTTGGTCCAAGCACTAATTAATAAAAAATAAATTTGACTAAATGAAATGCATTAATGTTTATATTTCTTTTATTTTTACAATTTTTACTATTTTGCAATTCGGTATCCTCCAAATATGTATTAACTTCGAACGGGTTGTGACTATCCCGAAGGGAACGTCGCAAAATTTGCACTTTATTTCTAGGAAAAAAACACATTATTTTTGTTGAAAACAAAACAACAAATTAATAAATCACCTCTGTTTGTTTATAATAACTCTTATAATTATTTCCGACATTTTAGGTAATAATTAAATACAGTTTGTCAGCTAATTCTTTGCAAAGTAAAATAAGTCACACAATCTCAACTTCAACAACAAAAATATAAATAAAAGCGTTATTTTGGAAAATTTTGATTATCAATTATTGTAAAGATATATAAGCTATAGATATGACAAGAAAAAATAAGAAAATTCCAAGTAAAACGTAAAAGAAATGCAGAAAACAAAACAACGGCATTTATGACGCTGTCAATAAATTCTTTGCAAAATGCAAACACTGGTTGAAAGAAGACCATAGAAAAACTAACGGGACCACAAATTTCAAAGCGACCGATGGCGTGTTTTTTTTCTAGTCTTCCTTGCATTCATTCGTTTTAAAATTTGCTTCGGTTCAGTCCACGTTTTTGTTAAATTGAGGATTTTTGCAATGCCTGGCAAACGCACTAAGGATAATTTGATACAATTAGTTTACTTTCATTTTAACAAAGGAAAAACAGCAAAAGAGTTAGCTGAAACATATCAAATTAAACTAAGAACAGTTTATAATATTATTAACCGTGCGGAAAAAGAAAACAGACTGGAATTATACAGTTCCAAAGGCAGACCACCAAAGCTCTCTCGGCGGGATTGTTCAAAAATTTTAAAAACTATTGAAAATAAACCGCAAACTAGCCTCAGGGAGTTGGCGAATGACATCAAAACAGACTGCAAGAAGACCGTGTGCCATGAGACTGTGAGAAAAGTACTTAATCGCCACAAGTACTCATCATATGTAGCAAGGAAGAAGCCATTGCTGTCTGCTGTAAACATTGAGAAGCGCTTAAACTTCGCAACTTTAAATGTTAACAGTTCTCCCGAGTACTGGAGTGACGTAATTTTTTTTGACGAAACCAAGATCATGATGTATTATCATGATGGACCTAGCAAAGTTTGGCGGAAACCGAAAACAGCCCTCCAGGACAAAAACATTATACCTACTGTTAAATTTGGCAAGCTTTCAGTAATGGTGTGGGGTTGTATTTCTTCCAAAGGCGTTGGAGAGCTGCGCATATTTAACGACATTATGACAAAAGAGTTCTATTTAGACATACTTAAAAATGAATTGTCAAGAAGTGCGTACAATTTTGGCTTCGTTGATACAGAAAACAGCAGCAAACTCAAATACAAACTCTACCAAGACAATGATCCGAAGCACAAATCGCTGCTGTGTCGCACCCGGCTACTTTATAATTGCAGCAAAGTGATTGACACGCCCGCCCAGAGTCCGGATCTCAATCCTATTGAAAATTTGTGGGCAATGCTCGAAAAAAGGGTGGCTAAACAGAGCCCTACTACAAAAGTTGAGTTGGTTAAGTGCATAAATGAGGAGTGGCTAAAAATACCGGAATACTATGACATAAATGCACTTATTTCGTCGATGTCGCGGCGCCTCAGGGCAGTTATGGATGCTAATGGCGGACATACAAAATATTAGCCAATTATAGCTTCATGTTAAAAAGATAACCATTTTTTGAGATTAATGTTTGCATTTTGCAAAGAATTAATAGACAACTAATTTTTGCTGTTTTTTTTTTTATATGAATTTTGTATGTTTTCGTTTCTATTTTTTTACTTTTGTTAATTATTTTATTTAAGAATACATACTATGAAAAATATTGTGAAAAACTGAATATGAAATCAAGTGCCTTTCCCATTAAATAATTATGTTTAAGTTGAAATTGTGTGGTTTATTTAACTTTGCAAAGAATTAGTTGACAAACTGTATATAAAATGAAAACACAACAAACCGAATGAAAACAACAAGCGCACAAATGACAGATAGGTGACAGCATTTATCATTTAGTACATTTATATATCATGATGGGTTCGAGAATCGTATTAGGTGTGCTCGTGAAGTGATAAAATGAAAAACTGCTGTGAAAACTGAAAAGATAAATTATTTATCATTTCACAGTATCACAGAACGGGAATTGACCCCCTGGATATTTATCCAGGTTTCGCGAAATCTAAATAGGCTGTTGTATTTTACACGTACATAGTTTGCTAAACATATATAGATTTGGAGTTAAGAGAAAAATAAATACACCGCTTATGCTCGCACACGTATTTTGTTGACTAACTGTGTACATTGTGAAACAACACCTTAATTTCATCTTGATGTGAACGAGCCTTAGTTGTTAGTACTAGTCTCGTTTGTTTGCTTAACACACAGCAATTGTTTTTTTTTTTAAGAAATATCAAAGTGGCAACGCTTAGCACACGAGAGACAGCACAGACAGACAAGACAACAATAAAATTCAAAATGGCTTCCTTCAGCTAATTCCACGTTCCACCCCTTCTCTCGCTCACACCATAAACATAACAAATGCGTTCAGCGTTTATGCCTTCACGGCAACTATACGTTCCTTAGATGTATTTTAACCTCCATCGGTGGAATCGCCTCTTGTTACAGTCGCATCGTCGTCGTGAATTTTGTCTCACTATTTTGGTTTATTTTGTTTTTGTTTTATTTTGTTTACATTATATTAAGTTGCTTGTGATTTATTTTGAATTTAAGAAAATAGCACATGTCTGTTTAATTCGAGTGCACACATTTATTGCAATCATTTTCCCAAGTGCTGATGCCTAATAAAATTCGTCGTCGTCATCAAAATGACTGCAACAACTCGCATTTCTCAAGCACAAGAATATGTGCGTTAATTCTTAAAGAAAAGAAAGTGTCGATTATTTTCGTGTAACGAAAGTGTTTATTCAATAATTATTACTTAATAAAATGAATTAACAACTGTAAGATATTTATGCTAATTCGGCAGTGCTTTGTGTTTGTGTCCATCCGATTAAGATTTGATTTTATGCTTGAGCAGCAACATGGTGGAGAAAATGCTTCTGTAAAAAAAAAACTCATTAAGTTGTTGTTGTGGTGTGCTGTAAAGAGCTACGTTCCTCTTGTCCTCCCATCCGTCCACCCTCGATAACAGGAATACCAAAAGGAAATACGACAAGCAGCTACAAAAAGTGGTAAGACGAGCTGCTATAATTATTTATTAGGTATAAGTATCTACAGGTTGCCATTCGTTTCGTTTTCTGTATGTTTGTTCAAATTGAACGCTAGCTGAGTACCTATAGTTAGTATGTAACGATTATGTGTGCATTTAGCAAACAAAAAAAGGGGAAACGTTGAATGGCTGCAGGTGTTAAATGGGGTTTTTTAGCAGTTTTTTTTTTAATTGTAGGTATATACAAATATGCTTAATATATTACCCAACGATTGTTATTATGTTTTAAATAATTATTCATTCATTGGTTGGCTTACACAACTTGAGTCACAAAGAATCGACATCGACAATCTCAAAAGCTGAGGAAACCTTAAATGACCAACTTCCTTGGTAGATAACGTTCTTATACGAGTATGCATTAATTCTGATTCCGTGCTGTATATCATCTGGAGTGTGTTCTATGGTTGTTTATCGCTGAATGCATAGATGGTGCATACATATCTAATATCTGGGTGACATAGGTCTTCGAATAACGCTGAGTATTTCTATTAACACACCTGCTATACTACACTCGATGACACTTTCTTTAGTTTGCCCTCTTCAAGTGGATATTATCCAGTGCATGCATTTGATACACAAAAATGCATCAACAAGTGCCAATTGAGTGCTTATTAGTCTTTTCAAGCATATAAATCTTGCATGAATGCATCCACCTATTCTAAAATGGATATTAAGGCACAAATTTATCTCTATTCATGGGAGTTATTGTAAGCTTACATTTACGAGACATTGATTGACAAGAGTCTTTCTTCATTAGATATTCGTATTTCTCATGTAAAGCTTGGGTGGAGGCGACGAAGACTTTAAGTGATTGTGTATTTTGTGGACAACACGCTTTTGTGTATTAATAATAGGAATTTTATCTTCGCACGCTGATTGCTACTGAAGACGTACATCCTTTTTTTAAGTAAGTTGTTCTCATTGTGTCAGTCAGTCTTATTTTGCAAATAGAGAGCTGCCTCACTAATTTTTAAGATTAATGGATCAACCCTATTTTTTAGATCTTCTGATTGGGTTGGATCGCCAAGTGAGGAAGTGCCTGTGTGGGCTTGCAACAATTCCATTTAAAATAAAAATTTGTATAATTCGTGAAACACACGTGCAGAATTCACCTTGCAATAAAGTTAGAACAAACAGTTTTCTATGGGAGGGGAACACATGTAAAATCTGCAAGCGTTGCAGTTCTGCAAGTTATCTCTAAATGGTGATTTCTGGAGCGTAGTTTTCTTTTTAAGATCGTATAAAATACTCAAAATTGAATCGAATATTCAAAATTTTTGTTGTAATCGATAAACAGACCTTTGCCATTTACGTTTGAAAGGTTTTAATCGTGTTCGGCTTGTCCACATAGACTAACGACTTTACATTACCCCACAAGAAATAATCAAGAGGCGTTAATCGCATGATCTTGGCGGCCAACTGACAGGGCTACCTCGAGAGATAAGCTGCTCACCAAATTCATCATTCAACATTTCCATTGTTTCACGAACTGTGTGGCATGTGGCATGTCTTAATGAAACCACATGTCAACAAAGTTCAACTCAGCCAACTGGGGCAAGTGTCATGCCCACCACAACACAAAATAAAAAAAAAACTAACCTTTAAGATATTTGGCATCATTGAATTATGACGTTTATTCCGCATAAAAAAAATAAACGCCAAAACAAAGCAAACGTATTAAAATGGAAGAGTGACTTTTTCTCAACTCAACCAAAACATCTGTTTTGCGTCGAAATTATTTAAAAAAATGCCCCGATTACGAACCACAATACGTGTTCATTATTTGTGCGTAATGCTGAAATAATTAGTTAGTCTAGTCGTTTGCTACACAATTTATATTGGGACATCTAATTGGACAGACACAATCATAATGCGAAATCTAAAAATTATCTCAGATCTACGACATCCGGATTTGATTAATAAAATATGCTATTTATAAATAGAGCGATGAAAAGATTATTACCAGACCTTGTTTCAGGATACAGCCAACACCAATTTTCAAAAGTTTAACAAAGCAATGATCGACCTTTTATTTCCTATCAATGAAGGTAGTTATTACAAATTTCTCCCGAAACTGTTAGTTTTTCAGTGTGAAATCAACCTAGTTTCTGGATTAAACCCGATTTAACTCGATAAAGTAGTCTTTCAGTCAATTTAAAGCCAGAGTTAACTTTGAGTCGATCCAGCAAGTTTGGTAAGTTAACCCTGGGACTAAAGGGCCAAACCCACCGAACAACCGAAACCGAAACATTGTTATCCTTAATTTTTAAACTGCTAATTTCTTCCACATCGCTAGGTTTTTCAGTTAAAAATATTTCTTAAAAATTAGATATCAATTGATCAAACTATTCTAATCAATTTTAATTTCTAAAAATCATTATATTTTCATATAAAACGATTTTATATTTTTGCGTGCCGAAATTCTTCTTTTTCATTTTGCATTTTTGCATGTCTTCGTACCGAAACTTGCAACTTTTTTTGCCATCGTTAGAAATTCTGTTTGCCAGACGTCAGTTTTCCTACATTTTTGGTAGGAATAAAATGTCAAAATTGAACAGAAAACTGTTGCTCGGTGGGTTTGGCCCTTAAATGGTCAGATGTTTTTGATAGATGATAAAATACCAAACAAACAATTATTTTCAATTCCATTTTTAGAAACTAAATACGTGTACGATATAAATATTTCAAGTATTGTTGGACAATACTCAAAATGGGGCTGTATAATAGAATTGTATATTTTAATAGCCATAGAAATACTAAGTTTTTTTGTATTCTTCGAAAAAACCCGATTGTTGTGGCTATTTGTTTTATAACTCATTGTCTTGGTGTCAATTCGTTCTACATGGCATATCCATCTTAAACGTCCAACGCGGTGTTTTCTGTCAACTCAAACGGGACCCAAATTTTTTTTCGAAGAATTTTCTTCTCGAATCGACCAAGGATTTCTTCATCCGCTTTTAAGACGGTCCATGCTTCAACGCCGTAGAGTAGGATTGGAATGATCAGGATCTTATATAGGATCTCTTTAGTAGTACGAGATATGGCTTTACTACTGAATTGTCTTCATAGCCCGAAGAAACAATGTTGGTAATATTAATTCTTCGTTTAATTTCTGACGACGAGATGTTGTTGACAGAGTTAATAGCGGAGCAGAAGTAGACAAATTATCGTACTACGTCAAAGTTATATCTGTCCATGGTGACAACATCCAATTCGTCGATGTTGTGTGTCTTTTCGTGTTGACAGCATATACTTAGTCTTACCCTCATTTTCAGCTAAACCCATTTTTGCCGCTTCCTTCTTTATATACGTTGAGTCCTACCAATTATGTCAATATCGTCGGCGTATGCTAGTAGTTGCTGCGATTTTTTTTGGAAAATTGTGCCTCTTGTGTTGGCTCAGGAGTTTTGCACAATCCTCTCAAGAATCAAATTGAAGAAGTCACATGCCATCGCATCGCTTCTGCCTAAATCCTTTTTTGCTCTCGAATGTGTCGGTGAGGTCGTTTCCGACCCTGATGGAGCAGTGAGAATTCTTCATCGTCATCCTACCAAACGGAAAATTTTGGACGGTATACCAAAACTAGACATGGCGCTATATACTTCGTCTCTGTAAATGCTGTTGTATGCGGCTTTGAAATCGATGAACAGGTGGTGGGTATCAATTTGGACTTCTTGGGGTTTTTTTCAGGATCTGCCGAAGTGTGAAAATTTGGTCGATTGTGGACTTTCCTGGCTTGAACCACACTAATTAGACCCGATCAGGTTGTTGGTAAACGGTTTCAGGCGTGCACATATTACCGCAGATAAGATCTTGTAGGCGATGTTGAGGAGACTTATGCAGTTGGCGCAGTTCATATGGTCTCCTTTTTTGTGGATTGGGAAAATGATTCTGGGGTTCAATTCTTCAGGCATAATTTAATCGGACCAGACTTAGCGTATGAGTTGGTGGATGATACTTATCAAGTCATCTCCGCCGCTTTTATAAAGACCGGAAGGAAGGCTGTCATATTCGGCACCCTCATATAGCTTGAGTTTAGATATTGCTATTCTCACTTCAATCAGCCCAGTTGTTGGCACTACTCGCTGTCGTTGCCAATATTGAATGTTGTTCGTCATCGCCGTTTATCAGTCTGCAGAAGTGGTTTGCCATATCCTCAGCATCGACTGTGTCTCAACTAAGATATTTCCTTGTTATTCTCGACAGGATTCTGTTCGAGCCTTGTATCCTTGGCTTTGACGTTTTACACTTTGGTAAAACTTGCGAACATCGTTTCTGGAGTGGCATCTCCCTTTGTCCTCCATCGCGCGTTTTTCTTCTTTTCGAAAAGCCGGTGTTCTTCCCTTTTTCTTTACCTATAGAGCTCAATTCTTCGAAAAATCTTCGGTACCGTCTGCGTTGGCAGGCAATGGAGACGAAAACTCAGCTAAGAACTATACGAGCTGTACACCGATATGCCTCTAGTAAAAAAAACTCCACATTTTATGTCTACGATGGCTAGGTCATGTAGAACGAATGAACACCAATACTCCGGCTCGCAAAGTCTTCGATTCCCATGGGACACATATGTCCCATAGCATATTCAGACCCCCATGAAGATGATAGCCCTGATTTAAAACAACGACGGCTGGGACACATGTACAATTATTTTTTTCATAGAAGGAGTAACAATTTTTAAATTTTGCCAACACTTTAGTCTTGAAATGTTGTGTTTCCGAGTAAAAATCCGCAAACCTTTTTTTTCTATTATCCAGAGAAAAATTCTTCTTCGTAAAAGGGTTAAGACGCAGCGCCATGCGGCACTTCAAATCAAAATAAAAAAAGTTTCTGCAACGTCCGAAATCATTGTTATACCACAGCAAAAAAGGCTAATTAAACTTTGACCAATAGAGGCGGCCACTTGCTTGATGACGCAATCAAAACCTATCCCAAGTGAATTATAAAGGACCAATTTAAACAAAAATAACTCGAAATCGGAATCCTTTGAATGGATTAAAGGAAGTTAATTTGTATCATTAAAATTGCTTTATACACAATAGGGTCAATATAATTCACATTGCGCAATGCCTTTTCTTCTGTTTAAATAAAAAGTTCCCTTCATTGCCGGCTTTGAAATCAATTGAACACCCTACGAAAATATCCAGTTTACTTTCTATGAGAATCGCCGCAAACAAACCACCAGACGATAATTGTTCCCTTGCATAAATAATTACGTCTACATAAAAGCAAATACACATTCGAATGAAAGAGGGTCAACTGCCTCACCCCGCTCTCCAAAGTGATCTTGTTGACCCTGAGTCAACGTTATATTACTGTAGGTTATCGTCACTCTGGTTACTCCCGAGTAAAAACGTAATTACTCACTGAATATATCTTTCCATTTCTATTAAAAAAATAAGGGTAGGTATAACCAAGCACTCGTAGAACCACACCTCATATGAATCATGTACGTACAAAGTCATTATTTTTAAAAGCATAGGTACTCACCTTTTTAAAAGTTCTCGTACAAGGTGAAGCTATTGTTTTCATGCAAATTTTTAAATTCTAGATTTTGATTAATGCAAACTATCAACATGACTATATGCAGAAAAACAACCTTAAAACGTTTTACAAGAAGAAAAACTTTTAATTTTTAAAACTTTAGTTCGTGATTGTTTTCAATTTACCCTCGCAGTGAAGGAGAAAGTTACGTACGGCCCAGTCGTACACACGTCCCTTGCTTTCGTTTTGCAAGCAATCACTGGTAAATAAAAGTTGTACACCTTTGAGTCATGGAAAGCCATCTAGTCGGGTTGCATCTTAGCATATGAGTAGTTTGGTTCATAGGTGATTGGGCCTTGTACTTGTCGATGTGGAAATATTTAAACACAGGTCGACCCAAAAACCATTCCACTATGTGTTGACAACCAGCCGACCCATACTCGCCTTGCTTCGACCGTCCTTAGCAGTTCAAATAAATGTAACTTGCATCTGATCCGTTATTTGTCATTGAACACTTTTTTGTAATATATACAGCGATTTTTATTAAAATTTATACTGTTAGTGCAAGGTAGGTACTAAATAGTACGTACCTACCTTGGTACAAAGTTGGTATTTTTGCAGATGAAGTACTTCTTTGTGTACAACATTTGCGGTTGTACGATTTGCCTATTTCCTCGTGAGCAAGCTACGTAAAGCTGCTCAATGCCGGTAAATTCATCAGATTGACCTTGAGCCTTATTGATAGTCTCAGCAAATCATAATTTAATTAAAAATAAACCATCGGTATATCGTGGATTAAATACAGTCTCATTTGTGCCTGGTACTGTTATAATAATCGCTTCAATTACATTCGGCCCTAGCGAGGTATCAGTCGGAGCGGAAATTTCTCCGATTTTCTACGATTCGGAGGTTTTTGGATTCGAAGTATTCTTCCGAAAAGCTGTTCGGAATATTTCTCCGACATTTTCTAACTCATCCCGCGAATTGCGTTGAAGTGCATTCAGGCGCATTTTTCGTGCAATTTTTGACAGCTAAGTGGAATTCTTTTTCCGATTTCCTCCGACACAATTTCTTCGCGGAATTTATTTACGAATTGTTGTGAATTTATTTTTCTCCGATGACACATACCTCGGATGGAATTTTAACCTGCGACGAAGTATGCGTTGCGGAAAATTGTCCGCTCCGACGGATACCTCGCTAGGGCAGATTAGATCTTAAAGCTTTAAACGTGTTCCATTGCATAACTTTGTAGGGCATACATTTCTTAATAAAATTATTGGCACATCAACATTAAAGAAAATTAAGTTCTCTAGTGTTTACATGCTTACTTAAGTACAGTCCGGAATGAACCTGGGCCACAACCAACATGCCTCTTTATTTAGCCCGGTTTTTAGCTCAGTGCCTTCAGTTGCGCACTTCAAGTTGATTGAGGTCGGTTTTTACTTGTGTGCGCCACTTAAGGCGCGGTCTTCCTCAACTGCTTTCGTCGTCTGGCTGTGAATCGAAGACTCTGCTAAGACTTTCTGAATGGTGTCCATTCGTACTACATGCCCTAGCCATCATAAACGTCCAAAGCGGAGTTTTTTTTGACCAGGGGCATGTCGCTTTACAGCTCGTATAGTTCTTGGTTGAATCTTCGTGTCCATAGCCCGTCAACGCAAACGGGACCGAAGATTTTTCGAAGAATTTTCCTCTCAAATCGACAAAGGATTTCTTCATCTGCTTTTGATACGGTCCATGCTTCAGCGCCGTAGATTAGGACTGGGATGATCAGGGTCTTATAAAGGATCTCCTTAGTAGTTCGAGTGAGGGCTTAACTGCTGAATTGCCTTCGTAGGACATAGAAACAGCGGTTGGCAAGAGTAATTCTTCGTTTAATTTCTGACGACATGCTGTTGTCACATTTAATAGCGGAGCCGAGTTAGACAAAATCCCGTTATATCTGCCAATGGTAAAGTTCTGTCCAATTCGTCAATGTTGTGTGTCCTTTCGTGCTGACAGCATATACTTAGTCTTCCTTCACTTACTTCTTACTTCGCTATACCAGCAAACGTGGCTATGACATCGCGTGGAGTATTACCAAAGGTTATAAAATCGTATAGATGACGCATTGAGAACAACAAAAAAAAAAAGAATCTTGTGCTCACCAGCTTCATGGTATGGTGGACGGGATGGGCCAGCAAGACGCGCCATAGAACAATTTTTCTTCGATGCAGTGCGTCATCTGTATGACCTTAAAACCTTTACCATTGATGACAATATCGTCGGCGTATGATAGGTGTTGCACCGATTTTTGGAAGATTGTGCATCTGGTGTGGGCTCAGGAGTTTTGCAAAATCCTCTCAAGAAACAAATTAAAGAAGTCACACGAGAGCTCATCGCCTTGCCTATATCATTTTTTGGTATCGAATGTGTCAGTGAAGTTGTGTCCGACTCTGATGGAGCAACGAGAATTCTCCATCGTCATCCACAAACGGACGAGTTTGGGCGGCATACCAAAATTAGACATGGTTTTGTATATTTCGTCTCTATAAATGCTGTCGTATGCGGCTTTGAAATCGATGAATGAACTTTGTCAGGATCTGCCGAAGTGTGAAAATTAGATCGGTTGTGAATTTTCCTGGCCTAAAACCACACTGATAAGGGCCAATCAGTTTGTTGGTAAACGGTAACAGGCGTTCACATATTACGGCAGATAGGATCTTGAAGGCGATGTTGAGAAGACTTATGCCTCTGTAGTTGGTGCAGTTCAGAGGGTCTCCTTTTTTGTGGAACGGGCAAACGACCATATTTGGCTTATGAGTTGATGGATGTTATTTACCACCATAACTTGGATAACATAACACTTCTTGCCTAAGTCTGGCTCTTTTTCAAATCCGCATCCGAATAGTCGCTGTTTCTACTCACTATAACACGGTCCGTAGTTTATAAAGGGTTTTTCAATGAGAGCGCTACAAAAGTTTTTTTTAAATAAAACAAAAACGGTTTTTGATATCAATGAAATTCTTTATTCCTGTGAAAGTACGTTCGATGCCATTATGTATGGATTTCCATTTCTTTTGCATGGCCACCACGTGCACGTTTGCAGAAGTCCAGACGCTGAACCCAATTTTCGACGGTTTGCAAGCATAAATCGGCCGATACTGCTGCAATTTCACGTTCGATATTCGTACGAAGTTCATCAATCGTCGCTGGCTTGTTGGCATAGATCATAGACCATAGACTTGACGTAGCCCCACAGGAAATAGTCTAACGGCGTTAAATCGCACGACCGAGGCGGCCAAGCGACTGGACCATTTCGTGAGATAACACGTTCTCCAAACTTGGTTTCCAATAAATTGATTGTGACATTCGCTGTGTGGCTTGTGGCGCCGTCCTGTTGGAACCACACGTCCTCCAAGTCCATATCATCCAATTGGGGCCAAAAATATTCGGTTATCATTGAACGGTGGCGATTCCCGTTCACAGTAACGTGCCGGTCTTGATCATCACGGAAGAAGTGCGGCCCAATGACGCCGCCGGCCCATAAACCACATCAAACAGTAATTTTTTCGGGATGCAATGATGACTCATGGAGTACGCGTGGATTGCTGCCTGACCTATACCGCATATTTTGTTTATTGACGAAGCCATTCAGCCAGAAATGAGCCTAATCGCTGAAGATAATTTTTCGATGAAAATCCGAATCATTTTCAAGTTGTTGCTCAGCCCAATTCACGAACATACGACGCTTCTGGTGTTCAAGCGGCTTCAGTTCTTGCGTCAATTTAATCTTGTAAGGATATAGGCCAAGATCTTTTCTCAAAATTCGCCACAACGACGTCACAGAGATGGCCAACACTTGAGAACGACGTGTGAGAGACACATTTGGGCTTTCTTCAACTGAAGCCTCAGCGGCAGCAATATTCTCGACACTACGGGCACTTCTTTGTCTCACTGGCACGGGAACATTTTGTACTGTGCCTGTGGATTCAAATTTTTCCACTAGACGCTCAATCGTTGATCTGCTAGGACGATTATGACGACCATAAATTGGATGTAGCGCTCTTAACGTTGAGGCCACTGACTCCGAATTTCGGTTGTAAATTTTTAATAATTTCGACTCGTTGTTGAATCATATCTTTCCATCATGAAATGGCAAACTTTACTGAAGAGAAATGTCAGAAGAACGGCAAGAAATATGGCGTCGTTTGCTGTCCCTGGCGCTCAACTTTTGTAGCGTCCCTGTTGAAAAACCCGATAGTCACAGTTTTTCATCCTCTTTTTGCCTGGCCCATCCTATCCCTGGATGGCAGTAATGTCTGCTTTGAAGCAGTTTAGGGCTTCCGCTAGTTGTTCGCTTGCATTTCTCCTGTTTAATGTTCTCACATACGAGGTGCAGATATGAACGTCCTTGTCCTTTTTTCGTTTAGTAGGGTCGTCAAAAATAAAATCAGTACTTTCCGAGGATATTGGTTGCTACGTAAGTAGTGGATTTTTTTCATGGGTGGGTAGTTACCACAAAGCGCAAACCCCCTGGGACAGCAGGCCAGATACTCATTCCGTACTGTGCTGATCTAGCTGTTTATAGTGTTGCTGATTTTCGTCGTGTTATCAACACTCGTGCTAATCGTTTAGCAAGTCAGATCCGTTTGGGTGAGACTCGCGTCCGATGGTGACCACTTGGAGTTGAAAATGAGCACTTGATGTGTAGGCAAAATTACAACCACTGGACATTGCCAAGTTAATCCAATCAAAGTCTACCCTTGTTCTACAACACCCAGCCACCTAAACACCCAATAATATACAGGAAGCAGCAAGTTAAAAATTTTAAAAAATGGCATTGTAGTGCGTTCTTGCGCAGAAGCGTCTAGGGATCTACCTCTTTGCTTGTCCCACTGTTTAGCCGCTCTCTGACTTGTTCTTGACGTATTTTTTCTCTCGGTACATGTATCCGACATATTATATTCCGTTGAGTTCTTTCTGATTAGCTCAGAACAAACAAACCTACGTTCCGCATGTTGTGTAATATTGTCGTTAAAAATTTTATTCAATTAAATTTTTGTAAACTTGCAGATTAAGACACTAAAATTGTGAAAACAACGAGACCAGGGGAATATCGTAAGGATTCTCTCAGTACTAAGAAATATTGTACCGTCAAGCGAGGGACCCGCCTTAGATGCCGCCCTGTGTACAACGATTATGTCAAGTACCTATACAAGATCAAGAAAAAAAAAATATGTCCATGGGTATGGGCAATACACAAACACATCTATATATATATTTTTGTGAAGTCAAGACGTTTTAAGGTAGAGAAGGAAAATACGTCATTAATAAAATAAAACTTGTTTTTCCGTCTCTTTTTACGATCTTGTTGCCGAGATACTGCAGTTTCATATTTATTTGATTAAAAACCCCGTAAATACTTAAAGAAGTTTGTTTTTACCTATTTCCCTGACTACCTGTGTGTGTCATTATATACCCAAAGAAAGCGATGAAATAGGGTGTACGAATATGAATGTAACGTTTTTGTTGTTGGTTGGTTTTTATGTGACACAATACGTTTGAGGCCAAGAAAACCGGCTTTAGTCATGTAGTTTCACGGAAATCACATTTGCATACAAAACATCTATTCCGTGGGGGCAGAGTGTAGGCATGCAATGTAAACAAACATTAGGATGTTGGAAAACATAAATGGAATCTGTGTTTCTTGAAGCACTTGTGGCAAATTTCTTGAGTGTTTACAATTTGTAGTTGCACTTGTATCGTGTACCTAATTTTATACTGGATAGTGGATAGTGAGTTGCTGTCTACTATTTCATAGGCAGTAGTGCAATATGTACCTATTAATGTGTTGATTTGTAGATATATATGTTTTTCTTATATATAACACCTTCATTGTTGTTGTTTTTTTTTATCATATCATTCAATTTTCTTTCGACATTTTTTTTTTTTTTTTTTAAATTAGTTTGACAAGTTTGGATAGTCACATGTTTAACACAACCATGTATGAATACGTTTGTAGCCCAAGCCGATGCTCAATGCACTTATTGGAGATAACTGAATATAAAAGCGGGTTAACCGGTTTCTTCCCGTACGAGGTGTTCCACACAGCTAGAGAACGTAGATATAGTAGGTAGTGATATGCATGTATGAGATCATAGATAGACTTACTGAATTTTTTATAGACGTAGGTACAAATGTAATGATAATCGTATTTCAAGTTATACGGTCGAGTTTTTTTTTTGTGAACACCTATTTGCTTCTCTTAATTGATGAATTAAATGAATAGATCGAAATAAACTGTAAGTCTAAGGAAAAATCTTGAAAAATGCAACTCCTATTCGATTTATTTTGATTCGAAACATAAGAATATGCGTAGGACAATGTAGTAAAACCTGTTGTCTATATAGCATTATATAAGAACTTAAAGACAACTGAAGCTCTGGCATAAATTAAGTAATAGGTACCAAACAGTTTTCAACAAACAAACTTTGTTTACAACGTTTTCGTTTCGAATGGGACAAAAAATGTTCTATTTTATGTTGATCATGTTTTGTTTAATTCGATCAATTTTTTTTTACCTAGATACATTTTTGTTTTCGATTGGAATAATGGGTTTTTTTTATTTTTGCTTGGCATCAATTTAAAAAAAAATCTCGATTTTAAGCATCAATACCAACAGGTTTGCCAACTGTCTTACGTCAGTTTGAAATATTAATTTTGATTCGCATTCGGTAAATAATTTTATTGAAATTAAGGATGATTTAGGTTACGTTAGGTTTGATGGGCTGTAGATGCTCAGGTGAGCTGTGAAAATTGCATAGGCCTACGTGGGCTAAGATTTTATTTTTTATTTTATTTTTTTTTTATTTAACCTCAGTAAAGGGTGATCCATTTCGAGGTTCCCTACTTTTTTAAAGAAAAAAACAGCAGAAAATTCAAATTTAATGGAGAATGTTTATTATCATTTGAAAGAACATTCTTTGGCATTTATTTTTTGAAGATTATGTCTATCAAATGTTGGCCGTTGCTACGTCGCAGATGGTCCATCCGTTGAGTCCAATTTTCGATCACTCGTTCGAGCATTTCGACTAGTAACTGGCGAATGACACGCGTGATGTTTTCCTCCAAGGCCTGAATCGAAGCGGGTTTGTCGGCATAAGCTTTTGACTTTACATATCCCCACAGGAAAAAGTCTAACGGTGTGATATCACACGATCTTGAGGGCCAATCGACCGGCCCAAAACGTGAAATTATATGCTCACCGAAATGTTCTCTCAATAAGTCCATTGATTGATGCGATGTGCGGGAAGTGGCGCCGTCTTGCTGAAACCAAATGTCGCCGAGATCACGAGCTTCAATTTTAGGCAACAAATAGTCGGTTATCATGGCCCGATAACGGTCGCCATTGACGGTTACGTTTGCACCGGCATAATTTTTAAAGAAATATGGACCGATGATTCCACCGGCCCACAAACCACACCAAACCGTTGTTTTTTCTGGATGAAGTGGCAGTTCTTCAATCTCTTCGTCCCGAATGCGGCAATTTTGTTTGTTTACATACCCATTGAGCCAGAAATGGGGTCATTGCTAAACAAAATTTGCCTCGAAAATGTCGGATCTTCTTGGAGCTTTTCAAGAGCCCACAGAGCGAAGCGATGTCGCTTTGGAAGGTCGAGCGGCTTCAGTTGTTGCACAAGCTGTATTTTGTACGCTTTCAATTTAAGATCTTGACGTAAAATGCGCCAAGTCGTTCCATACGTCAGTCCGAGTTGCTGCGAACGGCGCCGAATCGACTCTCTACGGTCTTCGTGTACACTCTCAGCTACGGCCGCTATATTTTCTTCACAGCGTGCTGGACGTGGTCTATTCGGTCGAATATTATCCAATAATGAATGCTGGGTCTCAAAATGGGTGATGGTGTTGCGAATAGTACGCTCAGTAGGCCGATTATGTTGACCATAAGTTGAGCGAAGTGCACGAAACACATTCCTCACAGAACGTGAATTTTCATAATAAAGTTGAACAATTTGTAAACGTTGTTCACGCGTAAGTCTTTTCATTATGAAATGCCAAACAATACTAAACAAAAATAACATGACAGCATGACACGACTCACACGTGATCTGTCAAAAAAGGCTATTGAAAAAAGTATCTCTACTTGGATCACCCTTTACAAGCCGAACTTAAGATTAAATTATCTTAACTAAATTTATTTATAAGGAAAAGGGTTGAGGAGTAGTGGTAGATGGTAGATGGTAGGAGGACATAAGAGAGTATGGCAAGTTTGTTACAGTGAAAATCAAAGGAGTTTTGCCCATTATCCAGGCGTAGTATTCCAGTCATTTTGTCTTCGTTGCTGTAGTTGGTTTAACGGAAGTTGAGTCGGAAGAGGGGAACAGATCTTAGATTTATGGAGTTGGCGATTAGGGAAATCATTTCTAGCAGAGCGGGGCAATTAACATTACCTGCTAGAAGCTGATGTGCAAAAAGAATTCGCCTATTTCACGGCGCTTTTGAACTGATTGAAGGTTTATTAATTTCAAACGATCCTCTTAGGGGGGTCAATTAAAACTGTCAACCCAGTGGAGATCGCGTAGAGCACAACGGTTAAATCTGCGTTATCCCCTTTCAATACTGAGGGAATGGGTCTTGTGATGAGGCGACCATTCTTGGTTGGCATATTTAAGGATGACAAATGTGAACAAGAGAGATTTTATGATATAAAGGTTCGAGAATTCATTAAACCAGCCTTTTACCAAAGGATATAAAGCCATACAGATGACGCATTGAGAGCAAAAACCAGAAACATTTGCTCAGCAGCTTCATGGTACAGGCTGGCAGTGTGCACGTGAACATATGAGAAACGAGATCCAAATATATGGCGGGCTGCGCCAGTACGACCCGCCATAGAACAATTTTTCTTGTATGCAGTGCGTCATCTGTATAACTTTATAATCTTTGCTTTTACAAACCCAAGTGCGGAGTTTGCTCTGCTGATGATACAAGGTGGCGCAAAAATAACCTTCCGATGTTTTTTGGCTGTAATTTAAAAAAAAAGAAAAACTATGATTCTTCTTGTGGATTATTTTTATTTGGTCTTTTAATTTTTTTTTACATCAAGTCGAGAATATGATGTCATGTAAATGGCCGCCGCCACAGTTGATTGTCATTTGAGCCCTTTTTATGGCAAATTCCATCACTTTGGCCAATAGGCCAAAGGCCTAGGCGATAGGTCCTCACATTCTTGACGGATATTGTCTTTAAGAGCTGCAAGAGTCTGAGGCTTGTTGACATAAACCCGCGACTTCAAATAGCCCAACAAAAAGAAGTCTGGAGCGGTCAAATCAGGCGATCTTGCTGGCTAGTGCAAATCGCCAAAACGGGAGATAAGGCGCCCGGGAAATGCATCCTTCAGCATATCGGTTGTGGCACGGGCAGTGTGTGCCGTTGCACCGTCTTGTTGGAACCACATGTTTTCCAATCCCAATTCATCAAGTTGCGGCAAAAAGAACTCGTTGATCATTGCTCTGTAGCGCTCACCATTCACAGTAACCGTTTGGCCCGCGACGTCTTCGAAGAAAAAAGGTCCGATGACTCCTCCAGCGAAAACAGCACACCATACAGTGACTTTGAGCGTGTGTAATGGCTCTTCGTGGGTTACACGCGGATTTTCAGTGCCCCGGAAGTGTAAATTTTGCTTATTTACATACCCGCTAAGATGGATTATTTTGATTATTGATTTGATGATTATGATGAAAAATCATCTTCCTCTTGGTGGTGATTAAGGATGGCTTCAGCGTATGTTAGACGCGATAGCCGGTCAGCAGCTAACAGCTGATGCACCGTCTGGACTTTGTACGGAAACATCTTCAAATCTTGTATCAAAATTCGCAGTAAAGACCGTCGACTGATACCCATTTGCGTGGCACGTCGCTTCCATGACATCTTCGGCTACAGCAGCAATATTCTCTGCAGAACGGCTACTCCGGGGTCTGCCACGCCTGGTCTGCCACGCCTGGCACGCCCAAAAATGAAATTGAAGAAGTCACATGACAGCGCAGCGCATTGCCTAAATCCTTTTTTTGGTATCGAATGTGTCGTTGAGGTTGTTTTCAAACCTGATTGCTGCATCAGGGTCGGAAACGACTCTGTATTGTTCTTCTCTATAAATGGTGGCTTGCAATCGAGGAACAGGTGGTAGGTGCTGCTTTGGACTTCTTTAGTTCATTCCAGGATCTGCTGAAGTGTGTATATTTGATCAGTTGTAGACTTTCCAGGCCTAAAACTACACTGATATGTTGCCGATCAGGTTATTGGCAAACAGTTTCAGGCGTTCACATATTACAGCTCATAGGATATTGTGGGCCATGTTGAGGAATCTTATGCCTCTGTAGTTGGCGCCGTACAGAGGGTCTGCTTTTTTGTGGATCTGGAAAACGATGCTGAGGTTTTAGTCTTCAGGCATACTTTCATCCGATGGTTCGTTCTGCCTGACAGCGGAATGTTGTTCTTCATCGCCGTTTATCAGTCTGCAGAAGTGGTTCTTCCATATCCTCAGCATCGACTGTGTCTCAACTACGATATTTCCTTGTTCATCTCGACAGTATTCTGTTCGATCTTTTTTTCCTTGGTTTTGACGTTTTACACTGTCCTCGATCGCGCGCTTTTCTTGCTCGTTTTTCTTCCATATGAAGAGCCGGTGTTCTTCTCTTCTTCTTTGCCTATAGAGCGCAATATCAGCTCTTGTCCTTATCTGCTTCTTAGCCTTGTATGTCTCGTTCGTGGCTGCGAGCACATGTCGGCATTCCTCATCAAACCATAGTTTCTTGTTGGTGGGCGCGAGAAACCTAGCACATCAGTAGCGGCTGATCTAATGGCTTGTTGGTATCGTTGCCAGTGTTCTTCGATATTCTACTTCTGCTTTTGCGTTAAAATCTCCGACGGGTTCAGTGGCGCTATGGTAAGTGGGATGAGCTGACGCAGAGAAGATCTAGGTTCGATTTCCAGCCATACCACCTAAATGGTTTTTCACTGGCCCTACTCTCGTGATGACCCGCCAAATAATCCAAGTAGTATCATTTGTTAAGAAAAGCTTATCTCAAATTCGCCGCTTAGAGTCGGCATTAAGCAGGAGGTGCCGCCATCGTACAAGAAGTACACACGCACACATGAATGGTTATGAGAAATCTCGGCCCTGGGTTATTAACAACGCTGATGCTCCAAAAAAATGTATTTTTGATAAAATCTCGCAGTACAATTTTAACAACGTACTTCGGTAATTGCTCATAGGTTTTGCCAAGGACCTCGTAGAAGCAATCTTTAGCTATATCACATTTTTAATATAAGGCTTATATAAGGCTTACGTTAGCGAATATGGCTTTGATGCGGATTGTTGCAATGCGCTCTTTGAGGCATAAGACTTCTTGCCTTAGTCAGGCACTTAACAAATCCGCACCCGAATAGTCGATGTTTCTGCTCACTATAACACGGTCCGTAGTAGATGTCACAGTTTTTCATTCTCTTTTCGCCCGGCCCGGCCCATCCCATCGTATTTTCTGGATGGCAGTAATGTCTGCTTTGTAGCAGTCTAGGGACTCCGCAAGTTATTCGCTTGCACATCTCCTGTTTAATGTTCTCACATTCAAGGTGCAGATACGAATATCGTTGTCCTTTTTTCGTTTAGCAGGGTCGTCAACAATGAAATCAGTCCTTTCCGAGGCTATTGGATTAAGTGCTGCCGTCGACCTTTCGGTTCACCCGCCAACGTCTCTGTTCAAGGGGCCTGACTCACTCTTGAAATTCCTAGACAACCTGTTATCCCAATATGTCGAAGCAGCTTGCTAGATTCGCCTAGAACAGCAGGCCGGGTATTCATTCCGTGCCATTCTTACCTGGCTGTTTACAGTTGCTGTTTTCCGTCTTATTATCAACACTTTCGCTTATCGTTAAGCAAGTAAAATCGGGTTGGATGAGACCAATAACCGTTGGTTACCACTTGTGGGTTAAAATAAGCAGATTTGATGTGTAGTCAGAGTTACAACTCCTGGGCATTGCCAAGTTAAAGCCAATCAGAGTCTTCCCTAGTTCTACAACACCCAACCATCATTCTGTTAAAAAAATTATTCCGATAGTGTGATGACTGGTGCACCATTTTATTATATTTGTTCTGTATATCTGCTGCTCCAAATCGGATTTGTTAACATTCGAAAAACCATCTTCAATATTATGAATCATCAAACACTTATTTTTGAAGCAGATATCCGATGCATTTGTAAGTGTTTGTTCAATTCTTTCCTCTCCCTAATATATGTATAATTACTTTGTTATTATATTCGCAGAAGGCTGCTATTTCCATTTTATGTTCCAGTCGTAAAAATTTAATGCGCAAATGGTTTTCGGTACAAGTACGATGTTCTATTTATAAACAAAATTGTTCGCATCGTTGCAATTTTCGTTTGAATAAGTGGTTTAACTGTAAATGGGTTACTTTCTGTTTGCTGGTGCGTCCATTATATCTAAACTCATCATCATTAATAAAAAAAAAGACACGTTCTTTCAGAAGGCACCATTGAACCGATAAATTAATTCAAAAACCGCCGTGCCGGCAATTGGTCCTTTACAATAACACTCACTCATAGTGGAGTGTGTTTATTCGAAAGTCTAAATTTAGAATCTGTGAGATATGAATTCAAGCATACCCAACACCAAATGAACATCTAACGCACATATCCAAATGATTTTGTGGTTGTTTAATTTTTTTCTTCTTCAGAACACAGAACATGTAAGGAAACTCATTAAATATTTGGCCGCCTGCAAAGAGTGAGCCTGCTGCCTTTTCAATGGTAAGAAGTGGAGGTATGAAAAATCTGTTTTCTAATATAAGCCCCTACGTGATTGGAAAAATAAAAAAAAAAACATATTCGTAGGAATATATTGGTAGTCAATAGGATTTGGTGTCTTGAATTTTAAGTAATTGTCATTGGCTTACTTTGTAGGTAGATATTGTATTTTCTTGTGCTCATTTGTATGCTTGTATCGCCATATTTTATTGTTTATCACCTATAGAGATAGCAGTTGAGATGATAAAAATAAAATATGGCTATGCAAACATGCTGTAATTGGATGTGTTGATAATTGTTTTGTCTTTGTATGAGACTGGAAAGATAACACCTTTTTAATGATCTTGGTTTGACATAACCGTCGTATCCGTCTGAGTGTGGAGACTGTTTATTTTCTTGTCTGTTTGTCAGCAGTTGGTATCGAATTGGTTTCGATACCAAAAAAGGATTTAAGCAAGGCGATGCGCTGTCATGTGACTTCTTCAATTTGATTCTGGAGAGGATTGTGCAAAGCTCAAGAGCCAACACCAAAGGCACAATTTTCCAAAAATCTGTACAACTACTAGCATACGCCGACGATATTGACATCATTGGTAGGACCCAACGTGATGTCATAGCCACGTTTGCTAGTATAGAGAAGGAAGCGGCAAAAATGGTTTTAACAGCAAATGAGGGCAAGACGAAGCTTATGCTGTCAACACGAAAGGACACACAACATCGAAGAATTGGACAGAACGTCACCATTGACAGATATAACTTTGAGGTAGTACGGGACTTTATCTATCTCGGCTCCGCTATTGACTCTGACAACAACAGAAATTAAACGAAGAATTACACTTGCCAATCGCTGTTTCTTCGGGCTAAGAAGGCAATTCAGTAGTACAGCCCTCACTCGAACTACTTAGGAAATCTTATATAAGACCCTGATCATCCCAGTTCTGATCTACGGCGCTGAAGCATGGACCGTCTCAAAAGCGGATGAAGAAATCCTTGGTCGATTTGAGAGGAAAATTCTTCGAAAAATCTTCGGTCCCGTTTGCGTTGACGGGCTATGGAGCCGATGATTCAACCAGGAACTATACGAGCTGTACAGCGACATGCCCCTGGTCAAAAAACACCGCATTGGACGTTTAAGATGGCTAGGACATGTATAACGAATGGACACCAATACTCCGGCTCGCAGAGTCTTCGATTCTCAGCCACACGTCGGACGCAGTAGAGGAAGACCTCGCGTTAAGTGGCGCGCACAAGTGGAAACAGGCCTCAACTAACTTGGAGTGCGCAACTGGAGGCAGTTAGCTAAAGACCGGGCTAATTGGAGAGGCATGTTGGTTGTGGCTCAGGTTCATTCCGGACTGTAACGCCACTTAATTCATTGACATCGACATTGACATCACAGTACTTCGCACATGAATGCAACGAACTACAGACACATAACAGCACTGGCGACTGAGGCCATCGGCTGGGACAGATCAAGACATTTATACAACAGAGAGAGACGGATAGATACATAGAAGGAAAGACATATAACATAAACCTACGTGGCACAGAGGAGGAGACATAGATTTATATTGTCTCATATTATCGCACATGTGGCCTCAGATAAGCTGGCAATTTTCGTAGAAAACAAATGCTGCCGAAGCTGGGGCTTGAACCCGCAGCGCTTGGCTTAGCAGTCAACTACGCATTCCTCCGAGCCATGGCCACCTGCACCACTTAATTCAATTCAATACAATTGTCAGCAGTTATATTGCTATGTTTTTCCGCCAGTTTGAAATACCCTTCATACCCGCCTGACTAGGGTTGGTGACATGTTATAATACCCTATCCCATAAGGGAGTATTAGTTTCGCCACTAAGTTTGTAAAGTAGAGAACCAATTAATGAAATTTGGTATATAATTTGGTACTCTGTCCGACAAAAAAGAAAGTGTACAATTTTTATGCACCCTCCAAATGCTACGCGCACCCAGCTCTCTGCGTAGATATTCATTCCTTATCTACTTATCTTTACATTTTGTTTTTAAAAGTTTGTAAAATGTTTAGATTCATCTCATTGCTACAACCCCATATGTCTAAACCGTCTTTAGCACTTGCTTGTATAAAAGCAGTTTGTTCTCAAGGTTAAGCTTCGAATATTTCTCCAGTAACCAGTACAGTTCTCTGTGTTTATTTTGTGTGTTCTTCGCATTTCTTTTCACATGCGACTTCCATTTTAATTTTGCGTTGATTGCCATTCCGAGATACTTCGCTTCATTTGCAAAAAGGACTCGAACCGTATTGAGAAATACAGGAAAATTGGTTGTACGTTTATATGAAAAATCTACAATAATCGATTTACTCTCGTTAAGAGCAATCCGCCAGGAATTTTTCCATTCATTAAACTCGTTAAGTATGTTTTGTAACTTTATATTTGTTTCCTCTACTGTTTTGCCAACTGCTAGTAGAGCAGTATCGTCAGCAAACGTGGCAACTATTGTATCAAGAGTGGTCCAAGGATGCTTCCTTGGGGTACTCCCGCCATTACTCTGAATAATCGTTTCCATATTTCACACGGAAGAGTCTATGCTCAAGATGCGACACTTTTTTATATAATTTTTCAGGCAGAACTTGTCATAATTTGTATTGAATGCCTCTATGCCATACATTGTCAACAGCTTGCGACAAGTCAAGAAATGGGTCTGAGCAAATTTTCTTTTCTTTGAAAGCTTTCTCAATTACGTCTGTTATTCAGTACATCTACCGTCGAATCTTTACTTCTAAACCCAAATTGATGGTGAGGTAAAAGACGTTTCTGATCAATAATGGGGTGTAAGCTACCGAGTAATATCCTTTCAAAAAGTTTTGAAATTATGGAAAGAAGTGAAATAGGTCTGTAAGATTTTATTTCATTCGGTGATTTTCCTGGTTTGAGAATATTCTAATCTAATTGCTGTATTTATAATGTCGAGGAGTTAAGTTAATGATTTTCGAGGCAACATTTTAAGAAGTTCTCCTATAATTAGGTCATAACCCGGAGCTTTTTTAGGCTTTAATTTCTGTATTTCCCGTTTAAGCTCGGCAATACTTGCATATGATATTATATGGCTATCGGTTGTAGTCTCGAATACATTAACGTTTTCATCTTGCGCTGGACCATCAAATTCGTCGAGATGTGCGGTAAAAACATCTGCCTTTTCCTTGACGGTTTTTGTTCAATCATCTTGATTTACCCTAGTTGGTGGCACAGGGTTTTTTGTTAGCAAATGATTGCAAATGGGCTAAGTGGCGCGATGGTTAGTGCGATAAACTGCCTCGCAGAAGGTCTGGGTTCGATTCCAAGCCTTAGCAACACCTAAATGATTTTTCACTGGCCCTCCTCTCGTGATGATCTGACAAATAATCCGAGTAGTATCAATTGTCGAAAATAACTTATCTCAAATTCGCCGTTTGGAGACGGCGTAAAACAGGAGGTCCCGCCATCGTGCAGTACACACGCACACATGAATGATTGTGAGAAAGATCGGGCCTGTGTACTAACGAGCCAGTTGTATTTTATTTGTATCTCTGTATTAAATGCATTCCGAAACGTCAAACTTGTGCAAAATAAAATTTATGCAAATCGTCAAGGTTGCATTGCAAATGCGTTTTTGACGTTTTGGAACTCAGCCTATGTATTTTTATTTAATCGCATTTCCTACTATTTGTCAGCCAGCTTCAACGCCTTATCGAAAAACTGCGAATCATGCAAAATGAATTAAATAAATCACAATGGCTATACAGTACACTGACTTCGCACACTAATAGGATTCGCTCTAATAAATGTTGACACGCATGTATAGCATGGCGTTTCCATAAATGATATTCACACCTGCAGCAGCAGTTTTTACAGTTAAACTCATTAAAGAGGGCAAAAAAAAACCAACAACTGTTAATGACGACTTGTATCACCATAGAGAAGCCTTAACCCTTATTAAATGTCTTCTGATGACACATACCTGTTTCATCAAAGTATTTTCACGTTCGCCCTAAATATGAGGTCACAATTTTCACAACAACAACAGTGTTGTCTATCGATTAAACTGCACCGCGGCGATTGTTTTTTTTTTTTTTTTTGTCAGCTGACAGCGGATGTTGCTAGTAATTAGCATTTTTTTTTTTTATCAAAGATAGTGTATTCCGAAGTATATTTCATTCTGCAGTGACTTCACATACAGTTACAACGTAAAAGTGTATGCAAAGCACATGGATGTCAATTAAATTGTTGCAGTCATAGACTGCAATAATCGAGAAACATAATCCATGAGGAGCGATGTAACTAATTGCGTTAATTTGTGTTGTTTCTATGACTCTTAGTTATTATATACATGTGAGTCTCACTAATTAACGGTTTGTCCTTCTAGCGGGCACTACCGTTTGATTTGAATTAATTTGCAGTGACCCAGTAACAAAAAAATCTGAGAGATGATCAAAACCAAGAGAGCTTATCTTAAGTCATCTTATGGCATGGTTTAATTGTTGACACATATCAAGTCATATTTAGCTAATCGGTTATATAATATGACGACACTTTTATGGCACCTTCTAGTTGATTAAGTTCGGTTTCTACTTATGCGTGCCACATTTGGCGGGATGTTCTTCTGCTGGGACTCATATATCTCGAAATCGGAGACTGGATGATGGAGCATTTCTATATATTCGCTCTGAATGTCCGGGAATTATTAAAGGTTCAATGCGGATTGTATTAGTATATGTCGCTGTTGATCTGGTAAGATTCGTGATTGAATCTTCGTGTCCATTGTCGATTAAAGCAACGGAAGCGAAGATTGAATTGATCGAATCGACCATGGATTTCTTCCCTTTTGATGCAATGAACGCATTTACTCTATGAAGTAGGAGTGGGCTGATCAGGGTTTTATTTGTAGTTTTGGTAAGGATACAAATAAAATACAACTGGCTCGTTAGTACACAGGCCCGAGGTTTGTCACAACCATTCATGTGTGCGTGTTTACTGCACGATGGCGGGACCTCCTGTTTTACGCCGTCTCTAAACGGCGAATTTGAGATAAGTTATTCTCGACAATTGATACTACTCGGATGATTTGTCAGATCATCACGAGAGGTGGGCCAGTAAAAAATCATTTAGGTGTTGCTACGGCTGGGATTCGAACCCATACCTTCTGCGCGGTAGTTCGTCGCATTAACCATGGCGCCATTGAGCCCGTCTTTACCAACGTGCCTCTGCAATTATGCCGATCCTTAGCCAAGTTGGTTGTGGTCGGTTTCTACTTATGCGCACCACTTAAGGCTAGGTCTTCCCCTACTGCGTCCGACGTCTGACTAGGAATCAAAGACTCTGCAAGCCGTGGAATTGGTGTCCACATATCCGAGCCATCTTAAACGTCCTATGCGGAGTTTTTTGACATGTCGCTGTACAGCTCGTATATTTCGTGGTTGAATCTTCGTCTTCACATCCCGTCAACGCAAACGGGATCCAAGATTTTTCGAAGAATTTTCCTCTCGAATCGACCAATTATTTCTTCAACCGCGTTTGACACGGTCCATGCTTCAGCACCGTAAAGCCGGACTATTATAATCATGATCTTATACAGGGTGTCCTTAGTTCGAATGAGGGCTTTACTACTAAATTTCCTTCTTAGCCCGAAGAATCAGCGGTTGTCAAGTGTAATTCTTCGTTTCATTTTTGACGAGATGCTGTTGTCAGAGTTAAAAGCGGAGCCGAGATAGACAAAGTCCCGTACTACCTGAAAGTTGTATCAGTCAATGGTGAAGTTCTGTCCAATTCGTCAATATTGTGTGTCAATTCGTGTTAACAGCATATACTTCGTCTTGCCCTCATTTTCTGCTAAACCCATTCCTTCTCTGTACTAGCAAACGTGGCTATGACACCATGACATTGAGTATGAACAATGATTACAATGATGACTTTTGCTCACCAGATTTATGGTCCGGGTGGGCGGTGTGCAGTGCGCACAAATGAGAAACGTGATCCAAACATGAGAAACGAGATCAAGACATATGGTACTGTGTGCACGGGCTGTGCCAGCACGACCCGCAATATAAAAATTTTTCTGTATAGTTCGTCTCTATAAACGCTGTCGTATGCGGCTTTGAAATCTATGAATAGGTGGTGGGTATCGATTTGGACTTCTTAAGTTTTTTCCAGGATCTGCCGAAGTGTGAACATTTTATCGGTTGTGGACTTACTTGGTCTAAAACCACTCTGACAAAGGCCGGTCAGTTTGTTGGTAAACGGCTTAAAGCGTTCACATATTACGGCAGATAGGATCTTGTAGGCGATGTTGAGGAGACTTATGCCTCTGTAGTTGGTTCAGAAGGTCTCGTCTTTTGTGGATCGGGCAAATGATGCTGAGTTTCCACTCTTCAGGCATACTTTCATCCGATCAGATTGGCTTATGAGTTAGTGGATGTTACTCACCAATTCATCCCTGCCGGCTTTATAAAGCTCAGCAGGAGGGCCGTCTTATCTAGCAGCCTTATTAATCTTGAGCTATTGTATTGCAATCCTTCACTCAGGTCGGGTGGTTGGCAGTTTTCGCTGTCGTTGCAATATCGAATGGCTCATTCTGCCTGAATGCGGAATGGTGTTTGTCATCGCCGTTTAAAAGAAATGGTTCTTCCGATTCCAGTTCTTCTATGATTATTGTTCATATACAGGATTTTGTTCGAGCCTTGTATCCTTGGCTTTGACGTCTTACACGTTGGTAAACTTTGCGAACATCGTTGCTGGAGTGTCACCTCTCTATATCCTATATCGTGCGCATTTCTTTCTCTTTTTTCTTCTTTCTGTAAATCCGTTTATGGGATACGCGTTGCACGAAAGTCTTGGCAGTCTCTTGCAATTGTAGTCTTTCGACATTTAATTTCATCACAGTATTTCTCGATTGTTGTGGCGTGGTGGATATCCGCATTCTTACCTTGGCTGCAACAAGGTAGTGGTTCGAGTCGATGTTGCCACCTCGAAATGTTTGGACACTCAAAAGACTGTATGCGTGTCTCCTATATATCGCAATGTGATCAATTTGGTTGACCGTTTGTTGATCTGGAGAACGCCATGTCCCCTTATGGATATCGAGTTAAGGAAACCGTGTGCTGGCTATAGTGGCATTTCGTTCCGTATCGAAGTCAATAGTCATAAGTTCGTTACTAGACTTGTTGTCGTATAGGCTATGTTTTCCGATAATACTGCTTAAGATGTTTTCTGTTCCTACCTTCGCGTTTAAATTTCCAGCACGATTTTAACATCGTACTTCGTTAGTCGCTCATAGGTTTTGTCAAGGAGCTCATAGAAGCAATCCTTAGCTATATCATATTTTTCTTACGTCGCCGTTTCTGGTCACTATAGCATGGTCCTTAGTAGATGTCACAGTTTTTCATCTTCTTTTTGCCCGGCCCATCCCATCGCGTTTCCTGGATGGAAGTAATGTCTGTTTTTTAGCAGATTAGGACTTCCGCTTATTGTTCGCTTGCACCGCTCCTGTTCAATGTTCTCACATTCGAGGTGCATATTCGAACGTCGTTGGTTTTTTTTTTTTATATGTTTAGTAGGTTCGTCAACAATAAAATCAGTGCTTTCCGAGGCTATGAGTTGCTCAGTAACATATAGATTTTTCCGGTAGTTAACCCAAAGTCCAACCCCCAACCTGGAGGGACAGTTCAAATTTATTTGATACCCCTAGGAGCGCTGCCATTGGCCTTTCGGTAAATCCGCCACCATCTCTGTTCAAGAAGCCTGACTTAGCCTTGAAATTCCTAGACAACCTGTTGTCCGAATATGTCAAAGCAGCTTGTCTAGGTTCGCCTGTGACATCAGGCTGGGTATTCATTCCGCGCCAATCTTAACTGGCTGTTGGTAGTGTTGCTGTTTTTTTGTCTTATAATCAACACTCGCACTTATCGTTTGGCAAGTTAAAGCCTTTGAATGGGACCAGCACCACTTGCAGGTCAGAATAAGCAGATTTGATGTGTAGTCAGAGTTCCAACCACTGAGCATTGCCAAGTTAATGCCAATCAGAGTCTACCCTCGTTCTACAACACCCAACCTCGTTCAACAATACCCAGCCATCAATGTGTCCCAAAACCAAAAATCTTTCATTCTTAATTGTTAGTGTAAGTAGCCCTTAGCGTTTAAATAAATATATATCGGTATAATATCGGAGTAATATAGGGGGTTAACCATTCACTTAGTTGCTTTTCACTATCACTAATGTTAGTTGTCATGTTAAATATTTATATGTTCTATGTTTCTTTTCAGAAATGTAACTACGATAATATTATAAACCTCCTACTGAGTATGAGAACATACCAATCAATACCAAACGAAGACGTCAACCGACGACGACGAAAAAGACCAGCCCGCAACAGTAACCACTGCCTTGGCAATGCAGTTCACAATATAACTACAAAAATACGTTGCTACGAAAATAGTCTTGAAATCCAAACACCTGCTTTAACACTTTGACAAAATGCAATATATCAGCGATATCGTAAACAATTGTCCATCGATAACAATGCTCCGATTATCAGCAACCGCATTTGTAATAATTTTATTATCGACAAATCTTTCAGCATGGGCCCCAGATATACGTCCAAAACTTATGCCAAGTATGTCAAATATTGTACAGACCAATTAGGAACATGTTCATGTTTTTTTTTTAATTTTTCAGAACAAGACAAGGTCATATCACGATATTTTGGAAATCATACAGACTACTTCAAAGTACTGGACCATGATCAGATGACAATTTTACTTGGAGCTAGGTAAGATCTTTGGAATTTTATTCCCAGTAAATGTGTTGGGACTTATTTTATGTATCCCATAGAAATGCCATTTACAACATTAGTATAAACGGGCTTAGGGAGAATTATAAGCTCGAATGGGCATCATCGGATGCTGATCGCGAGTTGTGTGCGCTTAAGGGAAAGCGCGAGCAAGATTGTCAAAATTATATTCGAGTCTTCGCGCGCACTGGTGATGGTCAAATAATGATATGTGGAACGAACTCGTACAAGCCCAGATGTCGCTACTACGCAGTTGGCGATGACAAATCTTTCGAAGTGATCAAAGAGGTCGAGGCACAGGGACTTTGTCCATACAGTCCAACGCATAATAGCACTTACGTATATACGGGTAGTCAACTTTATTCCGCAACGGTAGCAGATTTCTCGGGTAGCGATCCGCTGATATATCGCGAGAATCTTCGCACCGAACAGTATGATCTAAAACAGCTAAATCAGCCAGATTTTGTAGGTGCCGTTGAGAGGAATGGATACGTATATATATTTTTCAGAGAAATTTCAATGGAGTACATGAACTGTGGAAAGGTGAGAAATTTTTTTTTGTACATTTCACACATTTGTTTAACTTGGGTGAAAACTTTCTAGGCGATCTATTCGAGAGTTGGACGTGTATGCAAAAACGATCGTGGAGGACCATATACATTGTCCAAAAGTTGGACGTCATTTTTAAAGACTCGACTCAACTGCTCCGTGCCGGGAGAGTACCCATTTTATTTTGATGAAATTCGTAAGTTTGCTTGCTTTTGCACCGATGTCAGTAGTCAAAATCTTTATTCTTGATACAGAGGCCACCAGTGCCATCATAGAATCGGCCGATGCATCAGGGAATGGCACTGATCTAATTTATGCAGTATTTACAACCTCGATTAATGCTATTCCGGGTTCAGCGATTTGTGCCTTTTCCATGGATGAAATTCTGTCCGCATTTGAGGGACGCTTTAAATCGCAAAAAGATTCAAATTCCAATTGGCTACCAATCCAGTATGAGAATGTGCCTGAGCCGAGACCGGGATTGTGTGTGGATGACTCGCGAACGCTGTCCAGTACATCTGTGAACTTTGTTAAGAATCACCCTCTGATGGAGACAGCAGTTCCTGCGTTATATGGCCGTCCTTTGCTCACAAAAGTGACCATGGATCAACGTCTGACGTCCATAGTAATTGATGCTAATGTCGATGCGCTAGATCGTACCACTTACAATGTTATTTTCACCGGAACAGGTAACATCATTGACATGTAAAACTTTAAGAGTCTATTAAAATATCTTCTATGTAGATAATGGACGTGTAATTAAATTCATCAATATACCACCGTCTTCTGACGTCAATGGGCAATCGCAAACTGTGATTATATTTGAAATGCAAGCATTGCCACTTGGAACTCCCGTACGTGAGCTTATTATTTCTCATAAAACTGAAACACTTATCGTCGTATCCGATGGTGATGTTACATCTGTGCCACTGCACCACTGTGGGAATATACTGCGCTGTGAAGACTGTATCAATTTACAAGATCCCAGCTGCGTTTGGGATGTTAACAACCACGAGTGTAAAGCGCTTGCAAATGCGCGTGCACTCACCCCAATAATGATGGACAGTTACATCCAGAGCATCAACACGTCTACGAAGAATACGGCACGAATGTGCCGAAAGTATGGCGATGTGGGAAATCAAGTAGATGTCCGACATGGTCCATTCGTGTCACAGTCTACGCGCGGAACTGTTTCTGGCCTTGGAAAGGCGCTGCCTTCGTTCGATAATCCCGACAGCAATGAGGAGAAGGGAAAACCAGCATTAGCTGGAAACGAAGGATTTATTATCGGAACGTTTAACAATGAGAACAAAATCACTCTGACGTCTGTAGACCCAAGGGATTTGATGAATTCCGTTCCAGGTATGTTGAATATTTTGTCAATTGTTCACTAGCTTGTAGGAGTAGTCTTTATTTTTACATATTTCTATGGGTGTTCTAGCTGGTCCTGTTTTAAAATTATTTTTTTAGTTTACTTTATCTTAAAGCTTTTTTAAATGCTAGCCAAAAATTCTTTAAAAACTAGCGTACGTATCAACTACTTAACTAACTTACCAGCCCTATACGGGTGCTCTAAATTGAACACTAATAACTTAATTCGAATGCCTTTCGCCCAATATTCTTATTTGGTTATATAATAGATATATATAACAATAAAATGTTGGTTGTTGGTAACCGCATAAATTGAGAACGGCTGCATCGATTTGGCTTATTGTTTTTTTTTTTAATGTTTGTCATAACCCAACTTAGTTTTTTACGGAAAAAAAAATGTCCAAATATAAACCAGCTGTTTTGGCACAAGGTGAAACACAAGTAGGGCCAAATTCTGACAAATCAGAATTAACCCTGCATGGATATGATTTAGTGCCATTATTCATTTTTCATTGCGGTCTCGCCATATATGTACGTATTGACGTAGCCTACCAAATTCAAACTCAATACGGCTAATGTTCCAATCCGGAATTTAATTTTATATGGCTGAAATTCCCAGTACGTAGGCATTTAATTCACTATTGTTTCATTTATAGAAGCCCAAACCTTGACAGTAATTTAACTTTTAACGAAATTGATGCGCTGTCAGACTCCATCTCTAGAATTGTATCCCTACATGCTCACAATGAAGTCGTCATTGCCGGCGGTTTCAATGTACACAATTCTACGTGGCTTCAACATTCTGGAGAGACAAAACCCGAAGGAAAGTATGTTGAGACCTTTGCTGAGGTAAATAACCTAACCCAGCTTATAAATGAGCCGACACGTATACCGGATGTTAACAGTCAAGCCGCCAACACCCTGGACTTGTTTCTAACTTCTCACCCTGATAAATACACCCTCAATGTATTATCGCCTCTAGGTTCGTCAGACCACAGACTTAAAGAACAAATTTCCAAAAAGACTGTATGGCAATACAAGAAAGCCAACTGGGAAGCATTAAACAGCTTTTTTAGGAATTTTAACTGGTCACAATGTTTCCTCGATAGGGACGTGGATGCTGCTGCTGATATGATATCAAACATCATTCTCCTCGGTATGCTATCTTCTATTCCCAACAGAATAAAAAAGAATCAGACCAAAGGCAAAAGGGTGGTATGACTTGAGCTGTAAAGAAGCTATCAGCTTGAGAGAGACAAACTTTCAGTTATACAAAACCAATCCAACAGAGGAAAACCGAACAAAATTCAAAAAAGCCAGAAATGACTGTAATTCCCATATAAAACGTGTCAAATTCCTATACGACCAAAAGTTGAAGCAAAAAATTCTACAATGTCCCAAAGGTAGTAAAAACTTTTGGTCATTTGTCAAAAATATAAAGAATTCGGCCTCATCATCAGTTCCGACGCTCATTCACAATGACATTATAGCTGTCAGCTCTTTAGACAAAGCCAATCTGCTTGCTGCGCATATCGCAGCCAGTTCTACATTGCCAGATTGTGCCCAGTCTCCTCCTGTACTTGAGACGTTTAATCATTCTAAGGGACAAGTTCATTTTCGTACTCGTACAGTTGCAAGCGTTTTTTTTGATCTTGACGTTCACATGCCCGCTGGTCCAGATGGTATTTCCCCCATTATTCTGAAGAGGTTTTCTTCTACGCTAGCAAAACCGCTGCGTAAGCTTTTCTATCTATCCTAATCATCAGGTCTCTTTCCGAGTAGATTGAAAACTGCATTTGTCCAGCCTGTACCAAAAAAAGGCGAATCTTCTTCTCTCTCCAACTACCGTCCAATTGCACTTACGTCCCTTCTAACCAAGGTCATGGAAACGCTGATCAATCGTTAGCTTATGAAATATCTCGAAACACGAAAACTTCTTAATGACCGGCAGTATGGTTTTCGCAGCAACAGGTTCTCTGGTGATTTGATGACATATCTCACCGAAAAGTGGAACCAATCAATCCACCTAGGTGGAGAAAGTAAGATTGTTGCACTTGATATTTCAAAGGCATTTGACAGGGTTTGGCATCAAGCCCTTTTGTCAAAAATGCGTGCATTTGGAATCGATGAAAAACTTTCTCTATGGATTAGGAATTGTCTTTCGAAACGTTCAGTTCAAGTTGTTTTGGACGGACTCAAATATGCAACTCACCAAGTAAATGCTGGTGTCCGTCAAGGCTCAGTTTTGTCTCCGACTCTCTTTGTCATTTTCATTAATGATCTACTGTCTGCAACTTCTAATCCAATTCTTTCCTTCGCTGATGACAGTAGTCTCAGCTTCTCTCAGGTCCACGTCCCTCATCTTCAAACGTGGAATCTAAACGATAACATATGTTAAGCTCATCGAATTCCGACCTTGACAGCATCATCAAATGGGGTAAATCTAACAGAGTAGAATTCAATGCTTCCAAAACACAATGCTGTCTTCTGTCGTTAAAGCGAAACCAAAATCTAGAGCCTGTATCCATGAGTGGCACTTACGTCGAAGAAACCGAAAAACTTTCCATGTTAGGTATGTGTGTTCGTAACGAATTACGTTGGAACGACCACATATTAAAAGTCGCTAAAATTGCAGCGAAATGCCTAGGTTTCCTTAATCGATGTAAAAAATAATTCACCGCTTCTGATCTGGCCACAATATATAAAGCGTTTGTACGTCCTAAGCTTGAGTTTAACGATCTCATCTGGTGGGGTGCACCAAAAACAACATTGCACCTCATAGATAGGATTCAAACGCGTGCGAAAAAATTATAGGAGACATAAGAATAGCGAACTCCTTAGTTTCGCTTGAACACCGTCGAAACATCTCCTGCCTTACCTTGTTTTATCGCTATTTTAACAACCAATACTCAAATGAAATAGCCAGCTGCATTCCTCCCATTCAACAATTCAGCCGCAATACTCGTTACGCAATGAATGCAAATCAGTTTACCCTCAAGCCTATCTTCGGACGTACGCTGAAATATAGAGATTCGTACATAAACCGAACAACACGAATGTGAAATGCTATAATAAACTCTGTTTTTCCTTTCCATTATAACTTACAGACATTTAAAACCAATGTGCATCGGTATCTCCTTTCTTCTTATCCCTAATTTCCTTAACGCCCGCACTGTACTAAAACATATAAAGGGTATTCATAACCCCTTGAGTGCGCGCAAATTATAAAAAAAATAAAATAAAAATAAAGTCCGGTATCATGAGTGAGCTCTAATTGGAGTAAATCACAATAGGGCCGCAGTGATATGGTGACTTTCTTCTAACACCCTAACCTAATCTAATCGTATAAAAATGTTGTTTTGCTAAACTCGACTGGTTAGCTATGGACAACGAAACCTGTTTGTTTGTTTTGCTATGTTTCGTTTC
The DNA here is from genome assembly GCA_949824845.1 of Rhingia rostrata. NCBI lineage: Eukaryota > Metazoa > Arthropoda > Insecta > Diptera > Syrphidae > Rhingia > Rhingia rostrata. The sequence goes on from OX463759.1 coordinate 16,129,816, forward strand.
ATCTGGGGTGTGTTGCGCTTTGAAAAAACAATGTTCTCTTGTTTCACGAAACAAAAAAACACGTTTTGTCTTATCCGGTGTGTTTTTAGTCTTAGTGAGTAGTTAACCTGAACCTCTTAACCTAGAGGGCTCATGTTTTAATCTGAGAACTGCAGCTCGTACATTTTTCGCTAGTCATGCTGACAACGTTTTTTTTTATAGTGCTAATATTTTTTTCCGCACTCACACTTATTACTTTTTCCAGTCAAGTGGATGAGATCATTATTTGATTGTTACCAGTGGGATGTATAATAAGCAATGCTGCTATGTAGTCAATGACAAAACGACTGAACACTTCCAAGCTTAGTGTCTACCTATGTTTTATAACACCTAAATATCAATCTACTTTCTCTTTTTACAGATTCATTAAATATGGAAGAGGGTCAAGCAGACGGACAACACCTACAATTAGCTGGGAAAAGTTTCTACTGGATTCTCATCGTTATCTCATTAACGCTGGTGTTCGTAGTTGGCATGGTCGTAGGCTATGCATCGCGTCGTATATGCAAAAACTCAGCATTTCATGCAGAGCACAGAAACCAACTCAATCCGTATGTAAAGGATTTATCTTTCGTTTGTGGGTATTTATATACTATTTGCTTACAGAAGATCTCGACCCTTTAGTAATCGCAACAGTGGAAAGGATGTAAATCTCTTGGTAAATTCGAACGCATTTGCCACAGTGCCTTGCAACAACAAAAAGGATAATCTCGAACAGGACTTTGTCGGCGAAAAAGATCGCAGTCATGAGTGCAAAAACTCAACGGAAAACCTAGAAAAGGAGATTCCCTGTAAGACTTCAACGCTTACGAAAGTGAAGCGAACATATATATAGGTATTCATCATCGGACGATTACATTCACCATACCAACATGTCTCGACACCAATCATTTTATAATTCAAGAAAGGACTAGACAATAAGTTTGAAAACACTGAATTCCAAACTTATCCATCAAACCAATTAATTAAAAAAACAGATCAAACGAGACAAATCAATTTAAAATAGGAAATTGTAAGTAATGACGATATAATTAATTTTTTTAGTAAATGAATGAAAATAATGTGATATATTATGTTTTGTTAAAATATGTATTTGTATATATTTTTCGAAAAAGCTGATATTAACAGGATTTTCTGGTAAAATGATAAGCATCTCCTCGTTGACTAGGAAGAGATAAATAGTTTACGTTAGCATAAGGAAACAGTTGTCATATTTCCAATGACAAAATGGACAACACTTTACAAATCAATGAGTGCTTGTACATAGGGTTGGTAGGCACCGGTACAGTATTTATTATCACGGTACAAGAAGCTAGAATTTATCGCGATCCTATAAATAGTTTTATTCCAACAATTTCCCAGAAATGTGACATTTAGTTTTAGGTTTTAGTGTCATTAGCGTATTTGGTAAACATTTTTATTTGGCTCACCAACATATGCTGTCATATTAATCTAACACAGCAAATACTCTATGTGGATTGAGATTTGTGAGCTCACTTACTTACTTAAGCGGCGCTAGAGTTCGGAATGAACCTGGCCCTCAAACAACATGCCTCTCCAATTAGCCCACTCTTTAGCTAAATGCCCCCAGTTACGCACTCCAAGTTGGTTGAGGTCGGTTTCTACTTGTGCGCCGCCCCTTAAGGCGACCTCTTCTGTGTCCGACGTCTGGCTGGGAATCAAATACTCTGCGAGCTGGACTACTGTTGTCAATTCGTACTACATGTTCTAGCCACCTTAAACGTCCAAGGCGGAGCTTTTTTAACCAGGAGAATATCGCTGTACAGCTCGCATAGTTTTTGGTTGAATCTTCGTCTTCATAGCCCGTCAACGCAAACGGTACCGAAGATTTTTCGAAGAATTTTCCTCTCGAATCGGCCAAGGATTTCATAATCCGCTTTTGAGACGGTCCATGCTGCAGAGCCGTAGATTAGGAGTGGGATGACCAGGGTCTTATATAGGAACTCCTTTGTAGTTTGAGTGAGGTCTACAAAATTGCTCTCTTAGCCCGAAGGAAAAGCGGTTGGCAAGAGTAATGCTTCGTTTAATTTCTGAGGAGATGTTGCTGTCGGAGTTAATAGCGAAGCCGAGGTAGACAAAGTCGCGTACTACCTCAAAGTTGTATCTGTCAATGATGACTTTCTGTCAAATTCGGCGATGTTGTGTGTCCTTTCTTGTTGACACTATATACTTAGTCTTACCCTCATTTACTACTTAACCCATTTTTGCCGCTTTGCCCTCTATACCAGCAAACGTGGCTATGACATCACGTTGAGTACTTCCAATGATGTCAATATCGTCGGCGTATATTAGGAGTTGCACCAATTTTTGAAAAATTGTGCCTCTGACGTTGGCTTGGGAGTTTTGTACAATCCTTTCAAGAATCAAATTGAAGAAGTCACATGACAGCTCATCGCCTTGCCTAAATCCTTATTTGGTATCGAATGTGTCGTTTCCGACCCTGAAGGAGCAGCGAGAATTCGTCATTCTACACAAACGGACGATTTTGCGCGGTATACAAAAACTAGACATGGCTCTGTATAGTACGTCTCTATAAATGCTGTCGCATGCGGCTTTAAAATCCATAAATAGGTGGTAGGTATCGATTTGAATAGCTTGGGTGTTTTCCATTATCTGTCGATAATGGAAAATTTGATCGATTGTGGACTTTCTTGGCATAAAACCACATTTATAAGGGCATACAAGGTTGTTAGTAAACGGTTGGTACACGGGTTGCGAATGGTATATCAGCCCTAGCGCGGGATCCGTCGGAACGGTAAATTCTCCGATTTTGTACGATTCGGTGGAATTTTGCTTCGATGTATTCTTCCGAACAACTGTTTGGAATATTTCTCCGGCATTTTGCAACGCATCCTTTTCGCATTTTCGGCGCATTCTTTTTCCGATTTCCGCCGATACAAATTCTTCGTGGAATTTATTTACAAATTGTAGTGAAGTGATATTTTTTCCTATGACACAAACCTCTAATGAATTTGAACCGCCGACGAAGTATGCTTTGCGGAAGATGGTCCGCTCCGACGGATACCTCACTAGGGCAGTATATCTTAGAATTTTAATTTTATGCGCGCACACAAACGGCGAAAGTAATCCACAAACATGTTTACAAGCCCCTGGGATGCTTAAACATTTGAAGTCTATTTTTACCACAGTTATGGCAAAAACATTTAATATTTTCACGTCTTATCCCTTGACAAAATCCTTGTAACTCAGCGCCCAAGTGGTGGCTTTTGAATCTCAATCTCAATTAACAATCAAACACACCAAATTTTTAGCGAACGTGTAAGCCAACATAAATTTGGGTATTGAATATATTCTCAAAGCAAACCTGAGATTTTATGAATTGGTTGCAAATAATTGTAAAATTCAACCAAAATTGCTGTACAAGCACTTCTGATACCAACGTGGGGTAGTTTGAACCAATAGTATTCGAATATTATACACACCCAAGCTTCTTCGTCTTTTAGGCATTGAGCGTGCTGAGTTGCCCTGTCCAAATATATTAAGATATATATAGCAATATCTTCGATGAACAAATGAAAACTGTGGTTGTTGGCATTTAGAGTAAAAAAAAAAACTTAATACACACTCATTTTGAAACCACGTGGATCTTCTCCATTCCCCTTACTATCTGTGAGAGAACCATTCTGAGCTGTTAATGAAACGGAGGAGACTTTTCGCTTCCTTTTTTGTGAAATCGCTGAGATATTTAAAGTACTGAGCTCCAAGATGGAGCTTCCTTTTGTTTGACAGGGCCGGCCAGTTACAAAGGAGATGACGTTTTGTTTCTTCTTCCCCTTCGTCCATGTAGCTAATACAGAAGTTATTAGAGTGGAGGCCTAGCTTTTTCGCGTGTCTGCCTATAGTTGCGCTAATGTACGATCCGTCAATCGAAATCAGTCCCTTGGATCTTCTGTAATCCAGCTTTTGTTAAATATATTTGGTTATTTGACACGTCGTGCCAAGACTCCATCTGGGATTTGATTTGCAGTTAGCAAGTTGCGCTAGTAAGCTTTTACATGTAGTGATAGGAATACCTAGTGCAACAGTGTCGGGTACAACCGGTAATTTAGTCCCATGGCTTATCAGCCGTACAGTTACCTGGAATGTCAAAATGCCAAGGCACCCAGCACAGCTGAATGTTAAAATGCTTTGACATCTCCTGCAGAGATGATCGGCAATCTACGGTTGCCTTAGAATTGGCTGTACGAGAAAATGCTTATATCCTTGGCTTCTTGACTGCTTTGATCGCCATGAGTTCTGCCTGAAACACGCGGAACTCATGGTTTGTATATTTGACCACTGTTGGATGGCTTTAAGACGCCTGGCTGAATAAGCTGCCATTTGCTTGATGAAAATATCTAGGCCTACTAGGTGACAAAGAATTCCTATTGTAGGTGTTGTGCGGAGTGCACCACCGTAGCACAGACACACAGTTCCTTGTACCTTACCCATATTAATGGTATTCATTTGTGGGTCTGTATGCATTTTGGTACACCGGTTAATGCTCTGTGAACTATTCTCAATTCAGCCGTGATGTTACAGACTCCTTATAAGGACTCGCAGTATCTTTTCTAACAATGGGGATCGTTTCGGAAATTAACATATGTTTCTCAGGCGCTCATATCGGCCCACATTTAGGGTTATCGGTAACTATTTTTCATTTGCTAATTAGGGAGGAATGAGATGACGACATTTTATAATATAATTCCGCAGATTTCCGCTATTTAGGAGGATCCTCCTGTGAGCGCTTCTGATAGACTTTTACTTATCAGTTTTTCATTGATCCTTATAAGTCAGCATGTTGTACAGTACCCGCCCAATGTTGATATATTCAGGCCCCATCGAGAAAAACATTTCCGGCAATGTAAATCAGTTATCAGAATGGGAACAGTTTCCCCGAAAAAATTATTAGCGATAGGCCTGATTGTAGATCGATCACGTATTCCTGTAAAAACATAAATTTCTTAAAACATGAAACATTTACTTTATGACTCTAATTTTCATGTGCTTAAAATTTTTTTTAAGTCGCCGCTTTAAGTGGAGATTAGCGCAACGTCTTAGGAACAGATTTCGGAAGGTGTGGATCGCCGAATGTTTACCGATGTTGACAAAACGGAGCAGGTGGCAGGAAGTTGTAGCTGAACTCCGAAGCGGAGTAGCGGAGTAGTAGTGCTACAACTTCCTGCCACCTGCTCCGTTTTGTCAACATCGGTAAACATTCGGCGATCCACACCTTCCGAAATCTGTTCCGAAGACGTTGCGCTAATCTCCAATACTTTCGACAACTATCCACCTCTTGCGAAATCTGTTCCTCAGACGTTGCGCTAATGTCCAATACTTTCAACAACAATTAGGTCTTTCTTCGAAGAAATATGTCTGAGCAGAACTCGAGTCACCTATCAAAAGATCGTTAGGAATCAGCGGCTTATCATCTCTGAAATCAAGGGAACCTCGGTTAGGGGGCGCGATTTTACTTTATTTTTCACTTCGATTAAAACGCTTCTCAATATATCCACGCGTGTTGCTTCCTCGCGCAAAGTTATAACCAAGACTTTTCTTCCTTACTGCAACATTCACTCTTATGCTTAGCCTTCGCTAGGATTGCTTAAGGGTCATATAAAATTCCATTATATGGTTCTGTTTGCCAACTGGTTTTGAACACAGTCGATGTCGAACATTTTCTATTACCCTAAAAAGTCCATTCAATTCGAATTGCAATTCTTCAGCTATTGATAAAGTTTCGAAAGTGAATAAAAGTGGCAGTGGACAAGAATGCCTAGATGGGCTCAGCGGGGCTATGGTTATTGCAATGTACTGCCGCGCAGAAGGCCTGCGTTCGATTCCCAGCCGTAGGAACACCTAACTTATATTTCACTGTCCCTCTTCTCGTGATGATCCTACAAATCATCCAAGTAGTATCAATTGTCAAGAAAAACTTGTTTCAAATTCGCCGTTTGCAGTCCGCATAAAACAGGAGGTCCCACCATTGTGCAAGAAGTACACACGCACACATAAATGTTTGTGAGAAAGCTTGGCTCAGGGTACTAAAAAAATTGTATCTGTGTTAGATAAGAATGCAGCTAGCTCGAGATGCATTGTCATCATTTTAACCCTGACTTTCAAGGCGCAATTTTAATCCAGTCCTGTATCAGTGAATGAGCGCCAATTTGGCAGTTACCTCTCATCTCCTATGCCTGTTGAAGGTTCTTGAGTTGAAGAGAGAACCGTGCATCTCTAGCTACATTGATGAGCGTTAGAATCAGGACAGTTGATTTGAGATGAGGTCACTGAACTTCCGGTGTATGTGGAATATGTGTGTTTATGGAAATTCTGAATTCCCTTCTCATTGTAGTTTGCATCAAAGAGTATAGAACTATATAGAGTACGCATCGCAGATAAAAATGTTGTAGCCGGAGGCGGAAAGTGCGAAGGGGAAATTTCGTCGATCCTATGGGTCATCTATGCTGTTGCTTGATGCTGGGGTTGCAATGTGAACACTGGAGTATCAATATCAGTACCCCACATAGAAAATGTTCGTTGTATAAGATGCGCACTCTATGTAGTTTTATACTCTTTGTTTGCATTCAATAAAATTAAATAGCAATGTGCATCGGTACCTCCTTTTTTCTTAGTTCCAATTTCCTTAATTCTTGCGCTATAGAAAAACATTTAAAGGAAATTTAAAACTCCTTAAGGGCATGTGATCTAAAACAAAAGAACAAACTGATGTATGTGTAAATAAATGGGGATAATCAACGAGTATGTAGCTCAGCCGAATAGCGAACCAATCTCGACTAATCACAATTCCAAATCGCTATTGACGCAATGACAAAATACCTAGTATGTATTAGGAAGTTCTTTCAAATATGTATTCTCCTTAGAGAAAACTAACAACAACTTTCATAAACAAAAACTCCCTATCCCATCTTATTGTTATTTCTAAAATTATCAAGTAAATTCGAGTGGCCTTAAATTTTATTTTGCAGACCTTATTATGACCGCATTATTGCTAAGATATTTTATTGAATAATTTTTATCGTTTTACACAAATAGTTTTTCCACAGAATATAGTCATGGCTTAAATTAGTATATAGGCAAAATGTATATAACAACAATTATAATGGCAAACATTTGTTTTCGAATTTCCTTAAACTATTACCGAAAATCGCTATAACGATATATATATATTTTTCTTATTATATGTTTCAAAACAAATAAACATTCTTTTTGGGATAGGGTAAACAAATTATTATTGTTTTATGGCACACAATATTTTTTTTAGTTCACGCTTTATTTGATGATTCAATCGATTATAACAGTCCGTTTATTTTTGTTTGTTTAACAATTGTGGTAATTGTTTTAAGAAATTCTAGTATATACAACTTCTTTCGTTATAATAATTATTAGTAAGATTTAATAACTTTATATATAGGAATTAAGGAAAACAAATTGTGTATTGTACAAATTTTTATTTAAGTCTAAAATATAACTAAATAATTAAAGAATAAATGTAACAAAAAAAAACAAACTTGGACTTCTTCAAATAGTCTATAAAATATGCCTTAAGTTTTAAACAAACAAAAAACTCGAAAAACAAAAAAAAACTTTTTATAAAATGAGCATAGATATTTATAAATATATACATATATATATATATACATAAAAAACAATTTTTCATATTTTGTTTATAAAATAAACCACATAAAAATTGTAGAATAAGTTTAAAGTAAGTTATTGATAAAAGATAAAATATAAAACATATTTTTGGACAATCGAGTACGACCTTTATAAACTCGAACGATATCTGTTTGTATGTACATATAATTCAGAGAATATATTTTAAAAATGTTTCTGCGAATTGTACCTAGATTAATTAATATTTTTTCTATGCGATGGTAGGCTAGGCTCAACAATTAATATAAAAAAAAAAGAATATGACTACATTTCTCTCAACTAAATTTACGATGTGATAACGTATAACAAGAGAAAAAGTTTAGCATTCATAGAAGAAAGTTGTCTTTCTAGTAAACAATTTATGAGACTAAAATTATAATATAAATAAAGAGAAATTTTTTCAACAAAACGTATTTAAATTGTAAAACGCTGTATTAATAAACGCCGAATTGCGGTGAAGTAAATGGAATTGCGGTGAGTCAGCATTAACGCAACAGTTAAGGGTGTATTCGTGAACGTCGCAAATCTGCGCTAGTCAATCTTCTTTCTTCTTTGTTGCATTAATGAACACGCACTCATTCTGCAGAACGGGTGCAGGTCTGCTTAAGTACAATTTTAAGTTGTAACTGAATGTTCATTAACGTCAGACAAAAATAAGAAATTTTGTTTTTTTTTTCCGAGGGCTGGTGGAAATCTCAAAAGACACTCTCTATCTTTCCCTTCTCTAACAATCGTACTGTGGTTACATATAAAGGGTATTCACAACCCCTTGAGTACGTGCAAATTATAAAAAAAAAATGAGCACGTGCCCAAAGTAGTGTGGGACTTTAACTCCAACTAAAACCATCCCCCCTTTTTGTATTTGTATTGCAACTTAGTATGCGACTTATCTAAAAATAAAAAATAAATTTATGGCACAACAGGCTCGTCAGTACCCAGGGCGTAGCTTTCTTCTCGCAACCAGTACTTCTGTGTACTTCTTAGCACGATGGCGGGACCTCCTGCTTTATGCCGACTCCGAACGGCTAAGTTGAGATAAGCTTTTCATGACAATTGATACTACTCGGATGATTTGTCAGAGCATCACGAGAGGAGGGCCAGTAAAAAATCATTTAGGTGTTGCTACGGCTGGGAATCGAACACAGACCTTCTGCGCGGTAGTTCATCGCACTAACCATCGCGCCACTGATCCCGTCTATGCGGCTTATCTAACAATTTTTTTATCACGAGTAATGAATGTTTGGCAGGTAGCTTTCCTGTGAGAGTTCCTACTTTTTCCGCAATTTATAGCGCGGTTTGTTATTATCGGGTTAAATCTTTGGGCTTAGTTCTTTGAAGACGCCGCAATAAATTTGTTTCGTCAAGAATTTGGAGAACCGTTGTGTTAACGTGTCCCAATAACATTTTTATTTTTGCGTGCAAAATTGTTGATTTCATCTTTAACCGCGGAAATACCCAGATCTCTGCGTAGATCTTCATTCCTTATATACCACGGCGCATTGACGAATGACCTTAACATTTTATTTTCAAACGTTTGTAATATATATAGATTCGTTTCACTGGTACAACCCTATAGTTGTATACCATATGTCCTGCTTTAGCACTTGCTTGTATAATAGCAGCTTGTTATCAAGGTTAAGCTTCGAATACTTTCCGAGTAACCAGTACTGTTCTCTGTATTTATTTTAAAGTTCTTCGGATTTATTTTTTACATGCGACTTCCATTTAAATTTTGCATCGAGTGTCATCCCGAGATATTTCACTTCATTTGCCAGAGGGACTCGAACCGTGTTGAGAAATACTGGCAAATTGTTTGTCGGTTTATAGGAAAAATCTACATGAATCGATTTGCTCTCGTTTAGTGCAATCCGCCAGGACTTTGTGCATTCATTAACCTCGTTAAGAGAGTTTTGTAATTTCATATTTGTTTCCTCAATTGTTGTGCCAACTGCAAGTATATCTGTATCGTCAGCAAACGTGGAAACTATTGTATCGTTTGTTTGTGGGATATCACGAGGTACAGGAGTCGTCCAAGGACGCTTCCTTGGGGTACTCCTGCCAATATTTCTTTGAAATTCGAATATTCGTTTCCAAGTTTAACACTGAAGAGTCTTGGCTTATGATACGACACGAGGATTTTATATAATTTTTCAGGCAAAACTTGTCTTAGGTTGCATTGAAGGCCTCTATGTTAAACTTTGTCAAAAGTTTGCGACACATCATGAAATACGGCTGAGCAAATTTTCTTTTGTTCGAAAGCTTTCTCAATTACATCAGTAATTCGATGAACTTGGTCCACAGTCGAATGTTTACTTCTAAACCCAATTTGATGGCCAGGTAAAAGGCGTTTATGATCAATAATGGGGTGTAAGCGACTGAGTTATATCCTTTCAAAAATAGGTCTGTAAGATTTTATTTCATTCGGTGATCTTCCTGCTTTGAGTACCAAAATCACTTCTGCGACTTTCCACTGTCTTTGTATGTATTCTAATCTAACTGCTGCATTTACAATATAGAGGAGTTTAGTACATGCTTTTCGGGACAACATTTTAAGATGTTCTCCTGTAATTAGCTTTTTTACGCTTTAATTTCTTTCTTCTTTGCAGATACGTTTCTACTGCATGGTTTTTGAAGTTTTTAATCGAATTTGATAGCATGTTACTCAACCGATTGAGGTATGTTCTATCTTGCGGAAATGACCGCGAAAAAAGTCGTGCTCAATCTTAATTGCGAATTAATAACTAAGGAGAAGATTGGATCAACCTTCTTAATGTCCTTTTTTTAAAAAAAGATAAATATTATTGTAAACACACAATTTATTAAAAAATGCTGATACAACTTTTATTTTCGCACTTAAAATTTGTTTCTGCGCTTTTTGCAGTCAGAAAAATATGAAAGCACAATCTGCCAGATGCTGATGGGACTTATGACGTTTATGAACATACCTTCTACACTTCATCTGGGTCTGTTCGATCAAAAATCTGACTTTATGAACACGTCTAACGCAGATCTTAGTTAGGCAGACGTTTATGAAAACACCTTAACTTTACATTTTTATTAAAAAAATGCTTGTAAGGCTTAACTGACGTGTGAAGACAAGTGTATTAATTAACTCTCTACTAAGAGAGAGATAGAAATAGAGAGTGTTGAAAGCTAACTCATTGTGCTCCTAGTTTTGATATAAAATTGCATTCATTAAGGTTTCCATCTCTCAAGATGCGTTTATTCGTTCAATATCACGAAAGTTTCAACATACCATCACTCCAAGTAGCTAACGATCTCTCTTCGTTCGCTTCTTACATCGGCTACAAACGTAAGTCTCACCTCCAAAGGTCACGTACCGATTCTAATCATTTCTTTCGCTCCTAACCAACTATAAACACACACTCCTCCGTCTTATTAAGTTCCAAATCCAAGCAAAGTCGCTGTTACCTTTTCGGAATGTTTGTCTGCTTATTACCAGACTGTGAGAGGCCTCCGAACTAAAACATCATCCGTATTTCTTAACTCTCTATGACCCTTATCGAAATCAATTTGTCTCGCAGAGAACTATTCGCCCGGACTTCGTTGTTTGTGGGAACGTTGGTCGTGAGGAAAAGGACGATCCCTCTGGTGGTGGTGTTCTTTGTGTTCAATACACAACCGCCTAGACTCAACACACTTCTCAACCTCGCACACCGCTTATTTCGAGTTCATTTATGTAAGAATTAGTAAATCTGGTCACGACATCTACATCTTCGGCTGCTACATTCGACCTTCCCAGCCCACCCAATCATATCAGCTTGCCGTAGACGCGATTGATTATCTGCTCAATGATGTAAAAACCACTGATGTTGTCATAATTCTAGGAGACTTTAACTTTCCCTATCTTCGATGGACTCTATCTGACGATGAGTCCCACTTTATCGCTTCGAATCCCTACTCAGATAAAGAGATACTTTTCACTGATTGCCTTCCCGATTCTGGCCTTTCTCAATTGAGCAATACCAACAATTTAGGTAGACAGCTGACTTAATCTTCGCATCTGACACTGTAAACTGTGTTGTCTCTGACAGAAATCACCTTCCCTCTTTCCCTCTCATTTTTCTATGAAAATATTAGTAATAATCCGCACACTGACTTCTGCGAATCTCTTTTTCACCAATATTTATACCACATGCAATATAGCATAATCTCCAACCCCGAACGGGTTTTCCATCTCCTATTAACTCAAAAATGATATCAGATAGCTCTCCATGTACTATAAAACCTGCTAATACTTCCTCAACCGATCACAAAATCATTGAACATTTATTTGCAAACTACTTCAGGTAATCGTTCACCAACGAATGGCTTGAAGTTGATCTTGATAAAATTTCCTCCATCATTGGAAGATGGTCTTATTTTTGCAAATGGCCGCCAATATCAAATCTGTTCTGACATTCGTGGACTAGACAGATGTAAAATACAAGTGAATACGCCATGGAGCGATACACTCCCAAAGAACGCTCAATAATCGAAATTGACAATTTTTCGACCAAAATCATAAGAGCGATGAGGCTCATTTCCCCTTCAGCGGATACGTGAATAAGCCCACCTTGTAGTAGCAAAGGTAAAGAAATTAAAGAGCGAATGTTCTCCCGGTCCCGACGGCATACCTTATATAGTTCTGAAAAATTGTATCAACTATTTAGCTCTACCACTTACTGCTCTTCTCAAGGTAGCCATCTTGGTCCGTTGATATATATTTTGTCTATCAATGACGTTGACAGTATCATTGAAAACTCATATTTATCTGTTTTTGCAGATGATATGAAAATCTTTCGGCACATTTCCTCATCCACTTACTTCTACCCACTTTACAGAGATTTAAACAATTTTTCAACCTGGCACCAAAAATAATTCCTAGAGTTCTATGTCATCAAATGCCAGACCATGACATACTTCCGTAAGCGTCTCTCATCAGTCACAAGATCCTAATTAATATGTGGTGAGCCCGTACCTAATGTGCTTTTCATGCGTTATCTGGGTGTTATCTGTGACATAGAACTAAACTTTCGCTCTCATATTGATAATATCAGAAGAGCTAACTCCAACCCTTAAATCACAAAATCTCTCTTTTTCACATTTGTTAGACCTGTTCTCTAAAATGCTAGCCACGTATGGTCGCCTTATCACAATACCTATTCGCCATTACCTCCGTATTGAGAGTGTCCAACGCAAATATATCCGTTTTGCTCTACGCGGTCTCCCCTGGGTAGACAGTTTGAAATTAATAAACCATCAATCACTTCAAAAGCGCCGTGAAAAAGCCGACATACTTTTTGCATATCAGCTTTTATCAGGTAATATTGATTGCCCCGCTCCCGCTCTGCTTTCCCTCAACGCCAACTCCAGAAAACTAAGATTTGTTCCCCTCTTCCGACTCAACTTCCACCAAACCAACTACGGCAACAACGCCTGGCTAATGAGCATATCTCCTTTGGTTTTAACTGTAGCAAACTTGCTCTACGGAACTCCCTTATGTCCTCCTTATCTACCACAACTCCTTAACCATTTTTCTAATAATTAAATTTAGTTAGGACTCCCCGGACTCACTTCACACGGGTAAACAAACAACACCATGGCAAACAAAAATCTGGAAAATTTCAAAAGGATTATGGACAACTGTTTGGAGTCACACCTAAAAATGTTCACCACAAAAGATAATGTCTCAGAAGAGATACAGCTATTGCGGTCTCAAAACGCAAATCTTGCTCATGGCGTTATCTAGATTTTGATCTGAAATTTGATTTTTTTTCTTCCAATGGAACACAATATAAAATTTATTATTTTTTTGTGTTTGTATTATTCTAACTTCGTGTCTGTGAAATAAGAGTCGGTGTAGCTGTCAAAGTTTCACGTCACATAGGTTGTTTGTTTTTGATTTAATTTATATCTCACATCGAACTGCGATAGATTTGAGAATTAATAAAAGTTTTTCCAACCGAAAAAAATCAAAAATCAGAACGAAAATCACTCTATTCAAACTGATAGCTTTCATTATATTAGTGTTAGTGCAAGGAGGAAACAAATATTCGAAAAATCTTGTGGACCAAACCCTAGGATTATCCTATGGATATACAATGCCATTGTAAGACCTATATTTACGTATGTGGCCTCTCTGTACTCTCTAACTGGGCCGCCAAATGTGGACTCGGCGCGAACTCCCAAAAAACCGAATTGGTCCTTTTCAGCAGAAAATATTAAGTCCCACATATTGACCGTCCCAAACTTAATGACGTCCCGAGTTCGCTGAATTAGCCAAACACCTGGGCCAACATTCAAGAACGCGTTAAGAAAGCCACCGTAGCCTTATACTCTTCTTAAAAGTCAATCGGGAAGAAATGGGGTATGCAACTACACATCTCTTTCTGGCTTTACGTTTCTATTATCAGACTAGTGGACGGCTCTAGACACAGCCTCCAACCGCAAACTACTGTACTGGAAAGCCAACACACAAGAAATCGTTAAGAAAGCCACCGTAGCCTTATAGTTTTGTAAGAAGTCAATCGGGAAGAAATGGGGTATGCAACCACACATTTCTTTCTGGCTTTACGTGTCTATTATCAGACTGGTGGACGGCTCTAGACGAAGCCTCCAATTACAAACTACTATGTCAAGTTCAAAGATAGTTTGCATATGCATTAGCGGAACTCTTAGAACAACTCCCTCCGCACCCCTAGATGCAATCTTCATCTAGTGCCGCCAGATATCTACGGCAAACAGACCTCAGCTTGTGCAGCTGTGAGCCTGAGAGCCTCGTCATAATGCAAACCCAATCAAGGTTAACACACAAACAAAGATTCTGAATCAACTTAACATTACAAAAAACACCGACAACAATACTTCCCAACTCAGTGTTGATCCTAACTTCAGGACAACCATTCCTAGTCGCCTTGAACGGGAGTCGGATTCGATCGAAACAAATAACTTAATGCACATCTACACGGATGGGTCCAAAACAGAATCTGGAGTGGATGGAGGTGTTTTCTCCGTGATGCTTAACCTAAGCATATCCTTTTGCCGTCCCGACCATTGTAGCGTTCACCAGGCGGAAATCATGGCAATTAAAGAAGCCTTGTCCTGGATGAAATAGAATGTAAAATCCGCGATGCATATTAGCGTCTTCAGTAACAGCCAAGCGGCAATAAAATTCCTGGAAGCAATCTCGTCCAATTCGAAATCAGCCCACGAATGCCGACTGTCTCTTAACGAGCTGGTGGAGCATTTTACCATTCACCTACCTCATTTTGATGGCGGGCCACAGAGACATACCAGGGAATTACAAGGGCACAACGCTCGATATTCTACCGCCAGCAGACATGATAGGTATGCCTATCGCTATATGTAATTTACAGATCAAACTGGATGCGATCCTAACTGGATGCGGCCTAACTTTAACCATCAGTTTGACAATGCTAAACAGATCAAACATCAGCAGCATTATCGGTATCATTACAGGACACTGTCCGATTGGCCTACAAACAAGACGACTAGGCCTCTTCAGCAATGATTTCTGCAGAAGCTGCTTAGACGAAGAAGAGAAGGAAAGTATTACTCAACATCAATGCACTTGTCCTGGTCGCTCAGCAAAAAGGAAACTTCATCTGGGAGAGCACTCCTTCGACAATTTAGGTGAGCTGGCTAATATCGATGTCAGAAACCTACTTCGCTACATAGTTAGCTCTGAATGGTTCGATTAGTCGAATGAATATAGAAAAGTCGACAGAACCACGTGGTACCACAACGGACTGCCATGGTCTAAGTATGCATGCGCATCGCGTGCAGCCACTACAACCTAACCTATGGGGCAATCCTCAAATAAAGTCACCCATATGAAAAATATGACAAAGGTACAAAGGATAGCATGCGTGGGCGCTACTAGCGCAATGAGAACCACAACAACAGCTGGACTGGAAACAATCCTTAACCTCCTACCGCAAGACTTTTACATGCAAGAATCTGCTGCTAAAAGTGCTCTAAGAATTACCCAGATCAACTGCGGGAAAATTAACTTAGGAGGAGACGCTCAAATTCTAAACAGGTATCTGGGGTGCTAGCACTTAACTTAAAACAACCGAGTTTGATCGAAACAATCGATGACATATTTTGGTTCAATCAGCAAACTTGACTTTTGAAACAAAAAAATCAAGCGATAGAAAATAGTTGTCGGCTTGAAATGAACAGAAAAACAACTCTGGCAGGAACATACAAAGCACAGATTCTTATGAAGATTTAGACTCCGAAATTGAAACTCAATTGCTGGTTACAAAAGAGCTGGATATGAAGGTAGTTAATTTTAGATTTCCTTATTATTTGGCGATTCTAAAAGACAGTACCTATATTTGAGGCAACACAAATCAAAAAAGAAATGTGTTGGAGCAGAACTAACTTCATCATCATTCTCTTCAGCATCATCGTCATCACCATTATCTTCATCATCCTCTTCATATTACGTATGCGTTCCACAAAATTATACAAATGGCCATATTTTGATGTTGTTTAATTCGCCATATAATTCAAATTGTAAAAAAATCAAAGTCGTAATTAATTCGTATCTAAGAATTCCCGGGTGACAATCGGTCACATTTCCAACAACCGGGATCTACCTATTCCTAGTCAAGGAAAAAATAGAGATCCCAACGTTGGTGTTCGGAAAAACCTTCGAACGTTTAAAATGTTTGTTAACAAAAAAAAATGAAAGAAAATTTAATGCACCAATATGTAACTGCTACTGCGACAATTAATAATAAATTGGACGCAAATTAATAAAATCTTTGCAGCAGTCGAAGATATCAAAAACGGAGACTTGAGGTCGAAAAAAAGGTGAACAAAATGGAAAAAAAGGTGTTGGAGCTTATCGAAAAAATTTTGATAAAGAAACACCAACAAGTCTACATTTTCAGGTAACAACGACGCCCTTTTTAAAGAAACGATATTCCCAGCTGTTGAAAAGCAACGTTCTGAACTTACGGATGTAGCTGGTATAGACAAATAAAGGGTGATCCAAGTAGAGATACTTTTTTCAATAGCCTTTTTTGACAGATCACGTGTGAGTCGTGTCATGCTGTCATGTTATTTTTGTTTAGTATTGTTTGGCATTTCATAATGGAAAGACTTACACGTGAACAACGTTTACAAATTGTTCAACTTTATTATGAAAATTAACGTTCTGTGAGGAATGTGTTTCGTGCACTTCGCTCAACTTATGGTCAACATAATCGGCCTACTGAGCGTACTATTCGCAACACCATCACCCATTTTGAGACCCAGCATTAATTATTGGATAATAGACTTTTTTAAACTTTTTCCTGTGGGGATATGTAAAGTCAAAAGCTTATGCCGACAAACCCGCTTCGATTCAGGCCTTGGAGGAAAACATCACGCGTGTCATTCGCCAGTTACCAGTCGAAATGCTCGAACGAGTGATCAACGGATGGACGGAGCAACGGCCAAGATTTGATAGACATAATCTTCAAAAAATAAATGCCAAAGAATGTTCTTTCAAATGATAATAAACATTCTCCATTAAGTTTGAATTTTCTGTGTTTTTTTCTTTAAAAAAGTAGGGAACCTCGAAATGGATCACAGGTGGCGCAAAAGTAATCCTCCTATCAGAGGATTGGATTTTGCGATTGGCCCCTAATGTCAGTTCTGTTTTGACATTTGTGTAGTAAACACATGCGAAATACACGTTAATAAACAATGTTACGCTTCACTGCACCAGAACGCATAATATTGGTGACTATTTATTTTTCATCAAAAATAATCGTGAGTGATGAGGCCCATTTCCATCTTAGCGGGTACGTAAATAAGCAAAATTTACGCTTTAAGTATGAATAATATTTCGCAGGCTTTGCCTAAACGATTGAAGCCGCTTCTTAATCGCCTCTTCCTTCAAAGGAATATAATTTGGCTCGACAACTTCCATGAATTGGAGAAAGCCCTTACTGGCACAAAAAGAGATAAGCAATTGGTTCAAAGTTACAAGTTTTGCCGGTGCCTGATGAATTTCTTTCATCCTGTCTGGCAGACACTGTCTACCATTGGAGTGTATATTTCCATACCCAACTTTTCGGCTTCAACTATTTACACAAAAAAAAACAATAAAGACTTATAATTATTAATTATTGTCGACTTGTCGTAATCACTGCCATTCAATACTGGTGATAACTAACGCTAGAAACTATTATCGTTAAAAATAACAGACTACCGGTCGCCAAATTACGTGAATTACTAAGGTTGGCAATGTAGGCATAGGGAACAAAGAATGATAACAGGTTTTTTTTTTAATAGTTTTGTTGTTGGTCTTGCAGGGAATCGGCTTCATATGAAATACATGGTAGCCCAGACAATAATAAGGATGAAGCTCTCGATTGTAAGATTTGGGACCTATACGGGTACACGTGTATACATTCATACCTATCGTAGATTCCGGCGGAATTGAATTCCCCTTCACTTGCTTATTTCACTTTACGGCTGTATCGTAGATTCCGTCGGATATTCTTAGTTGCCGACCATCAGATTCTCTCAATTATTGTGTGCAAATAAACTATTATTCACCCTTATTGTAGAGTCATTTTTGATAAAATTATTGATATTCAGTGCTTTAAAAGAAATAGAATGGACAGACTATGTATGTATTTTGATTCATCTGACGACGATGAGGGAACCGTACCATCAGCTAAAAGTTTGAGGGCATACTTAAAAGGGACATCAGAAGATATTTTGGAACTACCGAATCAAACGTATGTTTTAGTTTTATTTTGTGATTTAAAATTGACTGTACAAACAAATAATTTCAGATTTGTTAAAAACTTTCGGCTTAACAAAGCGGCATTTTTATATGTTCTGGATGTTCTTAAGGCAGAGCTAAAACCCAACACAAAGTCCTTTTCAATCTCACCAAAAGTGAAATTATCGGCATGCTTACGATTTTTTTGCAGAAGGGAGCTACCAGCATTGGGCTGGAAAGGACTATAATTTTTGCATAGCACAATCAACGTTTTCGGAAGTGCTAAAACAAATTCTTGATGTCCTAGAGCAACAAATGTGTCTCAAATGGATACATTTAAATATGACTGAAGAAGATACAACCGAAGCGAAGAGATATTTCTATGATAGATGCAAAATTCCAGGTGTCGTCATGTGTGTTGATGGGACACATTTTTCTATTAAGATGCCAGCAGAAAATCCACACCTGTATTACAATAGAAAAGAGTTTTATAGCCTTAATGCAATGATTGTAAGTGATTGATTCTTAAATATGAAATGCGCTTATTTTGCTTTCTATTTATAGGTTTGTGATCACAGGCAGCGGATACGATGTATAGATACAAGTTTTCCAGGGTCCAATCACGATTCCTTTGTATGGAATAGCAGCAACGTCAGCACATATTTTTCCAATCGATATGATAACGGAGATAGAAATACGAGGCTTCTCGGGACATTTTTGATTGCAATTTGTTTAAAGTAATACATCAATCATTTTTGTTTGCAGCTGACGCTGGATATCCGCTTCTTCCATGGATGTTCACACCATTTCGATCCGTGCAAGTGAATTCACCCGAGAGCCGATTTAATCAAAACCATAGCAAGGGCAGAAATATTGTAGGAAGGACAATTGGAGTTCTTAAAAACAGATTTCGCTGTTAAATGGGCGAAAGAGTTTTACATTACGCTCCAAAAAAGGCAGTACAAATCGTCAACGTTTCATGTGCTCTGTATAACATTTGCATAGCATATAAAACAAGTGAAGAATCAGACGACACATACACTGAAAACTTGGTTAACGAAGAAAATCACGACTATATATCCAGCACAGTGTCATCGCAATACTCAAAGGAAGCATCTGAAATCAGAAATTCAATTTTAAGATCGTTTTTACACACGGTAATCACCATATCAATCATTTATTAAAAAAATACTTCACTACAGTGCAAAAAAGTGCATAAACATAAAAAGTAAATATTTCATTAATTCTTAATAAAAATCAGTCACTTGGTTTCATTTATAATTATATTATTAGTAATTATTTAGATCCGATATCATCTGCCTTTTCCTATCCAGTTCGACCTCCAGTAATTTTTGTTTTAGTTTAGAATTTGTACATACAGTGGTATCATCCTGAAGGAATTCGTCAACGGAGTCCATGCGTACATTTGAATCATCGTGTTGAATTGATTCCTCCTGAATGAATTCGTCATCAATTTTTTTATCTGAGGCTGTCGCTCATTGCAAAATGCCAGGACATTGCGTGGTGGACCAAACGAGAGAGCGTTCTGGATTCCCTCAGCAGACTCTTTTAGTTGAACCAACGCAATTACATCTTCTTCCTCTGCGGTAAATTGCACCAACTTATTTAGACCGCTACCTGATGCTTGAATCTCCTTCTTATTTGATGATAATTTTTTCTTCAAATAGGACTTGTGGTCACTCCAAACCTGGAATGTTTTTAATCACTGAAAAGAATCAAAATTATGAAATATATATATCTTCTTACTTTCTTCCACTCAGAAACTTCTTTCTCTGGAGGTCCTAAACTATTTAGTCTTCTTTGTAGTTCCATCCAATAATTCCTAACAATCTCTGGTGGCCTTGTGCACATATTTTTGGCAATATCGGAATTCTGCTTCATCGATTTGATCAGCTCTTTAAACTGATCTCGATTAGAATTTTTTTTTCCTGCATAATGTTGCAAATGAATGGGTATTTAGATTAATGAAATTGTATTTTAAACAAAATATACTTCACTACTTACATGTTTTCTGAATTTTTTATTAATTTCCAAAAATAACATCCAAATCCGCAACAACAGCGAAAGATTTGTATGGGGAGTTTCGTTTCGTTCGATTTTTATGAACTAGTGATAAACACCTACATTACCGACAAGTGAACTGTTCCCTTTTGAATTTCGTTACGGATTCTACGATGAAAAGAAGAACATTTTTGGGAAATGTTCGCCCCGCCGGGATATCTGATGTGGGGTGACAATCAGTGTAGGTATTGGTTAAATAAAAATAAGTATGTTTATCTTAAAGACAAGAAAAACTTTACACATTTAAAAAAAAGGATATACAAAACCAAAACAGTATAAACGGTATGTCATGAACACTGATTTTTATGTTTCAAACAATCCTAAAGCATTCTGGGCATTTTTTAACAACAAAAGAAAGCAGAATGGTGTTCTGCAAAATATGGAATTCGAAGGTACTGTCTCCTGTAGCATTGACTCAACCTTTCAGCTCTTAGCTAAGTTTTTTGATGTAATGGCAATATAAGTTTAGGATCCCTTAATATTTCTATTGAAGACATTTTGCAAGGCATAACTTATTTGATTACTAGCCTAAGTACTGGCCCCGACCATTGTTGCAATCCTCCCATTCAACAATTCAGCCGCAATACCCGTTACGCACTGAATGCAAATCAGTTTACCCTCAAGCCTATCTTCGGACGTACGCTGAAATATAGAGATTCGTACATAAACCGAACAACACGAATGTGGAATGCTCTACCAAACTCTGTTTTTCCTTCCCATTATAACTCACAGACATTTAAAACCAATGTGCATCGGTATCTCCTTTCTTCTTATCCCTAAGAATACATATAAAGGGTATTCATAACCCCTTGAGCGCGCAAATTATAAAAAAAAAAAAATCCATTTCATGTGCTTAAACAATGCAATTTATTATTATTATTATTATTATTTATTATAATAAAAAAAAATTTACATTCTTACTTTATACATTTATAACAGCACTAGCAACATAGGCTTTCATAGGCTGGAATATTGATAGATGTGAGAACTAAAATTATACGAGTATGATAATCTCTGGGGTAGATCTGAGGTTGAAGGTACTACGACTTCATGAGTTCTTAATCACCAATTCTCAGGTCCGTCAATCACTGATCGTCCGAAAAAAACGGACAAGCATGATAATTGGTTATATTATAGATTCAATTTTTAGTCTTGATAGAATTGTGTATACATTTTTTATATTTTGAGGGGATTATGTTAACAAAATGTCTATTAGTTTTTGGTTATACGGTATTGAGGAAAGATATTTAACTTTAGAACTGTCCGATACATGGTGTTTAATTGTAAAGATATGTCTGGATTGGCAGAGGTGGCAAACTGGAGGGTTTTCTCTATTGAGAAGGTAATTGTGTGTTAAATGAGTGTGCCCGAGTCGAAGTCGCATAAAACATTTGTTCATTTGAGGGGTTGTGTCAGTTGGGTACATCGTTGCATCTGCTTTTGGGTTTATGACTGAGTAGTGGTGGATGTATGTTTTCTACTCCTCCTTTCTCTTATGTTTCCATTGGGTGTTAATTATCTTCAGGAAATCTCTTCACGAAGGGGGGTGTTCGATTGAAGATATTCATGTGCTTGTGCCGCAAGGACACTAGCAAAAAACATTCGCAATAAAAAGTGGATTTTGCTCCGGTGCCTAGTTAATTGCTTTGCCGACGCGATCTAAAAACTTGCAAATCAAGAGTGCAACCTACTTGTTGCTATTGTTCAACTAAAAAAAGACGTTTAGTTTCAAATGAGTTGATCGATTTATTCGAGTGAACCTTTTCGTTGTTCGGTCAAACTGGGAATAACCCATCTACCAGATGTTTTCTTTAACATCATCTTCCTGGTACAGCTGATTTTCAGGGTTTACTTTTGTAGGTCGTTTCCCCTTGGGAATTCACGGTTTATCAAACAGCTACGACAAACCCATGCATAAAAAACCTTCTAATATCGAAGCGAAGTTCACCGCTTGGTTGTTCCCTTGCTCTTCGCGTGCATCGTTCCGCGCTCAGCGTACGCAACCACACCCACACAAGCGCACATACCGAGCGTGCCCAGCGTTGTGAATGTAGATCAGTGGGAGGGGCCAATTGCCAAAAACATAGCATTTTTTTTGCATGGAGTTTTTTCCTGTGGGTGCCACCTCCAGTGCGGCTCGTTGTCTGCATGCAGTTTAGTTGCTGCGCGTCTGATCGCCCAGATTTGCATCTGGGCATTGCGGCTGTGCCAGCGATGAGTTTTGCCGTCGGCTTAAATGTTTGAAGATAAAATGCCGATGTTAGACTGATGGCATAATACACGATGCAATCGTATGTTTGTTGCAATGCAACAGTGCTTAAACAATGCAATTTATCCTTGTGCTTTCCATTAAAATTAATTTTCAATGCATCCTTAGAGTCTGGGTTCTTAGAGTTTTTAGATGAATGGTAATTTTCATTCATAACTCCCAAATTTAAAACCGGATCTCGACAAAAAAACTTGAAACTTATCTTGGAATTTCTAAACTTTCAGCTATTCCTAAATAGTTTGAGTCTATTGTTGCAAAATAACTTTACTTTTCAATAAAGGAAAAAAATATCATTGCAAAAACATGGATTTATTTCTGGTATATCCACATCAACCAACTTGACACTCTTTACAAAATATCTCTTTGACTCTCAAGATAGGCATGCTATCCACTGCCTAACAATGGAGCACTATAAAATAGCTAAGCAATTGCTTTTAGACACCACAACGGAGTTCTTCACGTTTACTCCGAAAGTAGAAAAGTGCCAGACGGTTGTCTTAAAGGGCCTTGATTCCTCAACAGATCCGCAGGTGCTATTAAGTGAGCTCCGTCAAGTAGCGACGGGCGAGCTCGAAGTCGTAGGTGTAAAGCCATTCACCACAGTGAAGGCCAGACGGGAGAATTGGAAACTACCGATCTTCCTAGTTCAGCTATCGACCCAAAGCAAAATGTGAGGAGAATCTCGGTCCTCAACTTTTAGGTTGTACACTTTTTACAACAGAGTTCGGAAAACTTTTCGGATCTCTAAGACTGAACTCAGTGGAGAACTTTCATCTTTTGGCCGGAGATTTAAATGCCAAACACGAAGATTGGGGAAATCAATTACAAAATCCTCGGGGAACCATCTTTACAATTGGATGGTCCACTATAATGTTGAATAAAGGATCGACATTCTCGCCACAGATAAGCCATCGTTTCCGAGAAGCCGTGCTTTGCTGGATCATTTACTGCGAGACAGTTACTAACAGAGTAGGTCAACACCCGCGAAACTGTTACGGACGATCGAGTACGACAGTGATCACTGCGGACTCGCCGCCGTAATACAGCTTCCGAACGAGCTTGTGGCGTTGGAGGAGTACGTGCCTGTTCATTCTTACAACTACAGTAAGATGCGCTGGCCTCGCTTCACAAACGCCTTATCAAGAAAACTACCTTCGAGGGCCATTTAACCACCAAACAACAGAAACCTAACAAACAACGAAATCGACGAATACTTACAACAAATGGACAAAACGATTCAACGAACAATGAACAGGTCGATACCGAAATACAAAGAACGTGACATAACGTCTACGTACAGAAACGCGACCATTGACGCACTACACAGACAAAAAAGCGGACTTCTGACAAGACTTAAACTCTTGTACAGATGTCCAGCTACCCGAGTATGTTTCCACAAATTAATAAGATCTTTAGGAGGAAACGTCATAACGACCTTCCGTGTGTTAAGCTCCAACGAACAACTGACAATACAAACATACTTTTGGCAGCAAGAATTGATCCAGGGGAAGCCGTCTTCGACGACGATTTCTGTGTAATTGAAGATCCTCAGGAGAAAGTGGAGGCAGTGGGGGCTGTATTTCAGGAAGTGTATAAGGTGAATGATATCATTCGTCCGAACCTCGTGCTGGAAAACAACGCCTTGCTCCATCATTTCTATCTCCGAAACAACATAACGCGATGGCGATCTGAAAAAAACATGGTTTCACCCGGTTTGATGAAGAAAACTTAACAAACGCCATAGTCGCCGAGCGAAGTGGGTCTAGTCCCCTGTTAATCTCGAAGGTAGAACTCCAGATCACCTTCGATTCCATAAAGAAAAAGAAGTCAGCGGGAGTCGATGGTATATCCAACATTGTACTGCGACACTTACCCCCTGAAGCTGTGGACATTTACGCCACGCTGTTCAACAACGCGCTGAATAATGCATATTATCCAGTGCGTTGGAAGACGGCGGTGGTTCGTCCTCTCCCGAAAAAGGGAAAGGACAACTCCAATCCGGCGAATTTCCGGTCGATAAGTCTCCTTCCGAGTATCAGCAAGGTTTTCGAAAAGATTCTCAATCGAGCACTGTTCAAGTGGTCTGAGGACAATAATATTATACCAGAGAACCAGTTTGGTTTCAAGGCTGGACATGACTGTATTCATGCCGCCTCCAAACTCGTCTCTGATATACAATGGAACAAAGCCAAAAAACAGTGCACGGGTGCATGTCTGGTTGATTTAGAGAAGGCTTTTGACACCGTATGGTTAGAGGGCCTCTATCTAAAGCTGACCAGACTTGGCATAAGTAAACCACTGTTATATATGCTTCATGACATGCTGACTGGTAGAACGTTTGTTGTCAAAAGTGGCAATGTAACTTCTACCACAGAATTTTTCATTAAGAATGGTCTGCAACAGGGAGCGGTAAACTCGCCGATTCTCTTCAGCATTTACACCAGTGATATGATAGGTAGTCTTACTCAGGCAATTGCGTATGCGGACGATCTTATCGCGTACAGAACAGCCTCTACTGTCGAAGTCATTCGAACTCTTTTGCAGCGGGACTTTGACAAGATCCAGAGGAGACATACGTCCACCAGATAATTTAGATACAGAGCTCGAAAATTAAAAAAAAAAACGCTTGTTTCGATCGGAGTTCAGGTTTAGAATGAGCAAAATTTGCATTCATTGCCTTTCAGCTTCGATACATGTAAGAAGTTGATAACTGCAACAGAAGTTCCAACCATCACACTTTTGAACACAATTGTTGAACTGTGCGCGTCTATTCGGCCATCTGAACACAAGAGCAGAGGCATGATGTCGCTTAAATTTCGCATTCTTTTAATTATGTACAGATTGAAACACAACATATCTAATTCAATGATAGCAAATTTATTTAAATTATCTGAACAAACTATGATGAAAGATTTTGCAGATACAATACAGCTTTTAGCAAAGGCGCTGGAATGTTGCATACTTTGGCAAACAAAAGAGGAAAACCAAAAAAAGTTTACCAAAATGTTTTGCCAAATTTCCGAATACGATAACAGTACTCGACTGCACAGTAATAAAAACTTTGTGCAGTACATTTACTTATTCCCAGTTTCCCACTACAAAGGAACTAACACCCTAAAACTTTTAATTTGAGTATCTCCATCACTACTCATCAACTTTGTTAGCATAGCTGCATCTGGGAAAACGTCTGATAAAGCAATTCTTTAACTTTACAGATCTAGCAACAATATTAAAAGCAGGAGATACAGTAATGGTTGACAAATGTTTTATGATTGCCAATGAGCTCCAAGTGTTAGGAGTCCAAATGATTCGACCTCAGTTTATGCAACCGGGGACGAAAAAAGAAGATATTCAAAACAATTGTTTCATATCATCAGCAAAGGTTCACGTTAAAAGACGAATTGCAAGAATTAAAGCATTCAAAATGTTATCCGAAACAAAAACATTTTCTAAGTTACCCTATTTAGATCACAGTTGTGTGCGCTATTTCAAACCTTACTTCCCTTATATTAAGTGACGATAAACTTTTGTAAGCCTTGTTTTAATGTTTTTGAAAATAAACCAATTCCATTTAAAAATATGATATTTTTATTTCATTAACAGATAAGTAAATATAAATACACACCATAATTTATATGATAAATAAAAACTGACAAAATAAAGCTTTTAAAAGTTCATTACAGGGAACCAAACCAATGGTATTCACTAAAAACGAAACTTACTTACATAAGTGGCGCTACAGTCCGAAATGAACCTGGGCCTCAACCAACATGCCTCTCCAATTAGCGCGGTCCTTAGCTAACTGCCTCCAGTTGCGCACTTCAAGTTAGTTGAGGTCGGTTTCTCCTTGTGCGCGCCACTTAAGACGAGGTCTTCCTCTACTGTGTCCGATATCTGGCTGGGAATCGAAGACTCGGCGAGCCGGAGTATTGGTGTCCATTCGCTCTACATGTCCTAGCCATCTTAAATGTCCAATGCGGAGTTTTTTGACCAGGGGCATGTCGCTGTATAGCTCGTATAGGTCTTGGTTGAATCTTCGTCTCCATAGGCCATCAACGCAAACGGGACCGAAGATTTTTCGAAGAATTATCCTCTCAATTCGGTCAAGGATTTCTTCATCCGCTTTTGAGACGGTCCATTGTTTAGCGCCGTAGATGACTGGGATGATCAGGGTCTTATATAAGATCTCCTTAATAGTTCGAGTGAGGGCTTTACTACTGAATTGCCTTATTAGCCCGAAGAAACAGCGGTTTCCAAGAGTAATTCTTCGTTTAATTTCTGACGAGATGTTGTTGTCAGAGTTAAAAGCGGAACAAAGTTGTATCTGTCAATCGTGACGTTCTGTCCAATTCGAGGATGCCTTGTGGCTTGCCCTCATCTATTGCTAAACCCATTTTTCCCGCTTCCTTCTCTATACTAGCAAACGAGGCTATGACATCACGTCGGGTCCAACCAATGATATCAATATCGTCGGCGTATGCTAGTAGTTGTACAGATTTTTAGAAAATTGTGCCTCTGGTGTTGGCTCGTGAGTTTTGCACAATCCTCTCAAGAATCAGATTGAAGAAGTCACATGACAGCGCATCGCCTTGCCTAAATCCTTTTTTGGTATCGAATGTGTCAGTGAGGTCGTTTCCGACCTTGATGGAGCAGCGGAAATTCTCCATCGTCATCCTACACAAACGGACGAGTTTGGGCGTTATATCAAAACTAGACATGGCTCTGTAATTATGTCGTATGCGGCTTTGAAATCGATGAATAGGTGGTGGGTATCGATTTGGACTTCTTGGGTTTTTTCCAGGATCTGCCGAAGTGTAAAGATTTGATCGGTTGTGGACTTTCCTGGCCTAAAACCACACTGATAAGGGCCGATCAAGTTGTTGGTAAACGGTTTCAGGCGTTCACATATTACGGCAGATAGGATCTTGTAGGCGATGTTGAGGAGACTTATGCCCTCTGTAGTTGGCGAAGTTTAGAGGGTCTCCTTTTTTGTGGATCGGGCAAACGATGCATAGGTTCCATTCTTCAGGCATACTTTCTTCCGACCAGATTCGGCTTATGAGTTGGTGGATGTTACTTACCAAGTCATCTCCGCCGGCTTTATAAAGCTCGGCGGGAAGGCCGTCATTTCCGACAGCCTTATTAAGCTTCAGCTTAGATATTGCTATTCTCACTTCACTTAGGTCGGGTGGTTGGCAGTTTTCGCTGTCATTGCCATTATTGAATGGTTCGTTCTGCTCCACAGCGGAATGTTGTTCGTCATCGCCGTTTAACAGTCTGCAGAAGTGGTTCTTCCATATCCTCAGCATCGCCTGTTTCTCAACTACGATATTTCCTTGCTCATCCCGACAGGATTCTGTTCGAGCCTTGTATATTTGGCTTTGACGAAAAAACAAAACATTATTATATACATACATACTACATTGTTATATAAACAAAGCAAAAACAGCGCTATGATATAAACTATAAAAAAAAACAGTAAAAACAGTAACAAAATATAAGTCCCTTAATTAGGAACAATATCTGCAAACTGGATTATGTATTATATGAGTGCATGAAAGGATTGTTCATGAGTGCTAATTATAAATTTAAAATATACGTCTGTTAGAGTTGGTATAAATTTATCTAAAAATTCATAATCTATTGGGAAGTTCATAAATGCTATGGTATTATCAAAAGAACTGTACAAAATAAAATCGCAATTTGTATTGCTTTCCTATGGTGGTACATTTTATCTCCACCATTTTTCACTCGCCTCCATTATATGAAATCCCATCTGGACTGCATGCAAGA
Organism: Rhingia rostrata; assembly: GCA_949824845.1. Taxonomy (NCBI): domain Eukaryota; kingdom Metazoa; phylum Arthropoda; class Insecta; order Diptera; family Syrphidae; genus Rhingia; species Rhingia rostrata. The sequence goes on from OX463759.1 coordinate 16,158,450, forward strand.
AACGAAAGTATTGGCGATATAATAAGTCCACACTCAAAAAGCAAACACAACTTGCCATATTTAATTCTTGCATTTTATTCGGTATTATTCCATATTTTGTGGCTTCATTTCCAGCATTTTGCTCAATTTTCCCTTCCAGAGTACTTGAGAAAGTGTAAAGCTAGTTTGAATTACTTGCACTAGTTCTGGTTTTTAGTTCCAAGAACCATATAGGATCAGTTTTGGAAATAGTTTGCTTGCACATTGAAATGTCCTCATTCATTGTGGTACTGAAAAAATTACAAACTGTTTTATCGGTTTTTAAATACTGTTCCATAAAAGGAACAAATTTTGAAATATACTTCCCTTAAGTGAAAATCATATCTAAAATCTCGTTTGCATGATTTTTTCTTTAGTTGTAAACACAGCAGCTAGAGGCAAGGATCTGTAGCTCCTTTTGATTTTCGCCAATTCAGTTTCAGGTGCATGTAATCACAAATATGAATTTCACATAATTATACATACCGGCTAGAACTTTGGTAATAAATATGTCTTTCATTTCATCAGTGACGACTTCATTAATATTGCAGCAAATCTTTTTTCGGACATGCACATGACACATATGAGGATGCCACCTCACGTCCAGTCTTCCCCCAAGCCTTCTTTACATCCGTGCTGATGAGAGGGTGCAATACAGGGTTCCTTATTATAACAAATAAATGGTTTTATATTATCTATCCAAATTACAAAATATTAGTTATAATCATATACCTTTGCAACGGGTGATCCAAGTAGAGATACTTTTTTCAATAGCCTTTTTTGACAGATCACGTGTGAGTCGTGTCATGCTGTCATGTTATTTTTGTTTAGTATTGTTTGGCATTTCATAATGGAAAGACTTACGCGTGAACAACGTTTACAAATTGTTCAACTTTACTATGAAAATTCACCTTCTGTGAGGAATGTGTTTCGTGCACTTCGCTCAACTTATGGTCAACATAATCGGCCTACTGAGCATACTATTCACAACACCATCACCCATTTTGAGACCCAGCATTCATTATTGGACAATATTCGACCGAATAGACCACGTCCAGCACGCTGTGAAGAAAATATAGCGGCCGTAGCTGTGAGTGTACACGAAGACCGTAGAGAGTCGATTCGGCGCCGTTCGCAGCAACTCGGACTGACGTATGGAACGACTTGGCGCATTTTACGTCAAGATCTTAAATTGAAAGCGTACAAAATACAGCTAGTGCAACAACTGAAGCCGCTCGACCTTCCCAAGCGACATCGCTTCGCTCTATGGGCTCTTGAAAAGTTCCAAGAAGATCCGACGTTTTCGAGGCAAATTTTGTTTAGCGATGAGGCCCATTTCTGGCTCAATTGGTATGTAAACAAACAAAATTGCCGCATTTGGGACGAAGAGCAACCTGAAGAGATTGAAGAACTGCCACTTCATCCAGAAAAAACAACGGTTTGGTGTGGTTTGTGGGCCGGTGGAATCATCGGTCCATATTTCTTTAAAAATTATGCCGGTGCGGACGTAACCGTCAATTGCGACCGTTATCGTGCCATGATGCCTGAAATTGAAGCTCGTGATCTCGGCGACATTTTGTTTCAGCAAGACGGCGCCACTTCCCACACATCGCATCAATCAATGGACTTATTGAGAGAACATTTCGGTGAACACATAATTTCACGTTTTGGGCCGGTCGATTGGCCACCAAGATCGTGTGATATCACACCGTTAGACTTTTGTTAGACTATGTAAAGTCAAAAGCTTATGCCGACAAACCCGCTTCGATTCAGGCCTTGGAGGAAAACATCACGCGTGTCATTCGCCAGTTGCCAGTCGAAATGCTCGAACGAGTGATCAACGGATGGACGGAGCAACGGCCAAGATTTGATAGACATAATCTTCAAAAAATAAATGCCAAAGAATGTTCTTTCAAATGATAATAAACATTCTCCATTAAATTTGAATTTTCCGTGTTTTTTTCTTTAAAAAAGTAGGGAACCTCAAAATGGATCACCCTTTACATACAAAATGCGCGCAACTATGTGCTTGATTTTCGATTTTGATCTCATGTGGCTTCTAGTGCAATTTGGAAGTTTGAATCACATATCCATACACATGACTTGATCCAGTTCCAAGTCCAAAGGAGTAAACTGTAAACCCAACCAGCTTCCAACAATTTTTCACCTTCGTTCGTCAACACTTAATCAGAAGACACAACCAAAAAATTAGAAGCAATAAATAATTAATTTGAACCGACACAACATATTTTTTTTTTGCGAGCACTTTGTTCACTTTTTTCAATGCAAGATTTCACTCCAATTTTCCTTTTTAAAAGTTAAAACAATATTTATTTTCAGAACTCACACATTTATAGACGACATTTTAAATCCAATTTGTTTATAAAAATGCCTATTTTGTTGCCATTATAATTCATTGTTTGCCTCAATGTTAAAAAATCTGTAAAAATCTGTAAAAAATCGATGTCTGTGTCGAGTTACGCAAAAATTCCACTGAGCGGCGTGGAAATCAATTTCTTATCGGTGAATGGTGTAAATCAATAAAATAAAAACTAACCCGGGGCTTAGATTTGCAAGTATTAAATTTTACTTTTATGGTATTTATATGTGTTAGTTTATCTGTACACGAGTGCAGAGCAGAGCTCACATGTCATAGATGCACTAACACATAAAAATTCCATGAAAATTGATTTTAATTGACGACTGAATGCAAACATCTGGTGGCAAATTTTTTCTATCGACTTAATGCTATAGTTTTTGACAGCTGTCGCAATTTTGTATTGAAAACTAGCAAGTGTTTAATTAATTTGTGAAAAACCATTAAAATATAACAATAATTGGATAGATTGCAGCTTAATTTAATTAATTATTGAACAAACAACATAAAGAAAAAGTGTGGTATATATATATATATATATATATAACAGTGTCCGAAATAACCAGTGTAATTAATGTGAGTTCCAAAGATGATGGTTTTAATGCGAAATTTAAACTATTGTTTTCATACATATGTAGATCATACAGAACGAAAAAGAAGACAGCGTTGTGGCGTACCTCAGTGTTATTCATACAGAGGAAATGGAATTACATTGTACCATCTTCCAAAAGACGTTCGCAAGACTAGAGCCCTTTTGACTAAGTGGGCGATCGTTCTTCGAATGGGTAAACATTTTCCGAAATGTTTCTCAATTTGTTGTCGGCACTTTAGAGAGAGTGATATTTTGAGACCTTTTAAAAGAGATGGGTGTTAACAGAGAACATATCTAATTAAAGGGGTCCTCCCAAGTAAAAATCTTCCGAAATCAACAATATCAAAGAAAACTGGTATCATTCGTTCAAAATGATTGCTGTTACGATCGATCTCTTTCATGAGAAAAAGGTACCAACACAAGATGCATAATATTGACGACTTTTTTGTTATAATGATTTCATTTTCAGTTCTATTTTTGATCTGTTCAAGAAGATGAGGTGCAATCACCACAGATGGAATTCCTGCAATAGAACCATCTGGAGAAATTCAAACAACAGTGCGGAGCATAGGAGTTCAAGTATTTTTAAATACTTATATAGGACGGGCTCAGTGGCGCGATGGTTAGTGCGTTGAACTGCCGCGCAGAAGGTCTGTTTTCGATTCACAGCCGTAGCAATACCTAAATGATTTTTCACTGGCTCTCCTCTCGTGATGATCTGACAAATCATCCGCGTAGTATCAATTGTCATGAATAGCTTATCTCAACTTAGCCGTTCGGATTCGGCATAAAACAGGAGGTCCCGCCATCGTGCAAAGAAGTACACACGCACACATGAATGGTTGTGAGAAAAAAGCTAGGCCCTGGGTACTAACGAGCCTGTTGCGCCATAAAAAAAATTAAAATATAGGATTTACATCACTATGGAACACCGACAAAAAACTAAACACTATGACCGGGCTGCCTAACATTTTGACCTTAAACACCTTAGTGAGAGCCTGTGGAAATATTCGAGGTGCTAAAAGGTCAGTCATGTCAATGAGATATAGAATTTTTATGACTATGAGGAGCTGGCAATATCTTTTGAAACCAGCAACAAAGCTGTAAAACTGTATTTCGCGGTTACAATTTGCTTGTTAGCAAAATCTCTTAAATCATTCAAAATCTGGCAAACCCTAGAGGAAAATAAAAAAAGTTTACCAGTATGTTCTAAAAGCTACCAAAATGTGAGAACCGTACTTGATTGTACTGAAATGAAAACAGCAATATTTCGATGCTTAAAACGTCGAACATGCACTTACTCACATTAGAAAGGCTCTCATACCCTCAAACTTCTTGTTAGAGTGTCACCGTCCGAATCAATTAATTACCTCAGTAAAGTTGCAGCTGGAAAATTTTCAGATAAGGCCATTTTTAATCTGACAGACTTATGGGATAAGCTTAAGCCAGGAGATGCTGTGATGGTTGATAAAGGCTTTATAATTGGCGAAGAACTTTCAAAAGCTGGCATAGAGATGAGAAGACCAGCGTTTAACTTTCAAAGCTTTTCAAAAAAGATGTACAATGTAGTACGAAAATTGCTACTGCTAGAGGTCATGTTGAGAGAAGTTTTGCCATATTGAAAACTTTCAAATTGCTGGCCGAAAAAGTTTGGGTTTCAGGATACCATATATCGATGACATAATGACGGTAATATGTGTATTATCGAATATTAGTTCACATATACTAAATGACGAAAATTTTTAAGAATAAAAATCAATATTACAAAAACATAAGAATAGTATTTTATTAATTTTATAAATAAATGCAAAACATAAAAATATATTTTTGTGTAAAGAAAACAGTTTTAACATAACAAGAATTCATTAAAAAAAAAAACAATGTAATTCATAAAAAAGTTATAAAAGAAAACAAAACAAAATAACTTATATAAAGGAACAAAATGAGTTAAATAAAGCTTAACAGTAATAAAATTATATGGTTTCATTTTTTAATAAAAAAAGGCAGTAAGTATTTTAAATATATTTCAGTCACTTTATTAATAAAAGAGTTTATAAAAAATTCGTCCAAAAAAACTGGAACTACTTCAAATGAATTATCATATGACCTATATAAAACTTAATCACAGACTTGTAAATTTAAAATTGCCAGACCTAATTGTATTGGTCCATAGTATACACGATGTCCCTTCAAACACGCTTTTCCATCAATGACTACTAAATAGTCCATTGGCCGTAAGAGCTCTCTAGCTGAGGCAGTCTTACCTTTAACTGGGGACTTAATTTCCACAAGACGCCATTTACAGTGCGGTTCACATGGTTAGCCGCACCATTTTTCTCTCAATAAATTGCAGTTTTCCTGTTTGTTTTTTCATGAACTACCAAACAATGCATTTATTGGAAAGGTTATTAGATTCTCTTCGAAAAAAAAAAATTAAATTCAAGATTAGTGAGAGACGCTTAACGGTTGTTTTGATCTCTTTCTTCCCACTAGTGCAAAAAAAGCTCAAATAAATCGGTTCACTTAGTTAGACGCACCTGTTAAAAGTTTGAAAAAGAAGAAGTTGATCGATTGTCATCATTTTTTTTTTTTTTATTATTATTTTAATTATTTTGCACAATTTTAATACTTTGTACAACCTCCGCGACTTGAAATGACATCAAAAATTCTACTATAAAGCGATTCATACAATATTTTTAAATAGTCTAATGAAATCTTAGACCAGGCTTCTTTAATTGCTGCAATAAGCTCCTCACAGCTTTCATACTGCTTGCCTCCTTCATAAATTTGACGGTTCAGCCATCCCCAAAGGTTTTCAATAATATTTAGATCAGGTGAGTATGGTGGCCACGGCAACAATTCCACATTTTCACTAGCGAGAAATGCTTTTACAACGTGCGCGTTGTGGATCGGAGCATTATCTTGTTTTAAGATCCACTGGATTGGTCCAAAAAGCTCTCTTATGGCTGGAAAAGCTGTTTGTAAAAGAGCTTTATAAGACATTCCTGTCATTTTGTGAGACACAAAAACCAACTCAAAGGCACCATAGTATGAAATGGCCCCCCATACCATTACTCCTCCTTTCTTGGAATGGTTGCGATTCAAAAAGCATTCGTCTTTGCGGATATCATGAAAATAAAAATTATACCCATCAGGACCATCTAGGTTGAACTTTTTCTCATCAGAAAACACCACAGTTTTCCAATTTGAAACACTCCCAACCTGAGTATCCCATGCCATATGAAGACGCGCGAATTCCAACCGAAGTTCCTTTCTTGCAGCGTTTAGCGGTGGTTTTGTTTTGTAACTTTTTGAATTTCAAGTGTGGAGCACCTAAAATAGCTCGACGAACCGTTGATTTGCTGGCACTTACCCCCGCTAATTGTCTGATTTTCATCGTAGAGTGTGCTGAATTTGAGGCAATTCTTATTATCTTTCGCTTCTCGTGCGGTGTAAATAAATGCATTGTTTGGTAGTTCATGAAAAAAACAAACAGAAAAACTGCAATTTATTGAGAGAAAAATGGTGCGGCTAACCATGTGAACCGCACTGTATATCCATCATAGACTACACCGCCAGGACTTGCAGCACGAAGAGGAATGTTGATGGAGATTATCAATCCAACATTAAAGAAAATGTACCGTTTTCGATATATTTTTTTAGCCAACTTCTTTGCATTTTGTCAATAACTCGTTGCATCGTTGCATTTGAAATTGCCGTCGTAGATAGATAATATCTTCTTCTGCCAGTTTGGTGACTTATTATTGGAATAAGTGTACAGATGGTATGCTATACTCCCAGTTATCCGCAGTTTCCGCTCTATCAGCCACTTTGCACTATTTTGACTTCTTGTGTTTTTGCAAATTCGAGTAGCTTCGTTTACAGTCTTCGATATCTTCCGAAAATGTTCATCATACTCTAATTTTATGTAGGAGTTCATAAGCGGTACAAATGATGGCAGTCCCTTAGAACTAACAATAAATGTAAAAAAATCACCTGGTAAATCTTTCTTGTGCTTTCTGCGTGAACATTCTCCAGTTAATCGAAGACCAAACACAAGTTTAGCCAATTCACTATGATGGTTTACTGAAATGATAAAAAAAATATTTGCATACATATAATGATATGATTTCATTTTAATGTTTAATTCCCTCTTAGAAGTTTATTGAAAGTTTCTTCCTCTTGTTCCTTTGAGACAAAGTCAACATTTATAAATACTTTCTTCGATATGCGGCATAACTCTACTGCAACTTGGACAAATTCTTTTCCAACTTTTCCCCATCTTTGAGTCAGGTCTGTTGAACTTAGTTGTTGAAGATTCGGTTGCCTATAATAATAAATATTGAGTTTAAATTGTTTATAAGTTGACAACGAAGAATTACTTACATGTTTATCTGTATAAGACACGCAGCTATTTATTTGCATTTCCGTCCATTTCCAGCCTTGCAAGAACAGGTCAGTACCCAATGCTTATGTGCTTTTGTTAGATGTTTTAACTTGACCTCGTGTGGCTTTGAAGAAATGGCTGATGCTGCAATCGCTATTCCAGTAATTTTATCTGTGGATGGAGGTGGCGAGAGACCAATAGCATAAATCCAACCTGCTTTAACGATTTCTTCGCCTTCCTGAACCGATCTTCTTATACCACTGAGATATTCAACAATTTCATAGAGCAAAATTGACATCGTCTTGGAATAGTTTGGGTTATCGGCTGATTCCATCGTAAAAAGTACAAGCCATCTATATAAATGATAACTGTCACATTGTTATAAGGTATTTAAAACAATTTGAAAATATTAAAACTACAAAAGCAAACATTTTGTTATCAGCTGTGTTTGCTTACATTGTTCACTACACACACCACTTTTTTAAAACTGTTTTTTGTTTGTTTTACGTTGCAAACTCTTTGTTTTTAACACAAATTTCAAATAATCACATCTCTAATTTACAAATTCCAATTGTTTTGAACTTATTCAGTAACTTTAAACACATAAAATACTTAATTCATTTACCTGCAAATTTCGTGGTCCTTATGGAAATCCTTCACAAACAGCAGTGCTGCCAAATTGCTGTCAAATTTTGTTGTCACTATGTGTTGCATTAAAACTTTTCCAATCGTCAATACTAGCAATTCTAAACCCTGGGTAAGTTAGATACAAAGTACTAAAACCATCTATCGAGAAAAGAATGGATTACTTTTTACTACACCTAATATTTGTTGGAAAATGAAGATATATAGCTCATCGAAAGTCGGACAACTTATTTTCATTAATGTTTATCAAAATGGGTAAAAAGCCGACATTTCTTTCGAACAAATCATAAGTTGCTGCTGTTGATTGAAAGGGAGTCCATGTTTGCTAAGATATCAGAGATTCTTGGAATTGCAAAATCTTCAGTTGCGAAATAACCCTATTGATTTTGTTTTTATTTTTTATATTTCTCATCGGTCATCATTCAATGGCCACTTACAGTATGGGATCTACCATTAATTTCAATGCTGGAAGTAAAATTACAAAAATCTCTCTGTAGAATCACCAACAATACACATACTCAACATTTCAATCGAATCGATGGCCTCAGTCGCCAGTGCTGTTATGTGTCTGTAATTCGTTGCATTCATGTGCGAAGTACTGTGATGTCAATGTCAATGTCAATGTCAATCGAATCTAGCAGAGTAAATCAGGCTCCAGTATCAAGATAAGTCTTTGGATCACAGAAAATAGACTGCGGACCGCAGACAAACATTTTTCAAAAAAACTATTTTTTTTTAACTCAGTGTACCTCAAAACATAAGAATTTGTAAAAATTTCAATCTCGAACTTTCGCACCATCACGCAACCCCTACTTTTAGAAAAACGTTATTTTTGAACATGATTTGGTGACGATATTATTTTGTTTATTTTATTCGCGTTAAGTTTTAAGTCACGTCCAATTTTTGGGGGTATCAATTTAAACGGTCCACAAAGCGAATTGTAATTTACTCATATGTTTTATTTAGTTTTTGTTCTTGTGTAGAAGGTTACATGTACATAAATTATACCCCTGACTACCTCTTAACCTAATGAATTTAAGCTCAACTGCTTTGGTTCGTTTGGCCACATTATTACTTGGTGTATTATTGATATACGAAAAAAAAAAATGTTGGTAGCACATTTAAGTCAGCAACACATTTAAGTTAGTTTAATGGAACAAAACAAATACTAAAAGATGTTTGGTTTTGAATAGGTCGGCTTAACAAAATGACGCGTATTTGTCATTTTATGTGGTTTTATTATAGTTAGTATGGTATTTTTTATGTTGACTCTACCATTTCAGTTTTATAATAAGTCCAAAAATCAGTCCAAGCATTAACTGGTATAGGTATTTTGTGGGTCCAATTTTCTATCACTCTTACAAGCATATCTTCAGGTATTCCATGAATAACATGACATAAACAAGAGATCTCACATAGCGCCTATAAAGTAATCCAATGGTGTCAATATCTTGGTGGTCAATTGACAGGACCAATTTCTTAACGTTTGAACGTTTCCCTCAATAAATCGATTAATGCAGTTTAGCTGCATTAATTGTTCGTTTTATGAGGCGAATATTGCACGTTGCTGTCTTGCACCTCTTGTACTAAAGGGTTGTTGATTTTTGTTGTACGATACACTTTCACATTTCCGGTCTGATCCTGGCGTAAAATGCTTAATAACGTAAGTTTATTCAATTTAGCAACCGAATAGTGGATACTTCAAAATTGAGCACCACATGGTTCAGTTATACTATTGCTTTACTACAATATTAGTTAATATTAATCTACGACTCTTGTTTTTGTTCCATTTCCGGGTAGGTTCTGGTAAATACTTTGTGTACAGCGGATATTTTACCCAATTATTTATGCGGCCATAGCTTCGCACACCGGAACGCAAGTATTATGACACTAGAACATTGTACTTAATAATAACAAATAAATGTAATTATAACTTAGAATTTTATTTACAAAATACCTATTCAATATGCCATGTCCCACATTTCATGGGGTTTTGATTGCTGAAAGCTTAAATGAGTTAGTTGTTCGTTTTATTAGGCGAATATTGCACGTTGTTGTCTTGCACCTCTTGTACTAAAGGGTTGTTGTTTTTGTTGCACGATACACTTTCCCGTTTCCGGTCTGATCCTGGCGTAAAATGCTTAATAACGTAAGTTTATTCAATTTAGCAACCGAATAGTGGTTACTTCAAAATTGAACACCACATGGTTCAGTGATACTATTGCTTTACTACAATATTAGTTAATATTAATCTACGACTCTTGTTTTTGTTTCCTTTCCGGGTAGGTTCCGGTATATACTTTTTGTACAGCGGATATTTTACCTAAAATATTTACAAATCATATATTCGTTCACTGAAACTGTACATATTAAGAAAATAAAACAACTTGGTTTACAAAAACACTTCTTGTACTAAATGGCTGTTATATTGGTTATATGAAAACCTATTACCGGTCTAATGGTGGTATAATTGCCTAATAACGTAAATTTATTCAACTCAACAACCAACAGTGAGTACTTTAAAAGTTTGCACCAGGTTGGTTCTTTGGGCCTCGTACTTTACAGCAAAATTAGAATATATTAATCTACTACACTTGTTTTTGTTCCATTTCCGGGTAGGTTCCGGTATATACTTTTTGTACAGCGGATATTTTACCCGAAATATTTATAAATCATATATTCGCTCACTGAAACTGTAAATGTTAAGAAAATAAAATAACTTCGTTTATAATGACACTTCTTGTAATAAACGGTTGTTGTATTGGTTATTTGAAAACCTATTACGTTTCCGGTCTGATGGTGGTATAAATGCCTAATAACGTAAATTTATTCGACTCAACAACCAACAGTGAGTACTTTAAAAGTTTGCACATTCTTGGTTCGGTGGGCCTCGTACTTTACAACAAAATTAGAATATATTAATCTACTACACTTGTTTTTGTTCCATTTCCGGGTACGTTCTGGTAAATACTTTGTGTACAGCGGATATTTTACCCAATTATTTATGCGGCCATAGCTTCGCACACCGGAACGCAAGTATTATGACACTAGAACATTGTACTTAATAATAACAAATAAATGTATTTATAACTTAGAATTTTATTTACAAAATACCTATTCAATATGCCATGTCCCACATTTTATGGGGTTTTGATTGCTGAAAGCTTAAATGAGTTAGTTGTTCGTTTTATTAGGCGAATATTGCACGTTGTTGTCTTGCACCTCTTGTACTAAAGGGTTGTTGTTTTTGTTGCACGATACACTTTCCCGTTTCCGGTCTGATCCTGGCGTAAAATGCTTAATAACGTAAGTTTATTCAATTTAGCAACCGAATAGTGGTTACTTCAAAATTGAGCACCACATGGTTCAGTTATACTATTGCTTTACTACAATATTAGAATATATTAATCTACGACTCTTGTTTTTGTTCCATTTCCGGGTAGGTTCTGGTAAATACTTTGTGTACAGCGGATATTTTACCCAATTCTTTATGCGGCCATAGCTTCGCACACAGGAACGCAAGTATTATGACACTAGAACATTGTACTAAATAATAACAAATAAATGTATTTATAACTTAGAATTTTATTTACAAAATACCTATTCAATATGCCATGTCCCACATTTCATGGGGTTTTGTTTGCTGAATGCTTAAATAGTAAAGGTTTTGTTTCTGCCAAATGAGTTAGTTGTTCGTTTTATGAGGCGAATATTGCACGTTGTTGTCTTGCACCTCTTGTACTAAAGGGTTGTTGTTTTTGTTGTACGATACACTTTCCCGTTTCCGGTCTGATCCTGGCGTAAAATGCTTAATAACGTAAGTTTACTCAATTTAGCAACCGAATAGTGGTTACTTCAAAATTGAACACCACATGGTTCAGTGATACTATTGCTTTACTACAATATTAGTTAATATTAATCTACGACACTTGTTTTTGTTCCCTTTCCGGGTAGGTTCCGGTATGTACTTTTTGTACAGCGGATATTTTATCTAAAATATTTACAAATCATATATTCGCTCACTGAAACCGTAAATGTTAAGAAAATAAAATAACTTCGTTTACAATGACACTTCTTGTACTAAACGGTTGTGGTATTGGTTATTTGAAAACCTATTACGTTTCCGGTCTGATGGTGGTATAATTGCCTAATAACGTAAATTTATTCAACTCAACAACCAACAGTGAGTACTTTAAAAGTTTGCACAATGTTGGTTCTTTTGGCCTCGTACTTTACAGCAAAATTACAATATATTAATCTACTACACTTGTTTTTGTTCCATTTCCGGGTAGGTTCCGGTATATACTTTTTGTACAGCGGATATTTTACACGAAATACTTACAAATCATATATTCGCTCACTGAAACTGTAAATGTTAAGAAAATAAAATAATTTCGTTTATAATGACACTTCTTGTAATAAACGGTTGTGGTATTGGTTATTTGAAAACCTATTACGTTTCCGGTCTGATGGTGGTATAAATGCCTAATAACGTAAATTTATTCGACTCAACAACCAACAGTGAGTACATTAAAAGTTTGCACATTCTTGGTTCGGTGGGCCTCGTACTTTACAACAAAATTAGAATATATTAATCTACTACACTTGTTTTTGTTCCATTTCCGGGTACGTTCTGGTAAATACTTTGTGTACAGCGGATATTTTACCCAATTATTTATGCGGCCATAGCTTCGCACACCGGAACGCAAGTATTATGACACTAGAACATTGTACTTAATAATAACAAATAAATGTATTTATAACTTCGAATTTTATTTACAAAATACCTATTCAATATGCCATGTCCCACATTTCATGGGGTTTTGTTTGCTGAATGCTTAAACAGTTAAGGTTTTGTTTCTGCCAAATGAGTTAGTTGTTCGTTTTATGAGGCGAATATTGCATGTTGTTGTCTTGCACCTCTTGTACTAAAGGGTTGTTGTTTTTGTTGTACGATACACTTTCCCGTTTCCGGTCTGATCCGGGCGTAAAATGCTTAATAACGTAAGTTTATTCAATTTAGCAACCGAATAGTGGTTACTTCAAAATTGAACACCACATGGTTCAGTGATATAATTGCTTTACTACAATATTAGTTAATATTAATCTACGACACTTGTTTTTGTTTCCTTTCCGGGTAGGTTCCGGTATATACTTTTTGTACAGCGGATATTTTACCTAAAATATTTACAAATTTTTTTTTTTTTTTTTTAATAATTTGCGCGCACTCAAGGGGTTATGAATACCCTTTATATGTTTTAGCACAGTGCGGGCGTTAAGGAAATTAGGGATAAGAAGAAAGGAGATACCGATGCACATTGGTTTTATATGTCTGTAAGTTATAATGGAGAGGAAAAACAGAGTTTGGTAGAGCATTCCACATTCGTGTTGTTCGGTTTATGTATGAATCTCTATATTTCAGCGTACGTCCGAAGATAGGCTTGAGGGTAAACTGATTTGCATTCATTGCGTAACGAGTATTGCGGCTGAATTGTTGAATGGGAGGAATGCAGCTGGCTATTTCATTTGAACATTGGTTGTTAAAATAGCGATAAAACAAGGTAAGGCAGGAGATGTTTCGACGGTGTTCAAGCGAAACTAAGGAGTTCGCTATTCTTATGTCTCCTATAAGTTTTTTCGCACGTGTTTGAATCCTATCTATTCGCTATTCTTATGTCTCCTATAAGTTTTTTCGCACGTGTTTGAATCCTATCTAGTAGGTGCAATGTTGATTTTGGTGCACCTGACCAGACATGGGCGTTGAATTCAAGTTTTGGGCGTATAAACGCTTTATATATTGTGGCCAGATCAGAGGGGGTGAAATATTTCTTACATCGATTTAGGAAACCTAGACATTTCGCTGCGTTTTTAGCGACTTCGAATATGTGATCGTTCCAACGTAAGTCGTTACTAACACACATACCTAGCATGGAAAGCTTTTCGGTTTCTTCGACGTAAGTGCCATTCATGGATAATGGCTCTAGATTTTGGTTACGCTTTAATGACAGAAGACAGCATCGTGTTTTGGAAGCATTGAATTCCACTCTATTAGATTTACCCCATTTGATAATGCTGTCAAGGTCGGAACTCAATGAGCTTAACATATTTTGGCGTTTAAAGTCCACGTTCGAAGGTGAGGGACGAGGACCTGTAAACGAATATGAGAAGCTGAGGGTACTGTCATCAGCGAAGGAATGAATTGGATTAGAAGTTGCAGACAGGAGATCATTTATAAAAATGAGAAAGAGAGTCGGAGACAAAACTGAGCCTTGAGGGACACCAGCATTTATTTGGTGAGTTACAGACTTTAAACCATCCAAAACAACTTGAATTGAACGTTTCGAAAGATAATGTCTAATCCATAGGAGAAGTTTTTCGTCGATTCCAAATGCACGCATTTTCGACAAAAGGGCTTGATGCCAAACCCTGTCAAATGCCTTTGAAATATCAAGCGCAACAATCTTGCTTTCGCCACCATGGTGAATTGATTGGTTCCACTTTTCGGTGAGATATGTCATCAAATCACCAGTAGACCTGTTGCTGCGAAAACCATACTGCCGGTCATTGAGAAGTTTTCGTGTTTGGAGATATTTCATAAGCTGACGATTTATCAGCGTTTCCATGACCTTGGAAAGAAGGGACGTAAGTGCAATTGGACGGTAGTTGGAGAGAGAAGAAGATTCGCCTTTTTTTGGTACAGGCTGGACAAATGCTGTTTTCCATCTACTCGGAAAGAGTCCTGATGAGTAGGATAGATAGAAAAGCTTACGCAGTGGTTTTGCTAGCGTAGAAGAACACCTCTTCAGAATGATGGGGGATATACCATCTGGACCAGCGGATTTATGTATGTCAAGATCAGATAAAACTCTTGCAACTGTACGAGTACGAAAGTGAATTTGTCCCATAGAATAATCTACGTTCTCAAGTACAGGAGGAGACTGAACACAATCTGGCAATGTAGAATTGGCTGCGAAATGCGCAGCAAGCAGATTGGCTTTGTCTAAAGAGCTGACAGCTGGAATGTCATTGTGAATGAGCGTCGGAATTGATGTTGATGCCGAATTTTTTATGTTTTTAACAAATGACCAAAAGTTTTTACTACCTCTGGGACATTGTAGAATTTTTTGCCTCAACGTTCGGTCATAGAGGAATTTGACACGCTTTAAATGGGCATTACAGTCATTTCTGGCTTGTTTGAACTTTGCTCGGTTTTCCTCTGTTGGGTTGGTCTTGTACAACCGAAAGTTTGTCTCTCTCAACCTGATAGCTTCTTTGCAGCTCAAGTCATACCACCCTTTTGCCTTTGGTCTGATACTCTTAATTCTGATGGGAATAAAAGATCTCATACCAAAGAGAATGATATTTGATATCATATCAGCAGCAGCATCCACGTCACTATCGAGGAAACATAGTGACCAGTTAAAATTCCTAAAAAAACTGTTTAATGCTTCCCAATTGGCTTTCTCGTATTGCCATACGGTTTTTTTGGGATTTTGCTCTTTAACTGTGTGGTTGGAGTACGAGAAATTTGTTGATATGATACAGTGGTCTGACGAACCTAGAGGCGATAATACATTGATGATGTATTTATCAGGGCGAGAGGTAAGAAACAAGTCCAGGGTGTTGGCGGCTTGACTGTTAATATCCGGTATGCGTGTCGGCTCATTTACAAGCTGGGTTAGGTTGTTTACCTCAGCAAAGATCTCAACATACCTTCCTTCGGGTGTTGTCTGTCCAGAATGTTGAAGCCACGTAGAATTGTGTACATTGAAATCGCCCGCAATGACGATTTCAGTGTGGGGATGCAGGGATACAATTCTAGAGATGGAGTCGGACAGTGCATCAAACTCGTTAAGGGTTGAATTACTGTCAAGGTTTGGGCTTCTATAAATGAAACAGTAGTGGATTAAATGCCTACGGACATGGAATTTCAGCCATATAAAATTAAATTCCGGATTGGAACATTGGCCGTATTGATTTTGAATTTGGTAGGCTACGTCACTACGTATATATATGGCGAGACCGCGGTGAGAAAAGAATAAAGGCACTAAATTATATCCAGGTAGGGTTAACTCTGATAAGTCAGTATTCACCCCCACCTGTGTTTCACTTAGTGCCAAAACAGCTGGTTTGTATTTACAAATGTGGGCGTATGCAGAAAAAAGATTCGACTTTAAACCACGAACATTGCAAACGTCCACTCTAAATTTCCTTTCCATTAAAACACATACATTAGAAAACACAAAACCGACGACAGACTAAGTTTGGCTGAGAAGTGAAGGTTCGCGTTGGTTGTCTAAAACAACTTGTCACAGGTGTTATGCCCGTATGACAAGTTAAGTTATACGCACAACAAAAAAAAAGTTCACTCACAGCCCGCTATACATCGGTTATTGCCTATGCTTCACCAATGCGAGCGCACGCATGAAAAGAAAATTCATACGGCATTTGCATTGGTGATGCACGGGCAAATAGCAAACGAGGTGGAGGGGGACGCGATGGGCTACCACACACTGCACTATTTTTTTTTTGTTATTAATTTTGTTGTGTTTTTTTTTTATCACTGTACTGCACAGCACTACACTGGTGTGGTTGTTAATTTTTTTCTGTGTTGTTTTGTTGGTTTTGATCGTGATTATTGTTTTTGGGGGTTCGATGGAGACCGACAGAGTGCATGTGAAGACCGACAGAGTGCGTGTGTAACCGCGACGGAGAGTGAATCGGCACTTTTTGTACAGCGGATATTTTACCCGAAATATTTACAAATCATATATTCGCTCACTGAAACTGTACATATTAAGAAAATAAAACAACTTGGTTTACAAAAACACTTCTTGTACTAAATGGCTGTTATATTGGTTATATGAAAACCTATTACCGGTCTGATGGTGGTATAACTGCCTAATAACGTAAATTTATTCAACTCAACAACCAACAGTGAGTACTTTAAAAGTTTGCACAATGTTGGATCTTTGGGCCTCGTACTTTACAGCAAAATTAGAATATAATAATCTACTACACTTGTTTTTGTTCCATTTCCGGGTAAGTTCTGGTAAATACTTTGTGTACAGCGGATATTTTACCCAATTATTTATGCGGCCATAGCTTCGCACACCGGAACGCAAGTATTATGACACTAGAACATTGTACTTAATAATAACAAATAAATGTATTTATAACTTAGAATTTTATTTACAAAATACCTATTCAATATGCCATGTCCCACATTTTATGGGGTTTTGATTGCTGAAAGCTTAAATGAGTTAGTTGTTCGTTTTATTAGGCGAATATTGCACGTTGTTGTCTTGCACCTCTTGTACTAAAGGGTTGTTGTTTTTGTTGCACGATACACTTTCCCGTTTCCGGTCTGATCCTGGCGTAAAATGCTTAATAACGTAAGTTTATTCAATTTAGCAACCGAATAGTGGTTACTTCAAAATTGAGCACCACATGGTTCAGTTATACTATTGCTTTACTACAATATTAGAATATATTAATCTACGACTCTTGTTTTTGTTCCATTTCCGGGTAGGTTCTGGTAAATACTTTGTGTACAGCGGATATTTTACCCAATTCTTTATGCGGCCATAGCTTCGCACACAGGAACGCAAGTATTATGACACTAGAACATTGTACTAAATAATAACAAATAAATGTATTTATAACTTAGAATTTTATTTACAAAATACCTATTCAATATGCCATGTCCCACATTTCATGGGGTTTTGTTTGCTGAATGCTTAAATAGTAAAGGTTTTGTTTCTGCCAAATGAGTTAGTTGTTCGTTTTATGAGGCGAATATTGCACGTTGTTGTCTTGCACCTCTTGTACTAAAGGGTTGTTGTTTTTGTTGTACGATACACTTTCCCGTTTCCGGTCTGATCCTGGCGTAAAATGCTTAATAACGTAAGTTTACTCAATTTAGCAACCGAATAGTGGTTACTTCAAAATTGAACACCACATGGTTCAGTGATACTATTGCTTTACTACAATATTAGTTAATATTAATCTACGACACTTGTTTTTGTTCCCTTTCCGGGTAGGTTCCGGTATGTACTTTTTGTACAGCGGATATTTTATCTAAAATATTTACAAATCATATATTCGCTCACTGAAACCGTAAATGTTAAGAAAATAAAATAACTTCGTTTATAATGACACTTCTTGTAATAAACGGTTGTGGTATTGGTTATTTGAAAACCTATTACGTTTCCGGTCTGATGGTGGTATAAATGCCTAATAACGTAAATTTATTCGACTCAACAACCAACAGTGAGTACTTTAAAAGTTTGCACAATCTTGGTTCGGTGGGCCTCGTACTTTACAACAAAATTAGAATATATTAATCTACTACACTTGTTTTTGTTCCATTTCCGGGTAAGTTCTGGTAAATACTTTGTGTACAGCGGATATTTTACCCAATTCCTTATGCGGCCATAGCTTCGCACACAGGAACGCAAGTATTATGACACTAGAACATTGTACTTAATAATAACAAATAAATGTATTTATAACTTAGAATTTTATTTACAAAATACCTATTCAATATGCCATGTCCCACATTTCATTGGGTTTTGATTGCTGAAAGCTTAAATGAGTTAGTTGTTCGTTTTATTAGGCGAATATTGCACGTTGTTGTCTTGCACCTCTTGTACTAAAGGGTTGTTGTTTTTGTTGCACGATACACTTTCCCGTTTCCGGTCTGATCCTGGCGTAAAATGCTTAATAACGTAAGTTTATTCAATTTAGCAACCGAATAGTGGTTACTTCAAAATTGAACACCACATGGTTCAGTGATACTATTGCTTTATTCCAATATTAGTTAATATTAATCTACGACTCTTGTTTTTGTTTCCTTTCCGGGTAGGTTCCGGTATATACTTTTTGTACAGCGGATATTTTACCTAAAATATTTACAAATCATATATTCGTTCACTGAAACTGTACATATTAAGAAAATAAAACAACTTGGTTTACAAAAACACTTCTTGTACTAAATGGCTGTTATATTGGTTATATGAAAACCTATTACGTTTCCGGTCTGATGGTGGTATAAATGCCTAATAACGTAAATTTATTCGACTCAACAACCAACAGTGAGTACATTAAAAGTTTGCACATTCTTGGTTCGGTGGGCCTCGTACTTTACAACAAAATTAGAATATATTAATCTACTACACTTGTTTTTGTTCCATTTCCGGGTAGGTTCCGGTATATACTTTTTGTACAGCGGATATTTTACACGAAATACTTACAAATCATATATTCGCTCACTGAAACTGTAAATGTTAAGAAAATAAAATACCTTCGTTTATAATGACACTTCTTGTAATAAACGGTTGTGGTATTGGTTATTTGAAAACCTATTACGTTTCCGGTCTGATGGTGGTATAAATGCCTAATAACGTAAATTTATTCGACTCAACAACCAACAGTGAGTACTTTAAAAGTTTGCACATTCTTGGTTCGGTGCGCCTCGTACTTTACAACAAAATTAGAATATATTAATCTACTACACTTGTTTTTGTTCCATTTCCGGGTAGGTTCTGGTAAATACTTTGTGTACAGCGGATATTTTACCCAATTCTTTATGCGGCCATAGCTTCGCACACCGGAACGCAAGTATTATGACACTAGAACAATGTACTTAATAATAACAAATAAATGTATTTATAACTTCGAATTTTATTTACAAAATACCTATTCAATATGCCATGTCCCACATTTCATGGGGTTTTGATTGCTGAATGCTTAAATAGTTAAGGTTTTGTTTCTGCCAAATGAGTTAGTTATTCGTTTTATGAGGCGAATATTGCACGTTGTTGTCTTGCACCTCTTGTACTAAAGGGTTGTTGTTTTTGTTATACGATACACTCTCCCGTTTCCGGTCTGATCCTGGCGTAAAATGCTTAATAACGTAAGTTTATTCAATTTAGCAACCGAATAGTGGTTACTTCAAAATTGAACACCACATGGTTCAGTGATATTATTGCTTTACTACAATATTAGTTAATATTAATCTACGTCACTTGTTTTTGTTTCCTTTCCGGGTAGGTTCCGGTATATACTTTTTGTACAGCGGATATTTTACCTAAAATATTTACAAATCATATATTCGTTCACTGAAACTGTACATATTAAGAAAATAAAACAACTTGGTTTACAAAAACACTTCTTGTACTAAATGGCTGTTATATTGGTTATATGAAAACCTATTACCGGTCTAATGGTGGTATAATTGCCTAATAACGTAAATTTATTCAACTCAACAACCAACAGTGAGTACTTTAAAAGTTTGCACAATGTTGGTTCTTGGGCCTCGTACTTTACAGCAAAATTAGAATATATTAATCTACTACACTTGTTTTTGTTCCATTTCCGGGTAGGTTCCGGTATATACTTTTTGTAGAGCGGATATTTTACACGAAATACTTACAAATCATATATTCGCTCACTGAAACTGTAAATGTTAAGAAAATAAAATAACTTCGTTTATAATGACACTTCTTGTAATAAACGGTTGTGGTATTGGTTATTTGAAAACCTATTACGTTTCCGGTCTGATGGTGGTATAAATGCCTAATAACGTAAATTTATTCGACTCAACAACCAACAGTGAGTACTTTAAAAGTTTGCACATTCTTGGTTCGGTGCGCCTCGTACTTTACAACAAAATTAGAATATATTAATCTACTACACTTGTTTTTGTTCCATTTCCGGGTAAGTTCTGGTAAATACTTTGTGTACAGCGGATATTTTACCCAATTCCTTATGCGGCCATAGCTTCGCACACAGGAACGCAAGTATTATGACACTAGAACATTGTACTTAATAATAACAAATAAATGTATTTATAACTTAGAATTTTATTTACAAAATACCTATTCAATATGCCATGTCCCACATTTCATTGGGTTTTGATTGCTGAAAGCTTAAATGAGTTAGTTGTTCGTTTTATTAGGCGAATATTGCACGTTGTTGTCTTGCACCTCTTGTACTAAAGGGTTGTTGTTTTTGTTGCACGATACACTTTCCCGTTTCCGGTCTGATCCTGGCGTAAAATGCTTAATAACGTAAGTTTATTCAATTTAGCAACCGAATAGTGGTTACTTCAAAATTGAACACCACATGGTTCAGTGATACTATTGCTTTATTCCAATATTAGTTAATATTAATCTACGACTCTTGTTTTTGTTTCCTTTCCGGGTAGGTTCCGGTATATACTTTTTGTACAGCGGATATTTTACCTAAAATATTTACAAATCATATATTTGCTCACTGAAACTGTACATATTAAGAAAATAAAACAACTTGGTTTACAATAACACTTATTGTACTAAATGGCTGTTGTATTGGTTATATGAAAACCTATTACCGGTCTGATGGTGGTATAACTGCCTAATAACGTAAATTTATTCAACTCAACAACCAACAGTGAGTACTTTAAAAGTTTGCACAATGTTGGTTCTTTGGGCCTCGTACTTTACAGCAAAATTAGAATATATTAATCTACTACACTTGTTTTTGTTCCATTTCCGGGTAGGTTCTGGTAAATACTTTGTGTACAGCGGATATTTTACCCAATTCCTTATGCGGCCATAGCTTCGCACACAGGAACGCAAGTATTATGACACTAGAACATTGTACTTAATAATAACAAATAAATGTATTTATAACTTCGAATTTTATTTACAAAATACCTATTCAATATGCCATGTCCCACATTTCATGGGGTTTTGTTTGCTGAAAGCTTAAACAGTTAAGGTTTTGTTTCCGCCAAATGATTTAGTTGTTCGTTTTATTAGGCGAATATTGCACGTTGTTGTCTTGCACCTCTTGTACAAAAGGGTTGTTGTTTTTGTTGTACGATACACTTTCCCGTTTCCGGTCTGATCCTGCCGTAAAATGCTTAATAACGTAAGTTTACTCAATTTAGCAACCGAATAGTGGTTACTTCAAAATTGAACACCACATGGTTCAGTGATACTATTGCTTTACTACAATATTAGTTAATATTAATCTGCGACACTTGTTTTTTGTTCCCTTTCCGTGTAGGTTCTGGTATGTACTTTTTGTACAGCGGATATTTTATCTAAAATATTTACAAATCATATATTCGCTCACTGAAACTGTACATAATATTAATCTACTACACTTGTTTTTGTTCCATTTCCGGGTAGGTTCCGGTATATACTTTTTGTACAGCGGATATTTTACCCGAAATATTTACAAATCATATATTCGCTCACTGAAACTGTAAATGTTAAGAAAATAAAATAACTTCGTATATAATGACACTTCTTGTAATAAACGGTTGTGGTATTGGTTATTTGAAAACCTATTACGTTTCCGGTCTGATGGTGGTATAAATGCCTAATAATGTAAATTTATTCAACTCAACAACCAATAGTGAGTACTTTAAAAGTTTGCACAATCTTGGTTTTGTGGGCCTCGTACCTCGTACTTTACAGCAAAATTAGAATATAAGTTATACTTGCTACAGAACATTTCCCACAACAAGATATCGTATTTAATCGATAGAAGCGCAGTCGAAGAATAAAGGAATGACCACCCAAGACTGGACATAAGATAAGGATATCTGTGCATCTGCCACCAAGCAGACGTAAACATTTCACGCAAAGATAAATATAACTGCGCATCTTCCCACGCCGCCGCCACCAAAAGATAAGTGTGCATTGAATATCATGTCCACGCCACCAAACAACTTCGAGGCCAACATCGAAGTTAGAAGTTAAGAAACCATCAACCACAACGCTTGTGTTCTTCTCAATAAAGATTTGAATTTGATTTTTAAAAACGCATTTTTAATTTTCATATTTAAAACTGGCGCAGTCGGTAGGATTGCATAAATTGTGTAATCCTTGTAAAAATCTACCGTTCCGTTTCAGTGAAATAAATTTCAAAATAAGTTTTTCTGCGAAAAAGAGTAAACAAATTTTTGAGATTATGACTAACACGGTGCCGCGAATAAGTAAAAATTAAGCAGTGAAGTAAATTTCAGAAATAAGTTTTTCTGCGAAAAAGACTAAACGAATCTTTGAATTTACGACTAAGACTTTTTACAAAAAAAAAAAGAAAAAAGAACAAGGACCTTTAACGAAAATAAAGATCCAATAAATCTGTTCAGTGAATAAAAAACCGATTAATTAGTGGTTCACCCCAATGCATATGGAAATACCACGAAGCTCATAGAGAGAGATTAATCAAACTCTTAGATTAAGTGAAGAAAAAACAAAAACTAAACAATTAAATTTACAAAAAAAAAAGAAAAGAAAAGGGCAGCTTCACAGCCCCAACGAATAATTAAAGTAGGAAGAGAAGGGCAGCTTCAGAGCCCCAACAAATAAAATTCAATAGATGTTCAGGAGATTCCAGAAGAAGATAATTAATGCAGATAGCAAGTACACTGACGAGGAGGAATATAGTTCAACAGAGGAAGAAGACCTGCATCTAATAGAAATCCGAAACAGAAGTATACCTGAAAACTGTAAGGTAGACATTAAGAATAATTTTGAAAGCAAAGATATTAAATTACCAGAAAGTAAAATTGAGAATAAGAATTATATTGGAAGTAATAATTTAAAGCTAAGTTTGAGCAGCAATATTTTAGATAATAAAAGTGAAAACCCAAATATTGAAAATATTTTATTGGAAAATTTTGAAGAAATTGAATTTTAGTTTAATAAAAGTGTATTAGGTATAGAAAAATATCAGAAAACCAAAATGACTTCTACCCAAGTACATACAGCCAAAAAGAGCTTAACGCTCGATCCCCTTAAATATATTGAGAAACTCAATACGTTTGATGGTCGCACTGAAGATCTATATACATTCCTCACAAATGTAGACGGAATAATACCAACTCTTAACGAGTATGATAATCAAAGCCAACTGATGTGTATAAACATCTTAAAATCCAAATTTATTGGAAAGGCAATAAGATGCGTTGAGTTTCACTCTCATTTACAAAATTGGTCGGAAATCAAACAGATGCTAATTAATAATTTTGGAGGCTTCAAAAACAGCTTCCAGTTGTACGAAGATCTACAACAGATAAGTTTCGGAGGTAACGTCTTAAATTTCTATAAGGACATCCAAAAAACTCTGTGCGATTTGAATGAAAAATCGGTTCAAGAAAATAAAGTCCATGAAGTGGACAACAATAATATCACTGCTTTAAATATTTTTAAAGAGAAATTGCCGGTACACATGCGTATAATTCTTTTTGCCCTAAAACCAAAGAGTTTGCAGGAAGTATTACACGAGCTCACAGAAGCAGGATTTGTTAACTCAAATCATTTTGAAGAAAGACAGCCAAGGCAAAACTTAGTTACTAGGAACTTTCAACCAAAAATGTTCGTCCCACAGAATCATCAAAATAATTTTAGACCCCAATTCCAAGGATCTGGCTAATTTAGGAACAACTTTAACAACAATTTTAGACCAAATAATTTCCGCCCACCATTCAATCATTTCCAAAACAGAGCCCCTTTCCAAAATAATTACAACCCAAATAGAAACTATAATCAAAATAACTCTAGACCACAGCCTATGGACATCGATCCAGGCAGTAGCCAATTAAGACGAAACCCAATACCGGTTAGACAAGCTAATTACAACAGCAGAAATAATTATAACAATCCTGCGGGATATAATGAAAGCGAAATAAATGATACAACAATTAATAATACTGAAACAAATGTAGAAACAAATAATGAAACCCACGACAATCAAAATTTTCGGGCACAAGCCTCGGAAATAAATCCGCACTTCCCTATCTTAGAATAGAAAAAAACGGCAAAGTAATACGTATGCTCATTGATACTGGAGTGACAAATAGTATAAATAATAAAGTAGACACTCCACCAGAATACATACAAACCAGAAGCGTTGCTCCCCAAAGAAAAATTCGCCTATGATGTAAAAGAAGACTGTCTTTTCCAAATAATGAATTTTAGTCCAAATTACAATGGAATAATCGGTAATAATATTCTTTTACCTAATAACAGTAAATTAGATTATGCCACAAAGACATTAACACTTAATGACATAAAAATTCCAATATTTTTTCACCTAACTGACGAGCAAGAATACGCTATGGAAATCCATCACTTAAACGGCTTAACGCCACATGACACTATCTTCGACGAGTTTGGACAAAAGAATACTGAACACATGAATATTGAGGAAAAAAGAATTCTTTTTAAAACCCTGAAAGAATATCAAGATGTATTCTTCCATAAAGGTGACGACCTAACATTTACATCACACGTTAAACACAAACTTCCTGTCTCAGACAGTTCCCAATTTTCACCCGGATATACCGCTATCCCGAAGTACATAAAAAGGAAGTCGATAAACAGATCCAAGAACTTTTGGATCAAGGGATAATCAAACACTCGAGTTCACCATATAATGCTCCGATTTGGGTCGTACCCAAGAAAACGGACAAGATGGGAAATAAAGAGTGGCGTATAGTAATTGACTATCGCAAATTGAACAAGGTAACCAAAGAGAATAAATTTCCAATTCCTCTAATCGAAGATATACTCGACAAGATGGGTCGAGCCAATTATTTTTCTACTTTGGATCTAACAAAAGGTTTCTATCAAATTGAAATCGATCCAGAAGACCGTGAAAAGACCACCTTCTCCACACTTTCAGGACATTACGAATGGATCAGAATGCCATTCGGTCTCAAAAATGCTCCTGCTACATTTCAACGTATGATGAATGAAGTCCTAGGTGACTACATTGGCAAAATATGCTATGTTTACCTTGACGATATCATCATCTTTTCCACATCACTACAAGAACACATTCAACATTTGAAACTAATCTTCCAGAGACTTAGAGTAGTCAATCTCAAAGTTTCGTTGAATAAATGTGATTTTTAAAAAAAGGAATCCGAATTTCTAGGACATATAATTACACCAGAAGGTATCAAACCCAATCCGTCTAAAATTCAAACAATAAAAGATTTCCTGATTCCCACCTCAGTAAGAGAAATACAATCCTTCCTTGGTTTAACTGGTTACTATAGAAAATTCATCCAGGACTACGCTAAAATTATCAAACCTATGACTTTATACCTTAAGAAAGATTCAAAAATAGATATAAAGAACGAACAATACGTTGACGCGTTCAACAAATCAAATGTAGCTATGACAGATACGTTAATTAACAAACACCCAGATTTTAACAAAGAATTCATATTAACAACCGATGCAAGTAACTTTGCAATAGGCGCAGTATTGTCCCAATCTCACGGACCACTTTCATTTGCATCCAGGACACTAAATAAACATGAGTCCAATTACAGCACCATAGAGAAAGAACTTCTCGCAATCGTTTGGGCAACCAAACAATTTCGTCATTACTTATACGGTAGACGTTTCAAAATCTTAACACAGGCCGCTAGTTTGGCTACATTATCAGAGCCTAATTCTAAACTACAACGATGGAAAATAAAGCTCGAAGAATATGATTTTGATGTTGAGTATTTGCAAGGCAAGGAAAATAAAGTAGCCGATGCTCTATCAAGAGTAAATATTCTACCTGAAATTAACGCTTTAGAAGAAGATTTAGTGAGTACACAACACAGTGTTGAATCAGATAGTACAGACTTAATTCCAATAACAGACAAACCCCTTAACATGTTTAAACGTCAAATAATCATTGAAACAACCAATGAAGATTCTCAAGAAATATCCTTCCCATACATAGGTAAAAGACTAAAAACAATTACGAGAAAGAATTTTACGATTAAGGACTTTGATCTAATAATATCAGAGTGTGATATAAATTGCACAAATGCAATATTCATAAATAACGACAATTTACCTTTAGAAACATATACAGATAATGACGAATTATTCCTTAAATTCCAAAACTATTGGAAACAACACCATAATATATAGAAGCATAACTAACTTAATAAATTTACATCCTCCAGAAACTGAGGAGACAATTAACAAAATTCACACAAAATTTAATCACATTGGTATTGAAAAAACATACCTTGAAATCATTAGAAAATTTTACGCACCTAACTTACGAGAGACTATTAACAAAGTATTGAACAATTGTGAAATGTGTAATCTAAAAATAGAAAGAAATCCGATAAAACTACCGTATGAAAAAACGCCTACGCCTTCAGGACCTCACGAACACTACCATATGGACATTTGGCCCATGCCAAGAAATGGTAGCTACCTAACGTGTATTGACAAGTTTTCAAAATTTATAGCACTCGAACGTTTAGAAACAAAGAATCAAGCTGACGTGCTTACCGCTATGACTAAGATATTTACTTATCTAGGTAAACCAAAGGTTTTAACGACCGACAAAGATAAATGGCTTCTATCTTACACAGTCAAACTATATCTTAAAGAAAAGGAGATTATGACTCACATTACTACGCCATATCGACACACCGGCAACTCAGATATAGAACGCCTACATTCCACTCTGAACGAGAACATTAGGTTATTTGAAAAGCAAAAGCCAAATTTAGTCGATAACGTGACGCGGACCATAGAGGTTTACAACAATACGATCCATTTAACCACCAAAGAAAAACCGAGTGACATTCATTTCGGACGCATAGATAATAAAATAATATTTGAAAGAATCCAAAATACAAAGAATAAAGTTTTGAATAGAATTAATAAAAATAGAAAGGATACGGATATAAATCCAAATTTTAACAAAATTTACAATCCTACATATTTCGATAAATTAAAAACAAAGCATAGAAGAGTAAAAGTGATTAAAATAGATAGAAATAAAATTACAAACCAACCAAACAGAGACCTACAGAAATTACACAAGGGCCAGTTTAGAAAGAAAAAAAAAGATTTAAAAACGATGAAATTAAAATTGGCAAGAAATACAACTGTATGAGATCACACAGGAGCTCGTAATTATAAAAAGTGAATCAATTAATATAATTGAGGATTATAAAACAATAATTCATATTATAAACAAAATACGAAGAAGCAATAATCAAACTCAAAGAACAATATAGATTAATCCCAAATAAACAATATAGACAGATCAGAGAAATAACTAAATTAGAGACCAAAATTAAAACTTTAATACCTCACAAAATAGTTAAAAGAGGAGTAATTAACTTAATAGGGACTGGCATGAAATTTTTATATGGAACTATGGACGAAGACGATTATGAGGACATAGAAAAAAGACTAAAAGCATATGAAGAAAATAGTAGGAATATAGTAAAAAATAACAACCAACAAATTAAAATCAATGATCAATTTAATGAACAGTTTAAAAGATTAAAAGATACAATGAACAAGGGTACAATAGCAATTAATGAATTAAAAAATCAGAAAAGCGACGTTAGTAACCTCAGAATCAAGAATTGACACAAAACATACTGACTTTTGAAGAAATTCATGATAATTATCTCTATCCCTCAATTCACTGAAGAACGTTACAACAAATATTTTATCCAGAATTTTCCCATAAATAATAAAACTTTAAGTCTAATTACAAATACTATTCTAGAAAAGAATAATAAAATTTACTATCCAAACGATGAAGTTGAAAAGTTAATTTTGATTGACAATTAAATGTTTTAACGATTTAATAATCCAAAAGCCAATTAAAAATTGTAATAGAATCAGTTATAATCAAACAGAGATCAATGAAGAAGGAGAGTTTATCGTGACAAAAAATATAAAAAAAAACTCCCATTATTCAAAATTGTAATGATCTAAACTATATCATTAAAGGAAACTATTTAATCAAACTAAAGAATTGTAAACTCCAAATAAAAAATAAATTATTTAATAGAAAAGAATATAGTGGAGACTTATTATAGTGGAGACTAGTCCCAATAATAAACTATGAGATTACTACAGAAAACAAAGACATTGACATAATCAAATATGAATCAATCGAAAACATTAAAAAACTAACTAACATAGATTTTAGTAGTAAAAACGTAACTTATAGTATAACCACAATTATAATTATCATAGTTGTTATAATAATAATAATCATGTATTTAAATTACCATCAGTTAAAATTCACCAGATGGACGATTCAAGAGAGGGAGGAGTTATACTTGCTACAGAACATTTCCCACAACAAGATATCGTATTTAATCGATAGAAGCGCAGTCGAAGAACAAAGGAATGAGCACCCAAGACCGGACATAAGATAAGGATATCTGTGCATCTGCCACCAAGCAGACGTAAACATTTCACGCAAAGATAAAGATATCTGCCCACGCCGCCACCAAGCAGACGTAAACATTTCACGCAAAGATAAAGATAACTGCGCATCTTCCCACGCCGCCGCCACCAAAAGATAAGTGTGCATTGAATATCATGTCCAGACCACCAAACAACTTCGAGGCCAACATCGAAGTTAGAAGCTAAGAAACCATCAACCACAACGCTTGTGTTCTTCTCAATAAAGATTTGAATTTGATTTTTAAAAACGCATTTTTAATTTTCATATTTAAAACTTATATTAATCTACTACACTTGTTTTTGTTCCATTTCCGGGTAGGTTCCGGTATATACTTTTTGTACAGCGGATATTTTACCCGAAATATTTACAAATCATATATTCGCTCACTGAAACTGTACATATTAAGAAAATACAACAACTTGGTTTACAATAACACTTATTGTTCTAAATGGCTGTTATATTGGTTATATGAAAACCTATTACCGGTCTGATGGTGGTATAATTGCCTAATAACGTAAATTTATTCGACTCAACAACCAACAGTGAGTACTTTAAAAGTTTGCACAATCTTGGTTCGGTGGGCCTCGTACTTTACAACAAAATTAGAATATATTAATCTACTACACTCACTTGTTTTTGTTCCATTTCCGGGTAGGTTCTGGTAAATACTTTGTGTACAGCGGATATTTTACCCAATTCCTTATGCGGCCATAGCTTCGCACACAGGAACGCAAGTATTATGACACTAGAACATTGTACTTAATAATAACAAATAAATGTATTTATAACTTAGAATTTTATTTACAAAATACCTATTCAATATGCCGTGTCCCACATTTCATCGGGTTTTGTTTGCTGAAAGCTTAAACAATTAAGGTTTTGTTTCCGCCAAATGATTTAGTTGTTCGTTTTATGAGGCGAATATTGCACGTTGTTGTCTTGCACCTCTTGTACAAAAGGGTTGTTGTTTTTGTTGTACGATACACTTTCCCGTTTCCGGTCTGATCCTGGCGTAAAATGCTTAATAACGTAAGTTTACTCAATTTAGCAACCGAATAGTGGTTACTTCAAAATTGAACACCACATGGTTCAGTGATACTATTGCTTTACTACAATATTAGTTAATATTAATCTACGACACTTGTTTTTGTTCCCTTTCCGGGTAGGTTCCGGTATATACTTTTTGTACAGCGGATATTTTACCTAAAATATTTACAAATCATATATTCGCTCACTGAAACTGTACATATTAAGAAAATAAAACAACTTGGTTTACAATAACACTTATTGTACTAAATGGCTGTTGTATTGGTTATATGAAAACCTATTACCGGTCTGATGGTGGTATAATTGCCTAATAACGTAAATTTATTCAACTCAACAACCAACAGTGAGTACTTTAAAAGTTTGCACAATCTTGGTTCGGTGGGCCTCGTACTTTACAACAAAATTAGAATACATATATTAATTTTTGTTCCATTTCCGGGTAGGTTCTGGTAAATACTTTGTGTACAGCGGATATTTTACCCAATTCTTTATGCGGCCATAGCTTCGCACACATGAACGCAAGTATTATGACACTAGAACATTGTACTCAATAATAACAAATAAATGTATTTATAACTTAGAATTTTATTTACAAAATACCTATTCAATATGCCATGTCCCACATTTCATGGGGTTTTGTTTGCTGAAAGCTTAAACAGTTAAGGTTTTGTTTCCGCCAAATGATTTAGTTGTTCGTTTTATGAGGCGAATATTGCACGTTGTTGTCTTGCACCTCTTGTACTAAAGGGTTGTTGTTTTTGTTGTACGATACACTTTCCCGTTTCCGGTCTGATCCTGGCGTAAAATGCTTAATAACGTAAGTTTATTCAATTTAGCAACCGAATAGTGGTTACTTCAAAATTGAACACCACATGGTTCAGTGATACTATTGCTTTACTACAATATTAGTTAATATTAATCTACGACACTTGTTTTTGTTCCCTTTCCGGGTAGGTTCCGGTATATACTTTTTGTACAGCGGATATTTTACCCGAAATATTTACAAATCATATATTCGCTCACTGAAACTGTAAATGTTAAGAAAATAAAATAACTTCGTTCACAATGACACTTCTTGTACTAAACGGTTGTGGTACTGGTTATATGAAAACCTATTACGTTCCCGGTCTGATGTTGGTATAAATGCGTAATAACGTAAATTTATTCAACTCAACAACCAACAGTGAGTACTTTAAAAGTTTTCACAATCTTGGTCCGGTGGGCCTCGTACTTTACAACAAAATTAGAATATATTAATCTACTACACTTGTTTTTGTTCCATTTCCGGGTAGGTTCTGGTAAATACTTTGTGTACAGCGGATATTTTACCCAATTCTTTATGCGGCCATAGCTTCGCACACCGGAACGCAAGTATTATGACACTAGAACATTGTACTTAATCATAACAAATAAATGTATTTATAACTTAGAATTTTATTTACAAAATACCTATTCAATATGCCATGTCCCACATTTCAATTGGTTTTGTTTGCTGAAAGCTTAAACAGTTAAGGTTTTGTTTCCGCCAAATGATTTAGTTGTTCGTTTTATGAGGCGAATATTGCACGTTGTTGTCTTGCACCTCTTGTACTAAAGGGTTGTTGTTTTTGTTGTACGATACACTTTCCCGTTTCCGGTCTGATCCTGGCGAAAATGCTTAATAACGTAAGTTTATTCAATTTAGCAACCGAATAGTGGTTACTTCAAAATTGAACACCACATGGTTCAGTGATACTATTGCTTTACTACAATATTAGTTAATATTAATCTACGACACTTCTTTTTGTTCCCTTTCTGGGTAGGTTCTGGTATATACTTTTTGTACAGCGGATATTTTACCTAAAATATTTACAAATCATATATTCGCTCACTGACCCTGTACATATTAAGAAAATAAAACAACTTGGTTTACAATAACACTTATTGTACTAAATGGCTGTTGTATTGGTTATATGAAAACCTATTACCGGTCTGATGGTGGTATAATTGCCTAATAACGTAAATTTATTCAACTCAACAACCAACAGTGAGTACTTTAAAAGTTTGCACAATCTTGGTTCGGTGGGCCTCGTACTTTACAACAAAATTAGAATATATTAATTTTTGTTCCATTTCCGGGTAGGTTCTGGTAAATACTTTGTGTACAGCGGATATTTTACCCAATTCTTTATGCGGCCATAGCTTCGCACACCGGAACGCAAGTATTATGACACTAGAACAATGTACTTAATAATAACAAATAAATGTATTTATAACTTCGAATTTTATTTACAAAATACCTATTCAATATGCCATGTCCCACATTTCATGGGGTTTTGATTGCTGAATGCTTAAATAGTTAAGGTTTTGTTTCTGCCAAATGATTTAGTTGTTCGTTTTATGAGGCGAATATTGCACGTTGTTGTCTTGCACCTCTTGTACTAAAGGGTTGTTGTTTTTGTTGTACGATACACTTTCCCGTTTCCGGTCTGATCCTGGCGTAAAATGCTAAATAACGTAAGTTTATTCAATTTGGCAACCGAATAGTGGTTACTTCAAAATTGAACACCACATGGTTCAGTGATATTATTGCTTTACTACAATATTAGTTAATATTAATCTACGACACTTGTTTTTGTTCCATTTCCGGGTAGGTTCCGGTATATACTTTTTGTACAGCGGATATTTTACCCGAAATATTTACAAATCATATATTCGCTCACTGAAACTGTAAATGTTAAGAAAATAAAATAACTTCGTTTACAATGACACTTCTTGTACTAAACGGTTGTGGTATTGGTTATTTGAAAACCTATTACGTTTCCGGTCTGATGGTGGTATAAATGCCTAATAATGTAAATTTATTCAACTCAACAACCAATAGTGAGTACTTTAAAAGTTTGCACAATGTTGGTTCTTTGGGCCTCGTACTTTACAGCAAAATTAGAATATATTAATCTACTACACTTGTTTTTGTTCCCTTTCCGGGTAGGTTCTGGTATATACTTTTTGTACAGCGGATATTTTACCTAAAATATTTACAAATCATATATTCGCTCACTGAAACTGTACACTTTACTACTTACTTTACTTTTAAACTCATTTTTTATTTACTTAAGATATTAACTTACTGCTGGACAAAAATGCTTAAATCTAACTTATCAATAACTGGTTTACTTAATCTAACTTATCGGCCCTTAGTGGGCGCTGTAAGCATATATTTAGCTGTTTTATTTTGCCTTTAGGCTTAGATTTGTCGGTTTTTTTTGTTTTATATTTAATTTTAATTTACAAAGAAAAAATTGAAAACTTTGTTTAGTGACTTTTTTTTGTTTTATATAAAAGCTTATTCTAGATTATATATAACTTAAGACTACTTAAACTACTTAAGCCTAACTTAAGACTACTTAAACCTAACTTAAGACTACTTAACTACTTAAACCTAACTTAATTATAATCGGGGTGGCGAGCCCTCGTTGCGCATGCCCCGAGGGGTCGCCATCCTGATTGCGTCTTTCGGTCCCACGGCAGCCTGCGTTCAACCATATTGTACGCCAATATGGTGCACAAGCCCCGCCACAGACCTTGTTCCTAATTTAAAATCTTACCTATGGAGTTGGACTTGAAGTCCGCAAAGTCCTGAGGAAGTGCAGAATCACCTTCCTCATATAGCCACCAGAATTCAGTGCGCTGTTTTGCAGCATCGATCCTATCGCGATCCGATACCGCCGTGCTAAAGCGGAGGAGCTCCGGAGCATTATCGACGTACCCGTCGCGGATTAGCCGTTTGTCCCGCGCGTCACGATAGCGGTGGTATAAAACCGGGATACCGTTCCTGTCTTGTACTAACCCTAACGAATCGATGTAAATGAATGCCTCTGGTGGAATAAAGCCCGTTATGAGCGTGCTCTCCATGTATAAATCATTGGGATAATAAGCCCCAAAGATCAGGCTGTTGTCGCTAGCCATCGCCCTTGCAGCGTGCCTTCGAGTCACCTTAATTAGGAAATTGTCAATTCTATTCAACTGAGCCCCATTGTATAGAACCTCGTTGCGATAATATTTTATGAACTCGGAGTCCGGCGTTCGTTACAATCCTAAGCAGGATCGGAGACAACGTCTCTCAAACAGCCGTATCCTTTCCATGTAGGATGGTGATACATTGAACCACACTGGACAACCGTAAGCGATGATCGGCCTTATGAGGGCCATGTAGCAAATGACTTTCACCCTTGAATCAAGTTGACTGCTATGAAACAATCTTCTTGTCAGAGCATAAGCCCCCCTAGCCCTGGCCAGACAAGCATCCACATTTTTATTAAAATATAGAAACTTGTCAAGCCAGTTGCCAAGGTATTTGACTTCACTTCTCACCGCCAACGGCCGTCCATGCTGTCCCATGATACAAAATTTTTTCCAGTTTTT
Source organism: Rhingia rostrata (assembly GCA_949824845.1). Lineage (NCBI taxonomy): Eukaryota > Metazoa > Arthropoda > Insecta > Diptera > Syrphidae > Rhingia > Rhingia rostrata. The sequence goes on from OX463759.1 coordinate 16,193,166, forward strand.
TCTGGTATCGAAAGAAGCCCTCTGCACTGGGGTCCTGAACAGAATTGTTTCGGTTTTTTGGAAATTGATCGTCAATTTCCAATCATCGCAATATCCCTTAATGTGATCGAAGTCACGTTGCAAAAGTGTGTTGATGACCTCGATTTTCGGACCTGATCTGTACGCCACTAGATCATCTGCGTACGCTATAGCGTGTCTGAGAGAACCTACAAGATCACTTGTATAAATGTTAAAAAATATCGGGGAGCTCACCGCCCCCATTCGACAACGAACTTCTTTCCCATAAGCATTTCATAAATCATATATAGCATGGGTTTACGCATGCCCAGTCTGGTCAGCTTGTAGAAAAGCCCCTCTAACCATACGGTGTCGAAGGCCTTCTCAAAGTCAACCAGACAGGCCCCTGTGCATTGTTTTTTGGACTTATTCCATTGGATGTCGGACACTAGTTTCGACGCGGCATGAATGGTATCATGCCTCGCTCGAAAACCAAACTGATTATCCGGAATAATTTTGTTTTCCTCAACCCACTTAAGCAGAGCTCTATTGACTATCTTCTCGAATACCTTGCTTACATTCGGCAGAAGGCTTATTGACCGAAGATTTGCAGGGTTTGTTTTGTCCTTGTCCTTTTTGGGGATAGGATGTACCACCGCCGTTTTCCAGTGCACCGAATAATGTGCATTATTCAGTGCATTGTTAAACAGGGTGGTGAAGATATCGACTGCTTCTATTGGCAGGTGTCTCAATACGACGTTTGGGACACCGTCCTCTCCTGCCGACTTTTTATTTTTCAATGATACCAAGATGTCCAGGAGTTCATCTTTTTGCACGAACAGCATCAGGCTATTGGCGACTATGCAATTGGAAGGGTTTTCGTCATTGAATACGGAAAAACCGTGATTCTCAGATCGCCAAGCTTGAAGTTCAGTGCGCAGATAAAAGTGATTCAGAAAGGCTCTTTACTCAATATCGCGATTTGGGCGAACAGGATTGTTCACCGTATACACGGTCTCGAAAATAGCGCCTATCGAATTCGCCTTCTCCTGAGGATCGTCGATCGTGAAAAAACCGTCGTTCGAGTCAACGTTTTCCGGACTTATACCAACAGCCGTGAGTGTCTGTCTGTTTTCTGTCGTTTTGGAAATTCGGACACATGGAATGTCGTTATGATCTTTTCGCCTGAATATTTTATTTATTTGGGGGAACATATTCGGGCTACTGGTTTTTATAGCCCGAATTTTGTTGCCCCAGTAAGAATTTATAGATTTTCTGTAATTCTCCGATATTAATTTTTTAAGATTTTTGATCAGTGACTTCAGTGTCCGAACCTCCGGGTCTTGTCTGTCAGTAAATTGTCTACGCAGCCGTTTAAGCCTCGAGACCAGTCTGCTTTTGTGTCGGTGGAGTGCATCGATTGTTGGCGTTCGATATTTCTAATAATACGGCTAATAATATTTAAAAATATGATTTTGGTAATTTTCAGCCATATTTTTAAAGAAATGTTGAATGATTTCTTAATTTAAAATATCTCTTAGTTTATTTAAAGCGCTAGATCAGCGTAAATAAATGATTTTCATATTTTATCAATTTTAAGCTCTATATATTATCTACAAGAATTTCAGAATTTCAAGACATTTTGATCCGACATAAATTGATTATTTTATTTCCATTCTCATGATACTCAGCATTTTTTGTATATATATAGATATATATATCAGCTTTAAGTCTTACAAAATATTTTAGAAACTGTATTTATATATATTATGAATAAATGAATAAATTATTTGCAACCATCGAAAGCATTCCAAGAGATGTGAGCAAAAAGTGAGAAAATTTTGAGTTTGGCCGTTATTTTTCGGTTGAAAATTTTAAATTTGGCAGTTGGAATCAAATATTTGTGCACCTAGTTGGGCCGCGGAGAGTAATTTATCTAAAATTCCAGGATTAGCTTGTAGGCAAAATGTAAAGTCCTGGAAAGTATCCTATCTCTTCCTTACTTCATCTCTGCGCCCTACTTTGTTCATGTTAAACATATTTCACATATAGCGAAACAAATGTAATCATAACATTTTTGAAACCATCTTTTTAAAAAACAAATCCAATTTAAGTTTATTTTAAAATTTGCATTACATTTTCCGATTACAAAATGTCCTTTACTTCTTATTTAATAATCTTTTCTTCCTTCCAGATATTCATTTATTTATTAAAGCATTTTAAAGATTGCTTCGCAGTTTAATATACCTTTGAGTATCACTTAAGTGCAAGATCATAATCTATAAACGATTTTTTTTCATTAAAAGAAAAGTAGCTAAGAGGCCGCTTAGATTAAATAAAAGCCATATCAGAAGGCTAAAATCGTTTTATACCCTTTCCCATCCCATACTTCGAATTAATATCCCTAAAATGTGGAGATATTTCTTGTGGTGGCAAAGAAATATTAATATTGACATTTTCGCAACATATTGTTCAAAATCTTGTATGGTTCGATATTATTATAGCCATTGATTTTGTATCAAATTTTTCACTGGCTCTCCTCTCGTGATGATCTGACAAATCATCCGAATAGTATCAATTGTCAAGAAAAGCTTATCTCAAATTCGCCGCTCGGAGTCGGCATAAAACAGGAGGTTCCACCATCGTGCAAGAAGTACAAATGGCCCTAAGCTGCCTTTGTGTGATATTAAAACAAAAAATAAGATTTTTAAATTGAAACAAAAATGTAATCGCAACAACTGCGCAAACAAATGCAGACAGAGCATCGTGATCAATTTTTATGCAATTGACTTTTCACAGTTCAGTTGAATCGAAAGAATATGGTTATTCGTGCATTGTCGGAAACTTGATGTAAACGTTGTTAGCGTTGGAAAATTACGACGTGGTAAACGAAGTCAAAATTTTTAACAATCCTTAACAGCAATTTTGACATTTGTTTGAAACTATTTACGATAGGTCTCATCAAAGTCGTTCCAATACGTAATAAATTCCAAAGCAATACAAATGTAAATTAGCGCAAAAGCATTCATAAGATGGCTAATACTCGGCGCATGTTTAGAGAGATGCAAATGAGTGCAAAAGAGACAACATCGTATCTCTAAAATTTTAAATTATTCAGGAGGAAAAAGCTGGGACATTTTCTTACCAAGCCCAGCTTTTTAGTTAACGGTGTTATTATATATCGTAAATTATCAAAAAAAATTACAGGTTTTTCTACAAAAAAATTTAACACGACAACGTACATTTATTTTACTGGAGTTACGAGTGCTGACAGGTTAATGCAAGCAATTACAGTTGAAATTGAAATAATTAGGGATTCCCGGCATTTTTTGATTCCATTTTTACACCTTTTGATAGTTGAATTACGTGTTTTGATTATTATAAGCCGAAGTTACGAGGTTTGGTCTTCAATAATTTTATCGGAGTTTCGAGGTTTTTCAGATACTTGACTACATAAGACTACGTAGAGCAGGACTGGGATGATCAGGGTCTTATATAGGATCTCCTAAGTAGTTCGAGTGAGGGCTTTACTTCTAAATTGCATTCTCAGCCCGAAAAAACAGCGGTTGGCAAGAATAATTCTTCGTTCAATTTCTGACGAGATGATGTTGTCAGAGTTAATAGCGGAGCCGAGATAGACAAAGTCCCGTACTACCTCATAGTTATATCTGTCAATGGTGACGATCTGTCCAATTCGTCGATATTGTGTGTCCTTTCATGTTGACAGCATGTACTTCTTCTTGCCCTCATTTACGGATAAACCCATTTTTGCCGCTTCCTTCTCTATACTTGCAAACGTGGCTATGACATCACGTTGGGTCCGACCAATGATGTCAATATCGTCGGCATACGCTAGTCGTTGTACCGTTTTTTAGAAAATTGTGCCTCTGGTGTTGGCTCGTGAGTTTTGCACAATCCTCGCAAGAATGAAATCGAGGAAGTCACATGATAGCGCATCGCCTTGCCTGAATCCTTTTTTGATATCGAATGTATCGGTGAGTTCGTTTCCGATCCTGATGGAGCAGCGAGAATTCTCCATCGTCATCCTACACAAACAGAAGAGTTTAGTCGTTATACCAAGACTAGACACGGCTATATATAGTTCGTCTCTATAAATGCTGTCGTATGCGGCTTTGAAATCGATGAATAGGTGGTGGGTATCGATTTGGACTTCTTGGGTTTTTTCCAGGATCTGGCGAAGTGTGAAGATTTGATCGGTTGCGGACTTTCCTTGCCTAAAACCACACTGATAAGGGCTGATCAGGTTGTTGGTAAACGGTTTCAGGCGTTCACATATTACGGCAGATAGGATCTAGTAGGCGATGTTGGGGAGACTTATGCCCTCTGTAGTTGGCGAAGTTTAGAGGGTCTCCTTTTTTGTGGATCGGGCAAACGATGCCTAGGTTCCATTCTTCAGGCATACTTTCTTCCGACCAGATTCGGCTTATGATTTGGTGGATGTTACTGACCAAGTCATCTTCGCGGGCTTTATAAAGCTCGGCGGGAAGGCCGTCATTTCCGGCAGCCTTATTAAGCTTCAGTTTAGATATTGCTTCAGGTCAAGTGGTTGGCAATTTTCGCTGTCGTTGCCAATTTTGAATTGTTTGTTCTGCCTGACAGCGGAATGTTGTTCATCATCGCCGTTTAACAGTCTGCAGAAGTGGTTCTTCCATATCCTCAGCATCGATTGTTTCTAAACTACGATATTTCCTTGTTCATCTCGACAGGATTCTGTTCAAGACTTGTATTCTTGGCTTTGACGTTTTACACTTTGATAAAAATTTCGAACATCGTTCCTGGAGTGGCACCTCTCTATATCCTCGATCGTTCGCTTTTCTTGCTCGTTTTTCTTCTTTCTAAAAAGCCGGTGTTCTTCCCTTCTTCTCTGCCTATAGAACTCAACGGCAGCTCTCGTCTTCACTTGCAGCTTAACCTTGTAGGTCTCGTTCTTGGCTGCGAGCATCTGTCGTCATTCCTCATCAAACCAGGGGTTTCTTGCTGGTGTGCGCGAGATAGCTTGTTTGCATCTTTGCCATTGTTCTTCAACATTCGATGCTGTTGGTATGGTGTTAATCGAGAGGTTTAGGGATACTCTTTGCGCGAAGGTCATTGCGGTCTCTTGCGATAATATTTCTGGATTGTTGTGGCGTGGTGGATATCCGCATTCTAAACTTGGCTGCAACAAGGATGTGGTCCGAGTCGATGTTAGCTCCTCGGAATGTTCGGACATCCAAAATACTGGATGCGTGCCTCTTGTCTATCTTTATGTGATCAATTTGGTTGACCGTTCGTTGATCTGGAGACCGCCATGTCCCCTTATGGATATCGAGGTGAGGAAACCGTGTGCTGGCTATAGTGGCATTTCGTTCCGTAGCGAAGTCAATTAGCCTAAGTCCATTACCAGACGTGTTGTCGTGTAGGCTATGGTTTCCGACAATACTGCTTAAGATGTCTTCTCTTCCTACCTTTGCGTTAAAATCTCCCAGCACGATTTTAACATCGTACTTCGGTAGTCGCTCATAGGTTTTGACAAGGAGCTTATAGAAGCAATCCTTAGCTATATCATCTTTTTCCTCCGTTGGGGCGTGAGCGCATATAAGTCTTATGTGGGCGAATTTGGCCTTGATGCATATTATTACAATGCGTTCGCAAATGCCTTGGAAACATAAGACTTCTTGCTGACAGTCTGACATTTATAACAAATCCGCATCCAAATAGTCGCTGTTTCTGCTCACTATAACACGGTCCGTAGTAGATGTAACAGTTTCTCATCCTCTTTTAGCCCGGCCCATTCCATCGTATTTCCCGGATGGCAGTAATGTCTGCTTTGTAGCAGTTTAGGGCTTCCACTAGTAGTTCGCTTTCACCTATCCTGTTTAATGTTCTCACATTCCAGGTGCAGATACGAACGTCATTGTCCTTTTTTCGCTTAGCCGTGTCGTCAACAATAAAATCAGTCCTTTCCGAGGCTATTGGTAGCTTCGTAACAATTTTTTTTTTCTATGGTTGGGTAGTTAACCCAAAGCACAACCCCCAACCTGGAGGGCCAGTTCGAAGTTATAAGATACCCTACGGGATTGAGCGCTGCCGTTGGCCTTTCGGTTCATCCGCCACCATCTCTGTTCAAGGGGCCTGACTAACCCTTGAAATTCCTAGACAACCTGTTGTCCGAATATGTCGAAGCAGCTTTTCTACGTTTGCCAGTGACAGCAGGCCGGGTATTCATTCCGTGCCATTCTGACCTGGCTGTTTATATTGTTGCTGTTTTTCGTCGTGTTATCAACACTCGCGCTTATCGTTTAGCAAGTAAAATCCGGTTGGATGAGACCAGTATCCGATGGTTACCACTTGGAGGTAAAAAATAAGCACTTGATGTCAGAGTTACAACACTGGGCATTGCCAAGTTAAAGCCAATCAGAGTCTACCCTCGTTCTACAACACCCAACAATATTTCATTATATTTCACATGAATCAACAAAAATTAAAAGAATTTTAATGATAAATTTTGAAAAATAAAACTAGTTTTGATTAAGAGGGCTATTTGTGGACGAGGAGATTAGAAAAGGGAAGAATGTTTTGGGAATAAAGAAGAGGGTGCGATAAAAGGGATCATCCAGCGAGACGATGGTAATGGTAGGGTTGGTAGAGGCGACATATCGCAGGCGTATAACATCACAACGCATAGTAAGCCTAGCATGGTAAATATTTTGTTTTGTAACGTGTTAGGGGGAAAAGATCCTGCGCCCTCCGGCAAGCAAATTAGGCGAGTACCTGCATGCCAGCAAAACCCCCTTCGAGATACGCAACAGTTTCTATAAAATGAAGTTATATTAGTTATTTCTATTCAACTACACCCTTCACAGGAAAAACTCATTAAGTACCTTTTTTATATTTACGTGTTAAATAAATGTTTTCAGTAAACAACAATCATAAAACTATGTATTTCAAGGGTAAACATTGTTTCGAAATCTTCAAAACTCGATTTATCAGTCCCAAAAATATTCCTTAACCTCATTATCTCCCGAATTTAATTTTGTTAGTTAGTGAGTTCTACCTTTGAGCCGACAATATACAAATGGCAATTCAAATTTACAAGTAATCGCTTGTGAAATTGAACTTAATATGAAAATTACCTACTTTGTCCTTTACCTCCCTCCGCACGAACATTTACAACCGACTGATTTACACAACATTGTTAATCAGATCAGTTCACCATTAATATTTGGTGGTGACGTCAATGCTTGGAGCGTTCTTTGGGGATCAGCTTCCACAAACTCTAGAGGTGCAGTTTTCGAAGATTTCCTTCTTAACTCCAGCCTTATTTTCTTAAATGAAACCCTAGATGACCTTAACAATAGTGACCACTACCCCATAATGACATCGGTCAATTTTGGTCACACAACCGTTAACATAATCGTTATCGCAAAATTTAAAACTGACCATGCAAATTGGTCTCTGTTCAAAAATAACCTTAACGAATACCTACAACACATAAAACCAACCACAAATACTAACAAAGAAGCCGCATTGCTACAAAAAGCAATCCGAATGGCTGCTAACACTTCAATTCCTCAGACACACCCAACACTTGGAGCAAAAAACAAGAGAACTGTCCCTTGGTGGAATCCCCAACTTTCTTCACTCCGAAAAGACAAGATGCTAGCGCTAAGAGAATTCCAAAAGAGGCCTACGCAACACAATCTAATCCGCTACAAAAAAAAACGAATGCCAGGTTTCGCAGATTACTTAAAGACAGTAAGGCTAAAAGCTTTTCTGAATTTACAGCCACCATCAATCCCAACTCCCCTCCTGCCAAAATTTGGAATAATATTCGAATGTTGACAGGAAATCCTTCAGCATCCAAAATAAAAAGTATCAAGTCACCGAACCATATAATTACTGATCAAGACCTAATCTGTAACTTTTTTGTCCAAACCTGGTCAAAATTCTCAGACGACTCTAATTTCCACTCTAACTTCACTAGTGCTAAGAATTGCACCCTCAATAATCCTCTGCCACTTCATGCAACTAATCCGGCCGCTAGACGAATTTAAGAACCGATCTCCCTGATCGAATTTGAATCATGCCTAAACAAAGTCAAAGGTAAAACACCGGGCAGAGATCGTATATCCTATCCGATGTTAAAGCATTTGCCGAATGTAGTCAAATCACATTTAATCACATTGTACAATAACATCCTTGATTCAGCGACTATTCCACAAAGCTGGAAGACAGCCTCATTACTCCCCATTCTAAAACCAACTAAGGATAATAGTCTTGTTGCGAATTACCGACCAATCTCGCTGATTCCTTGTATGTCTAAAATACTTGAAAAAATTGTAGCTAAGCGCCTTTTCTGGTTTATTGAAACAAAAAAACTCACCTCGGCTAAGCAAGTAGCCTTCAAAGCGAACAAAGGGTGTATTGATACCTATCTGCATATCGACTACTATATATCAAAAGCATTGTCCGCAAAAAAGCATGTTTCAGTTCTTTCCTTGGCCTTTGAAAAAGCTTTAGATAAGATTGGCTTACACATTGTTTTAAACAAGCTGAAAGTATGGGGCGTTGGTAAAAAAATGTATGGATATGTAAGATCATTCTTAACCAATAGAAAGTTTTACACTAAAGTTGATAACTGTTATTCAAAACAATATCCTTTACATGACGGGATTCCACAAGGATCACCTTTGTCGGTAGCCCTATTTATTATTGCTTTCGACGATATATGCATACTACTATCGAAACACAAACTTCTCGATTGTTGCCTATATGCAGACGATATATATATTCTTTGCAAGGTCAACGATTTAAATAGTTGCAAAAGTTTATTTCAAAGAGCATTACAAGATATTTTAGATTGGTCAGACATATCTGGCGCAAAACTCTCAATAGGTAAATGTAAAACACTTCATGTATGCCGCAAACGTGACTGTCCCCAATTAGTTATAAACATAAATAATATAAATATTGTTAACGTTGATAACTTGAAAATTTTAGGACATATACAAGTGGAATCAACATTGTACAGACCTTAAGAAATCACTTTCTGCGAGGGTTAATATTATTAAGTATCTAGCTATCTATCAAAATCGACTATGGCCTATTCATTTACGGCAATTGCCCCAAAACGACTTTAAACATCATCAAACCAACATACCACCATGCAGCTAGAAGATCAATCAATGCCTATCCTACAACCCCGATAAAAAACATATTGGCAGAAGCTGGGCTTCCTACAATTGAAGAAAGAAAATATGCTATCACTCTCAAATTAACAGCAAAGCTGGCGTTTTCCAAACACTCAGTTATTGACACAGATATCTTGGAATCTAAAAGCCACAAAAGAACAAAAAGAATCCAATCCGCAATTAGTGTCATCCTCGAAAAAGCTACACAATTTCAAATTCCAACAAAGCGCCCAATAAACGTTTTAACGACATACCCGCCTTGGTTAATAAAATCTGAGGCAACAATAATGACACTAGCAGATTACAGAAAAACCAATACTAGTAACGAAATCTACCATGCACTGTTTTTTGGTATTTCCTCTGACTTTAAATCGAATGGATAGAATTTCATATTTACCGACGGTTCAAAAATAATTGATAGTACTTCCTTCGCCGTGACACTCGAAAACGGTGCAATCCTTCGTGTTGGAATCCTACCTAAATTTTCATCGATTTTCACAGCTGAAGCATTCGCACACAGGCCTTAAAAGAAGCCCTAAACCGGCGCGGTAAACATATAATATGTTCTGACAGCTACTCTGTTCTCAAAGCCATCAACAACCCCAACAACAATACCGAACTTATCATCGAGATTCGAAATATAATAATCAAATCCCCTAATAAGTTAAAACTTATCTGGATCCCTGGTCACACTGGCATCCAAGGGAATGAACAAGCCGACCATGCCGCTAACTCAGCTAAAAATGCACCAGTGTTCAAATTCAACGTATATACCAAATCCGATCTAAAAAATGAAATACAGAAATGCATTAATTCAAATCGACATCTTCAATGGAACTCATACCATCACCACTACACCAAAACCAACCCCAACAGAAGCCACCCACAATACCCGACCAACGTTACAAGATCTCAAATAACAAACTTCGTTCGGTTGCGGCTAGGACACATTACAGCTACACACAAACATCTACTGACAAAAACTACTCGTCCAACCTGCCCTACATGCAAAGTTAGTCTGGATCTCATTCATATACTTGAAAATTGTATCGTTTTCAAACCGATTATAAACAAAATATTTCAAAACACCGACATTTATGACATACTAAAAAATCCTAACCCCACAAACATAGAAAAAATAAATAAATTCATATCAGATACTAACATCAGCATATAACTTTTTTTTATCATTGAGCAAATAGTCCTCGCAGCTAAGCTCATTAATTTTAAGATTACCATGTAATTTTAATTACCTGTTAATAAAAGACAATACTAATAATAATAATACAAATGGCTATGTATGAACAAACCGAACATTAAATGTGATAACATTAATCTAAAAATAGGTTGTGAACTTTATTAAATATTTAGGTATTATTATTGACGATCAATTAAACTTTAAAGAAAATTCAAATTATATGTGTTCAAAAATTAGTAAATAAAATTGGATTTCTAAACAGAATAAGAAAATATTTAGATTTTAAAAATACTATTATGATAGACAATACCATAATTCTACCAAATTTTGATTACTGTCCCGTTATTATTTTTATATGTAGTGAAATAAAAGAACAGATTACAAGTTTACAAAATCAAGCAATGAGATCATGATATTTTAACCCTCTAAGCCCTGTAGCTCCCCCGTGACCCGATTTTTAAAATTTTTCTACCATAGTTCAATGGATGCATAAGTAACATAAAAAATTGAAATGGATATTCGGGCATGTCCTTGTTTTTGAGATGTATCCTGTTGCCATATGGCAACCCCAGGGCTTATCAACAAAAAAACGAAATGTTATGTACAAAAGTTTAATGAAATCAAAATGAAATAAACTAAAACAAAAATGCAATGCAAAGGTCGGTTAATACAGAAAAATATTAATGAAAACGTTTCTCAGTTTGTGTTCAATTTGTGATATGGCGTAAAACACTTCAAACAAAGACCGACGTTACATTTTGAACACTCGGTTCGAATAATTGATGAACAATTATCTCCTACGCATCGCCTTTTCTTCTCTATTGGTGCTACAAGATGGTCCATTCGATCATAACGAATTGTATTTTGAAGCGAATCTTCCTCGTAACGACGTTTTCGGCTTATGGTAGCGCTATGTGCAATAGGACTGGCACCAAAGTGCTTGCAATACTACACAGCTACTTCTCTTTTGAACTGAGATTGCTTCATTGTAGGATGTTGTGAACGATGAAGCTGCCGAACGTTTTGCATACAAGCGTCAACAGTCCATTTGAAGATGCTAAAGCCGCCACATTTTGGTCAAACCGATCTACGCCACCCATATATTTATTGTATTCGGTTACAACATGGGGTCTATCAACTTTTATTTTCTTTTTTCCTTCTCTCGAATACCGCATTGCTGTTGAAATCGGTTGAGTCCCATACAGAGTTGACGCCATACTTATAGCCGAATTGTCCTTCCACTTTGTAATATGTATTCCGTTTTAATCCATTTTTTTAGACTCCATATACCCACGTTTTTGTTTTTTTATTGCATCTTTCTTAGGCAGTGGACAAGATTTGGGGATGCGATTGTCTCTTGTTGTACCAGTGCCATTGAATCCACGACTTTTTAAATGCATCAGCATATTGATACGTGTGAATAAATTGTCGAAAAAAAATGAAAACGGTAGCTTTTGGACTTCTTCCGAAAAGTCATCTACCATGCTCAACAATGGCGCTGCACACTTGCCCAGGTTTTTGTATTCAGGTGCACCCCGAATATTTTTTCCTTGGTAGATTTCAAAATTAATCATATACCCTGAGGGAGTACAAAGGGACCATACTTTGTATCCGAATCGCATCGGCTTGCCTTTGATGTACTGTTTGCATCCATGTCTTCCAAAGTAGGGTATCATACTCTCATCATACGAAAGATTTTGCTCTGCGTGAAAGTTTTTTAACATGTTGGCTTTGATGCGATCAGTTAATGACCGCAACTTCCACATTTTGTCAGTTATGTCTTTGGGAGCAACTAATTCCATTTCAAAATGGATGCACCAAACTATATATTCGAAGCATGCTGTTAAAAAACATTTCATTTCGTAGATCAGAGACGGTAGACCACATATATCGGAACGTGAATTGGCCGTTGTAGCCTGTAACAATCAATATTGCGATGACAACTCGAAGCTCTCATTTTAGGAACGAAAAATTTAAATTTATCACAATTTTTAAGAAACCTTCGAAGTATTTTTCTTACCAGAATTAGTTACAGGGTCAATTTTTCGATTATTTTTCACTGCATATAAATTTGTGCATGCCCAGATGTGCTGAATCAAGTATTCGTCGAAAAACTTTTCAAACTGCTCATGTGGTTTTAGATTTTTGCAGTCTTCGTAGTTGGCCTCAGGGAAAATAGGCACCATTGCACATGTTTTGTCGGTTTTCCACTTATATTTTGCGCTCAGGTCATATAATTGCACAGGAAATTTGGTACGTGAAGGAATTTCAGGGGACTGTGCTGAAATTCCTATTATTTCTGTGCTTTTTGATGACGCAGCAACTTCAATGTTTTCAGCTGATTCAACAATTTTATGGAAGATTTCTTGGATTTCATCCTCCTCACTATGGTCCTGCAAGCGCTTCCCGTTAGCGAAAACCACCTCGCAGCCACTTTTCAATTATCCGGCGCAAACATTTCCTGGCATTCCACAAACCTCTTCATCGATAAGGTCGTCTTCCCCGCTAACGTTGCCTTCATCTTCAGGAGGCTGTATATAAACAGCATTTACACCATAGTCTTCGTCATTGGAATCTAAATCCTCAAGGATATACATCTTGCAAAGTTAAGTTCCTATAATATTAAATTAAATATTAGCAACACTTAAAATAGTGAAAACATTTATAATTTGACATAAAAAACAAAAATCATTCAACAATTGCGCAGAAAATCAAATAAAAAACCAGTACCCTAGCAGCCCTGGCGTTGCCTAATGGCAACACAAAGTTTAAAACATAAAAATCCCACTAAAATTAATAATTTTTTTAAACTTTCTTTGAACACGTTTTTAGTTTGATCTTTCCACTATTTAATTACACACAAATCACTTTGGAGCACAAGATTTAAGAAAGCTTTAGCTTTACTCACCATTGTCTTGCAGTCATGATACCGTTTTTTGCAGGTTGTTTTTTTTTTGCGACGCAATAAAAAGAAATAATAAATAAACACGCGTTTTTTATGTTAACTCGCTGAATGCTGGAACTATTATGAATCATAAACCGGTTAAAAAATTGATTTGCGATTATTGGTTTGTACGCAGCTAAGTGAATTCTAAAACTCTGCGTTGCCATATGGCAACGGCAGGGCCTACTGGGTTAAGATATACACTCTGCGTCAACTGAATAGACACAACATTTTCGAAGGTATGGGACTCATTAATTCCAAATATTGTACGTGTATTCATCATTTCTTGCTGATTACTGTTTGTCTACGATGTTGCAAAAAGCACCGTTTTTTTGCGTCAACTGAATAGACACACGATCATTCACGGTCATTATCTTAACCCTTAAATGCCCAAGGTGACCGATTTTAGTGGAAAAAATATATTATGTGTAAATTGGTGAAAAAATAACAACTACATTTTTAATTTTTTGAAAAAAAAAATGTTTATAGATTTTATTTGAAAAAAGTGGTTGTATCTTAAAAGATACACCAGGCATTCACCCACTGCTTAGATTCCTATGGAAATATGCCAAAATAAAAGATGTTGTTTGCAAATATTTCTTATAAATTCATATTTTTAAGTTTAAATATATTATTGTAAATTTATTTTTATTTAAAGTAATTTATACCATATAAGTTATTTAAAATACATTAAACTAAAGTAAAAATTAAGTAGAAATACAAATATAATAAAAATAATACATATAGATTTTGTAAATTTATTCGAATGAATTTACAAAAAATAATATAAAAAGTTCCTTTACGTATTGTGGTAGTTATAAAAACAATTTTTTCTGCAGTTAAACACAAATTAACTTTGCATTTAGTACAAAACATCCTTGTCTGTCCTGAGCAGTTCGGAAATTTGCATCTACCCTTCTTATCAATCGTTGTCCAATGATCAATTCGTTAGGTTAGGTTTTTACGTTTAGGTTTTTTACGTTTTTCTTGAATATCTGATTCAATACATGGACGTCCGCGAGCAGGAGGTTGTGTCGATTTGAAAGAGAATAAGGTATCAGCTATCGCTAATTTAATATCAATCAATCGCATGGCCTTGAACCCAGGCCGATTTTTATTTATTCTTTTGTACAACAGCCAGGAATTAACAACTGTCATATCCAAATGGTGATAGAACACTCTATTTGTCCACTTTCGGCTTTTCATGTTTATCTTATGACGGCCCATATAGCTATCCATCAGATCGACACCACCCATATGCCGATTATAATCTTTTATAATTTGAGGACATGGAATCATTTTGACAGTTTTGTCCTTTTTGTCAAATCTCTTTATGGTAATTTGTTGTACCTTTTCTTTTCCCATACTTTCTGATATCGGCTTTACTCCGACATAGGTTGATAGTAGATTTACAATTTTATTGTCTTTCCAAGACAGTGAAGCTACATCTATTCCATGAATGTTACATACAAACTCTTGACTGGTACCGCGCTCGAACTTTTGCAATACTTTTTCCTCGGGAAGCTTACAGTTTTTGATTCTATTACGTCGAATGGTACCAACTGAAAGTATACCTAATGTTCGCAAATATACTACTAATGGCACCGTTGTATAATAGTTGTCAAAATATATTATGTGATTTTGGAATCTTGGTACTTCTCTAAGCAGCCGGACCACTACATTGGCCGAAGGTTGAAGATCAGGTTCGCCTTGAGCTGGTGTTTCCGGTGCTCCATTATATATTTCAAATTTGTATGCATATCCCGTTGTATCGCACATAACAAAAAGCTTGAAGCCCCATTTTTTCGGTTTGTTGGGCAAATACTGCTTCATGTAGCTTGCAATTTTGGTAGAACACATTTGCTCGTCAACACACAGTCTATCTAATTTTGGCACGCTTCCAAATGTGGTATTGAGGATGTCAATAACAGGTCTAACTAAATAAAGGCGGTCTCGACTAGGAGCATCAGTGGGTGGCTGAGTACTTTTATCATTAAAATGAATGTATTCCCTTATTTTTTCGAAACGCCGAACATTCATTTGACTTTTCACCACATTTACGGAATGATTATTTTTATCAGACCAATAATCTCTAACGTTTGGAAGTTTATGATATTTCATGTAAAAAAGTATTCCAATATATTTTCGTAATTCAAATATATCGAAACGAAATGTCTCGTCAAGTTCAGCATATCTTATGGTTTCGTCAACTATATGTTGCTCCAAAATTTCAGGAAACAGATAGCTCCAAACTTGATATGGTGTTTCCAAGTCAATTATATTTTGTGGTAAACTGCTGTCACCTCTAAATCTAACTTGCTGGTCATTAAACTGTATATTACCTTTTTTCCAGATAACCTTTTCAAATTCAGAAGACTTACCAATTATTTCTATATTGCGAAATTCTGAGGGGAATTCATTCCAAGAACTTGTTAACCTTGTAGGTGGGACATTACGGGATGAAGTAGATGGCTCAGAATCAAGCAGTCCGAAATTACTTGATTCCATTTCAATCAAATCTCCCTGATCAGTATTATCATTGATCATATTGAGAAAGAAATCTTGAACAGATGTATTGAGGTCAATCGCATTCGGATTCATATGTTCATCTTCATCAACAATCATCTCCATATTTCCCAACCTCTGAGATTCACCCCCCATCCCTTTCCCCCCCTCATAATTTAATTCATCGCTGTCGTCATCAATGTTATCGACGCTATCGTCACCTACATCTTCACTATTACAAAGTAATTCGCAGACGTCATCATCAGTCATTTTAACTCTTCCATCTCGAATATAACCCGCCATGACTTATATTTAATCAAAGTATCTCTAAGAATTAATTTTATTTAAATATTGTATCTAAAACAATAAATAATCATCTTATAATTCAAAAGCTCCGAGAAAGTGAACTTGCTCTCGCAAAGAATAGAACACGAATGAAAATGTAGTGCAAACGCTGTGCGTAACGGAAATAAGAAAAATGCAGGGAGTGCACACTGTATCTTTAAAGATACAACCAATAAAAGATTCCCTGTGAAGGGTCCAATGCCTGGAATTGTTTGAATCATTTTATATCACTCAAGGATATATTTTAAATGCAGCCGGTATTTTTTTTTACTCAAAAACATTTACCCGTTATTAGAAATTACACTGAGAAAAATCACATTTATTTAATTTTAACAAAAAACAGTTTTTTGAATTTTTTTGTAATTTATTTCTTAACTATTGCAGATAAAAGTAAAAAATAATGTTTTATGTATAAATATAATATTATTAATTACATAGATCCAATTTATAAAAAAAATATCCGTATCCATGACCACAGGAATTTTTTGAGTGGTTGTATCTTCAAAGATACAAGGGGCATTTGAGGGTCAATTGTTTATGAGAGTTTTGTGGTGATTGGCATACTAAATCAAAAGTGTCCTAAGTGAATTTTAGTCGTTTTGTTAGAATTAAAAAAAATATGGGTAGACCAAAAGCTAGACTCCATATGAGTTGGAAAAATGAGATGAGAAGAAGTTCAATTTTGATGGCCCTGATGATGTGAGGAAGGAAGAACGATTTTTAGCGCGGCATCATAGTCGAGAAGGTGGAATTATGGTATGGGGATTAGTTAGCTACTATGGGACTGTTGACCTTGAGTTTCAAAGGTCAAAATTAACTGCAATAACCTATATAGGAGTTTTGGAAAGAAATTTTCCTAAATTTTCGGATATTTTTGGCCCATTAAGTTGACTTTCCAACAGGACAACGCCCCGGTCTACACGGCGCGCATTGTCAAAAGTTGGATACAGGGCCAGAATGTTGAATTGCTTCAATGGCCGCCGTACTCACCCGACCTGAACCTATTCGAAAATGTATATGGATGGTTGGTTCGAAAAGTTTATGAGTCGGGCAGTCAGTTTGAAGACAGAGAATCACTTACTGCAGCCACTAAATTAGCGTGGAGGGAAATTTCGCTAGACTACTTAAAGAGGCTCTACGATTCCATGCCACACCGAGTTAATGAAGTAATTAAGAACAAAGGTGGCAGTATCCGCTACTAGAAATAACCAATAAAAAAATATTTAAAGAAAAACTGGCTTTATTTCATTCTGTTAGATTTTATTTCTAATTTTAATAGTTGTGTCTATTCAGTTGACGCAAAAAAAACTGCAGTTTTCCATATGGAATCCTTTGATTTCTTTCTTATTTATAACATCTCAACATCATAAGCAAACAGTAAGCTTCATCAAATGATACGTTAACGCTCAAAGTTAATAGAAAATGGACAACATACTTTAGAAAATTTGTATGCTTATTCAGTTGAAGCGGAGTGTAAATTGTTATACGAATTATTTTTTAAATTTGTTTATGTAAATCGTAAAGAAATAAAAATAAATAAAATAATAAATATGTAAATGTTTACTAAACATAAAAGTGGTTGTAGAATGCTATGAGGTTGATGTGAAACTACACGCATCGACGTTTTTCAAATAACAGAAGTCCCACCTCATCAAATGAACAAAATAAACTAACGAAGTGATGGGTACCACATTTAATCAATACATACGTCACATAACCCACCGTAAAATATCTCATCCATTGACTTATTATGTATGGACTGCTAGTGAAGTGTCATTTTCATACGCTTCTGCGAGAATATATGTTTCAAAACAGCACATGCTCCGTTGTTTCACTGCGCATTAGCAAAGAAACACATGCCGCCTTCAAGCTAAATTTCCATAGTAACATCCTAGTAAAAAGAGCGACATCTTGTACCAAAAGATTATTTTCCACAGCGACATGTAACATCATCTATTCAAATGATGGAGAACTTCAACCAGCTACGGGAGCAGGCGTCAAGGGTAGACTATATCTACTCCTTGTTGTCGAGCTTAACGCAACTACGATCGTAATGGGCGCGCTGTCAGAGAGACCCTTAAAGATCCTGGCTGTGAATGTAAATTCACTGATTAGGATCGAACGTAGAGCTAATCTTTTCCAGTTGCTTAGAGACCAAAGTCCCGATGTGCTTATGGCTAGCGAAACTAAGCTAAACCAGAAGCATAAATTGACTAATAGTAATTACAATATCGTAAGAAGGGACCGACCCAACTCCACTCAAGGAGGCGGAGTCGCTATATTTATACGAAAAGGCATTAGTTATAAGGTCATATATAGTGGTGAAGTGCGCCGATTCCGGCTGCTGGAAGCCTGCGTCATATGCATTCCTCTCCAACAAGGGAAACGACTGTATGTGATAGCGGCCTACGCACCTCAGCCAACACTTTTTACAACAGAGCTCAGAAAACTTTTCGAATCTCTAAGACTGAACTCAGTGGAGAACTTTTATCTTTTGGGCGGAGATTTAAATGCCAAACACGAAGATTGGGAAATCAATTACAAAATCCTCGGGGTAACCATCTTTACAATTGGATGGTCCACTACAATGTTGAATATAGAATCGACATTCTCACCACAGATAGGCCATCGTTTCCGAGAAGCGGTGCTTTCCTGGATCTTTTACTGCGAGACACAAGACTGACAGTCACTAACAGAGTAGGTCAACACCCGCGAAACTGTTTACGGAAGATTGAGTACGACAGTAATCACTGCGGACTCGCCGCCGTAATACAGCTTCCGACCGAGCTTGTGGCGCTGGAGGAGTATGTGCCTGTGCATTCTCACAACTACGGTAAGATGCGCTGGCCTCGCTTTACCAACGCCTTATCAAGAGAACTACGTTCGAGGGCCATTTCACCACCAAACAACAGAAACCTAACAAACAACGAAATCGACGAATACTTACAACAAATGGACGAAGCGATTCAACGAACAATGACCAGGACGATACCGAAATACAAAGAACATGACATAACGTCTACGTACAGAAACGCGACCATTGACGCACTACACAGACAAAAAAGCGGACTTCTGACAAGACTTAAACTCTTTTACAGACGACTGAAAAACCCACGAACACTGAAGGCGTCGATCAAAAACATCAACCAATTGATTAAGGAGAACTATCGGTTGTCCATTAATTTGTTTTGGAATAACAGTATTCGGGCCGTAAATTCCAGCGACCCGAGTATTATTCCACAAATGAATAACATCTTTAGGAGGAAAGGTCATAACGACCTTCCGTGTATTAAGCTCCAACGAACAACTGACGGTACAAACATACTTTTGACAGCAGGAATTGATCCGGGGGAAGCCGTTTTCGACGACGATTTCTATGCTATTGAAGATCCTCAGGAGAAAGTGGAGGCAGTGGGGGCTGTCTTTCAGGAAGTGTATAAGGTGAATGATAGCATTCGCCCGAACCGCGTCCTGGAAAACAATGCCCTGCTCCATCATTTCTATCTCCGAAACGACATAACGCAATGGTGATCTGAGAACTGTGGTTTCACCCGGTTTGATGACGAAAACTTGGCAAATGCCATAGTCGCCGAGCGAAGTAGGTCTAGTCCCCTGTTAATCTCGAAGTTGGAACTCCAGATCATCTTCGATTCCATAAAGAAAAAGAAGTCAGCGGGAGTCGATGGTATATCCAACATTGTACTGCGACACTTACCTCCTGAAGCTGTGGACATTTACGCCACGCTGTACAACAACGCGCTGACTAATGCATATTATCCAGTACGTTGGAAGACGGCGAAAAAATGAAAGGACAACTCCAATCCGGCGAATTTCCGGTCGATAAGTCTCCTTCCAAGTATCAGCAAGGTTTTCGAAAAGATTCTCAATCGAGCACTGTTCAAGTGGTCTGAGGACAATAATATTATACCAGAGAACCAGTTTGGTTTCAAGGCTGGACATGACTGTATTCATGCCGCCTCCAAACTCGTCTCTGATATACAATGGAACAAAGCCAAAAAACAGTGCACGGGTGCATGTCTGGTTGATTTAGAGAAGGCTTTTGACACCGTATGGTTAGAGGGCCTCTATCTAAAGCTGACCAGACTTGGCATAAGTAAACCACTGCTATATATGCTTCATGACATGCTGACTGGTAGAACGTTTGTTGTCAAAAGTGGCAATTTAACTTCTACCACAGAATTTTTCATTAAGAATGGTCTGCAACAGGGAGCGGTTAACTCGCCGATACTCTTCAGCATTTACACCAGTGATATGATAGGTAGTCTTACTCAGGCAATTGCGTATGCGGACGATCTTATCGCGTACAGAACAGCCTCTACTGTCGAAGTCATTCGAACTCTTTTGCAGCGGGACTTCGACAAGACCCAGAGATATTGTGATGACTGGAAGTTGAAAATCAACTTTCAGAAATCAGAAACTATCCTGTTTAGGACACCGTTGTCTAGGGCCTCTAGGGATACGAGAAAGAACTGGCGAAATCTGGTGATCGTTGAACCAAACGGACAACCACGGGCGAGAAAAAGTGTAGTAAAGTACCTTGGCATCTGGTTAGATCAGTATCTATATTTCGGAAGACATGTAGATGCTGCTCTGGCTAGAGCTAGGGGAGCATTTGCCCTGACAAGACGATTGTTTTTTAGCAGTCGTCTTGACACCAGGGTGAAGGTGATTTGCTACATGGCCCTCATTAGGCCGATGATTACCTATCGGTGCCCGGTGTGGTTCAACGTTGCCCCATCTCAAATGGAAAATATACGGGTGTTTGAGAGGCAGTGTCTGAGGAGCTGCCTTGGACTTCACAGAACACCAGTATCTGACTACACAAAATACTATTCCAACCAGGTCCTATACCACTAGGCCAACATAAAAAGAACAGACAATTTTCTGGTGAAACTCATTCGGTTTCACGCTGCAAGAGCGATGGCTTCGAACAATAGCCTCATCTTTGGGGCCTTCTATCCCAATGATGAATATTTTGAGAGTGCGCGTTTAAGCGGCTTTATTCCGCCCGAAGTTTTGTAAATTTGTTTTCTACTAATGTTTTATGATCACTTACATAAATTTTTTTTTGCAGTATGATGAAGCAAACTTTTTTTTCCTAAGTTTTCCGCAGTGAAACAGGGGCGTGTATGTAGTTTTGGAACATGCGTGAAGTTGGCTTCTAGCAGTCCATATATAGTAAGTCATCACCTCAAAAACAATGTAGTGTTCTCAAAAGCAACACCTATAATGACAGAGAACAAATATTTCGTCTCCAATAACCAAGAACATTCAATACAGAGAAGCTCCTATGCTTACGCTTTCACTCTCTGTTGCTGAAACAAGTGTTTGCCAGCCATTTTCCCACCACACTAGCCTTCCTCCTACTCTTGACTTTTAGTGTCTAAATTTCGATTCATGTTTGTTAGGATTTACCAAAAAAACAGCCCATAGAACTTAAAAATTGATGTCTATTCCGATTGTTGCCATGTCGATTCTTATGAAAACATATTCGGATATAAAATACTTTTGAGCACTGGAATGGTTGTGATAAAAATATGATCCAACTTGATAGGTAAAAAAAAGTCTTTATATGATTTTCGGAAAACCCATTATAGTTAATGAATTATTTTTATTGATTTTCTGTCTTTTTATATAATAAATTTCGTTTGCGGTGTTTTTGTTTTACAACATTTGAAAATATTGTAAATTTTAAAAACAAGAAAATCTACAGGGTGTATTATTTCATTGAATGAAACTTACATTTAACTGGACATAATGTTCTGTTTATGTACTTGATGTACATATATCAGCAGTCAACTAAGCCTAGTAGTTTTTAATTAGAACAGAAGGCAGTCATAATTTCTATCACTCTCTTGCACTCCCACTCTTCCTCTCCCTCCCATCCTTACTCACACCTAAACATTAATATATTTTCTAGAAGTAATGTCTACTATTTACGAATTTTTTATGTGGCACTATTTGCAAATCATCTGGCGTTTAACTTTTCTATGTTGGGTTCTTTGACAAGGCGGTGTTGGTATCTTTTTGGCGGAATTTCGTCGAGTACTTGTAGAAGTCAGACATCTCAAATGGTTTTGTAACCTCTTTGTAGGGAAGGAAAGTCGCTTGTTGCACTACGGTCATGTTTTTGGGTGATTCAATTCGGATGTCCGGTGAAGTGGCAGTTGCTGCAGACGTCTGAGGAGATAGTTGTGGATCCGAGTTCATGTGCAGCAAATTTGTGGGTAGCTGCAACTGCATAGTGTTCTTGGTGATGGCTTGATTTGGGTTACAAAGCCTAGATGGCTGTGTTGCTACAGATGTGGCATAGCGAATTGTGCCAGCAAAGTCTTCACCATTTATCGACGAGACGGCACATGGCTTCTGTTGTATTATTGGACTGAATTTGGGTAGAGGTGTCGTCTGTTGTAATGTGGATGACGGTGATGATTTCGATTGCTTTTGTTGGTGTTCGATTTGTTGCTGTTGCAGAAGCTGTTGAACGTGTGGCATTGTAAAACTGTTATCTGTGTGATAGTGATTGTGGGGATATGTTGGCATGTGTTGCGGTTGCTGTTGCTGCTTCTGCTGCGTTGGTTGTATATGGAAATGGTGGTGGTGATAGGGATCGACGTTCAAATACGATGTTGAATGACTTAGATGATTGTTGTCTTCTTCTAGTTTTGCCTTTGGTGCCCTATAACTACCACTAGACATTGACTGAGAGGAAAGTTTTGTTCGTTCTCTGTAGCCCGGCTTGTGATGCGGATGTGAGTGATGAATAAGTGTACGCGTCTGCGGCCGAGAGTTTATAACGGGAATAAGAACTGCACCGCCGCTAACAGTACCAATAGATGTAGGCACTGTGGTAAATTTTCCACTCCCATCTGTCGCACTGGATGATAATGCCTGTCTGGATTGGTAATTGTAATACGTGTACTGTGGGTTTTGGTTTAGGTTCGGCGATAGGGCTGGGCAAATCGAAATGGCATCGGTTGTCGATGGTGTGCTTTGTAGAATATTTGGCCGTATTGCTGGACCGTCCAGTGATGATTCCATCCTGCGACAAAAAAAAGTACAATTTGGTAAAACAGGTAGCTGTGTAATATGACGATAAAAACTTACCACTGCTTATTTTTTGGTTTTTTACTCGTTTCGCTATTTACTGAGGAAATCGATATTTCATCGGACGCCTTATCAATCGGATTCATGTAGCTGCCTCCAACTGGATAGTACCTAGTCTGCGCTGGTGAGTCTGGAGATTGTGGCTTAAAGAGCAGAGAGAAAACACTCAACCATAAAACAAATCTGAGGCAAGATATAAAGTCCAAACGCATTCATGCAATGACCTATCATATCAGCTGCTATTTTTTTTTTTGCAATTTTAGCATTTTCTATAGCAATTAAAAAAAAAAACTGATTTGGTAATGGATTTTCTATTCAGGCTAAGGGTGTAAGAATGCCCGACCGAAATCTAAATAGGCTAAGGTGTTGTTGTATTTTACACGTACATTTTTTTGAATCATAAATGGATTTGGAATAAATAGAACAAAAAGCACGTCTAATGTGATATTAGTCATTGAGAGCAAATACACTAAAACCTACTCGTGCGTGTAGCTAAGTCCGCTTGCAATATACGTTTGGCCTTAAACATTTGACTTACCATCGATGATACCGTGATGGACGTGGGTTGAGTCTTTTTCGGCTTAACATTATGATAAGGGTTTCCATCGTCGCTATCAAGCTCTATATAACTGCAAAATGTTAACATTTCTCATAAATTTATCTTTGAAGACTTATTGTGAACAAACCTTGTACTGTCACACCACCCAGATCGATCGCTATTTGACATAGTTCGCCACAAGTTAGAGTGTTGATTGACGACATGCTGTCCCAGGTCATATGTACAGTTTATTGGCGGTGACAATGATAGAGAATCAACACATTCGTATTGCTCCAGGTGTGACTGATTGCCATTGTGATGGACCATTTTGTGACCGTTCGTTGGATGTAACTGCTGCTGCTTCGTTCGATGGCCATCTGAATCGTTGAGAACGACCATTCTGTGCATCGGCGATGGCGAAAGGCACTGTTTTATATTTTGGCTGGCCTTTATGAAACCACTACCATCTGAGTACATTTGACTTGTCGGTGACAAGTAGTACTTATCACATTGAGTAACTAAAAGAAGGTTGTAAAGATGACATTGATGAAATGGAGTTAGTACAAAAAATACCTACTTCCCAAAGCAGAGGTTAGATTTCCGTTGCTTTCGTTGTGAGGACATGCAATAGGGTATTTTATATTATTACTACTGTTGCTAGCACTACTACTGATAAGAGCTCCTGCAATCTGACTGCTGCCTGTGCTTCCATTGTACTCAAACGACGGTGATTTAGTTAGACTAAGTGCCGATGCTGGTGTACTGTCATGAAATGAGTTGGTTTTAAGCGGTGGTCCCTGTCGCTTTTTCACACTCGTGGGAATTGCAGTCGTCGACGTTGACTGCTGATTGATGAAATTATTTTCCTGGGCAAGATCATATTCAGACTTGGAAAGTGTAAGACGATTCTGTCAAAAAAAGATTGAGATGGCAATTAATTATGATGAAAAGCTTAGCGAAATGTTAACTAACAGCTTTTCCATTGAAGTGCACATTACTTTTGCTTAGCTTTAAGCTGGAGCTGCCTTTACGCCGGAGAATAGAGTTATCCGTACTGGAACATGTTGCGTTTATGTTGGTATCTAATACTTTTCCAGTCTCAAATAAATTGAAGCTTTCATAGTTGCCATTAAGAATTTGGGCTTCCTGAAAATGATGGACATATGTAAGGTGCACACTAAACAAAGCTAAATTATGTAGTTACCTGCTTATGGATTTGCTGCAAAAGCCAATTCTTCTCGTTGAGCAATTTTTCAAGCTCCAATTTGCGTTGTTCCAACGTCTGCAACTTACTCCAATTGGGATTTTGATTGTTTTTCACCTCATTATTGTTGTTGTTGTTATTATTTGTACAAAGAGTCTTGCTTGAGTTGTTGTTGTTGTTGTTTATTGCAGTCGTTGAGTTGTTGTTCATCGACAAGTTACCACTACTATGCCGTGTTGTCGATAATATCGTCGACGCCTTGCTAAGTGTATTAATAGACGACGACGATGAGGCTGTGGTGTTACATGATGAAAGCGTTGATGCAGTTGATGATGAATTTGGTTGTGCTGTAACTGCATTGGTATTATTACCACTTATACCACCACCGGTTGTCATTTGAGGTGACTGGAGCGTTTTCGCCGCGATCACAGGAGCAGGCAATGTGTAATGCTGCCCAGTTGGTGTTGTTGATTGATGAAGATATTGCTTCGGCTGTTTCTTGTTATTTATTGGATTCGTTGACAGCGTAAGGGAACTAACGGATTTTATTGTTTGGCTGGCAAAAGAGCTCTGTGAACGCATTTCTATAGAAAATGAACAACAATTAGACTTATCAGGAATTCATTTTCTCTAGGAAATCAATCAATTAATATTGCTGAATGGGAGAAATTCCTTGGGAAAAATAATACCCGATAACTCTTGTTATTTGTCTGTTAAGACAAAATAATCCTAAAACAGTTCGTAAGGGCAAGAATCAGCAGATTGAGGCATCTGAGTTATTGAATTAGCCACAGCCTGATGTGATTGTCGGCTCCTGTGACCGGAGAAGATCATAACACGCAGTGCGAAGTGAGATTCACGCTGTTGCATGCAAAGACTTCTTTCAATCAGGAAACTTTACCCATTCAGTAATTTGATTTACATTGCTGAAAAGGAAAAAAATTCTGGGGAAATTTATTCGCAATATTCTTGAATTACATGCGATGGCGTCTTTCTAACAACTACGATCTCGCAATGCTAGAGTGGGTTGATTCCAGTTCTTGAGGGCTCAGTAACGGCATGCTCAAAACGTCCTAGTTTATATATTAATAACAGCGCTCGGTACGAAATGCTGTAAAATTAGTTTTTATCCTTATGCTAGGTAAACCCTCAGTCATTCCGACGCCATACTATAACTTTCAAATGTACATTCACAACGATTTGATTGATACAGAATTCTACCGCTATAAAGGAATGTAATATGGTGGACTCGGTATAAATTCAGTGCTGCGAATCACCCACTCAATCTAAAGGGTTTTTGTTTGTTTTAAGAGGTTTAAATCTTGGAAATGGAATAATACAGAGACAGTTTTTTTTATTGACATGAAATTTACTTAACTCGAAAGATAATCTTCTTGCATTATAATTTAAATATGATTTCTGGCATATCACCGCCACGGCTGGTTCGGACGTTGTCTAATCTGGGGGTAAAATTTTCGATTTCCAACATTTGTGGAGGTATATCGGTAATAACGAAGAAGTACGAGGAAGATATGTTTTAATTCAACTCCTTGTTGTAGGTGTTTCAGTGTGTACTTCGCATAAAATATTCTTCTGATGAGTGACTCAGCCGTTGAGAACGCGTGAGTGGCTTGGTGGTGTCCTGACGTACTTTGGGCTCTGAGTAGTGAGCACATACATACTTAAAAACGTTAATGATATGATTTGTATCAAACATACTAATGTAACGAAAGTAACGAATTGTTTGCAACGGGTAGTCATTGAAAAAGTACCGATTCCATACGATTATTCATTGTGTCGTTACTCTACGCTACGCTTTACAACAGCAATGAGTTCTTCTATACGCACAGTACCACGTCTCTGTGGATGCGTATTGTCATTTAGAGTAAACGTGGTACGAAAACGTTCCATACTTAATCGAAAAAATTGCTCTGATCGACGATTATGTTGACCGCATAAAGGACGTAGAGTGCGATAAGTATTTCGAACAGAACTATTATGCAGCAAAAATGAATCGTCAATGCGAAAATTTCAAATTGAATGAGCTAAACTGCAACCACTTCAAATGCCTAGTATTCGTATGCGGACAACATTCATTTGGACAACTTACATCAGATGCCGACATACGAACATGTCTCTTGAAAAAATTAGAGTCGGAAACACCAACAAATGCAATTAAGAAAAACTAGTCAATGAAGCTTAACACAACATTAACTTAAAGTATGACACTGCAATGATAGGAAAAGGTACCCCACACAACTCCGCAACAGTCAATTCTATCAGAGAGCGCAGACCTCTACTTAACTTACAACTCGCATAGAACAGGAGTGTAGCAGTAAACAATCACCGAGAACTCCGTGCTGGGCATGTGGACAAATGCATTATTCTCGTGATTGTGAATACTTAACTCACAAATGCTTAAAATGTAATGTTTTGCGAAGAAGTCAAACCCAGTAGCCGAACCAATTAAATCACCTGTGTTTTCTAAGAAATGCACATACAAACCATACAACACGTTGGAATAAGTCTGTACATATACAAATCAGCAAAGTGGAGTCAGCGACAAAAAGGTGTTACACAACAGTCCTTATCGGCAATTTAAAAGACTGCATTGTAAATGATTTCACGCTGAAAATTGAAATCGACACAGCGTCGGATATTGCAATAATTTCCAAATTGGTGTGGAAGAAATCAATGCAACCTGCTACAATACAGAGTGAAGGAGAAATTGTAGCAAAAAGTGCTTCAAGACACGGCATTCGTATCATCGCACACTTCCAGTGCAATGCTAACTTGAAAGGGGAAGTATTTACAAATATTAATGATCCCAATGTTCTAGGTATTGATCTTTGTGATGCTTTCTGTGGGACATACGACATACCACTCAACCCAATTTGCTCTCAAATATCATTGCCATTTGATGCTAAAGGAGAGATCGAAAACATCCAACATGAATTCTCCGAGCTCTTCTCAGATTCGCTTACAGGATGCAACAAAATCACTGCTTGTCTACATCTTAAAGATAATGCAACACCTGTTTTCGGTCCGAGACATCCAGTTCTTTTCAAAGCATTAAGTCCAATCGAAACAGAACTTTTGCGACTTGAAAGGCATGGCATCATAACACCAGTTGAATATTCGAACTAGGCTGCACCAATAGTAGTAGCTGCAAAACCTAACGGCAAAATCAGGATTTGTGGAGATTACTCAACGGTGCTCAATGATGCACTTCAACCACATTAGTATCCATTGCCCGTACCAACCGATATATTTGCAACATTAGCCAACTGCACAATTTTTTCGCATATCGATCTATCGGAAGCATACTTACAAGTTCCTGTGGACGACAACTCAAAAAGACTGCTTACTATAAATTCTCATAAAGGACTTTATACATACAACCGTCTCGCATCAGGAGTGAAAGCAGCCCCATAGCTTTTCAACAAATCATCGATACAATGCTAAATGGTCTCGACCACGTCCCAAGTTATTTAGATGACATCATTGTTAGCAAACAAGGACACACGGAGTCACATAAATACCCTTAAAGAAGTTTTTAAGACCTTGCATGAGTACGAGTTTCACATCAGGATTGCCAAGTGCACTTTTATGTCTGCACAAATCTATTACTATTGCAAAATTGTTGACCGACACGGACTGCGACCATACCCAGCTAACATCGAAAAATAAAAAAAAATGTCCAATCCCGAAAAACATTGGTGAAGTCAGATCGTTTTTGCGGATCAGTTAACCGTTGTGGTAACTTTAAAGAAATGCGCAAACTAAGAGCACCATTAGACAAATTATTGCAAATAAACTCAGAATTCATTTGGCCTCAAGATTGCCAACAATCTTTTGATAGATTCAAATCCATCTTATCATCAGAACTACTTCTGATTCATTATGATCCAGATTTACCAATTCGAGTAGCAGGTGATGCATTTAACGAAGGTCTTGGAGCGTACATTTCACACACGTTCCCTGATGGCAGCGAAAGGTAATAATGCATGCAGCGAGATCTCTTACACCAGCAGAAAAGGGATACAGTCAGATAGAGAAAGAAGCACTTGGTGTGATATTTGCATTTACAAAGTTCCATCGATACATCTACGGGAGAATGTTTACTCTTTTGACGGATCGGTGACACTTAGACGGACGGACGTACAGACAGACCTGGCTAGATCGAATCAGCTAGCGATTCTAAGTCGATCCATACACTTGAGGTATGTCCAGCAAAATTATTTCTCTATGTTACAAACTTAATGTCAAAACTTAATGTCATTTGACAAAATGACCACCAGTTAAAATAGTTTTGCCAACTTCAAGTTCTATGCCTCTAAAAAAAAACACACTTGAGAACCTTTCATACTTTCACACTGCCAGTTTCGGCTCAGTTGGAAGAAAACTCAAAACTATTTATCACTAAAGGCAATTAGCTAAGAACCAGGGTAATTGGAGAAGCAAGTTAGTTGAGACCCAGATTCATTCCGGACCTTAGCGCATAATTAAATTGAGTAAATTCTTTAAATAAAAAACCTTAACCCAGTCAGAAATGGCAAAAAGTGTCGGAACTTTCAAAATGCCCATTCACAACGAATATTACAGATACAGAACAGAATTCTATCGCTATAATGGAATGTAATATGTTGAACTCGATATATAGGGAGCAGTGAATTTTAAACAATTAAAACTTTGTAACGATAGCTCAAAATGCCAAGAAAAAAAACACACACAATCATACAATTTGCATTATTTCCACTTGTAACCATAACCCACTCACTAACTTTGAAACATTTTTCAAATATTCCCTTGCTATTCCACCCCAGTTGATTTAACTTAATTCTAGTATTTTTCTCCCCTTAATTAGCCATTTATTGGAGGAGTTATATAGTTAGGCACACGAATATTTCATCCGCCCGTGTTTAATTATTTCTCAAGTGGGAATTGAATATTCAACAACATATAACAAGACAAAAACTTACCTAAATCTTAAGAAACTTCTTGCAAAGCACTAGATTGCATCATGGCTTCCATAATTTTTTTTTTGTTTGCTGATTCAACAGATCATATATATGCAACACGCCACTTTGTGATAATATTTATGAAACTCAGATTAAACAAAAAATACAATTCCTTTGATGTATGAAATTAATTTGTATTGAAAGGCCACTAATAACAAAATTGATGGAATAGTTAAAAATATATAACACAGAACACAAAAAAGAAAATTGCAATATCAGCACAAAAAAATACACTGTGGCGAGCGATCTTACACTTGGAACACTTGATTGTTATTATTTTCTTTTACAGGATCGCAAGAGGTAATCGAAATTTATGAGAAAACAAACAAAACAATCAAAGAAATACAATTATTTTTCCACAAATTAAATTTCGGATATCTGTCTGGCATACACATTCTTGTTTTGTATTGAGTATCAAAGTATGGTGCTGTTGATTGTTCAGCGATCGTGGGTTTTGTTTTGGAATTTGTGTTTCAGTGACGTGGTACACCTGATTTGAAGTGTGTTCGTAGATTACGTTGCTGATCTGGTACATTTTTGTTGATAGGTTTTTATGGACCGCCTAGAATGGATATCTGTAGCTGGTATCTTCTATCGCTATCAAGAGAGATAAATTTCTTGCATGAAGTTGCCTTTCATTAAACTTCAAGCTACAGTTTCACA
Organism: Rhingia rostrata; assembly: GCA_949824845.1. Taxonomy (NCBI): domain Eukaryota; kingdom Metazoa; phylum Arthropoda; class Insecta; order Diptera; family Syrphidae; genus Rhingia; species Rhingia rostrata. Next base: position 16,223,900 of record OX463759.1, read on the forward strand.
TTGTGTAAGCGCTTATGGCTTGCCTTGTTTTTAACTTTTCACTCAGCTACAGATACGCATTTTGGGCGGCCCTTTATAGCGGCGTTTTTATAAATCCAATAATTGGCGAGTTGGTGTCAAAACGAAACTTTTGAAGTTTAGAACATGAATATAAAAAAATATTTAAATTTTTAATAATAGTTTCCGCAGAAAACCACTTTTTTTCGCAGATCAAGATTTATTTTTTGTGAATTAATGATTGTAGTTTCATCGAAATATAACGGAATTTTCCAGTGATTCCTTTAAGAAGCTATGGAGGTAAAATTTCAATTCCATCGTTTTATTTTATTTCAATGAGATTGCTTAATAATAGCTTTAACTGAACCCGTAATATCAGATTTTGTTCTAAAATTTTATATTTCGTTACCAATGGAACAAAATTTCAGGTTGATATTTTTTTGTCTTTGACTTTCGGTGTAGCTGTCAAGTGTCCAGTCAAACAGTTTTTTTGTTTTAGTTTTAATTAATATTTCGTTTATAACTGCAACAATAATTTTGCACAACGGACTCTTGTCCAACTGACGTCTATCAATAGAGTTGTTTGCGAAACTATCTCCCTCACAAGTGCGTTGTCTCTTTTTAGAGGAAAACAATGAGAATTTTATGTGGTTCATGAGGCTTCTCCCTCGTGAATTAAATAATCACTTCCGATACAAAATACAATTAAACTTTATTAATTCTAATTAATTATTAAAAATGTTGCTTGCTCGAGACCAACCACTTTGTGATGAACGAGATTCTGTTGACTCCATTTCATATTGTTGCTGTTGTGATTCAGGCTACAATTTGTAATATGCCGAAACAGTGGGATATAGAACGCGTTGGGATCAGAAAGTGGAAAGGAAATGATGATGTGGATGGGACTTAAGGATGGGACAGAATGGGAATGGGATGAGCCAAGTGCCAAAACCAAAACAAAAACAACTACTTTGGCTTACCTCCACACACACACACGGACGGACAGTCACCACACCTCGGGCGCTGATGGTGAATTTCAGCGGGCTATTTTCCCGCCCAACCTGGAAGTTCGACGGCCATTTTCTAACTTCCACAATTTTCGTAAGTATCAGCGTCGGATCATCTTCGCCAGATTCAGCACCTTAAACACCCCAAAAAGCTAATTTACCACGCCATGATGGCTTAATTACTTAGGAATAAACATACAAAACAAAAAGGCGGTCGCTGCATTATTGTGCGAAACGTTCTTTATTATTAACAAAAAAATAAATAAATATAATAAAATTTATAAGAAATGACTTAAGGCCGTGTGTCAATTGCGTTAAAATGGGAGTTAAACTTTATCCACTGGCTAATTTTTGACATTTCTGCAGGGGTAAAAAAAGTAACCTATTTGCTGTGTCAATTGGATTAAGTGGGATATTATTTTACTACTATTTTCATTAATTTCCCAGAAGATTTGTAGCAAAATTCAGTTCTTTATAATTTCTTGTAATAAAAAAATACCAAATAGATTTCCAGAAAGATCATCAAAAATCCTTAACTATTAATTATTGACAGCAATAGAAATATTGTTATAAGATTTGTGCTCATGATATCCGCCCTACTTTGTTCATGTTAATCATATTTCAATTTTTTTTTTGTGGGGGTTCGCTGGAAGGAAAAATCATCAAAAGACAATGCAGAGGTTTTATCGCGAGGGAACCTTCTGCAATAGTGAGGGACTTTAACCCGATCTAAAAAAACCTTCCGAAGACTGACCTTTGTATGTCTTCAAGGAATCGCACCTAGTCGTTAGACTAATCAGCAATATATTTTTCACATGTTATTATATTTTATAAAAATATAAATTTCAAAAGAAATTCCGACGTTGGTCAGATTTCTATGAGTTTTGTTTGAAATTGTACTTAAGTTTCAGTATTTCTTTTTTTATATAATATATCTTTAGCTACATAGGTCAAGGGGTTTAACCCGTCTTAATCTACTGACTATATTGTCGGTTCTTAAAAGCTGTGCTATTTCTAAATTAACATGGCTGAGAAGCCTATCTCTGTTTCTTTGAGCTACTTTTTTTTGCTTCGTCTCCAACCATTTCAATATATAGATCTCTATGTAGATCAGTGTTACGTATGTACCACGGTGCGTTAACTATGCTCCGTAGTACTTTGTTGTGGAAGGTTTGTATTCTTAGTAAGTTTGTCTTGCATGTGCATGCCACAGCTGGAGGTCCATACTGGTTTAAGCATTTGCTTATATAGGAATAATTTATTGTAGTTGGATAAGGGTGAGTATCTCCCAATAAGCCAATACATTTTACTGCAGCGGATGTTTAACTCATGTCTTTTTTTCTTTACATGTGCTTTCCAGCGCAGTTTGGCGTCTAGAGTCATCCCTAAATATTTAGCTGTATTTGAATATTCCACTACATTACTATTTATGTATACTGAAATGTGTGGTACATTTTTTAACGTAAAATTTATATGAACTGACTTCAGGTCATTTGCCAATTTTTAGTCCATTCTGAGATATTGTTTACTGCCTTTTGTAGCTTTTTTGTAGCTATTTCGACAGTTTCTCCTACAGAAAGTATAGCAGTATCATCTGCAAAGGTAGCTAGAGTGATTTCTTCAGTTTCTGGTAGATCACTAGTGAATAGGAGATATAGTACTGGACCTAAAACACTGCCTTGAGGTACACCAGCCTTAATTTCTCTTAATGTTGAGTATGTTGATTCTTGTTTAATTCTGAAAAATCGCGGTAGAATATACGACTCCAGTATTTTTGAATACTGCTTCGGCAGTTGCTTTTGTAATTTATGGATCAATTCTTTGTGCCATAATTTGTCGAAAGCTTGTGATATATCAAGAAATACTGTAGAGCATACTTTTTTCTCTTCAAAAGCATTTTCAATTTTATCAGTGATTCTATGCACTTGGTCAATTGTTGAGTGTTTATTCCTGAACTCAAATTGATGGTTCGGTACTAGCGATTTGTCTACAATAATATTTTGCAGGCGTTTTACCAGCATCTTCTCGAATAGCTTGGACAACATTGGTAGTATCGATATTGGCCTATATGAGGTTACTTCGCTAGGTGGTTTACCTGGTTTTGGAATCATTATAAGCTCCGCGACCTTCCATATGTTTGGCACATATCTGCGCTAGATGTTTCAGTATTTTTTTTTTGAGAATTGTTTTAAAATTTCCCCCGTTATTAAATCAAACCCTGGGGATTTTTTTTATGTTTATACCTTCTTTTATTTCTTTGGCAAGTTCTTTAGACGTAACCGGTCGAATCTTCCTGGCACGTTTCTTCCGTTCCTTGATAGTCTTTATCTTTTTTAGTTTATTCAACATTTGCATTACATTTTCTAAATACAATGTGTTCATTACTTCTTGTTTAATAATCTGAATATTGTACTATTTTCCCGCCACATGTGAACACTGGTAACGAGTATAATCCATGAGCGTGCTATCCAACTCTGTCACCCCTCAGTAGGTATTTCAAATGTCAAAAATTAACCACTGGAAACATTTTAGCGAGTTGTTGAGCAGGTTAAAATTTTGAAGTCTCTTTTCACCATACTAATGTCAAAATGTATCTACTGGCTAAAATTTGAACGCAATTGACACACGGCCTTAAGCGATACCATTTGTCTTTCACTATCATAGTGCTTGGTTACACGAGCGCAAAAAAGAATTAATTCACGAAAGAGAACGGATGATTTTTAGAAAGAAGGAAAGAGATGGAAAAAAATGCCAAGTTTCGTCATGTTCCTCATCTTCAGATAATGAGTTTTGCTTTAAAAATCATGTTTCATTCTTAAAACGTTTTCCTTTGACAGAAATTTTCATTTCTTTTTGTCGGCGAAGGAGAATGTTTTTGTTTACTTTTTTGTTTTGAGTTCTGTAAACCGTTAATTTATATAATGACTAGTTGGGCTCGAGCTCAAACGCTTTAATTAATAGAAATATTACAGGAATATCCAAATTTATTTCAAATTTGTCACGTAGACTATAAAAACCGGGTTAAAAAGTCGCAAAGCCTAATCGAAATTGTGGAAAAAATAAAATGTTGTCGGCCGGAGACGAAAGTGAAAGATGTGATTCTTAAGTTTAGAACGCTTAAGACACAATACTTAAAAGAAAAAAAATTGCATTATCCGTTCGAAAAAAGTAGTGCGGGTACGAACGAGGTGTACTTGCCTAAACTGTGGTGCTACAATAGCCTCAATTTCTGGGATGACACCGGTGATGAGGTTTTTGGGGAGTCAAATGTGTCATTTTTGTCGGTAAGTCAATTTATGGGCAAATTTTCCTTTGCGTCACCCCCTAAAAAAAATTATTTTTGTTCTTCTAAAACAGGGTATAAACCAAAGCCAATTTTTTTTGCGCACTTTTTTATTAACTGCTGCTTGTTCTCAATATATACACTAGAAAATTGTCGTTTTACTTTTTTCGCGTCCAATAATGTATTGTTTATTAACAAATCAATCAAATAATCATTATTTTCGTGTTTTGTATCCCAATCCACTCTAAAACATCATATTTTTTGGCGTGGTGACGTAAAGGAAAGTAGAGCCCAGTTTAGAATTCAAATTAAATAATTATTTTATGTTAATATTATGAACATTTATGTAGGAGCATTTGGATCCCACATCACCAGAAACCATGGCCGAGCCAGAGGGGTGCAGCTTACCAAGCACATCCAGTTCAATACGTACTAATGTTTCGGTATAAATCTACGATTTTTTAAAAGCTTAAAATTCTATTCAACTACAAAAATGCTTTCTTTTTTTTTGCAATAGAAACGGAAAGGCTCTGTATCAGCCCTAGAACTAAAGGCGCAGGAGGCACTTACCGCTGCTGAAAAAATAGCTAATGCAATAGCAAATAAATTACCATCAGTTCTACGACATTTCCTAGGCAATTTAGAAGAGGAAATGATGATGGTTAAGGATGAAAACCTAATGCGGTAGATGAAGTTGAAAATATATTACGTCGTTAAGGAATTCCAAGTGAAAGAACTGGAACGTAGTGTCGTCGTTTCACGTTCATGCTCTTCAACTCCATCAGCCCTTACGAATCCCAGGATAAGGTTTTTGTCTGAAATGACCGATGAAGAAAATTCCAATTCCACAGGGTCATCATGCAAGAACATAATTGAGAGTGCAATGGAGGATGTTTTTGATGACAATGATTTTTTATAAGTAAATACTTCTTTTTTTGTTTGTTTTGTTGATTTTTACTTAAATTTTTTAGTTTTTAAAAAAAGCAATATTATGCAACTGTTATCTTAATAAATCAATGAAATAAAGTTTAAGTTTAATAACAATCTCTTTGAAATTTTTATCGGAAACTTATATATAAAGATCCTGCCATGGAAGTATTTTTTGCGAATTCGTCTCTTATTTCAGAAGCAACTTGTGTAGACCTTATTTGGTCACTTAGTACGTTATCTTCCGTAGGTATGTATCGCCTTGGCGGACGTTGAGGGTCTTCGTACTTTCCTAAATTTTCTATTAGAAAATTATGAAGAACGCAGCATGCTTGAACTACAAGCTTGACTTTTTCTGGGCGCAAGTGTATGGTTGTCCGCAGTACCCTAAATCTGTTAGCCAACATTCCAAAGCTGTGTTCGATGCATTGCCTCGCATGGCTAAGGCGAAAATTAAAAATTCTCTTTTGTTTTTCGGTTGACGTATATGGAAACGGCTTTATGATATGCTTCTGCAGAGGAAAAGCGTCGTCGCCAATTATGCTATATGGCAATTTTCTTTCACGTCCGATAACTGCCTCTGGTGGAAAATACCGGCTCGAGTTGCTCAATATAGTGCGAAGATCGCTTCGGTTGAGGATCCCTCCATCACTTACCCTTCCATTACAACCTACGTCAATAATTGTGAATTTGTATTTTGCATCACACATTGCTAGCAGGACAATACTGTTGAACCCTTTATATTGAAAAAAAAAACGGTGGTATTTATTGTTCATTATTCATATTTTCTTTTTTCACCTTTACAGTTATAGTACAGAGCACCATCTGATTTGGACGCTCTAAAACCAATGTGTTTGCCATCCAATGCACCCAAACACAATGGAAAATTCCATCGATGTGAATATTGTTCAGCCACCTCGTCCCACTCCATAAAGCTTCACGGAAACTAAAAATTAAAAACGCATTATAACGCAAAGTAAAATCATGGTAATCGCATCACAAACTTTTAAATATTCTCCTTTTAAAGATGAATAAATGGCAGAGCAACATCTGGGAATAAATTTACTAACAAATGAATGCGATAATCGGGTTTGAAAATCCAAGCTCCTAAATGTTTCTCCAGTTGCAAGGAAACGTAGTAGCATGGCCAAACTTTCTCGAATATCAATCGGATCTCTCATTTGAGTCGTCTTTTTGAGGATCAAGGGTTCCACGTGTCTCAACATTTTATTGAAGCAGTCTTCGTCCATTCTTAAATAACGACGATAATTGTCTTTGTCATCAAGACGAAGTTCGTCATAAAGGAACCTAAATGAGCTATTCTTACTCCTTTGGAGTCTTCAAGTCTTAACCCATTCTCTTTTTTACCATTTTTTTGTTTTTTTTTGTTTTTCTTCTGCAACCGCATAAAATGACAAACCAGCTGCTGCATACATATATCCTGCTGCTGCCAATATATCCTCCTCCATTCTTTTTGTTTATATTTAATTTTTCACTACCGTAATCCAAATAGAAGCTCTAGCAAAACCAATAAATAATAAAAAAAAAAGTACCTGTTGCGGAATATCCAACGAAGTTTCTAGAATTTTAATTTCCGACCGTTCCTCTACTGTCAAATTTTCTTGCATGCCCACTTAATTTCTTCCACAAAAGTAATTCTTTTTTGCGCTCGTGTAACCAGGCACATATGCAATGTATATTCCAAATTGCTGACTTAATCAGTTATGTCAGTACCACTCACAAATTTGGCTAGCTATCCAATATTTTCTATCCTGGCAGTTCCTGCTTTCAAATTTCCTACAGGGGGAAATTCTGTCTCCAGGGATGTTCCTAAATGTCACATTGACATTGACAACAAAACAGTAGGAGAAATTTATAAAGCAAATTTGGTGTTGAAGTAGGTACTCATATTTTTATATTTTGATAATATTATGATAAAATCATATCGTTCGTTTACAGGTAGACGTAACAAATTGCTGATTCATTTCTCGGTTCGATGTTGAAACCATCTAATAGAATATCTGTAGGAACGTCGTAACCTACAGAATCATCCCTCGAAGTGCGATCTCTAAGTTGATTCGTGATTTTTAATTTTCAATGAGAATATTGTAGTTGACCTTACCAACTTTCTCAATTATTTCATCACTGCTAGAATGGACTTTGTTTTTCGTGTATGTTCTTGCGTAGACCAAATCGCCTAGAATATATGACCTGTGTTTGGCTGAATGTCGTCGAATAAATTGTCGGTTTTGCTTTTCGTCTTCAATTCAGTTCAGTGTGGCTTCAGAAGATTTAGTGTAGTGGACATTTTTCTACCTATAAACAACTCTTGCGGTGATAACCCATCTGGTGCATTTCGGTTTGGAATGGATCTATACTTTTGAAGAAACGTATTTAAATTCTGCAATGTTGTCCCTTCCGACGGTAGTTTTTTAAGACCACGCTTCAGTGTATCGACAAAACGTTCGGCTTGGCCGTTAGATTGCGGATGATATGGTGCGGTTTTAATGCGCTTTATACCTGTGGATGTAAGGAACTCAGTACACTTGGCGCTGATAAACTGCGTACAGTTGTCTGTTACAAGCTGTTTGCGATCTCCGTAGCGGGCGAAAAATGATGTTAATTTTTTGATGATTTCCGATTATGTGATATGTGCCATTTCAAAAATGTCCATCTATTTGGAGAAATAATTCACAATTCCTGCGATGTCCATATGAAGTCGTTCCATAGGAGCTGATGATAATGGCCAAGACTGCAATGTTGTCTTTACCGGTGCTTTTGCTGCATTTGCACAATTATGACACCGCCTAACATTTTGTACACATGTCGTCATGTGTCCGTATGAAGTCGTTCCATAGGAGCTGATGATAATGGCCAAGACTGCAATGTTGTCTTTACCGGTGCTTTTGCTGCATTTGCACAATTATGACACCGCCTAACATGTTGTACACATGTCGTCATCGATTTTCGGCCAATATGCATGACTTCTTGCAACGGCTTTCATACGCTCTATACCAGGGTGTCCTCGATGAAGTGGATGTAGAACTCGTTTTCTATTGCAATGCGGGATTACAACTCTGTCGGCAAATAAAATGCATCCTTTGACAACGCATAGCGAATCCATTCGATTGAAATCCGCGATAATTCCTGATATGATGAATCAGCTTTGTCCAGTGTTGTTGGCCATCCATTTTGCAAATAACCGATGACTGTGCGAAGAACTTGGCTGCATTCTGTTGCTTTTTTGACTGTCTGGGGTAAATTGCTGATATTGTTTTCAAAGTCCTCCTCAATGTTTTCCTCAAACGTTGTGCAAGCAATGATTAATTCTTCGTTTGGTTTTGGATGTGTTGCGACTAACCGTGATAGGATGTCTACGAATCAAAATTCTTTTGTGTTGACATATTTTATTTCAAAGTCGTATAGTATGAGTGTCAATGCCCACCTCTGCATTCTGTTTGCGGTGTAAACTGGAATACCCTTCTTGAGTCAAAAATTAAAATGAGAGGCTTGTGATCCGTCAAAAGAGTAAACATTCTCCCGTAGATGTATCGATGGAACTTTGTAAATGCAAATATCACACCAAGTGCTTCTTTCTCTATCTGACTGTATCCCTTTTCTGCTGGTGTAAGAGATCTCGCTGCATGCATTATTACCTTTCGCTGCCATCAGGGAACGTGTGTGCAATGTACGCTCCAAGACCTTCGTTAAACGCATCACCTGCTACTCGAATTGTTAAATCTGGATCATAATGAGTCAGAAGTAGTTCTGATGATAAGATGGATTTGAATCTATCAAAAGATTGTTGGCAAACTTGAGGCCAAATGAATTCTGAGTTTATTTGCAATAATTTGTCTAATGGTGCTCTTAGTTTGCGTATTTCTTTAAAGTTACCACAATGGTTAACTGATCCGCAAAAACGATCTGACTTCACCAATGTTTTTCGGGATTGGAAATTTTATTTATAAATTTTATTTTTTTATTTTTATTTTTCGATGTTAGCTGGGTATGGTCGCAGTCCGTGTCGGTCAACAATCTTGCAATAGTAATAGATTTGTGCAGACATAAAAGTGCACTTGGCAATCCTGATGTGAAACTCGTACTCATGCAAGGGCTTAAAAACTTCTTTAAGAGTATTTATGTGACTCCGTGTGTCCTTGTTGCTAACAATGATGTCATCTAAATAACTTGGGACGTGGTCGAGACCATTTAGCATTGTATCGATGATTTGTTGAAAAGCTATGGGGCTGCTTTCACTCCTGATGCGAGACGGTTGTATGTATAAAGTCCTTTATGAGAATTTATAGTAAGCAGTCTTTTTGAGTTGTCGTCCACAGGAACTTGTAAGTATGCTTCCGATTGATCGATATGCAAAAAATTGTGCAGTTTGCTAATGTTGCAAATATATCGGTTGGTACGGACAATGGATACTAATGTGGTTGAAGTGCATCATTGAGCCCCGTAGAGTAGTCTCCAAAAATCCTGATTTTGCCGTTAGGTTTTGCAGCTACTACTATTGGTGCAGCCTAGTTCGAATATTCAACTGGTGTTATGATGCCATGCCGTTCAAGTCGCAAAAGTTCTGTTTCGATTTGACTCAATGCTTTGAAAGGAACTGGCTGTTTCGGACGGAAAACAGGTGTTGCATTATCTTTAAGATGTAGACAAGCAGTGACTTTGTTGCATCCTGTAAGCGAATCTGAGAAGAGCTCCGAGAATTCATGTTGGGTGTTTTCGATCTCTTCTTTAGCATCAAATGGCAATGATATTTGAGAGCAAATTGAGTTGAGTGGTATGTCCAAAAGATCAATACCTAGAACATTGGGATCATTAATATTTGTAAATACTTCCCCTTTCAAGTTAGCATTGCACTGGAAGTGTGCGATGATACGAATGACGTGTCTTGAAGCACTTTTTGCTTCAATCTATCCTTCAGTTGGTATTGTAGCAGGTTGCTTTGATTTCTTCCACACCAATTTGGAAATTATTGCAATATCTGACGCTGTGTCGATTTGAAGTTTCAGCGTGAAATCATTTACAATGCAGTCTTTTATATTGCCGATAAGGACTGTTGGTTAACGCCTTTTTGTTGCTGACTCCACTTTGCTGATCTGTATATGTACAGACTTATGCCAACGTGTTTTATGGTTTGTATGTGTATTTTTTAGAAAACACAGGTGTGATTTAATTGGTTCTGCTACTGGGTTTGACTTCTTCGCAAAACATGCACAATAACCCTCTTTATGTCCATCTTTGTTACATTTTAAGCATTTGTGAGTTAAGTATTCACAATCACGAGAAAAATGCATCTGTCCACATGCCCAGCACGGAGTTCTCGGTGGTTGTTTACTGCTACACTACTGTTCTATGCGAGTTTTTAGTTAAGTAGAGGTCTGCGCTCTCTGATGGAATTGACTGTTGCGGAGTTGTGTGGGGTACCTGCTTTTCCTATCATTGCAGTGTCATGCTTTAAGTTAATGTTGTGTTAAGCCTCATTGACTAGTTTTTCAAGCTCAATTGCATTTGTTGGTGATTCTGACTCCAACTTGGTCAAGAGATATGTTCGTATGTCGGCATCTGATGTAAGTTGTCCAAATGAATGTTGTCCGCATACGAATACTAGGCATTTGAAGTGGTTGCAGTTTAGCTCATTCAATTTGAAATTTTCGCATTGACGATTCATTTTTGCTGCATAATAGTTCTGTTCGAAATACTTATCGCACTCTACGTCCTTTTTGCGGTCAACATAATCGTCGATCAGAGCAATTTATTCGATTAAGTATGGAACGTTTTCGTACCACGTTTACTCTAAATGACAATACGCATCCACAGAGACGTGGTACTGTGCGTACGACACAATGAATAATCTTATGTAATCGGTACTTTTTCAATGACTACTCGTTACAAACAATTCGTTACATTCGTTACATTAGTATGTTTGATACAAATCATATCATTAACGTTTTTAAGTATGTATGTGCTCACTACTCAGAGTCCAAGGTACGTCAGCATACCACCAAGCCACTCACGCGTTCTCAACGGCTGAGTCACTCATCAGAAGAATATTTTATGCGACGTACACACTGACACACCTACAACAAGAGTTGAATTTAAACATATCTTCCTCTTACTTCTACGTTATTACCGATATACATCCACAAATGTTGGAAATCGAAAATTTTACCCCCAGATTAGACTACGTCCGAACCAGCCGTGGCGGTGATATGCCAGAAATCATATTCAAATTATAATGCAAGAAGATTATCTTTCGAGTTAAGTAAATTTCATGTCAATTAAAAAAGAACCGTCTCTGTATTATTCCATTTCCAAGACTTAATCCTCTAAAAACAAACGAAAACCCTTTAGATTGAGTGGATGATGCGCAGCACTGAATATATACCGAGTCCACCATATTACATTTTTTTATAGCGGTAGAATTCTGTATCAATCAAATCGCTGCGAATGTACATTTTGAAATTATAGTGTGGTGTCGGAATGACTGAGGGTCTACCTAGCATAAGGATAAAAACTAATTTTACAGCATTTCGTACCAAACGCTGTTATTAATATATAATCTAGGACTTTTTGAACATGCCGATACTGAGCCCTTGAGAACTGGAAACAACCCACTCTACCATTGCGAGATCGTAGTTGTTAGATAGACGCCATCGCAAGTAATACAGGCCTAAATGCGAATACATTTTCCGGGAATTGTTTCCTTGTCAGCAATGTCAATCAAATTGCTGAATGGGAAAAGTTTCCGGGGAAACTTGATTGAAGGAAGTCTTTGCATGCAAGAGCCTGAATCTCCATTCTTTCTGTTGTCCTTGTGTTAAGAAAAGGCAAACATGAACGCAGCGACTGTACGAAATCAACTGATTCTTTATTTCAGGCTATACAATATCAATGCGATTAATATGTTTATAATAAACAGATATAATGGCTTAAGAGTAAGAATAGGAAGCAAGTGTTAAACTAATGAATAAGCATGAGGAAATATTAAGATTGTAGCTGGGTTGCCAACACCTCCCCCTTTTTATTGGAACTGTGGTGGTTTTCGCGTTCTGGTTGGTCTAGCTCCTGGATGTAATGGTTGAGGCACTGTGGATGGTACATTTATTTGAACATCAACTGACGTTGATGTTGTAAAACAACTATATGCGATACAGCTGGAACATTTGTCGTAACCTCCGATTGCATATTATGGGATTGGTCAAAATCATCCAATAAGATATTTAGTGGACGTTTAAATTTATTCGGTTCAACTGATGACTGACGAATTCTCATTTGGTTAGTATGCGATTTAAAACGCAGGCAAACAGGAAATACCACACATGCTGCCAAAATCATAAGAGAATCTTTCATGAGCTATTTTGTAAATAAAGGGGAAATTCCTTGGCAGATGAACTTTGTCCATTGAATTATACAATTTAGAATTTAATTAATTTGTTCAAAATAAAGAGAATCAATATGAAATTATTATTATTGTATCACTCACCTCTACTTCAGTTCCTTCGTCTTCGCTGTCAATGTTTGAACGAGAGCTCCGAGGTTCGCATTGGTCATTTAAAAAACTCAAAAGATTAAAGTACCACAGTTTTGGTATATATATTTCATCTGTAGCCGACCGCAACTTCGTTGAAGATTCCACTTTTTTCACATCTTTCCGGTAAGTGCTCCAGATGTTGTTGATTTTTTTTAAAACTGTTTCTTTGTTGGCCGATGGTTCAGCTTTTTTTAATGTCTCCACCAATTTCACATATGCTCTTTTCCCACGTTCGTGATATTCCTTGCTTTTCACTTTCCACAAACAAGATTCACTACGATATATGTCTATGAATTCTTAGAGACACTGTTTAGCCATTTTAATCGAAATCCGTCTCCACACAAGTAAATTTCACTTAAAACTGACGGCCTGAATGCCTGATGCTACACACGCTCCGTTTTTTTTTAAAAACAGGCGGACTGAACAGGCAAAACGATTGAATTTTCGATTTTCTCCGACCGCCTGTTCAGGCCAAAAAAACTGACAACTTTATCATACACACGTTCAGTTATAACTGCGCAGTCGGCCTGAACAGGCAACCGGACAGTTAAAACTGCGTGTGTGTAGCCGCCTTAAGCTTCTTCGGATTGTAAATTATGAAATTATAATACACTCTGCCAATACGCTCGATAACCTCACCAGCTGTACAGATCGACTTCGATGGAAAATACTGCTTGACGAATACAGAATCTCCTCTACTAAAACATTTGAACTTTGCATTTTGTTTCTTGTTGAATTGTGCATCTTGTAGAGTATTAGGAATACGATTTAGTCGTTATATTGGTCTAATTAAGTTGAATGTTGTTCGCAATGGTCGTCCTAGCATTAATTAGTTCCGCGGGTGATTTACCTATGAGAAAGAAGGAAAGTGTTAATTATTTCTTCTATAGTTCCCTCCCCTTTTAGTTTTTTTTAAATAATTTGTTTAAAGTGCCTACCACCCTCTCTGCTTGTCTATTGGATTGAGGATGGTATGGGGCGTTTGTTTTATGTTCAATCCCATTGAACAAACAGAATTGATTAAACTGATGGCCCTTAAATTGAGTTCGATTGTCCGATACGTTTGTTTCAGGAAATCCAAATCTTGCAAAGATCTGCGATAACAACTAAATTGTTATTGTTGCTGTTGTGGAATGTGTTGCAATAAAGTCAGACCATTTGGAATACGTATCAACTATCACGAAAAACCAAGTGTCGTTGATTGGACCTGCGTAGTTTATATAAACTCGTTGCCACGGTTTGTTGCACAGAGGCCATGATGCAAGTGTTGCTTTACTGGGAGAATCAGCAGCTAGTTGTCATTGATTGCACTGCATCACAAATCGTTTGATTTCATCATCAAAGCCAGGCCAATAAACATAGTTGCAAGCTAGAGACTTCTTCTCATGGGTGACCTTTATGTAATTAATTTAAAATGCGCTGCTGCAACGGTTTCGGCACTATAACACGTTCATTTGATAATAAATAATCATCTACTATCATAAGAGAGTCCCTGCGATTGAAACATGGTTTCAGCTCTGCTGAAATAACTTTTGGCCAGCTGGTTATTATAAACTGTTTCACTTCGCGAAGTTCTTTAGATTGATATGTGGCTGAGTTTATCATTTTATATGTAACTGGTAAGTCTTTGATATTGTCATACAGTTCTGATGAAAAGGTGCGATGATAAAATCTTCCCTTGATTCTAGTTTTCGGAAACCAATTAATCTAGAAAGAAGGTCTGCGCTCCCGAATTCCTGAGTTGGAACAAACTTTATATCGAAATCGTATCTTTGTAAGGCCAAGGCCCATCTTTGAAGACGATTTGCTGGGTGTATGGTTATGCCTTAATTTTGGCGAAATACTGCGAGCAACGGCTTGTGATATGTCTTCAGCTGGAACTTTCGACAGAGAATCATCTTATGGAACCTAGTTACAGTGGCTGAGTTTATCATTTTATATTTAACTGGTAAGTGTTTGGTATTGTCATACAGTTCTGATGAAAAAGTTGCTTCGGTTCTAGGACAGTCTGTGCGATGATAAAATGTTCTCTTGATTCGAGTTTTCGGGAACCAATTAATCTATAAAGAAGGTCTGCGCTCCCGAATTCCTGAGTTGGAACAAACTTTATATCGAAATCGTATCTTTGTAAGGCCAAGGCCCATCTTTGAAGACGATTTGCTGGGTGTATGGTTATGCCTTTATTTGGGCGAAATACTGCGAGCAACGGCTTGTGATATGTCTTCAGCTGGAACTTTCGACAGGGAATCATCTTATGGAACCTAGTTACAGCAAAAACTAGAGCCAAGACCTCCTTCTCAATTTGGCTGAAACTTTTTTCTGCTGAGGTCAGAGATCTCGAGACGTGGTAAACAGCTTTGATTCCGCCATCCGCGAACAGGTGTGACAAACATGCTCCGATTCCATCTTTTGAAGCATCTGCGGAAACAATGATAGGTAAATTAGGGTTAAAATGTGTAAGTGCAAGTTCGGATTGAAGTATGCATTTGAATTCTTGAAATGCATTTTCCCACTTTGGCGTCCAAGTCCATTTTTCCCCATTGTTTAAAAGTTGATCCAACGGTGCTCGAAGTTGGCACATTTTTGGTATGTTTTTACCATAATAGTTGATTGCACCTAAGAATGATCGAAGCTGCTGCTGTGTTTGTGGCGCAGGCATGTTTCTGATTCGTTCTGTCTTTTTAGGATTCGGTTTGATCCCATCGCTGGTTAGTAGGTGACCTAAGTAATGAATTTCACTCATTAAAAATTTATAATTACTTATTTTGACCTTAAACCCAAACTCTTCCCAGCGTTTCAGAACAGCAAACAAGCATTGGTCATGCTGATCGCGGTTTTTACCTGATACTTAAAGGTAATCTATGTAAGCTGAGACATTCTCCAATTCTGATAACATTGTATCCATAAGCTGTTGGAAAAATCCAGGCCCTGTTTTTATACCTGGTGGCAGTCTATTCCACTGATCCAAACCATTATCGTCCACTTGAATCTGCAGGTAAGCATCTGACAGATCTATATGTCTAAAGTACCCACTGTTTGAATGTTTGCTTGTTGAATATTTCTTCAGATCTGGGGGGAGGATAAATCTGTGGCAACAAGTCATAACCGCCTAAGTTGGTTTTCCATACCGTTCAGGAGAGCAGATCAAAGTTTCAAATCATCACTACAAATCAGGAATGTCTGTTTCCAAGCTTATTTTTTCACAGAACAAAGCAGATGCATTCCTTTACACACCTTTAAAAACAAGAATACATTTATTAATCAACGAGTTATTAGAGAAATAGACACTTAGGCCTTTATGACTTTTTCAAAGTTAATGATTCAAAAAGCTTAAGTAGAGTTAGGCTGTTATTCCATAAGAAACATTTTTTTAGCTTTTCCTAAATCAACATATGTATGTCATTCATCCGAGCATACAATTTTGATATTTTTTTTCTTAAATTGAGATAGGTCGTTATTCCATATCTACTAATAACTCGCTTACTTTATTGACTTAGGATAATAACCCGCTTAAAGCCTTTCAATAATTATTGTACATAAGAAGAATCCTTCTTGAGCCACCCTCATGCTATTCAATTTTCTCCTAAAATAAAAACACACACAGTAAGTTCATCTGATTTAGATCTTTTTTTATATTATAAAAATGTATTTATGTAGAAGTAAATAAGTAAGCTTTTTTAAACATCATCTTCTGTTAAATCGGGATGAGTATTTGGCTCTTCCATGTTAGTTGGAAGGTTGTCATAAAACGCATGAAATTCTGGACTTATAAACTGTTTTAAGTCCATAAGATCTTTCTTTTTATCTCGCGATGTGCACGGTATGGCAATAAATTTTGGTATATCATTTAAGCCAATAACAGAGGCACTTTTTTTCCCACCTTTAGAATCATAAAAGGTTCATATGTGTCTAAAGACGTTTGGTATGATATTTCGCTGCAGCATTTCGTATAGCGAAACCAATCGAAACCATCTTCATTTACACGTTTCCATGAAAATTTTGTTTTGGCAAAAGTTCAGAAAAGTTATAGAAATCATTAGTCTTCATTTCTACAGCTCCAATTTTAGCACTAACAGTATTTATAAATTGATACCAATCTCTTGGTGTTTCGATTTGAACGTTTGTTTTCTTTTTCATCCGTTCGGTGAGTGCGTGATCGCTATCACACTCCATGTGTGTATGACCAAGTTCAAGGAACTTATGGTCAATAAAATCTATATTTTGTACATTGGAAATAAACGCAATAAACATGGCAGCAACAAATGAGTTTTTGTTCTGTCCTGAACATGAATCCCTGTAAAATGTTACACTTTTTGTTTCTGTTGGTAACATTTTCAAAAATTTATAAATGCATGATGAAATTTCATTTCCGCCACGGCGAGCCATAGCTTCGTGCCACATGAAGCATTTTGAACTGTTATTTTCCAGGTCGTGGACTGTTAAATTAAAAGTCCAAAGCTGTCTTTTATAAAAACTAATCGAGTTTCTCAGAAAAGGTGTTGGTAAACATTGTTGTAAATCAAATGCAAAGGTTTTTATACTTTTCGATTTTTTCGATTCGGTTTTATCATTTCAATTTGCTTCGTAAGCCGCTTCAGCCTTATTTAAATGTTTTTTTTTTCTGTTCCATTAATAACGTTTTTTCTTCCTCGTTTTGCGCAATCTTGATTTTTGAAACAAACGTATCACAGGTACTACAAGTGTCTACTTTTGGTGCTTTGAATTTAATAACCATAATTTTAAATATCTGAGAGTATTTTGAGAGGCTTACCGGATTTTCAGCTTCCAATTTATACAGCCGGTGCATGGATGAAAGATTTAGACTCGCATGCAGATACTTTTTACTTGTATCACGTCGACTGTAGTGGCTTTCGTACGCAGGAAATTTAGAAATGTGTCTTTTAACCTCATCTTCTATCTTCAAATTAATCTTAGTACTAGGAGTATGCTTTCCTCGCAGGTTTTTAAATGGTATTGAAGGACAACCAATTTTTTTCGAATAACTGATTTGATGAAGCTTTCAGTCTCGTCGAAACACTGTGCAAAATGTTTTTTGCATACTTTGAAAAGATTTCCGTCAACTTCCAAGACGTATTTCATGGTGTTTTCTCGTTTTCGCTTCCGGTCAAGTATATTTAAAAGGGTATCACACTTTTTGTCTTCAATGGAGATCATGGAACCGATATACAGAATTCTTTGTTCATAGCTTCCTAAAGACCAGTAATGCTTAAAAAGCGTTTTAATTTTATCTATCCCAATCCTTTCATGACAATTTCTTCTACACATATCAAACGGTTTGCAGACTCTAGCTTTTACAATATTTCTGGAAAGTGTTTGATAAGATTGCCCACTATTTCGCAGCCTAGAGCGAAGTTTTTTATTGTTTTTTTCTTTTGGTGTCTCTAAAGCGTTTTCAATTTCATCATCGTTCTGAGAAGCAAAACTACTCGACGTAAGGGATAAATTAAAGTCTGGATCCTTCACCGAATCATCTGAGTCCCCCCACTGGGGTTTATACACAAAAACATCATCAAGTTCTTCATCACCTACAGCGCTCTGTTTTTGTCCAACTAAATAATGATAAACTCTTATCGTAAGTAAAGTTAGTTATATAACATATTTATCATATAGTATCAAGTAAATACGGAAAGTAAAATAATTGTCCTTACTTTGAAGAAAGTCAATATTAAAATTGAATCCATTCATCTATGACTGAGTTTCGTTCTGCACTACTGGATCAAAATTTGGTAAAAGATTATTGGAAGAAAATTCATTGCGAGACCCTTGTGTCATTGATGTATTATAGCTATTGTTTAATTTTTTTCGACACATTGTTTCCGGTTTGTTGGCATTACCTGGTATTATTAAGTTTGAGTAATTTAAATGTAGCAACATTATTAATAGTTTTCTTACCAGTATCAATATTTTCAACCCGAATCGTTTCATTGCCACAGTCCCTGACGTTTTCTAGAACAAATCGTAATAACTATCTGTTAGTTTTCTACCCAGTTGGGTGCGCGATAAAGCCAGTAAAAAGATATAAGATTCCGAAATTGAAGTACATTCCACGAGTTTTGAACTTGAAGTACATTCCATAACGGATAAAAAAAACAAGCATCTAGAAACACAATGGGCTTTACCAATAAACATTTTTAGTTTTGACTCTAAACTTTAGTGGTTCACAGTGGATTATTTTCCATACAAATTTCGCAATTGTGAGCTTAAGTAAATTTATAGTTGAGACTAAAATTTGTTGTAAGTACGGAGCAGTGCATAACCCCAAATACAAATTATCTGATTTATAAGAAACAAAATGCAAATAAAAGGAACATATGCATATTTTTCATTGTTGAACTGGAAACTTCGAAAACTTTGTTTCTTATAAGAAGAACAATTCTTTCTTTATCTGTCGTGGAAAGTACCTTTATTTGCCGATTCCGCGTAAAAGAAAGTAAATACATACATACTTATAAAAAAGCACACGTCTTTTGGGAAGTAGCTCAAAAAGCTAAGCAAAACATATGCCCTGCCTGTGTGAACAGTGTTAGCGTAAGGTAACTTCATTGCACACTTACGTTCAAACTTTGTATGAACATACATTTTATCAGCCAGTGCTTCTTAATTCAACCGTTCGGGTGCCTATACGGACCTGTTGCACCAACTTTTTATTTTCTATTCATTTAGTTAATAAACTTACATTTGGCCCTAGCGCGTTCTGTCAGCATCCTAGCTAGCTCCACCATTTTTCCTCCTCTACCAGACATTTTAATTGCACTTTTCACTTTTGGTCTTTAAGCCTTTCACTTTGAAAAATGTTAGCACTTAAACTTTGCGACTATTCACAACAACGTAACTCAACTTATGACTCTGTTTTTCGATGTTGATTGCAACTTTTGTTTTGACATAAGAAACTAAGTCGACTTAGATTTGATTTTTTTTATATTCAAATATGGAATAACGGCCTACTTCGAAATAAACTTTTCAAAATATTATATTCTGTTTAAGATTAACCCCCAAGACAATCTCGACGCAACGGACGGTATCGACGCAGACGGTTTCGCGTTGAAATGTCAAAAACTCATCGAGCTTATGGGAACATGTATAAGTGGGCAATCTGAACGCCGACGCGACGCAATGGACGTTAGCTACACAGAAAAGTTGATTCAACTTCAACTTTCTTGCGCATCGACGCATTGGAATGTCCGTTTGAAAGCTGTCAGATGGTATGTTTGTGAGAATCTTGAGATTACTTTCATAGGTTATAAATAAACAAAATAAATTAAAAGTACTGAATTAATAATTGTGTTGTGTGATGAATTTCGAAGAAAAACTTATTGAGTTGGTTAAGGCGCAGAAAATTAAATTTTCTTCTGTGAGAATTGAAAAACAAACAAAATCTTCGACGGCTAATGGTGAACTGTCAATCAAGTGACATCGCATCGCGTCGCGTCGTGAGCGTCGAGATTGCCACCACCACTCAAATCCTCACCATTTTTGACACTTCAATGCGAAACCGTCTGCGTCGCGTTCGTCGCGTGCGTCGAGATTGCCACCACCATAAGAACATAATTCGAGTCAATGTTATTAAAAATAGAAACTGTGTTTTTGAATAACAGCGTAACTCAAGTTAAGAAAATCGAATTGCTTTTGTGATTTGAGGAATAACAGCCTAAGTCGACTTAGCCAATAATCGAAAATGAGCGTTATAAATTGATAGCAGACATTGAATTTCTTATCTCGACTTAGGCTCTTATTCCAAAACGAAAATTTTATTAAAAAAAGAAAAGGTATAGCCTAACTGCAGATAAGTTATTAAGACAAAACAACAAATAAATTTATAAAGGACTTAACTCAAGTTAGGAAACGAAGGTTGAAAAAAATTGTAATTGTTACGAGTTAAACTGTTATGCTAAAACAGTATTTTAAAAAAATTACTTAGGTTACTAGGTTTCTTTGGAATAACTTCTATTTGAAAAAAGATATCATCATAAAAAATTGAGTGGAAGTAGATTTAAATATGCTGAACACGATGGTACCTATAACTTAATTTTTTCCTAACTCGAGTTAAGCGGTTATGGTTTGTGACCACTGAAATATGTGGTTATAGCGTTGCATTTAAGCCTGTTGAATAGTCGGAGCATATTCTGATTTGCTTAACTGCAACTATAGGGGCCGCACAATCATAGAAATCCACTGGTGAAATGATGCCGGCAACTTTTAATCGCTGTAGTTATTCTTCTATGGCTTTTGCTGATGTGTATTGGACTGGACTTTTTGGTTAAAAAACGGGCATAAAGTTGTCTCTCAAGTACAACTTTAATTTAGTTTTATTGTAGGAGCCTAGTGTTTCTTCAAAAATTGTAGGAAATTTCGATGGGATAGATTGAATTAATGTTTTCTTTTCATCTAATTTTGCCTTATTACAGACGTGATTTAGTGGTGTATGAGTATTTGTTGGTACATGAGTCGATTGGCTGCGATTGTTTCGTTCTGTTTTAAATTTATGTTTGATAGTGTTGACTGAAATTGTTGATGATGCTTCGATAAGCTGTGTGTCTTGCTTAATGCTTGCAATCCGATAACATTCTGATATGAGTTTATCAGCCGTTATTTCATGTGCTTTCTCTATGAGCGACAGAAGTCGAGACCTTACATCAGCTTCACAGCTTGATTGTAGTCCTATTACAAACATTAAGCATTTAAATTGATCCCCCGATAATTTTTCCAATTCAAAATGTTCACATTGCCCATTTACCTCACTTGCAAAAGCTGCATAATCGTCTCTGTCCGTTTTCTTTAACTGCAAATACCTACACCGCATTCTGAATATTGATTCTTGTGTTCCAAAAATATTTCCTGGTTTTTTCCACTGAATCGTTAAACTTATAACCCTTGGGTGTTTTTGGTAAAATGAAGTTTACATACCGATTGTGTTCTTGTGGTCCGAACTCCCTTATCAGCAACCTTACCTTTGCAGCGTCATCTAGATTTGATGCATCGTTCTCAAATAAATCGGAATAACGAACAAACATTTTTTTGAAAGGTAATGCCATTTTCTGGATCGAAGTGGAACTCCCGAATGTTGTGAGCCAAAACTTCGAGAGAATATTCCGTTGACGAATGCACTTTTTCCTGAGAATTATTAGTTTCTTTATTGAAAATTTTATTTGAAATTTCAAGTATTAATTTAGATTGCTGTTTTGCTATAAACTTAAGTTCCTCTACCACGTGATTCATATTGCTAATTTCTTAGCAACAATTATCCTCGTCGCCACTGTTGTGCTTGTGTTAAGAAAAGGCAAATGTGAACGCAGCGACTGTACGAAATCAACTAAATCTATATTTCAGGATGTGCAATATCAATGGGATTATTAAGTATATAATAAACAGAAATAATGGCTTAAGTAATAGAGACAGTAGGATACAAATAAAAAGCAAGTGTTAAACTAATGAATAAGCATGAGGAAATACTAAGACTGCAGCTGGGTTGCCAACAGAAATCTCAAACGGTCCGAGGTACATACACTGAATGTACCTTGGACTGTTAGTGTATATACCATGAACCGAAATGAATTGTGTTCAAATGATGCAGTGTAAATATTTTTTTATTTACTTACTTACTTACTTACATAAGTGGCGCTACAGTCCGAAATGAACCTGGGCCTCAACCAACATGTCACTCCAATTAGCCTGTTCCTTAGCTAATTCCCTCCAGTTGCGCACTCCAAGTTGGTTGAGGTCGGTTTCTACTTGTGCGCGCCACTTAAGGCAAGGTCTTCCTCTATTGCATCCGACGTCTGGCTGGGAATCGGAGACTCTGCGAGCCGGAGTATTGGTGTCCATTCGTTCTACATCTCCTAGCCATCTCAAACGTCCAATGCGGAGTTTTTTGACCAGGGGGATGTCGCTGTATAGTTCGTATGGTTCTTGGTTGAATCTTCGTCTCCATAGCCCGTCAACGCAAACTAGACCGAAGATTTTTTGAAGAATTTTCCTCTCAAATCGACCAAGGATGTCTTCATCCGCTTTTGAGACGGTCCATGCGATGATCTGGGTCTTATATAAGATCTCCTTAGTAGTTCGAGTGAGGGCTTTACTTCTAAATTGCTTTCTCAGCCCGAAAAAACAGCGGTTGGCAAGAATAATTCTTCGCTTAATTTCTGACGAGATGTTGTTGTCAGAGTTAATAGCGGAGCCGATATAGATAAAGTCCCGTACTACCTCAAAGTAACATCTGTCAATGGTGACGTTCTGTCCAATTCGTCGATGTTGTGTGTCCATTCGTGTTGACAGCATATACTTCCTCTCGCCCTCATCTACTGCTAACCCCATTTTTGCCGCTTCCTTCTCTATACTAGCAAACGTGGCTATGACATTACATTGGGTCCTACCAATGATGTCAGTATCGTCGGCTAATGCTATTAGTTGCACCGTTCATGTGAAGATTGTACATCTTGGTTGGCACCTTAGTTTTGCACAATCCTCTCTGGGTATCGATTTGGACTTCTTGGGCTTTTTTTCCAGGATCTGCCGAAGTGTGAAGATTTGATCGATTGTGGACTTTCCTGGCCTAAAACCATACTGATAAGGGCCGATCAGGTTGTTGGTAAACGGTTTCAGGCGTTCACATATTACGGCAGATAGAATTTTGTAGGCGATGTTGAGGAGACTTATGCCTCTGTAGTTGGCGCAGTTTAGAGGGTCTCCTTTTTTTGTGGATCGGGCAAACGATGCAGAGGTTCCATTCTTCAGGCATACTTTCTTCCGACCAGATTCGGCTTATGAGTTGGTAGATGTTACTTACCAAGTCATCTCCACCGGCTTTATAAAGCTCGGCGGGAAGGCCGTCATTTCCGGCAGCCTTATTAAGCTTCAGTTTAGATATTGCTTCAGGTCAAGTGGTTGGCAATTTTCGCTGTCGTTGCCAATATTGAATGGTTTGTTCTGCCTGACAGCGGAATGTTGTTCGTCATCGCCGTTTAGCAGTCTGCAGGAGTGGTTCTTCCGTATCCTCAGCATCGACTGTGTCTCAACTACGATATTTCCTTGTTCATCTCAACAGGATTCTGTTTGAGCCTTGTATCCTTGGCTTTGATGTTTAACACTTTGGTAAAACTTGAGAACATCTTTCCTGGAGTGGAACCTCTCTATATCCTCGATCGCGAGCTTTTCTTGCTCTTTCTTCTTTCTGAAAAGCCGATGTTCTTCCCTTCTTATCTGCCTATAGAGCTTAATGGCAGCTCTCGTCTTCACCTGAATCTTGGCTTTGTAGGCCTCGTTCTTGGCTGCGAGCATCTGTCGGCATTTCTAATCAAACCAGGGGTTTCCTGGTGGTGGGCGCGAGAAACGTAGCACATCAGTTGCGGCTGATCTAATGGTTTAGCGATACGCGTTGCGCGAAGGTCCTGGCGGTCTCTTGCGATTGCAGTCTTTCGACATTAAATTTTTTCACAATATTTCTGCATTATTGTGGCGTGGTTGATATCCGCATTCTAACCTTGGCTGCAACAAGGTAGTGGTCCGAGTCGATGTTAGCACCACGGAATGTTCGGACATCCAAAATACTGGATGCGTGCCTCTTGTCTATTGCTTTGGTATCAATTTGATTGAGGGTTCGTTGATCTGGAGACCGCCATGTCCCCTTATGGACGTCGAGGTGAGGAAACCGTGTGCTGGCTATAGTGGCATTTCGTTCCGTAGCGAAGTCAATTAGCCTAAGTCCGTTACCAGACGTGTTGTCGTGTAGGCTATCTTTTCCGAAAATACTGCTGAATATGTCTTCTCTTCCTACCTTTGCGTTAAAATCTCCCAGCACGATTTTCATAGGTTTTGACAAGGAGCTCATAGAAGCAATCCTTAGCTATATCATCTTTTTCCTCCGTTGGGGCGTGAGCGCATATAAGGCTTATGTGGGCGAATTTGGATTTGATGCGGATTGTTACAATGCGTTTGCTAATGCCTTGGAAACATAAGACTTCTTGCTTAAGTCTGAAACTTATAACAAATCCGCATTCGAATAGTCGCTGTTTCTGCTCACTATAACACGGTCCGTAGTAGATGTCACAGTTTCTCATCCTCTTTTAGCCCGGCCCATTCCATCGTATTTCCCGGATGGCAGTAATGTCTGCTTTGTAGCAGTTTAGGGCTTCCGCTAGTTGTTCGCTTTCACCTATCCTGTTTAATGTTCTCACATTCCATGTATAGATACGAACGTCGTTGTCCTTTTTTCACTTAGCCGTGTCGTTAACAATAAAATCAGTCCTTTCCGAGGCTATTGGTTGCTTCGTAACAAGATTTTTTTTCTTTGGTTTTGTAGTTAACCCAAAGCACAACCCCTAACCTGGAGGGCCAGTTCCAATTTATTAGATACCCCTAGTACACGGGGCCATCACTATCCACTACGGGATTGAGCGCTGCCGTTGGCCTTTCGGTTCATCCGCCACAAGCTCTGTTCAAGGGGGCTGACTAACCCTTGAAATTCCAAGACAACCTGTTGTCCGAATATTTCGAAGCAGCTTGTCTAGTTCGCCTGGGCCATCAGGCCGGGTATTCATTCCGTGCAGTTCTGACATAGCTGTTTATAGTGTTGCTGTTTTTCGTCGTGTTATCAACACTCGCGCTTATCGTTTAGGAAGTCAAATTCGGTTGGATGAGACCAGTACCCGATGGTTACCACTTGGAGGTAAAAAATAAGCGCTTGATGTGTAGTCAGAGTTACAACACTGGGCATTGTCAAGTTAAAGCCAATCAGAGTCTACCCACGTTCTATCGGGGTTTTCAACAGGGACGCTACAAAAGTTGAGCGACAGAGACAGCAAACGACTCCATATTTCTTGCCGCTCGTTTGACATTTCTCTTCCGCAAGGTTGCCATTTCACGATGGAAAGATATACGATCCAACAACGAGTCGAAATTATTAAAATTTACAACCGAAATTCGGAGTCAGTTGCCTAAACATTAAGAGCACTACGTCCAATTCATGGTCGTCATAATCGTCATAGCAGATCAACAATTGAGCGTCTAGTGGAAAAATGTGAACCCACAGGCACAGTACAAAATGTTCCCGTAGCAGTGAGACAAAGAAGTGCCCGTAGTGTCGAGGCATCAGTTGAAGAAAGCCCAAATGTGTCCTCACACGTCGTTCTCAAGCGTTGGGCATCTCTGTGACGTCGTTGTGGCGAATTTTGCGAAG
Source organism: Rhingia rostrata (assembly GCA_949824845.1). Taxonomy (NCBI): domain Eukaryota; kingdom Metazoa; phylum Arthropoda; class Insecta; order Diptera; family Syrphidae; genus Rhingia; species Rhingia rostrata. The sequence continues at coordinate 16,249,852 of OX463759.1, forward strand.
AGATCTTGGCCTAAATCCTTACAAGATCAAATTGACGCAAGAACTGAAGCCGCTTGACCAGAAACGTCGTATGTTCGTGAATTGGGCTGAGCATCAAAAAAATCATCTTCATCGATGAGGCTCATTTTTGGCTGAATGGCTTCGTCAATAAACAAAATATGCGGTTTTGGCCAGGCAGCAATCCACACGTACTCCATGAGTCATCATTGCATCCCGAAAAAATTACGGTTTGGTGTGGTTTATGGGCCGGAGGCGTCATTGGACCGTACTTCTTCCGTGAACATCAAGACCGGCACGTTACTGTGAATGGGAATCGCTACCGTTCAATGATAACCGAATATTTTTGGCCCCAATTGGATGATATGGACTTGGAGGACGTGTGGTTCCAACAGGACGGCGCCACAAGCCACACAGCGAATGTCACAATCAATTTATTGGAAACCAAGTTTGGAGAACGTGTTATCTCACGAAATGGTCCAGTCGCTTGGCTGCCTCGATGTGCGATTTGACTATTTCCTGTAGGGCAACGTCAAGTCTATGCCAACAAGCCAGCGACGATTGATGAACTTCGTACGAATATCGAACGTGAAATTGCAGCAGTATCGGCCGATTTATGCTTGAAAACCGTCGAAAATTGGGTTCAGCGTCTGGACTTCTGCAAGCCTGCCCGTGGTGGCCATGCAAAAGAAATCGAGTTCCATACATAATGGCATCGAACGTACTTTCACAAGAATAAAGAATTTCATTGATATTTAAAACCGTTCTACTTTTATAGCGCTCTTAATGAAAAACCCCTTACAACACCCAACGCACAAGGAATCATCATGATCATCATTAGGATCATAAGCATTTTTGGCGAGAAAGTCTTGTGCCTTTTGCTGCTCTCAATTTTCGATGGCGTGTGTTTCCGACCGTTGTGGTTCGTTTTCATTTTCTGCAGATGAAGAGTTATGTTTTACCAAATTCTTTTTAATTTGTTTGGCTAATATCTTCGATGTGTTCTTTGAAGCTTGATTAGCTAGAATTTCCTCTTTTTCAGGAGTATCTGTTAGGATTCAGCTTTTCCCCAATCTAAGTCTACCACCTTTGGCCTTTCTGGGTGCAGCTTTAGGGAACGGTCTTATTTGCAACGGCGAAATTACAACTTTTGAAGATTGTTCAAACGGCATCTTATAGGAAAGAACTACTGCAGATTTCGATGTGGAAGGTTCGATGTCGTGTGCATGTGAAGGCTATGCAAGCCGCGAAGCATCCACCATTGGTTTTAATAAAATCACTGGCTCACTTATAAAAAATATTTGCATCCAGCGGAAAAATGCCACTTACTCGAAAACCTTTTGTTATATTTTGGCTGATAAAAGCTTTCGGGAAAGTCTTTCTAACTTTTTGCGCCACATCATAGATAGTTATTGGCTTTCCAGGATTCGGAAACATCCAATCGCTTGCGGCTTTATTATAAAACGTGTAATCAGCTTGGAACACCGCTCTATCCAGTGGCTGCAATCTGGGGGAGGTGTGAGCAAAATAACTTTTTTTGTTGGTTTCAACAATAAATCCTATTAATGGCGATTTTGCTCGTGTTAGTTGCGAATGTATTATATACGAATTTACAACGCTGATCATCAATAGTCGATAGAAAACTTTTTTCCAATTAAATAGGAAGTCAAAAAAAAATGATTTCCCATCTAATTCGTACAGGCGCGTGAGTTGGTCTGCCCGATCGACGCCGCCCAAAACATAGTGTAACGTCTTTCTCTGTAATCGATTTTGACAGAAAACTGACAAAACGTTCCCTTTATGTGCGCTGCATGTCTCTTTCTTCACGTCCGCTGTAGATGTTGAAGTCGTAAGAGTACCCACCTAGAGCATCGCATCGCAGCCACATTTTTAGGCCATGCTTGGTGGGTTTAAGTGGCATGTATTGCTTGAGCGAAGAGCGGAATTTGAACTTAGACTTTGACTCAATATTGCTATGGAAGGGGTTGTATTGCCGGGCTTTTAGAAAGCGCTCCTTCAGGCAGTTTACTTCATCATCAATTTAGTTAGTAGGTTTTTCCTGCGCTTTCAAACTTTTCGAGTTCTGCAAAATACAACTTGGAGATAATATTTTGGAATCGATCGCGGGCTATTGCCACTTTTATGCCTTCATTTCCGAGTGATACATTTTTGGACCAATAATGTTTCGTTGAAGGAACCCGGTTGTATGACATTATCAGCATGCAATCAATAACAATTTTTATTTCTCCTGAATCTTTAGATTTCATCTTGTTGACCTTACGTTTTGTGTTGCACAAAATTTGTATTCGCGCATTTGTGTATTGAGCAATGTAATTGAAAAGACTTTGGGGAAAGTTTTTTTTTAATATTGGCAGTGGGGTGCCATTACGATGAAATGGAATATTTATGGAAGAGTCTCGCTAACAACTTACTTTCATACGGGGCTCAAAAGCCCCCCGACCAGAAGTCCTAAACTGCTACAATGCAAACATTACTGCCATCCAGGAAATACGATGGTATGGGCCAGGCAAAAAGAGGATGAAAAACCTTGACATCTAATACGGACCATGTTATAGTTAGCAGATGTGAGCATTGTAACAATCCGCATCAATTCCGGATTCGCCAACATAAGCCTTATATGCGCTCACGCCTCGACGGAGGAAAAAGATGATATAGCTAAGGCTTGCTTCTACGGACTCTTTGACAAAATCTATGAGCGACTATCGAATTACGATGTTGAAATCGTATTGGGAGATTTTAACGACAAGGTAGGAAGAGAAGACATCTTAAGCAGTATTGTCAGAAATAGCCTACACGACAACAAGTCTGTAGAGATGAACAAGGAAATTTCATAGTAGAGACACAGTCGATATTGATGGTATGTGAAGAACCACTTCTGCAGACTGTTAAACGGCGATGACGAACAACATTCCGCTTTGAGGCAGAACGTATCATTCAATATAGGCAACGACAGGGAAAACTGCCAACAATAAGCCCTGAGTAAAGTGAGGATAGCCATATCTAAACTCAAGCTTAATAAGGCTGCCGGAAATGACCGTCTTCCCTCTGAGCTTTATAAAGCCGGCGGAGATGACTTGTTAAACAACATCCACCAACATCATAAGCCGAATCTGGTCGGAAGAAAGTATGCCTGACTTATGGAACCTCAGCATCGTTTGCCCGATCCACAAAAAGGCGACCCTCTAAATTGCGCCAACTACAGAGGCATAAGTCTCCTCAGGACCGCCTACAAGATCCTATCTGCCGTAATACGTGAACGCCTTAAACCGTTTACCAACAACTTTATCGGCCCTTATCAGTGTGATTTAAGACCTGGAAAGTCCACAACTGATCAAATCTTCACACTTCGGCAGATCCTAGAAAAAAACCCAAGAAGTCCAAATCGATACCCATCATCTATTCATTGATTTCAAAGCCAATTACGACAGCATTTACAGAGACGAACTATACAGAGCCAGGTCTAGGTTCGATATACCGTCCAAACACGTTCGTTTGTGTAGGATGACGATGGAGAATTCTCGCTACTCCATCAGGGTAGGACGACCTCACCTACACATTCGATACCAAACAAGGGCTTAGGCAAGGCGATGCGCTGTCATGAGATGTCTTTGATTTGATTCTTAAGAGAATGGTGAAACAATCCCGAGCCAACACTAGACGCACAATTTTCCAAAAATCCGATTGACCTATTGACATTATTGGTCAGACTCAATGTGATGTCATAACCACGTTTGCTGGTATAGAGATATAATCAACACGAAAGGACATAAAATAACTACGAATTGGACAGAACATCACCATTGCCAGATATAAATTTGTACCAGAGATAAGGGAAGTAAAGAGATACCAAACTTCTACCTCTCTCACCCTGAATCCCCGCAAGAGTTGGCTGTTTTTGTTGTAATCCACTACCAATGCACTCCTTGTTCAAATTAATTTTTTATTTACTTAAAATATTAACTTACTACTAGACAAAAATGCTTAAATCTAACTTATCAATAACTGGTTTACTTAATCTAACTTATCGGCCCTTAGTGGGCGCTGTAAGCTTATATTTAGCTGTTTATTTTGCCTTTAGGCTTAAATTTGTTGGTTTTTTGGTTTTATATATAATTTTAATTTACAAAGAAAAAATTGAGAACTTTGTTTAGTGATTTTTTTTGTTTTACAAGAAAGCTCTAGAATGAGCTTTATAATAACTTAAGACTACTTAAACTACTTTAAGTAAGTAACTACTGTAAATGCATGTACTTCCGACTAAAAAAATTCAGCAGACGAGAAATTTTAGGTTTGAACACACTGAACATTAACAGCTGTTTAGGAGTGTTTAGGAGGATTTATTTATGTAATGACATATCAATTGACATTTAATTTTTTCACAATTGTAGAAATGTCATTAAAAACTTTTATTCAGGAGTTTCAAGAAATGTTTTGCTTATGTGTTTGATTAGTTATCAGTGTAAACAACATTTCGTAAGTCTTCCAAAAAAATGCACGAGCAATAACTTCAAAGTTCGAAGAAACAAATAGTAAGATGAATGTTAATGAATGCACTGAATCGGACATTCTGGATAAATATAACCGCTTCGTCAGATGCAGACAATATGTGCTGGAATAGCATACAGTGGACAGGTAAGCAATCGAAAACTTACATGTTTCATGACGACTAAACATTTTTCTTATAGATATGAATTCAGTGACATCAGAGCATGGATCGTCAAATCCTCAATTTCCTGGAAATCCAACATCGGCCAAACGACAGAGTGCTGTTGCTGCTCAGCTATTTTATTTAACAACTCTCATTAGGCATTTAGGAAATGCATACAATGGCCAAGATGTCGATTGGTCAGATCAAGGTGAATAATACCAAAGATTATATAGCCATACATATAACGCATTGCGAACAAGAAAAATTGTTCTATGACCACCCATATAATTTGGATCTTCTTACAAAACTAAAGTAGCTATTGTGATCTGTCGTGTCACAAATGTTCGAGACTCTATCAGTTTCGAGTTTGTACTTGTCATTTGTTGTTATGAAATCATATTCCAGAAAGCCAAGCTTTCCTTTACCCAAAAACGGAATGAAATTGCCGAAAGATTAACGGCCAAAAAGTTCTGTACTTTCAACCAGATCATAGCACAGTGGACGTTCAAGTGGAGACACACAAAGAACACATACAAAAAAAAAAACTCTAAAGTGCAAATAAACTGCAATTCGCAAAGTGAAATTCAAACATACAAAATACACACAATTTTACATATAAAAACAAAAAAACACAAATACATATACAAACATCCAAATTGAGAAACTGATTAGTTCAGTCCGTCATATTGTGTTAAAACAATCCTGAGGATTAAAACCCACAAACATAGTGGAAATAAAATTGTTTACTGAAGACGCATAAATTCGAGTTCCTCGAATTAAAATACATTTTTCAAAAGAGAACATCGAAGGCTTAGTACACTTCTGGGGAGCAGTACCCCCAATACCCGGATTGCCCGAGTGCGCTAAAGCGCGGATTGGCACGCAGCGAGCTTGGGTTCGGAACCCAATCACCCACCACCCAATAACAATTTTTTTTTAAATTTAAAATTCAATGTTTATTAAATAGTGACAATTAAAATAATAGAAAATCTAACGAAGAAAGGTAAAAAAAAATAATTTCGTACTTGGAAAAGGTAAAGGACTACACATAACATATATATACATATATACAAATTAATTAATTTGAAATTTTCGCAAGTGAAAATCGCTATAGCTACAAGGTGCAGCAGCGGATGCAGTGGCCATTGGATCGACGTTGCAGAACTACAAAGGTACCAATAAAATAATCCGGTGAGTCTTTAAAGAAAGGACTTTATTAATTTTTATATATATAACAAGTGTACAAATAAGAAGTGTCCTCAAATCCAATTGCTTATATAGATGTTATACACATACATAAAGATGACGTGTCTTATTGCTTGATGCAAAAGCATATATCGTTTTTATCGTCTCTTCGTCAATTTTTTTTTTGTTTTTTTTTGTCAAGTTAAATTTATCAAGTTAAAATTTTCGTAAATTTTTTTGTCAATATAAAGGGTGATCCATTTCGAGGTTCCCTACTTTTTTAAAGAAAAAAACACAGAAAATTCAAATTTAATGGAGAATGGTCATTATCATTTGAAAGAACATTCTTTGGGATTTATTTTTTGAAGATTATGTCTATCAAATGTTGGTCGTTGCTACGTCGCAAATGGTCCATCCGTTGAGTCCAATTTTCGATCACTCGTTCGAGCATTTCGACTGGTAACTGGCGAATGACACGCGTGATGTTTTCCTCCAAGGCCTGAATCGAAGCGGGTTTGTCGGCATAAGCTTTTGACTTTACATATCCCCACAGGAAAAAGTCTAACGGTGTGATATCATACGATCTTGGTGGCCAATCGACCGGCCCAAAACGTGAAATTATGTGCTCACCGAAATGTTCTCTCAATAAGTGCATTGATTGATGCGATGTGTGGGAAGTGGTGCCGTCTTGCTGAAACCAAATGTCGCCGAGATCACGAGCTTCAATTTCAGGCATCAAATAGTCGGTTATCATGGCACGATAACGGTCGCCATTGACGGTTACGTTCGCACGCCGGCATAAGTTTTAAAGAAATATGGACCGATGATTCCACCGGCCCACAAACCACACCAAACCGTTGTTTTTTCTGGATGAAGTGACAGTTCTTCAATCTCTTCAGGTTGCTCTTCGTCCCAAATGCGGCAATTTTGTTTGTTTACATACCAATTGAGCCAGAAATGGGCCTCATCGCTAAACAAAATTTGCCTCGAAAACGTCGGATCTTCTTGGAAGTTTTCAAGAGCCCATAGAGCGAAGCGATGTCGCTTGGGAAGGTCGAGCGGCTTCAGTTGTTGCACAAGCTGTATTTTGTACGCTTTCAATTTAAGATCTTGACGTAAAATGCGCTAAGTCGTTCCATACGTCAGTCCGAGTTGCTGCGAACGGCGCCGAACCGACTCTCTACGACTCTCGTGTACACTCTCAGCTACGGCCGCTATATTTTCTTCACAGCGTGCTGGGCGTGGTCTATTCGGTCGAATATTATCCAATAATGAATGCTGGGTCTCAAAATGGGTGATGGTGTTGCGAATAGTACGCTCAGTAGGCCGATTATGTTGACCATAAGTTGAGCGAAGTGCACGAAACACATTCCTCACAGAACGTGAATTTTCATAATAAAGTTGAACAATTTGTAAACGTTGTTCACTCGTAAGTCTTTCCATTATGAAATGCCAAACAATACTAAACAAAAGTCGTGTCATGCTGTCATGTTATTTTTGAAAAAAGTATCTCTACTTGGATCACCCAGTACTTGTTTTTAAATTAAAGTCAAATAATTTAAATCAAATAGTTTTATATGAAAGATTTGGAGTCAATAGTATGCTACAATACATTTTAATAAAATTGTTAATGAGCTTATAAACTCAAAAGATAAAAAGATGTGTTTGAACTAAGCGGGAGCAGTAAAGGATGATGATGGTAGGATAGGGAAGGGCGATAATGGCGGCAAAAAATTAGGAAGTGAAGGAAGGCAACATACGGGGTTATTGAGGCGAGTAAAATAACCCTGGTAGGGAGGGTAGGAAAATTTCTCGAAAGCGTCATCACACCTAGACGTAGAAGACTGGCATGGAATTTTTTTTGTTGCGATTTAAAAAGGGTCAAGTCCCACACCCACCGACGAGCTATAGAGGAAACTTGCATGCCAGCACCGACACAACGACAAGATAAATCGTCGCTACAATCTCGTTTCTCATGTGTGCACGTGCACACCGCCCGCCCGTATAGTGAAGCTGGTAAACTGTTTTATGTTTTCAAAGCGGCATCTGAATGGCTTTATTATCTTTTATAATTCTGTGTTGATAGATCATCTAAAATTCATCTAACACTGCAATTCTTATCTCTCTCATGCTTCCCTTATCTCTGCTTTGTACGAGACTTTGTCTACCACGGTTCCGCTGTTAACTCTTACAACAACGTCTCGTAAGAAATTAAACGAAGAATTACCCTTATCAACCGCTTTTTCTTCGGGCTAAGAAGGCAATTCAGTAGTAAAGCCTTCACTCGAACTACTAAGGAGATCTTATATAATACCCTGATCATCCCAGTCCTGCTCTACGTATCTTCACGTTAAGACGTAGTAAGGGTCTCACTCGAACTACTATGGAGATCCTATATAAAGCCCTGATCATCCCAGTCATACTCTACGGCGCTGAAGCATGGACCGTCTCAAAATCGGATGAAGGAATCCTTGGACGATTTGGTGGAAAATTCTTCGAAAAATCTTAGGTCCCGTTTGCGTTGACGGCCTATGTAGACGAAACTTCAACCAAGAACTATACCAGCTGTACAGCGACATGCACCCCTGGTCAAAAAACTCCGCATTCTACGTTTAATAAGGCCTAAATGTAGAACGAATGGATACCAATACTCCGGCTCGCAGAGTCCTCGATTCCCAGCGAGACGTCGGACGCAGTAGAGGAAGACCTCGTCTTAAGTGGCGTATTGCGTACAACCAAAGATTATGAAGTCTATACAGATGACGCACTGCATATAAGAAAAATTGTTCTATGGCGGGTCGTACTGGTACAGCCCGCTCTCTTTAATAATGATTTCTCAAGAGAGCCAACGATAGCACAACGAAAGATGCGCTCATCTCTTTAGTTAAGTTTCGATAAAAAAATCTCGTGTCGTGGGGATGTGTGTGTGTGTGCTGTCGCTGACTGCTGTCTGCTGTGTGAGGTGAACGTGAATGCATATTTTATATTTATTCGGCGTTTTACCGTCTTTGCGATTACATGCGATCAAGATGAGCGAAAGCGAACAAATTAAAAAAAATAGTTTGCCTTCTGGCTTTCAATGCTGTGTCTGTGAAAAATCAAAACGACACTATCAACATTTAAGGTTGTTTGGCTTTCCTAGTGCCGATAAGATTATAGGTCAAATTTGGCGCGAAAAATGCAAAATTGATTTAAAAGACTATGAAAAATTTTTTTTCATTTGCCAAAATCATTTTTGCAGCACATATAATGGCAAGAAGTTTTTAAAATCAGAAGCCGTTCCAACATTGAATTTGGATAATGATTGTCAAGAATTTGAATTTGATGATTTTTCAGAATATGATTGCCCCGCTAAGAGGACACGTAATGATGATGTACTCTGCAGCAATTGCGAAAAAATGTAAAGCTGGTCCATTCTTATAAAAAGAAAATTATGCTGTTATTGAACAGAAATAATCGTTTAAAAAAATGTTAAAAAAACATGAAAAATAATTCTTTTAAACAAAAAAAAATTAAAACGAATCCAACAAAAATATTAGAAACGTCAATTGATTCCTTGGACGCTATAAGCAAAGAGTGAAAAACATTCTGCAAGCTTCTGTTAGGAACCACGAACAATAAGTATTCTAATGATGCAAAATATTTTGCGCAAAATATTTTTTACATGTCCCTGTCCACGTATGCTTTTTTAAGAAACAAGCTGCACTTAAATTTGCCTCATATAAGCACGGTCAATCGTTGGTCTCCAATCAAATTTCTTCAACCTGGGCTTCAAAACAATGCTTTTGAGTCTATTAAACAAATGCTTTTTGATCTTAACGAAAAGAAAGACAATCAAATGGTACTCTTTATGGATGAAATGAAATATTCCATATAGAGCCATATGATACAACTATGTAAAAGTTCGACTCCTGAGTGGTTTACAAGTGAGTGCAGTAAACATAAGACTGATGTTGCAGATTTTCTTCTTTTGGTACTTTTGAGAAAACACTGCAAATGGACCATAGACAAAAAAAGCTCAACAGGACGAAAATTAAAAATCATTGCTGAGCAATAAAAACTTTTAAAAACAAAAATTAAAACGAGTGGTGTGTGCAAGACAGGGGCGCCGAATTTCCATGTTCGGTCTTATTTTACATTGCTAAAATATTTGAAGTTAAATACCTGTGTGGGGCATACTGCAAAGTTTGAATATGGGTGGGTGTCTTGCTGCCCCCTGCAGCCCCCCTGCTTGGGCTCACTATTAGATTTGGATTGCTTTCGTGGTCGGATGTACATATTCCTAGTTTACATACATCCAAACGCGCACGCAACCCAAATCCAATAGCGAGTCCAAGTGGGGGCAGTGCTGCCGAACGTACTGCAAAAGCAATAGTTGTATTGCTTTTGCGTGCTGCGTATTGCCGTATTGCTCACCTCTGTTTTGTACTGCATTTTATTTTTTGTATTGCCTTTTGTGTTTCTTTTTTGTTATATGTGTACACAAGTAATTACATCGCTGGTATCGAGCTGGCATTACTTTTCATTTTTTTTGATGTAGGTGTACACTTCCAGGATCCACGCTACACTTCCAGATGTAGATGATTTTTTGGTTCCAGTTGTGCAGCGAACACAATTACACAATTTGAAATGGCTATAGTTGTATCGGTATGTAATTTCGTTTCGCTAGCGGTCTATCAGAAAAAGTTTTTCCAAACATTTGTAACAATATAATTTCATATCGCCGTGCCTTCGTATTGTTAAAGACTTAAAAAAGGAAATATAAAATAATCGAAATAGACGATAATATAAAAATTTCCACAAGTGTCAGCCTCAGTGTAGGTAGTTTGATTTGTTTTGATTGCTCTACTGGTGCTTATATATACGTGCAGTTTCTGTTAAATCTGTTTGCTGGGTGTTGGTGGTTGCTCCATTTTTATTTTGAATCGAAATATTGTAAAAAGCTGTAAAAACGATGGACAGGTATATTAGTAGATTTTTAATAGATATAATATGTAGGTGTCTTGAACAAGCATTTTTAATAGGTGGCTTCTGAAATGTGGAACAAACGCAAAGTCATCGAATTCTCTAAACGCTATAGAGCAGGAAGTGAGGGGTGAAGATGAAATGAAATCTAATTGCGAAGAATGTCTTTCCTCGGATAATTTAAATACTGAGTAGGCTATAGAAAAGATTTTTTGATGTTCAAATTTTTATAGATAATTGCATTTAGATCTTTGGCAAAGCGCAAAAAAAGCGATCATTCTCCACCCTCAACATCAAAGTCATTATCAAGTGAGAAAGGCGTTAATCCACCAACATGTCGGCGAAAGCAGAAGATACGCCAGATATGGTTACAACAATATCCGTGGTTAGAAAAAAAAACATCGCAATGGGGCGAAGACAAACTATTTTGTAAGTGTTGTGCAAAATTTTTAACAACAAACATAGGAAATATAAAACGGCACAATGAATCCGAAGTTCATAAGAACTCAATGCAATCGCTGAAGCAACAACCACCTATTTTCCAAAGTGATGAAGAAGATTTGTTTAAAACAAAAAAAATAAATTAAAGTCGGCAGAGCTTAAAATAATTTTATTTCTTCTTGAGTTCAATTTGCCCTTTTCTTTAATAACTCCCCTAATTTTACTATTAAAAGCAATTGCTCCAGGCTCCGACATTATTAAAGATTTGAAATGTGGTAGAACAAAGGCCACAGAAACAACAAACCAGTTATTTTTAAATGAAGGCCAAGAACTGATAGCTAGTGTACTAAGATCACAAAAATTTTCCATCATAATAGATGAAACAACAGATGTTAGTACTACAAAATGTTTGGTACTTGTCGTCAGGTATTTTGATAACATCTTGGGGAAGGTCATCGACAGGTTTTTCGGTTTAATTAAATTAATAAATGCTGATGCAAAAACTATATTTCAGGAAATAGTGAAACATTTTGAAGAAGTCAATGTCCCTTTAAACAACATGATAGGATTTGCGTCTGACAATGCTTCCGTCATGATGGGGGAAAAGGGTGGTGTTAAGGCACTTTTTAAAAATATTCAACAGGATTTATTTGTTATGGGATGTACATGTCACTCGTTACATTTGTGTTCAATTGCGGCTTCGAAAAAAATACCAGCTAATATCGAAAAACTAGGGAGAAATATTTACCTTTTTTTTTCTCACAGCTCTAAACGACAAACAGAATTTCGCGAATTTCAAGAATATTTCAACATAAAGGCTCATAAGATATTAAAAACATCTTCCACTAGGTGGCTTTCGCTTGAAAATGTTGTGTCCCGAATTTTAGAGCAGTGGGTTCCTTTGAATCACTATTTCATCTCCTATCAGCTGGAAGAGAATGCTGACTTAGCTCATAGCATCTATGCGACTATGACTAATGAAATAAAATTATACTTCTATTTTTTACAATATATATTAAAATTAACGAACAAAATTAATATAGAGTACCAGTCAGAAGAACCCCGTATTCACGTCTTGCTTTCAACTGTAAAAATGTATTTTAAAACTATATTGTCAAACTTCATTAAAAGTGAATTTATCGATGACACCTCTCTAAATTCAATAGACTTTTGCAATGCAAATTGCTTTTTAGATTTAAAAGAAATCTACCTTGGGGCAAAAGCTAACCTTCTGATTTGTAATGGTAGCTTAGCAGATAACGATATCCGAAATGTAAAAGAGAAGTGTAGAGATTACTACATTGAATTATGTTCGCAAATCAGAAAAAGAGTAAACTTTCAAGACAAAGTTTTAGAAGCCGTACAAATAATAGATCCGCAAAAGAAATCTCCAAGCCTTACCCCACTTATACAATTGTTCCCAAATTTAATTGAAGAAGAACTTGTCGATGAGCTAGATGAGGAATGGAGAGCCCTTTCACATCAAAATGTTATCAGTAAGGATTTGAGTTTTGAAGATTTTTGGAGTGCCACATTTAATTTAAAAAATGCATTAAATGCTCCAATGTTTCCTCTTTTAAAAATATTTGTAGGTTCTATTTTATGCTTTCCGCATAGCAGCGCAAGTGCTGAGCGCATATTTTGCCAAGTAGCATTAATAAAAGACAAGAAAAGAAACAGTTTGCTCACATCTACAGTAAATGCAATATTAATGGCAAAAGAAATAATAAGGCATAGTAGCGCCATTGAGTGGACTCCGTCTAAAGAATTTTTATCCAAATACTATAAATAATGTAAAATGCTCCTAATGTAAAACTCAATAAATATTAATAAATGTTAAACTATTATTATTATTATTATACTGTAATAAAGGAAGATTGAAAACAATTTTTTATTATATGCGTATTGCCTTTTTCCCAAAATTATGCAAAAAAAGTTTGGACGTATTGCACTGGTCATTTCTAAAACGACAGCACTGAGTGGGGGTTGCAGGGGGCAGCAAGATACCCACCCATATTCAAACCTCAAAGTATATGGATCGACTCAGTATCGCTAGCTGAGCCGATGAAGCCATGTCTGTCTGGCTGTCCGTCCATCCGTCCGTTTGTATGTAGGTCACCGGTTTTTAGGCATTAAATTTTGAGCTAGGATAATGAAAATTGTTATATGCGATCCTCGTACGTGTTGTTCGAACAATTAATAAAAATCCGCCTACTGCCACGCCCACTTTTAGAAAAACGTTATTTTTGGTCAAATTTTTTAAATATTTCAAAATGTAAAATCATTAGTAATATTAATATAAAAATTTCGTCCGTAGGTCATCGTTACCCAGGCCCACTTTTTGGGGGTATGCAAAGCATATGCAAAGAAAAATGTTGTTTTTTGTAGAACCATGAAAGATTTTGATAATCTGGCTGAACAATATGTTGTGACGTTGCAATTTTCTATATTCCATCCCCATAAAGCTCACACTTTTGGGATATTCATTTTTAGGATGGAATGGGATAGGGTATTAAACGATCCTCACAGCGGATTGTAGCCTTCTCATACACGTTCAGAGCTATTTGGTCTAAAACTAATTATTTGGAATTGTTACAAACAATTATAGTAACACAGATATTCAATTTGACCAAATATTTTGCGAAAAACTGACAATTTTGGTATAAATTAAAAAATCCTTTGTATGGATTTTGTCGAAAAGAACTGGGTAGGTATGAAGTTTTGGACAATTTACATTATTCGCACAGAGATGTGATTTACAAATGTATATCTTTTACTGAAAACTATTTATATATTTTTTAGTGATGCTATAAATTTACAAAAAAGAACCTGAGGAAACATCAAGTATAGGTATACATATATAGTTTAATCAAAATCGTAAGAGCCGTTTTCGAGGAAATTGAGATTACCTTCATATAATTTGACTAAATGGCTAAAATGGCTTAGATTATGACCAAACAACCCTGGCTACGAGGTCTGAAGAAAATCGGTCAAGCCGTTTTGGCTGGAGATGCCATTAGGGACAGACGGACGGAATTTAAAAAAAACATTTTTTTGGGTTCCTCTATCATCGTAATGTTAGAATTAATCAAAATCTCAAGATCAAAAATTTTTACGAAAACAAATCTTTTCTCTTTGTAAAAGAAAGTTAAAAAAATAAGAATCCAGCACGACCAGGCATAGACCAATTTTTCGTTTGCAGTGCAACATCTGTGTGACAAGGGATAGAAATAAAACATACATTCACCGTCATCTCACACAGCAATCACCACCACACGAAACGATCTCTCTCCATCGAAACTGGTTTCTTTCGTTAAGATTGCAATTTGTGTGCACACACTGCACACCGCCCGCGCGTACCACGAAGCTCGTGAGCAAACGTTTCTGTTTTTTGTTCTCAATGCGTCATCTGTATATGTGCTCGCAGTTACCTTACCGTTTGGCTCCCACACAAATCTCCAATTACTCCAATCGAGCTTTGTTTTTTGCTAGCCATAGAAGGTGTTTATTGGTAGGCGTGAGTTGATTGCTGACTTGCGTTTCATGCGTTGCACTTGAAGCAGAGCCATTAGATGAATTTTCCTTAAGTTTCCTATGGGGAAATAATACGCGTGGTTCTTGCTTTTTTAATAACACGCATGTTTTGCCGCGTGGCTTGCACAAGAAACTGTTTTGTTGTTATATTGGGATTTTGTATGTGCGTTCTGTAAACGTCAGTGATATCGGAGTTCGATTTACAGTTGTCTTCTGTTTTTCCTGGTGCTTGGACAATATCCATTAAGTTTTCATTTTGTGGCGGCGGAATGTGTTTTATTTTAATTTTTATGAAAGAGAAGTATCGACTGTTGTTTTTTTATTAATTTTTTTTTTAATAATTGTTGTTCGAAAGTATTGATTTTTGTTGTTGGTGCTTTCTTTGAGATCTTTTATTTCGTTTGAAAGTTTTGGTATTGTTTGATTGCTGTAAGTCACGCGTTGCTTTAGCTCTTTGTATTTGTTCGCCATAAATTCTTTCTTTTCTCATCTTGCGCATTTTTTTTTTAAATAATTTTTCATTGTAATTACATTCTAATTCTTCTATTAAACTTATTTCACAGCGTTACGTGTGACTAGGCTTGAAAAAGGATTGTCGCCAATAGTCTCGAGCGTGCCTAGCTTGTCAACGGATCAAAATTACTAGCCAGGTTATGTTTCCAATCAGCGATTTTCCGGGTGGACGAACCCGTAGATTCGAGCATATACACGTCGACATCATCGGACTTTACTATTGGTCGGGAAAATATCGTTACTGCCCAACGAACATCGATCATTTCTCTCGTTTCACGAAAGCATTTCCATTAGAGGACATCGGAGCCGAATGTGTGGCTCAGAAATTAATCGCTGTTTGGATATGCCGTTATAGTGTGCCTCTGCTTATAACTACCGACCAAGGAGTGCAGTTTTAGAGCCACCTGTATAGGTCTCTCAGGCAGCTAATCGGCAACAAACACATCCACACAACTACATTTCACCCCCAGTCAAATGGGATGGTTGAGCGTCTGCATCGACAACTTCAAGCTGCGATTAGGTGCCATGAAAGCTCTTCCTGGATCGACACATTGGCGACAGTTTTGTTTAGGTATCCGAACAGCGTGAAAAAGCAACACCAGCCGACATTGTCCTTGGAGAGCCGCTGCAACTACGACTCAATTGATGAAATTAATATGACAATGCCGGCTCCTATTTGCCAAGAAGTCTCAGCAAAACAAAACGAGTATCAGCAAATAAATGTTCAAAAGAGAACTTTGACTGTGGGTCAATTGAAAGAGCTTGCCGAACCGGAACGATATCAGACACCTAAACATTTGGATTTTGAAGATTTGCAGAAAAATATTGGAGAAAAGTAACCTATATTGGGCCATTTTATTCCGGAAGCACAGTGTAACGAATCGCTGATATAGCGGGATTTAATTAACAGCGCTCACAAATAAATAAATTAAAGTAAAATAACTCTTGACAAATAACGCCAAATCTGGACTTATCGACTTACGTCGATAATATGGAGGAGCGTGGAGCCCATCGTGCAGGGCTCGCTAAAGTGATTCCACCGCCAGAATGCTATCCCCGAACTTCTGGATACTCAATTGACGAAATAAATATGACAATGCCGGCTCCTATTTGCCAAGTAGTCTCAGGAAAACAAGACGAGTATCAGCAAATAAATGTTCAAAAGAGAACTATGACTGTGCGTCAATTTAAAGAGCTTGCCGAATCGGAACGATATCAGTCACCTAAACATTTCGATTTTGATGATTTGCAGAGAAAATTTTGGAGAAAAATAACCTATAGTGCGGCATTTTATTCCGGACGCGCAGTGTAACGAATCGCAGATGTAGCGCGATTTAATTAATAGCGCTCACAAATAAATAAATTTAAGTAAAATAACTCTTGAGAAATGAGGCTAAATCTCGACATTTCGAATTATGTCGATTATATGGAGGAGCGTGGAGCCCATCGTGCAGGGCTCGCTAAAGTGATTCCACCGCCAGAATGGGATCCCCTAAATTCCGGTTACTCAATTGACGAAATTAATATGACAATGCCGGCTCCTATTTGCCAAGTAGTCTCAGGATAACAAAACAAAAGAGAACTGTGACTGTACGTCAATTTAAACAGATTGCCGAATCGGAACGATATCAGACACCTAAACATTTGGATTTTGATGATTTGCAGAGAAAATTTTGGAGAAAAAGTTACCTATAGTGCGGCATTTTATTCCGGACGCGCAGTGTAACGATTCGCAGATGTAGCGCGATTTAATTAATAGCACTCACAAATAAATAAATTTAAGTAAAATAACTCTTGAGAAATGAGGCTAAATCTCGACATTTCGAGTTACGTCGATTAAATGGAGGTGCGTGCAGCCCATCGTGCAGTGCCCGATAAAGTGATTCCACCGCCAGAATAGGTTCCCCGAAAATCTGGTTACTCAAGGGACGAAATTAATATGACAATACCGGCTCCTATTTCTCAAGTAGTCTCAGCATAACAGAACAAGTATCAGCAAATAAATGTTCAAAAGAGAACTATGACTGTGCATCAATTTAAAGAGCTTGCCGAATCGGAACGATATCAGACACCTAAACATTTGGATTTTGATGATTTGCAGAAAAATATTGGAGAAAAGTAACCTATAGTGCGCCATTTTATTCCGGACGCGCAGTATAACGAATCGCTGATATAGCGGTATTTAATTAATAGCGCCCATAAATAAACGTTAAATTTAAGTAAAATAACACTTGACAAATAACGCCAAATCTGGACATATCGACTTACGTCGATTAAATGGGGGTGCGTGCAGCCCATCGTGCAGTGCCCGATAAAGTGATTCCACCGCCAGAATGGGTTCCCCGATAATCTTGTTACTCTAGGGACGAAATTAATATGACAATACCGTCTCCTATTTGGCAGTATAACAAAACAAGTCTGAGCAAATAAATGTTCAAAAGAGAACAATGACTGTCCGTCAAATTAAAGAGCTTGACGAATCGGAACGATATCAGACACCGAAACACTTCGATTTTGATGAGTTGGAGAGTCCTTGCTTCCAGTGTAACATGCATTGACACTGGAAGCAAAGACGACCAACTCTAAATCGGAATGAAAACACTGTTCGCATCGTACCATTTTTATTCAATTAATTTTTTTATTTCCTTAAAATATTAAGAAGAAGTGAGTGAGTTTTAAGCGCTTAAGACGTATTAATAACTACTCTGCGGATTTAAAAAAAATTGTTTGAACTAAAATTGTGTTTATTTGTCTAAAAATTTGACTGAGTTATGAAATAACAAATTTCTAACTAGTTCAGTGCAAATTGGCTTCAAAACAATCGACTTACGTCGATTAAATGAAGGAGCATGGATCCCATCGTGCAGTGCCCAATAAAGTGATTCCACCGCCAGAATGGGTTCCCCGAAAATCTGGTTACTCAAGTGACGAAATTAATATGACAATGCCGGCTCCTATTTGCCAAGTAGTCTCAGGAAAACAAAACTAGTATCAGAAAATAAATGATCAAAAGAGAACTATGACTGTGCGTCAATTTAAAGAGCTTGCCGAATCGGAACGATATCAGACACCGAAACACTTCGATTTTGATGATTTGGAGAGAATATATTGGAGAAATTAACCTATAGTGCGGAATTTTATTCTGGACGCGCAGTGTAACGAATCGCAGATATAATCAATAGCGCCCACAAATTAAAGTCAAATTTAAGTAAAATAACTCTTGAGAAATAGGGCTAAATCTGGACTTTCGAGTTACGTCGATTATATGGAGGAGCGTGGAGCTTATAGTGAAGTACTCGCTAAAGTGATTCCACCGCCAGAATGCGATCCCCGAACTTCTGGTTACTAAATTCATGAAATTGATATGACAATGCCGGCTCCTATTTGCCAAGTAGTCTCAGGAAAACAAAACGAGTATCAGCAAATAAATGTTCAAAAGAGAACTATGACTGTACGTCAATTTAAAGAAATTTACGATTCGGAACGATATCAGACAGCTAAACACTTCGATTTTGATGATTTGGAGAGAAATATTGGAGAAAATAACCTATAGTGCGGAATTTTATTCTGGACGCGCAGCGTAACGAATCGCAGATATAGCGGGGTTTAATCAATAGCGCCCACAAATTAACGTTAAATTTAAGTAAAATAACTCTTGGGAAATAAGGCTAAATCTGGACTTTCGAGTTACGTCGATTATATGGAGGAGCGTGGAACTTATCGTGAAGTACTTGCTAAAGTGATTCCATCGCCAGAATGGGATCCCCGAAATTCTGGTTACTCAATTGACGAAATAAATATGACAATACCGGCTCCTATTTGCCAAGTAGTCTCTGGAAAACAAAACGAGTATCAGCAAATAAATGTTCAAAAGAGAACTATGACTGTGCGTCAATTTAAAGAGCTTGACGAATCGGAACGATATCAGACACCTAAACATTTGGATTTTGTTGATTTGCAAAGAAAATATTGCAGAAAAAGTTACCTATAGTGCGGCATTTTATTCCGGACGCGCAGTGTAACGAATCGCAGATGTAGCTCGATTTAATTAATAGTGCTCACAAATAAATAAATTAAAGTAAAATAACTCTTGAGAAATAACGCCAAATCTGGACATATCGACTTACGTCGATTAAATGGGGGTGCGTGCAGCCCATCGTGCAGTGCCCGATAAAGTGATTCCACCGCCAGAATGCGTTCCCCGATAATCTTGTTACTCTAGGGAAGAAATTAATATGACAATACCGGCTCCTATTTGGCAAGTAGTCTCAGTATAACAAAACAAGTCTGAGCAAATAAATGTTCAAAAGAGAACAATGACTGTCCGCCAAATTAAAGAGCTTGACGAATCGGAACGATATCAGACACCGAAACACTTCGATTTTGATGAGTTGGAGAGTCTTTGCTTCCAGTGTAACATGCATTGACACTGGAAGCAAAGACGACCAACTCTAAATCGGAATGAAAACACTGTTCGCATCGTACCATTTTTATTCAATTAATTTTTTTATTTCCTTAAAATATTAAGAACAAGTGAGTGAGTTTTAAGCGCTTAAGACGTATTAATTACTACTCTGCGGATTTAAAAAACATTGTTTGAACTAAAATTGTGTTTATTTGTCTAAAAATTTGACTGAGTTATGAAATAACAAATTTCTAACTAGTTCAGTGCAAATTAGCTTCAAAACAATCGACTTACGTCGATTAAATGAAGGAGCGTGGAGCTCATCGTGGAGTGCCCAATAAAGTGATTCCACCACGCCAGAATGGGTTCCTCAAAAATCTTGTTACTCTAGGGCCGAAATTAATTTGACAATACCGGCTCCTATTTCTCAAGTAGTCTCAGCATAACAGAACAAGTATCAGCAAATAAATGTTCAAAAGAGAACTATGACTGTGCGTCAATTTAAAGAGCTTGCCGAATCGGAACGATATCAGACAACGAAACACTTCGATTTTGATGATTTGGAGAGAAAATGTTGATAAAGGTAACCATTTGCACCATTTCATGCCGGACGCGCAGTGTGACGAATCAAGATCCAATTAATAGCGCCCACAAATAAACGTTAAATTTATGTAAAATAACACTTGAGAAATTACGCTGAATCTGGACATTTCGAGTTACGTCGATTATATGGAGGAGCGTGGAGCCCAACGTGCAGGGCTAGCTAAAGTGATTCCACCTCCAGAAATGGATCCCCGAAATACTGGTTACTCTAGGGACGAAATTAATATGACAATGCCGGCTCCTATTTGCCAAGTAATCTCAGGAAAACAAAACGAGTATCAGCAAATAAATGGTCAAAAGAGAACTATGACTGTGTGTCAATTTAAAGAGCTTGACGAATCGGACCGATACACCGAAACACTTCGATTTTTAAGACTTGGTGAGAAAACGATGTTAAAAGTAACCTTTTGCACTATTTCATGCCGGACACTCGGTGTCACGAATCAGGATTCAATTAAAAGCGCCCACAAACAAACGTTAAATTTATGTAAAATAACGCTTGAGAAATAAGGCTAAATCTGAACATTTCGAGTTACGTCGATAATATGGAGGACCGTGGAGCCCATCGCGCAGGGCTCGCTAAAGTGATTCCACCGCCAGAATGGGATCCCCGAAATTCTGGTTACTCAATTGTATAACAAAAAAAAGTCTCAGCAAATAAATGTTCAAAAGAGAACTATGACTGTACGTCAATTGAAAGAGCTTGCCGAATCGGAACGATATCAGACACCGAAACACTTCGATTTTGATGATTTGGCGAGAAAATATTGATAAAGGTAACCATTTGCACCATTTCATGCCGGACGCGCAGTGTGACGAATCAGGATCCAAGTAATAGCGCCCACAAATAAACGTTAAATTTAAGCAAAATAACACTTGACAAATAACGCCAAATCTGGACATATCGACTTACGTCGATTAAATGGGGGTGCGTGCAGCCCATCGTGCAGTGCCCGATAAAGTGATTCCACCGCCAGAATGGGTTCGCCGAAAATCTTGTTACTCTAGGGGAGAAATTAATATGACATTACCGGCTCCTATTTCCCAAGTAGTCGCAGCATAACAGAACAAGTATCAGCAAATAAATGTTCAAAAGAGAACTATGACTGTGCGTCAATTGAAAGAGCTTGCCGAATCGGAACGATATCAGACACCTAAACATTTGGATTTTGAAGATTTGCAGAGAAAATATTGATAAAGGTAGCCATTTGCACCATTTCATGCCGGACGCGCAGTGTGACGAATCAGGACTAACTTAATAGCGCCCACAAATAAACGTTAAATTTAAGTAAAATAAAACTTGAGAAATAAGGCTAAATCTGGACTTTCGAGTTACGTCGATTATATGGAGGAGCGTGGAGCTTATCGTTAGGGACTCGCTAAAGTGATTCCATCGCCAGAATGGGATCCTCGAAATTCTGATTACTCAATTGACGAAATAAATATGACAATGCCGGCTCCTATTTGCCAAGTAGTCTCAGGATAACAAAACAAGTATCGGCAAATCAATGTTCAAAAGAGAACTATGACTGTCCGCCAAATTAAAGAGCTTGACGAATCGGAACGATATCAGACACCGAAACACTTCGATTTTGATGAGTTGGAGAGTCCTTGCTTCCAGTGTAACATGCATTGACACTGGAAGCAAAGACGACCAACTCTAAATCGGAATGAAAACACTGTTCGCATCGTACCATTTTTATTCAATTAATTTTTTTATTTCCTTAAAATATTAAGAAGAAGTGAGTGAGTTTTAAGCGCTTAAGACGTATTAATAACTACTCTGCGGATTGAAAAAAAATTGTTTGAACTAAAATTGTGTTTATTTGTCTAAAAATTTGACTGAGTTATGAAATAACAAATTTCTAACTAGTTCAGTGCAAATTAGCTTCAAAACAATCGACTTACGTCGATTAAATGAAGGAGCGTGGAGCTCATCGTGGAGTGCCCAATAAAGTGATTCCACCACGCCAGAATGGGTTCCCCAAAAATCTTGTTACTCTAGGGCCGAAATTAATTTGACAATACCGGCTCCTATTTCTCAAGTAGTCTCAGCATAACAGAACAAGTATCAGCAAATAAATGTTCAAAAGAGATATATGACTGTGCGTCAATTTAAAGAGCTTGCCGAATCGGAACGATATCAGACAACGAAACACTTCGATTTTGATGATTTGGAGAGAAAATGCTGATAAAGGTAACCATTTGCACCATTTCATGCCGGACGCGCAGTGTGACGAATCAAGATCCAATTAATAGCGCCCACAAATAAACGTTAAATTTATGTAAAATAACACTTGAGAAATTACGCTGAATCTGGACATTTCGAGTTACGTCGATTAAATAAAGGAGCGTGAAGCCCATCGTGCAGTGCCCGACAAAGTGATTCCATCGCCAGAATGGGTTCCCCGAAAATCTGGTTATGACAATACCGGCTCCTATTTCTCAAGTAGTCTCAGCATAACGGAACAAGTCGCAGCAAATAAATGTTCAAAAGAGAACTGTGACTGTGCGTCAATTTAAAGAGCTTGCCGAATCGGAACGATATCAGACACCGAAACACTTCGATTTTGATGATTTGGAGAGAAAATGTTGATAAAGGTAACCATTTGCACCATTTCATGCCGGACGCGCAGTGTGACGAATCAAGATCCAATTAATAGCGCCCACAAATAAACGTTAAATTTATGTAAAATAACACTTGAGAAATTACGCTGAATCTGGACATTTCGAGTTACGTCGATTATATGGAGGAGCGTGGAGCCCAACGTGCAGGGCTAGCTAAAGTGATTCCACCTCCAGAAATGGATCCCCGAAATACTGGTTACTCTAGGGACGAAATTAATATGACAATGCCGGCTCCTATTTGCCAAGTAATCTCAGGAAAACAAAACGAGTATCAGCAAATAAATGGTCAAAAGAGAACTATGACTGTGTGTCAATTTAAAGAGCTTGACGAATCGGACCGATACACCGAAACACTTCGATTTTTAAGACTTGGTGAGAAAACGATGTTAAAAGTAACCTTTTGCACTATTTCATGCCGGACACTCAGTGTCACGAATCAGGATTCAATTAAAAGCGCCCACAAACAAACGTTAAATTTATGTAAAATAACGCTTGAGAAATAAGGCTAAATCTGAACATTTCGAGTTACGTCGATAATATGGAGGACCGTGGAGCCCATCGCGCAGGGCTCGCTAAAGTGATTCCACCGCCAGAATGGGATCCCCGAAATTCTGGTTACTCAATTGTATAACAAAAAAAAGTCTCAGCAAATAAATGTTCAAAAGAGAACTATGACTGTACGTCAATTGAAAGAGCTTGCCGAATCGGAACGATATCAGACACCGAAACACTTCGATTTTGATGATTTGGCGAGAAAATATTGATAAAGGTAACCATTTGCACCATTTCATGCCGGACGCGCAGTGTGACGAATCAGGATCCAAGTAATAGCGCCCACAAATAAACGTTAAATTTAAGCAAAATAACACTTGACAAATAACGCCAAATCTGGACATATCGACTTACGTCGATTAAATGGGGGTGCGTGCAGCCCATCGTGCAGTGCCCGATAAAGTGATTCCACCGCCAGAATGGGTTCGCCGAAAATCTTGTTACTCTAGGGGAGAAATTAATATGACATTACCGGCTCCTATTTCCCAAGTAGTCGCAGCATAACAGAACAAGTATCAGCAAATAAATGTTCAAAAGAGAACTATGACTGTGCGTCAATTGAAAGAGCTTGCCGAATCGGAACGATATCAGACACCTAAACATTTGGATTTTGAAGATTTGCAGAGAAAATATTGATAAAGGTAGCCATTTGCACCATTTCATGCCGGACGCGCAGTGTGACGAATCAGGACTAACTTAATAGCGCCCACAAATAAACGTTAAATTTAAGTAAAATAAAACTTGAGAAATAAGGCTAAATCTGGACTTTCGAGTTACGTCGATTATATGGAGGAGCGTGGAGCTTATCGTTAGGGACTCGCTAAAGTGATTCCATCGCCAGAATGGGATCCTCGAAATTCTGATTACTCAATTGACGAAATAAATATGACAATGCCGGCTCCTATTTGCCAAGTAGTCTCAGGATAACAAAACAAGTATCGGCAAATAAATGTTCAAAAGAGAACTATGACTGTCCGCCAAATTAAAGAGCTTGACGAATCGGAACGATATCAGACACCGAAACACTTCGATTTTGATGAGTTGGAGAGTCCTTGCTTCCAGTGTAACATGCATTGACACTGGAAGCAAAGACGACCAACTCTAAATCGGAATGAAAACACTGTTCGCATCGTACCATTTTTATTCAATTAATTTTTTTATTTCCTTAAAATATTAAGAAGAAGAGAGTGAGTTTTAAGCGCTTAAGACGTATTAATAACTACTCTGCGGATTGAAAAAAAATTGTTTGAACTAAAATTGTGTTTATTTGTCTAAAAATTTGACTGAGTTATGAAATAACAAATTTCTAACTAGTTCAGTGCAAATTAGCTTCAAAACAATCGACTTACGTCGATTAAATGAAGGAGCGTGGAGCTCATCGTGGAGTGCCCAATAAAGTGATTCCACCACGCCAGAATGGGTTCCCCAAAAATCTTGTTACTCTAGGGCCGAAATTAATTTGACAATACCGGCTCCTATTTCTCAAGTAGTCTCAGCATAACAGAACAAGTATCAGCAAATAAATGTTCAAAAGAGATATATGACTGTGCGTCAATTTAAAGAGCTTGCCGAATCGGAACGATATCAGACAACGAAACACTTCGATTTTGATGATTTGGAGAGAAAATGCTGATAAAGGTAACCATTTGCACCATTTCATGCCGGACGCGCAGTGTGACGAATCAAGATCCAATTAATAGCGCCCACAAATAAACGTTAAATTTATGTAAAATAACACTTGAGAAATTACGCTGAATCTGGACATTTCGAGTTACGTCGATTATATGGAGGAGCGTGGAGCCCAACGTGCAGGGCTAGCTAAAGTGATTCCACCTCCAGAAATGGATCCCCGAAATACTGGTTACTCTAGGGACGAAATTAATATGACAATGCCGGCTCCTATTTGCCAAGTAATCTCAGGAAAACAAAACGAGTATCAGCAAATAAATGGTCAAAAGAGAACTATGACTGTGTGTCAATTTAAAGAGCTTGACGAATCGGACCGATACACCGAAACACTTCGATTTTTAAGACTTGGTGAGAAAACGATGTTAAAAGTAACCTTTTGCACTATTTCATGCCGGACACTCAGTGTCACGAATCAGGATTCAATTAAAAGCGCCCACAAACAAACGTTAAATTTATGTAAAATAACGCTTGAGAAATAAGGCTAAATCTGAACATTTCGAGTTACGTCGATAATATGGAGGACCGTGGAGCCCATCGCGCAGGGCTCGCTAAAGTGATTCCACCGCCAGAATGGGATCCCCGAAATTCTGGTTACTCAATTGTATAACAAAAAAAAGTCTCAGCAAATAAATGTTCAAAAGAGAACTATGACTGTACGTCAATTGAAAGAGCTTGCCGAATCGGAACGATATCAGACACCGAAACACTTCGATTTTGATGATTTGGCGAGAAAATATTGATAAAGGTAACCATTTGCACCATTTCATGCCGGACGCGCAGTGTGACGAATCAGGATCCAAGTAATAGCGCCCACAAATAAACGTTAAATTTAAGCAAAATAACACTTGACAAATAACGCCAAATCTGGACATATCGACTTACGTCGATTAAATGGGGGTGCGTGCAGCCCATCGTGCAGTGCCCGATAAAGTGATTCCACCGCCAGAATGGGTTCGCCGAAAATCTTGTTACTCTAGGGGAGAAATTAATATGACATTACCGGCTCCTATTTCCCAAGTAGTCGCAGCATAACAGAACAAGTATCAGCAAATAAATGTTCAAAAGAGAACTATGACTGTGCGTCAATTGAAAGAGCTTGCCGAATCGGAACGATATCAGACACCTAAACATTTGGATTTTGAAGATTTGCAGAGAAAATATTGATAAAGGTAGCCATTTGCACCATTTCATGCCGGACGCGCAGTGTGACGAATCAGGACTAACATAATAGCGCCCACAAATAAACGTTAAATTTAAGTAAAATAAAACTTGAGAAATAAGGCTAAATCTGGACTTTCGAGTTACGTCGATTATATGGAGGAGCGTGGAGCTTATCGTTAGGGACTCGCTAAAGTGATTCCATCGCCAGAATGGGATCCTCGAAATTCTGATTACTCAATTGACGAAATAAATATGACAATGCCGGCTCCTATTTGCCAAGTAGTCTCAGGATAACAAAACAAGTATCGGCAAATAAATGTTCAAAAGAGAACTATGACTGTCCGCCAAATTAAAGAGCTTGACGAATCGGAACGATATCAGACACCGAAACACTTCGATTTTGATGAGTTGGAGAGTCCTTGCTTCCAGTGTAACATGCATTGACACTGGAAGCAAAGACGACCAACTCTAAATCGGAATGAAAACACTGTTCGCATCGTACCATTTTTATTCAATTAATTTTTTTATTTCCTTAAAATATTAAGAAGAAGAGAGTGAGTTTTAAGCGCTTAAGACGTATTAATAACTACTCTGCGGATTGAAAAAAAATTGTTTGAACTAAAATTGTGTTTATTTGTCTAAAAATTTGACTGAGTTATGAAATAACAAATTTCTAACTAGTTCAGTGCAAATTAGCTTCAAAACAATCGACTTACGTCGATTAAATGAAGGAGCGTGGAGCTCATCGTGGAGTGCCCAATAAAGTGATTCCACCACGCCAGAATGGGTTCCCCAAAAATCTTGTTACTCTAGGGCCGAAATTAATTTGACAATACCGGCTCCTATTTCTCAAGTAGTCTCAGCATAACAGAACAAGTATCAGCAAATAAATGTTCAAAAGAGATATATGACTGTGCGTCAATTTAAAGAGCTTGCCGAATCGGAACGATATCAGACAACGAAACACTTCGATTTTGATGATTTGGAGAGAAAATGCTGATAAAGGTAACCATTTGCACCATTTCATGCCGGACGCGCAGTGTGACGAATCAAGATCCAATTAATAGCGCCCACAAATAAACGTTAAATTTATGTAAAATAACACTTGAGAAATTACGCTGAATCTGGACATTTCGAGTTACGTCGATTATATGGAGGAGCGTGGAGCCCAACGTGCAGGGCTAGCTAAAGTGATTCCACCTCCAGAAATGGATCCCCGAAATACTGGTTACTCTAGGGACGAAATTAATATGACAATGCCGGCTCCTATTTGCCAAGTAATCTCAGGAAAACAAAACGAGTATCAGCAAATAAATGGTCAAAAGAGAACTATGACTGTGTGTCAATTTAAAGAGCTTGACCAATCGGACCGATACACCGAAACACTTCGATTTTTAAGACTTGGTGAGAAAACGATGTTAAAAGTAACCTTTTGCACTATTTCATGCCGGACACTCAGTGTCACGAATCAGGATTCAATTAAAAGCGCCCACAAACAAACGTTAAATTTATGTTAAATAACGCTTGAGAAATAAGGCTAAATCTGAACATTTCGAGTTACGTCGATAATATGGAGGACCGTGGAGCCCATCGCGCAGGGCTCGCTAAAGTGATTCCACCGCCAGAATGGGATCCCCGAAATTCTGGTTACTCAATTGTATAACAAAAAAAAGTCTCAGCAAATAAATGTTCAAAAGAGAACTATGACTGTACGTCAATTGAAAGAGCTTGCCGAATCGGAACGATATCAGACACCGAAACACTTCGATTTTGATGATTTGGCGAGAAAATATTGATAAAGGTAACCATTTGCACCATTTCATGCCGGACGCGCAGTGTGACGAATCAGGATCCAAGTAATAGCGCCCACAAATAAACGTTAAATTTAAGCAAAATAACACTTGACAAATAACGCCAAATCTGGACATATCGACTTACGTCGATTAAATGGGGGTGCGTGCAGCCCATCGTGCAGTGCCCGATAAAGTGATTCCACCGCCAGAATGGGTTCGCCGAAAATCTTGTTACTCTAGGGGAGAAATTAATATGACATTACCGGCTCCTATTTCCCAAGTAGTCGCAGCATAACAGAACAAGTATCAGCAAATAAATGTTCAAAAGAGAACTATGACTGTGCGTCAATTGAAAGAGCTTGCCGAATCGGAACGATATCAGACACCTAAACATTTGGATTTTGAAGATTTGCAGAGAAAATATTGATAAAGGTAGCCATTTGCACCATTTCATGCCGGACGCGCAGTGTGACGAATCAGGACTAACTTAATAGCGCCCACAAATAAACGTTAAATTTAAGTAAAATAAAACTTGAGAAATAAGGCTAAATCTGGACTTTCGAGTTACGTCGATTATATGGAGGAGCGTGGAGCTTATCGTTAGGGACTCGCTAAAGTGATTCCATCGCCAGAATGGGATCCTCGAAATTCTGATTACTCAATTGACGAAATAAATATGACAATGCCGGCTCCTATTTGCCAAGTAGTCTCAGGATAACAAAACAAGTATCGGCAAATAAATGTTCAAAAGAGAACTATGACTGTCCGCCAAATTAAAGAGCTTGACGAATCGGAACGATATCAGACACCGAAACACTTCGATTTTGATGAGTTGGAGAGTCCTTGCTTCCAGTGTAACATGCATTGACACTGGAAGCAAAGACGACCAACTCTAAATCGGAATGAAAACACTGTTCGCATCGTACCATTTTTATTCAATTAATTTTTTTATTTCCTTAAAATATTAAGAAGAAGTGAGTGAGTTTTAAGCGCTTAAGACGTATTAATAACTACTCTGCGGATTGAAAAAAAATTGTTTGAACTAAAATTGTGTTTATTTGTCTAAAAATTTGACTGAGTTATGAAATAACAAATTTCTAACTAGTTCAGTGCAAATTAGCTTCAAAACAATCGACTTACGTCGATTAAATGAAGGAGCGTGGAGCTCATCGTGGAGTGCCCAATAAAGTGATTCCACCACGCCAGAATGGGTTCCCCAAAAATCTTGTTACTCTAGGGCCGAAATTAATTTGACAATACCGGCTCCTATTTCTCAAGTAGTCTCAGCATAACAGAACAAGTATCAGCAAATAAATGTTCAAAAGAGATATATGACTGTGCGTCAATTTAAAGAGCTTGCCGAATCGGAACGATATCAGACAACGAAACACTTCGATTTTGATGATTTGGAGAGAAAATGCTGATAAAGGTAACCATTTGCACCATTTCATGCCGGACGCGCAGTGTGACGAATCAAGATCCAATTAATAGCGCCCACAAATAAACGTTAAATTTAAGTAAAATAAAACTTGAGAAATAAGGCTAAATCTGTACATTTCGAGTTACGTCGATTATATGGAGGAGCATGGAGCCCATCGTGCAGGGCTCGCTAAAGTGATTCCACCGCCAGAATCGGATCCCCGAAATTCTGGTTACTCTGGACTGAGTTATGAAATAACAAATTTCTAACTAGTTCAGTGCAAATTAGCTTCAAAACAAAAATACGTTAGTGAAGAGTTATATGAATTTTATATGTAGTGGTGCAGATTGCACAAGAAAAAAAAATAACACGAACTGATTAGTTTGTGACGTGTAGTGTTATGTGAGCAAAAAATTTCATTACAAATGCACGGGACTATCAAAATATGATTGTTATTTGATTCAAAATATTAAAAACTTATGTGCACTGATTGTCCTAATATTTTACAAAATTTACCTGAAGAATTAAAAAAAAATTGTCTGCAGTAAACAGTGAAATAAAAATATCAGTAAACAATTTTAAAAAAATGGTAAATGCCTCAAGTAACACACACTTAACCAAATCCAGCTTAAGCAACATATGCGGACAAAAAAAAAAAAACAAAAAACCCAGTGCTATTCTCATTAAACCAAAAAAAATCAAAACAATACGAAAACAAGAAATGACATCAAAAACACAATCAATCCATCTTCGTTGGCTTTAAAAATTGATGAAGTCAAATATGCGCAAAACGGAGCAACACTCATTAAAGGAGATGAACAATCGGTAAAAAAATATGAGAAGGCTACAATCCACTGTGCGGATCGTTTTATACCCTATCCCATTCCATTTTTAAAATAATTATCCCTTAAATGTGCATTTTATGGCAAAGATATATTGAAATTGAAATTGTCGCAACAAATTGTTCAGACAGTTTATCGAAATCTTGTATGGTTCGACCAAAAACATCGTTTTTTTCCTGCAAATGGTATGGCGTAGGGTATAAAAATGTTGTTTGTATGATAACGCCTTCAAAAAAATGATATATGGAAGAAATGTTTGTATAACCAAAGCAAATTATTTTGCATCCAATTTTTTCGAAATGTTTAAAATTTTACCGAAAAACGTTTTTTAAGGAAAACACCCGCAAAAATTAGGCGTTGCAAAAACTTTGTATAGACGAAATATAGACATTAGGATGGTCTAGATAACTTTTTCTAAATAGAGGGTGTGGCAGTGGGCGGATTTTAATAATTTTAACACATGTTCGAGCTGCACGTCCAAGGATCACATGTACCAAATTTAATTTTCCTAGCTCAAAATTTAAGGCCCAAAAACCGGTTACACAGACCACAGACGGACGGACAGACATATAGACATGGCATAATCGACTCAGCTAGCGATTCTGAGTCGATCCATATACCTTGAGGTATACCTAGCTCAATTATTTCTTTGTGTTACAAACTATGATACTTACTTATACTAGGATACTTATTGTTGGTATGAAAGAGAAAATTAGTGGCACTGAAATAGTAACCTCACTGAAGTGTCAAAACCAAATGGGTGAATTTAACATAAAATGTATACAAACATGCGAATCAACAAAAAATAAGTGTTATAATAAGTACAGCCAAATCAACATTTTTATAAAAAGAAAAATAAATTCATCAAGGAACCAAAAAGATGTGTGCGGAACAAATTAAAAAAATAGTAGTAATCCTTCTATCAGAAAATGCTATAAATTTTGCAATTGGCCCCTAATGTCAGTTCTGTTTTGACATTTGTGTAGTAAACACATGCGAAATACACGTTAATAAACAATGTTACGCTACACTGCTCCAGAACGCGGAATATTGGTGACTATTTATTTGAGCAATAATCGGTCGGTGACTTTTGCACAACGTGAATTTCGTAGCAGATTTCCTAGCCGTCCGACGCCTACTGGTGAAACACTGCGTCGTTTAGCCGCTCGCCTCGAAGAGACTGGCACAACACGAGATGCTGCAAGGCGTGGCAGACCCCGGAGTAGCCGTTCTGCAGCGAATATTGCTGCTGTAGCCAAAGATGTCATGGAAGCGCCGTCGACATCGACCAGACGACGTGCCACGCAAATGGGTATCAGTCGGCAGTCTTTACAGCGAATGTTGGTACAAGATTTGAAGATGTTTCCGTACAAAGTCTAGACGGTGCATCAGCTGTTAGCTGCTGACCGCCAATCGCGTCTAACATACGCTCAAGCCATCCTTAATCACCACCAAGAGGAAGATGATTTTTCCTCAAAAATAATCATGACTGATGAGGCCCATTTCCATCGTAGCGGGTACGTAAATAAGCAAAATTTACGCTTCTGGGGCACTGAAAATCCGCGTGTAACCCACGAAGAGCCATTACACCCGCTCAAGGTCACTGTATGGTGTGCTGTTTTCGCTGGAGGAGTCGTCGGACCTTTTTTCTTCGAAGACGTCGCGGGCCAAACGGTTACTGTGAATGGTGAGCGCTACAGATGGTGCCGCAACTTGATGAATTGGAATTGGAAAACATGTGGTTCCAACAGGACGGTGCAACGGCACACACTGCATGTGCCACAACCGATATGCTGAAGGATGCATTTTCCGGGCGCCTAATCTCCCGTTTTGGTGATTTGCACTGGCCAGAAAGATCGCATAAGTTGACCACTCCAGACTTCTTTTTGTGGGGCTTTTTGAAGTCGCGGGTTTATGGCAACAAGCCTCAGACTATTGCAGCTCTTAAAGACAATATCCGTCAAGAATGTGAGGACCTATCGCCGGAAGTTTTGGCCAAAGTGATGGAAAATGCCATAAAAAGGGCTCATGACAATCAACTGTGGCGGCGGCCATTTACATGACATCATATTCTCGACTTGATGTAAAAAAATTAAAAGACCAAATAAAAATAATCCACAAGAAGAATCAAAGTTTTTCATTTTCTTTTTAAATTACAGCCAAAAAACATCGGAAGGTTATTTTTGCGCCACCTTGTATATCAAAGATGATACAAACGAGCAGAGGTTGGAAATAGTAAAAATCATGATGGCCCTCAATTTCAATCTCGCCCGTCCAATGCCGATTCATTGCTTGCGTCGTTTCTCGAAGATCCTGGCTGTAAATGTAAATTCACTGATTAGGATCGAACGCAGAGCTAATCTTTTCCAGTTGCTTTCAGACCAAAGTCCCGATGTGCTTATGGCTAGCGAAACTAAGCTAAACCAGAAGCATAAATTGATTAATAGTTATTACCGTACTGCACTCAAGGTGGCGGGGTCGCTATCTTTATACGAAAAGGCATTAGTTATAAGGTCATATATAGTGCTGAAGTGCGTCGATTCCGACTGCTGGAAGCCTGCGTCATATGCATTCCTCTCCAACAAGGGAAGCGACTGTATGTGATAGCGGCCTACGCACTGGAAGCACCTCAGCCTACACTTTTTACAACAGAGCTCGGAAAACTTTACGAATCTCTAAGTTCTGAACTCAGTCGAGAACTTTTGTCTTTTGGCCGGCGATTTAAATACCAAACACGAAGATTGGGGAAATCAATTACAAAATCCTCGGGGTAACCATCTTTACAATTGGATGGTCCACTACGATATTGAATATAGGATCGACATTCTCGCCACAGATAGGCCATCGTTTCCTAGAAGCGGTGCTTTCCTGGATCTTTTACTGCGAGACACAAGACTGAAAGTTACTAACAGAGTAGGTCAACACCCGCGAAGATGCTTACGGACGATATAGTACGACAGTGATCACTGCGGACTCGCCGCCGTAATACAGCTTCCGAACGAGCTTGTGGCGTTGGAGGAATATGTGCATGTGCGTTCTTACAACTACGGTAAGATGCGCTGGCCTCGCTTCACCAACGACTTATCAAGAGAACTACGTTCGAGGACCATTTCACAACCAAAAAACAGAAACCTAACAAACAATGAAATCGACGAATACTTATTCGACGAAACGATTCAGCGATCAATGAACAGGACCATACCGAAGATTAAAGAACATGACATAACGTCTACGTACAGAAACGCGACCATTGACGCGCTACACAGACAAAAACGCGGACTTCTTACAAGACTTAAACTCTTGTAGAGACGACTGACAAACCCAAGCGCCCCGGAGATTAGTGCACTGAAGGCGTCGATCAAAAACATAAACCAATTGATCAAGGAGAACTATCGGTTGTCCATTAATTTGTTTTGGAATAACAGAATTCGGGCCGTAAATTCCAGCGACCCGAGTATGTTTCCACAAATTAATAAGATCTTTAGGAGGAAAGGTCATAACGACCTTCCGTGTATTAAGCTCCAACGAACAACTGACAGTACAAACATACTTTTGACAGCAGGAATTGATCCGGGGGAAGCCGTCTTCGACGACGATTTCTGTGTTATTGAAGATCCTCAGGAGAAAGTGAACGCAGTGGGGGCTGTCTTTCAGGAAGTGTATAAGGTGAATGATAGCATTCGCCCGAACCGCGTCTTGGAAAACAACGCCTTGCTCCATCATTTCTATTTCCGAAACGACATAACGCGATGTCGATCTGTGAAACGTGGTTTCACCCGGTTTGATGAAGAAAACTTGGCAAACGCCATAGTCGCCGAGCGAAGTGGGTCTAGCCCCTGTTAATCTCGAAGGTGGAACTCCAGATCATCTTCGATTCCATAAAGAAAAAGAAGTCAGCGGGAGTCGATGGTATATCCAACATTGTACTGCGACACTTACCCCCTGAAGCTGTGGACATTTACACCACGCTGTTCAACAACGCGCTGAATAATGCATATTATCCAGTACGTTGGAAGACGGCGGTGGTTCATCCTCTCCCGAAAAAGGGAAAGGACAACTCCAATCCGGCGAATCTCCGGTCGATAAGTCTCCTTCCGAGCATTAGCAAGGTTTTCGAAAAGATTCTCAATCGAGCTCTGTTCAAGTGGTCTGAGGACAATTATATTATACCGGAGAACCAGTTTGGTTTAATGGCCGGACATGACTGTATTCATGCCGCCTCCAAACTCGTCTCTGATATACAATGGAAGAAAGCAAAAAAAAAAAACAGTGCGCGGGTACATGTCTGGTTGATTTAGAGAAGGCTTTCGAAACCGTATGGTTAGAGGGCATCTATCTAAAGCTGACCAGACTTGGTATAAGTAAACCACTGCTATATATGCTTCATGACATGCTGACTGTCAGAACGTTTGTTGTTAATAGTGGCAATGTAACTTCTAAAACCAAATTATTCATTAAGAATGGGCTGCAACAGGGAGCAGTAAACTCGCCGATTCTCTTCAGCATTTACACCAGTGATATGATAGGTAGTCTTACTCAGGCAATTGCGTATGCGGACGATCTTATCGCGTACAGAACAGCCCCTTCTGTCGAATTCATTCGAACTCTTTTGCAGCGGGACTTTGACAAGATCCAGAGATATTGTGATAACTGGAAGTTGAAAATCAACTTTCAGAAATCAGAAACTATCCTGTTTAGGATACCGTTGCCTAGGGCCTCTAGGGATACGAGAAAGAACTGGCGGTTCCGCTAATCTACCACGTCCTCCGACGAACTGTAGACAAGCGGCTCCTATAAAACCTAGACGTCGTCGCTCAGGGCGGAGGAGAGCGCCTGCGGTTCAGCAGGAGTGTGTCCGATTGGGACCGACGGAGTAGGTGGAAGCAGGAAAACCTGTTGGGGTGGCTAAAGTAGATACAGATAGTTGACTTAAAAATTGTATGGCCGACTTACATCGTTTAAGGTTTTAAGGTCTAAGTTAGGTACAACAGTCAGGGTGGCACCACAAAATAAAAAAAAAAACAGCTTGATGTGGCTGTTCTTGGTTTTAAGTTATTTTTACGTAGTTTCAATTAGTTTTTAAGTGGTTTTAATTAGTTTAAAAGTAGTTTTATTTAGGATGTAAGTTTGAGTAAAATACAAAAGAAAATACCAAGTCTTTTAAACACAAAACATTTCTTGGTAAATAAAATAAAGATACGTAACTTATTTTAAATTATAAAATAAGCCGGAAGGCAGTAGATTTAAGTTGTTAGCGTTTAATTTTTGGCGCCCGCACAGGGCAAGTAAGTTAGTAAAGTTGTTGATAAGTAGGCTAGTTTTTTTCATGAATTTTTGTCTAGCATGTAAGCTAGTTTCAAGATAAAGTAAAATAAAAATGAATTAAAAAAAAAAAAAAAAAAGAGCCACCCAGTCGCCCCTTCTGTGTTATGTTTACCTTAAACCTGATAAAATTGACAAAAACACACGCCCTTATAGTTAATTATAATTTATTATTAATAAAATAACATGACAATAACTAATTACATAGGGTTGGCGTAGGGTATAGAAATGGTAGTTTGTATGAAAACTCCAAAAAGTTGGCGTGGGTAAAAGTTACATATGAAAGAAATGTTTACATTACCGAAAGCAATTAATTTGCATCAAGTTTTTTTTTCAAAATTTTTTAAATTTTTACCGAAAAATGTTTTTTTACTAAAAACGCTTCCAAAAAGTGGGCGCGGCAAAAAACTTTGTATGGAAAACATATAAACATAAGGACTGTCCAGATATCTTGTTCAGACACTTTTTCAAAATTGTAAACGCTTTGGCCTAAAATTAGGTTTTGCTGAAAAGAGGGCGGGGCAGAAGGCGGATTTCTAATTTTTTTACACTTGTTTGAACAGCACGTACAAGGATCACATGTACCAAATTTCATTATCGTAACTCAAAATTTAAGGCCCAAAATCTGGTTACTTACAGACGGACGGACGGACGGACAGACAGACAGACATGGCTTCATCGAATCAGCTAGCGATTCTGAGTCGATCCATATACTATTTTCCAAACTATGTATCAAAACTAATACACCCCCTATGGGATAGGATACAACGAGTAGTCAATTCAACAAGTCGCCCCTGTGCCAATGTATTGGATTGTACTTGTACTTGATGATGTACTAGCCTTGGTTTCTCACAAGCAAACAGCCGATAAAATGTTCGAACTTTGGAAGATAATGGAAAAAATCTAGGAAGTCCAAATTGATACCCACCACCTATTCATCGATTTCAAAGCCGCATACGAAAGCATTTATAGAGACGAACTATACACAGCCATGTCTAGTTTTGGTATACCGGCCAATCTCGTCCGTTTGTGTAGGATGAAGGTGGAGAATTCTCGATCCTCAATCAGGATCGGAAACGACCTCACCGACACATACGACACCAAAACAGGGCTTAGGCAAGGCGATGTGCTGTCATGCGACTTCTTCAATTTGATTCTTGAGAGGATTGTGCAAAACTATCGAGAAAGCATACTCCGACGATATTGATATCATTTGTAGGACTCAACGTGATGTCATAGCCACGTTTGCTAGCATATATCGGGTTTTTCAACAGGGACCTACAAAAGTTGAGCGACAGGGACAGCAAACGACGCCATATTTCTTGCCACTTTTTTGACATTTCTCTTCGGTAAGGTTTGCCATTTCATGATGGAAAGATATACGATCCAACAACGAGTCTAAATTATTAAAATTTATAACCGAATTTCGGAGTCAGTGAGCGCTACGTCCAATTTATGGTCGTCATAATCGTCCTAGCAGATCAACAATTTGAGTCCACAGGCACAGTACAAAATGTTCCCGTGCCAGTGAGACAAAGAAGTGCCCGTAGTGTCGAGAATATTGCTGCCGCTGAGGCTTCAGTTGAAGAAAGCCAAAATGTGTCTCCCACACGTCGTTCTCAAGCATTGGGCATCTCTGTGACGTTTTGTGAAAAGATCTTGGCCTACATCCTTACAAGATTAAATTGACGCAAGAACCGAAGCCGCTTGACCACCACCAGCGTCGTGTTTTCGTGAATTGAGCTTAGCAACAACTTGAAAATGATTCGGATTTTCATCGAAAAATCATCTTCAGCGATGAGGCTCATTTCTGGCTGAATGGCTTCGTCAATAAACAAAATAATGCGGTATTGGTCAGGCAGCAATCCACACGTACTCCATGAGTCATCATTGAATCCCGAAAAAATTACGGTTTGGTGTGGTTTATGGGCCGGCGGCGTTATTGGGCCGTACTTCTTCCGTAATGATCAAGACCGCCACGTTACTGTGAATGGGAATCGCTGCCGTTCAATGGTAACCGAATATTTTTGGCCCCAATTGGATGATATGGACTTGGAGGACAACAGGACTATGCCACAAGCCACACGTTAAGTCTATGGTCTATGCCAACAAGCCAGCGACGATTGATGAACTTCGTACGAATATCGAACGTAAAATTGCAGCAGTATCGGCCGATTTATGATTGAAAACCGTCGAAAATTGGGTTCAGCGTCTGGACTTCTGCAAGCGTGCCCGTGGTAGCCATGCAAAAGAAATCGAGTTCCATACATAATGGCATCGAACGTACTTTCACAAGAATAAAGAATTTCATTGATATCCAAAACCGTTTTTGTTTTATTTAGCGCTCTTATTGAAAAACCCTTTAGAAGGAAGTGGCAAAAATGGCCTTAGCAGTAAATGAGGGCAAGTAAGTAAGAAAATATATGCTCTCAAAACGAATGGATACACAACATCGACGAATTGGACAAAACGTCACCATTGACAGATATAACTTTGAGGTAGTACGGGACTATGTCTATCTCGGCTCCGCTTTTAGCTATCACTACAAAATCCTGTCTGAAATTAAACGAAGAATTACTCTTTCCAATCGCTGTTTTTGCAGGCTTAAAAGGCAATTCAGTAGTACAGCCCTCACTTGAACTACTAAGGAGATCTTATATAAGACCCTGATCATCCCAGTCCTGCTCTTCGGCGCTGAAGCATGGACCGTCTCAAAAGTGAATGAAGAAATCCGTGGTCGATTCTAGAGGAAAATTCTTCGAAAAATCTTCAGTCCCGTTTGCGTTGACGGGCTATTGAGACGAAGATTCAACCAAGAACCATACCAGCTGCAAAAAAAACTCCGCATTGGACGTTTAAGATGGCTAGGGCATGCAGAACGAATGAACACCAATACTCCGGCCAGACGTCGGACGCAGTAGATGAAGACCTCGCCTTAAGTGGCGCGCACAAGTAGAAACCGACCTCAACCAACTTGGAGTGCGCAACTGGAGGCATTTAGCTAAGGACCGGACTAATTGGAGAGGCATGGTTGAGGTCTAGGTTCATTCCGCACTTAAGCGCGACTTAAGTTAATAAGTAGAGTTTAGAGACCGCCTGTATCACATTCACAACAATCATCATGATAAATGTCACAAAAGTCGTGATAATAAAAAGGCACATAAGTGCTACTTGGGTTCGTGCTGAAACGCCGCTTTCTACCTATACTTACCTAAGGCCGTGTTTCAATTGCGTTAAAATTTTAGCCAGTAGATAAATTTTGACATTAGTATGGTGACTAGAGACTTCAAAATGTTAACTTAACTGCCTCAGCAGCTCGCTAAATTTATCCAGTGGGTAATTTTTGACCCCTGATATACCTACTGAGGGGTGACAAAGATGGAAAGCACGTACAGAATTGACACACGGCCTAAGATGTACTTTGGTGGTCCAAGGTCCAAGTAAGAATTATTCAACTCGACATGATTCACTCGACGAAAATGTTTGATCGCCTGCACGATTCTCTAAGAAAAACAATAAAAAATGTTTTTATTATTTTTTTTATAATTTTTATTTGATTTTTTGCGCTTGTTTGATATTATATTAATTAATGTACTAAAACAAAAGATGTTAGTAGCACCCTGGAAACAATTAATTTATGTTGTTTTAATTAAAATGTTGAATTTTATAAAGATACTGTATAGAAAAATTTTCTAGATTTGAGATTTTGTTTTAAATTTAATGTAAGCAACTTAATATATATATTTGTTTGGAAGGATTAAAATAAACAATTGCCAACAAGAACAATTCAATAGTAAATATGTATTTGAATTCAAGTAGATTTGATTTTGATGTTTAATAAATTTTTTTTTTGCTTGCTTTTGAATATATCGTTCATAATTATTAGAATTTGAAAAGAGAGGAAATGTTTTAATTTTCCTTTACAAAAAAATTGTTTTTGTGTTTTTTTTTATATATATTTTTTCTAATGCGAATTTTTTGTTTAATTATTTTAGGATGTATCGATTGTTTATTTTGTTTGTTATTAATTTAAAAATTATATGAACGTTTATTAATATTTCTAATTTCTAAATACAATTTATGCTAGATCGATTACTATTTTTTTTTATTTTGCATTAATTTAAAAAATAACGTTTTTTTTCTATATGTATATATATATATATATGTATATGTATAATTTAATATTTTTTTTTTGTTTTTTATTTGTTGCTACTAATGAAGAAAGGTAAGATTTATTGGAAATTCCTATTATATTATTTTGGTGTCAGATTTGTGATATTATGTAAATAATAACTTTCGGTATGTTATTGCTCATGATTGTTGATAGGGTTCTTACTCATAGCAATTTTGTGTAATTACTTGAGGTAATTTTATTTAATGCGTATGTGTATTCGTATGGTTTTGCTATATAATAAAATGAGGATGCTTGGGTTTAAGATCGACAGAACTTTTACATAATATTTGGTTTTATTAGATTTAAAATTTAAAGCTAGACAATGCATTTTGTGTTGCAAGTTTTTATACCAATGATTCGCGATTAATTAAGATTTATCTGAAAAATGTTGGAATTTTTATTTTGTAACTTTTTTTTTTTGGCAAATGTTTGATATTAGTGATTTCTGGATTTCATAGATATCGGTCAACATTTTGTTCAATATTTTTGTATCCTATTACATTGGAATATATACTTTATACTCTTGTAAGTAAAAGTTTCATTAAGTTTGTTTTAAGAAAATATTTTAAAGAAATTCAATGAAATGTATCAATAGCCTATTAAACTAGTTGTGACCACTAAATTGCGTTTAAAAATATAGGTCAGCATATTCTTAAATAAATTTCGATTAGAATGGGGGTTTTTAACTATATTACAGAATTTACGGTCGTCAAAATATCGTCACCTGAATGAGATATCTACATTATTTGCTACCTTGATTCGATGTGAATGTATGTATTTCAATAACAAACGAACTCACTTTCCTGATCTGCTGCCACCAATCGGGAAACCTAAATTTCTTGCTTAATATCCCACATGCAATTTCAATGCATTTTCTTGCGATTGAAAGTTTTTTTGTTGAAGTTTTCTGTTTGAGCATTTAAGTTTCTTCGCGGATAAGGTCTTAATAAATAATTTTTAAGGGGGTAACCCTCGTCACCGAACAAAAAATTTGCAATAACAATTTGACAAAATGAATACCCGCATCGATTCGGTACTTTTTCACTGACTAACCGTTACAAAGTATTCGTTACTTTCGTTACTTTCGTATGCTCGTTACAAATCATGTCATTTATGTTTAGAAGTATGTATGCACTCACTACTCAGTACACTCACACGTTCTCAAGGTTGAGCCACTAATCAGAAAAAATCTATCGTGCGACGTACACACTGACCCACATACAACAAGAGCTGAATTAAAACAAATCTTCGTCGTAAATACATCTATAAATCGAGCCGCAATCATGCGCTATAGTGCGAGTAATGAAATTAAAACGAATTTGATGTGAGTACCGAAACATGTGAAAGTAACGAAACTTAGTTGACAGGAACG
Source organism: Rhingia rostrata (assembly GCA_949824845.1). Taxonomy (NCBI): domain Eukaryota; kingdom Metazoa; phylum Arthropoda; class Insecta; order Diptera; family Syrphidae; genus Rhingia; species Rhingia rostrata. The sequence continues at coordinate 16,291,117 of OX463759.1, forward strand.
ATTCGGTACTTTGAATCGAATACCAGTTACTCAGTAACGAATACATGCGGTTTGCTACAGCAACACTATGTGTTTGTGGTATGAAAAGTATGTTATGAAAACTCGTGATATGAAATTATTTTGAATTGCATCTTTTATTGTGCCAGATATGGTTGTTAAACATTTTGGACTATTGTTATTTTTTTAATGCAATTTATTCTCGAAAAGTGTACCAGTGGCTGAGCTTCTTCCGAGCAGCTTTCCCACTTAATTTTTCCCAAAGTTGTAGTGAATAGCTGAAAAAATCGTTGTGCTGCAGAGTAAATTGAAGTGACAAGCGAAAATATTAAATTTTTAAATTTTATATTTTATTTTAAATTTTTTTATGGCATTTGACTTTTATTACTTTTATATCTATTAGATAAGGATTACAGTATCAATTTATTATTTGGTGTGTCTTTTTGTTAATGAATTTACCATCAATACATCGGTATTGGCTGACGAAAGATGTCAATTTTGATGGTGGGTCAAATGTACTTTTATTTTCCAAAAGTAAACCTTCAGAGGAAAATAGATACATAAAAATATTTTCTTAACTTAGTTGTTAAAAGTCGAAAAACATCTCTCAGCTGCTGCAATTCTATGCGGCAATATTGCTTAATTTAGCGTATATGTTGATAAGTTCGTAAACATATAGTCGTCTAAGCTGTTTTTCTGTTACCGCTAGACCTAAATGCAAGAAGCTGCAGTTAAAAGAGCTCTTCGAATCAGCCAACTCCAATAATGGAAAACGAACGTTGGAGGACACACTCAAATTCAAAACAAATATCTAGGCTCAGTTGTAACCTTTGACTACATGCTGCCGCACCACAACTTTCAAATGGCATTCATCTTTCCAAGTAGAGAGGAGTGGGAGAGGAACGAACTGGGCATGAAACCATATTTATCTACACTGATGGTTTTAAAATGAACGTAACCTTTGGAGCTGGAGTGTTTACCCAGCTGAGATATTGGCAGTAGCAGAGGCAGCCAAAGCGACCTCAATGCTGGCGGTACCACTAGATGATATCACCATCTTTATTGACAGTCAGGTTGCAATAAAGACAATCTGAGCTGTCGAAATAAAATCTTAACTTGTGAGGCGTTGTCGTGAAGAGCTAGTCACTGCTGGGTCCCTGGGACACAAAGGCATACAGATCGATGAAATTATTGATGAACTGGCGAGAAAAGGATCAGCGTCCAGCATTTATCGGGCAGACATGTCTGTCAAACAAATCGTGTGACAGAAGACACTGAATATTGCCAAACACATGTGGAACTCCCTCCCCAACAGTGAAACTTCTAAAAAATGTGGTCTGAGTATGACAAAAACAGAACCCACAAACTACTTCGAAGAAACTGGAAATCTTTTACGACACTAGAAGGGATTCCAACTGGATATTACATACTTAAAAGCCATAACCTGAAAATGAATCTTATAAATGATGACTTTGTAAAGGCTGCGGTGATGAAGAAATACGAGAGGATACCCTCCCAGGCCACAACCAATTAAGAATGAGATGCCTAAGAAAATACTTTTTCCGTGACCTCTCGGATATATCCGAAATCCCTTTCCCTAACCTTTTCAGGTTTGTGACATCTGGATGGCTAGAAAAGGACTAATAACAATGGACGGTAACGAGGTAACTGAACGAATCAACCATATAGGTGGACCCCTAACGGACATCACTATGGGTCTACATTGACCTGAGTGTGATGAGGAAAAACGCACACTGCCTACCCCATCAAACCACCAACCTAACTTAACCGTTCTTTTGCGACTTCAAGTCCGACCAGAATTTATCAATGTCATCCTCAAAATCTGCAATTACATCTTGGTTATAATTCATAAAGAGCCTCCACTCTGCACTTATTTTCAGAATACATCCACTGTAATATGGAAATGCGTCAACAATTCAGTCTGAAATATTGAATCGTTAAAATATTGCACTAAAATTATTAAATATTTTTATATGTCATATGTGTTTCTCAAATCATAGTGTTTTGGGATTTTTCGTAATGGCGTAGTGAAAATGTTAAAAAAAAAATAGAAAAAGTTTAGTAAAACACTTCAATTGTAATGTAAGTGGGGACGCTGCTTCCGAGGCAAAATTGGCATGGAAATCACCGCTTAAAATCTTTGGCAAATCTACCTCAAGTGCTGCTGTACCCTCCTGTGTATGTGTATGTCAATAATGCTCGATGCATAAATTTTATAATATCGTTGATCCTCTGGTGAGAAGTAATGTAGACAACGATCATTGATATATTTTCCAATTTTTATGCGACACATTAACCATACAAAGTTCTCCAATTTCAGCAGTATTCACACTTAACGAATTTGCTTCTTGTGGAGTGACAATACTTGATCCGTAACTGAAGTTACATTAAATGGCTAACCCGCTAGCTTTTAGATTGGGACCCTTGAAATAAACAACACAATCGAAATTTGGCACATTCATGGTTTTTTCATCGTTTATCTATGTTTCCGATAAAAGTAGGAAATTTGGTTGTTGGACGACTATACTGCATGGGACCGTAAACTTTGGCAATTTGAGGAAAATAATGAGAGTCCTCGTATGTCATCCTTCCAGAGCTAGGTCTGTTGTTGATCAACGAACGGTCAAAGAAAGACTGCAATCGCAAGAAACCGCCAGGACCTTCGCGCAACGCGTATCCCTAAACCTCTCGATTGACACCATACCACCAGCATCGAATGTCGAAAAACAATGGCAACGATGGCAACAAGCCATTAGATCAGCCTCAACTGATGTGCTAGGAATCTCGCGCCCACCAGCAAGAAACCCCTGGTTTGATGAGGAATGCCGACAGATGCTCGCAGCCAAGATCGAGGTCTACAAGGCTAAGCTGCAGGTGAAGACGAGAGCTGCCGTTGAGCTCTATAGGCAGAGAAGAAGGGAACAACACTGGCTTTTCAGAAAGAAGAAATAGGTGCAAGAAAAGCGCGCGATCGAGGATATAGAGAGGTTCCACTCCAAGATCGATGTTCGCAAGTATTACCAAAGTGTAAAACGTCAAAACCAAGGATACAATGCTCGAACAGAATCCTTTCGAGATGAATAAGGAAATATCGTAGGTGAGACACAGTCGATGCTGAGGATATGGAAGAACCACTTCTGCAGACTGTTAAACGGCGATGATGAACAACATTCCGCTGTCAGGCAGAACGAACCGTTCAATATTGGGAACGACAGTGAAAATTGCCAACCAACCGACCTGAGTGAAGTGAGGATAGCAATATCTAAACTGAAGCTTAATAAGGCTGCCGGAAATGACGGCCTTCCCGCCGAGCTTTATAAAGCCGATGGAGATGACTTGGTAAGTAACATCCACCAACTCATAAGCCGAATCTTGTCGGAAAAAATTATGCCTGAAGAATGGAACCTCAGCATCGTTTGCCCGATCCACAAAAAAGGAGACCCTCCAAACTGCGGCAACTACAGAGGCATAAGTCTCCTCAACATCGCCTAAGAAATCCTATCTGCCGTAATATGTGAACGCCTGAAACCGCTTAAAAACAACCTGATCGGCCCTTATCAGTGTGGTTTTAGGCTAGGAAAGTCCACAACCGATCCTGAAAAATCCCCAAGAAGTCCAAATCGATACCCACCACCTATTCATCGATTCCAAGGCCGCATACAGCATTTATAGAGACGAACTATACAGAGACATGTGTAGTTTTGGAATACCGCCCAAACTTGTCCGTTTTTGTAGGCAGACGATGGAGAATTTTCGCTGCTCCATTAGGGTCGGAAATGACCTCACCGGCACATTTTACACCAAAAAAGATTTCGGCAAGGCGATGCGCAGTCATGTGAATTCGTCAATTTTATTCTTGAGAGGATTGTGCAAAACTCACGAGCCAGCACCAGAGGCACAATTTTCTAAAAATCTGTACAACTACTAGCATACGCCGACGATATTGACATTATTGGTAGGACCCAACGTAATGTCATAGCCACGTTTGCTAGTATAGAGAAGGAAGCGGCAAAAATGGGTTTAGCAGTAAATGAGGGCAAGACGAAGTAAATGCTGTCGACACGAAAGGACTCACAACATCGACGAATTGGACAGAACGTCACCATTGACAGATATAACTTTGAGGTAGGACGGGACTTTATCTATGTCGGCTCTGCTGTTAACTCTGACAACAGCAATTCGTCAGAAATTAAACGAAGAATTACTCTTGCCAACCGCTGTTTCTTCGGGCTAAGAAGGCAATTCAGTAGTAAAGCCCTCACTCGAACTACTACGGAGATCTTATATAAGACCCTGATCATCCCAGTCCTGTTCTACGGCGCTGAAGCATGGACCGTCTCAAAATCGGATGAAGAAATCCATGGTCGATTTGAGAGGAAAATTCTTCGAAAAATCTTCAGTCCCGTTTGCGTTGACGGGCTATGGAGATGAAGATTCAACCAAGAAATATACGAGCTGTACAGCGACATGCCCCTGGTCAAAACACTCCGCATTGGACGTTTAAGATGGCTAGGACATGCAGAACGAATGGGGACATCAATACTCCGGCTCGCAGAGTATTCGATTCCCAGCCAGACGGTGGTCGCAGTAGAGGAAGACCTCGCCTTAAGTGACGCGCACAAGTAGAAACCGACCTCAATCAACTTGGGGTGCGCAACTGGAGGCGGTAAGCTAAGGACCGGGCTAATTGGAAAGGCATGTTGGTTGAGGCCCAGGTTCATTCCGGTCTGTAGCGCCAATTAAGTAAGTAAGTAAGGCTGCTGTTGGGCAGTGAGACTGTCTTCGATGGGAATACTTTCGCAGATTTCTTCTGAATAATGACTCATCATCACAAAATTTATATAGTGGTGTCGTTATTAAATGCTGCAGCCAAAACCGCTCATACAATTGGAGTTGTGAATTTTCTTCTTTTTAATGTGAACATTGATGCAATGGTTGTAATCTAGATGTCTTGGAAGGTTTTCCAACCTTGGATTCACTTCAAGTGGAGCGTTCATGATCTGGACATATATTACATATTGTCCATGCCCATGCCATTATCATCGTATTTGCATAAATGGAATTCTTGTTGATAGGAGTCTTTCTGATACCAAATCTAGGTGGGGCAGATGATGTGGTATATGTCGATAAGCCATATTGGGACAGAAGCGGTGTTGAGTGATAGGAAGCAAGTATTGCAAAATTTCATTTGTTCTATTTTTAGTCGGTGTAATTTTGTTCAAAATGTCATCATGCTGATTCGACGGGACTCTCAAATCCTCTTTAAGCCACACTCGATCACAAAATGAGCAAGGAAAACCAAAAGGGTTTTTCTTAATTTTTTATCGTATTCCTTATGAATATTCTTAAATCGAATAAAGTTTTTGTAATGTAGGCTGTAATGTCTGGGATGTCATTTCTGCTTATTGACGGTCCTGGGATGTCTCTATCGACGCATGGAATACTCGCCGATACATTAAAATCATTGAATGATTTATCGGCCTGTTCGATTTCCAATGCAAGTGAAGGATTCGGAAGTTCTTGTACGATGACAGCCTTCTTCCTTGCCCCATGTTTCCCTACACGTTTTGTACTAGTTTTTGTTTTCTTGTGTGCCCTGTGGAGGCTATTTCCCTTGTTTTTGGGAACTTAACCCCATGGGGCTTACTTCCGTGGGTGTTATTACACTGAACCATTGAATCACCTTAATATCACAGAAAATACCGATCACACCACTACCTAAGTCAGCTGTTAGCAAAACTTCAGAACAACCATTTCCAGTCGCCTGGGAAGCCTTAACATATTCAGTAGATGGTCAGAACTATGCGGCCTGGGTGAAGAAGACCGAATTAGTACTCTTCACTAACAAATGATCAGTCTCAGCTCCATATGACTGCAATAACAAAAGTTTAAAGAACAGCATGCGTACTTATGACAGGAGTCATGGGTAGCGTACCAGTCCCACAGCAGGCTTGGAAGCAATTCTAAATCTACCACCAATTGAATTACAGATCAATCATTCAACAGCAAAAAGCGCAGTACGTCTTAAAGAAGCGGGTAATCTGTGTATTAAACCTTTTGCTCACAGGATGATACTGAAATTATTGGCATACAAAAATTGGGTACCTGACTACACTATCCCATATCACGATTTCGATATTAAATACTCAATCAGAATACCAAGCAGAGACGAATGGTCGTCAACTACTGTGGTATCCAACACTGAAAAATGAATCTATACCGATGGGTCTAAAATGGAAACAGGAGTGGGCTCAGGGGTCTACTGCGATAAAATCAGGTTAACCACATCCACAATCACATAGCAAAGTCATGCAGTTTATTCCAGGCAGAGATCCTAGCCATGCTCAAAGCTGCGGACTCGGCAATAGTATTGGACTTATCACAATAGGATTTCTCTATTTACGTACATAGCCAAGCGGCCATAAAAGCTCTGGCATCCAACAGAATAAGATCACGAGTACTTGGACGCTGCCGCTCAGAACTTAAGGCTCTTTGTCACCAGAAAAAAGTCCAAATTATCTGGGAGCCTGGACATAATGACATCCCAGGAAATGAGAAAGCAGACGAGTTATCTAGACTAGGATCGTCCAGCTGCATCTCCTTATGCGACAGGAACAGGCAATAACTAGATACATACAAAGCCGTACAAAATCTAGATGACAAGACAATAACACTTGTAAGCACACCAAAGACCTTTTGCCCGAAATAAGCGGTAGCAATCAAACAAGCTTATAGCTCTGAACAGAGCTTCCATTTCTATAGCAGCAAGAGTGGTAACAGGTCACAGCCTGTTGGGTAAGCACTCCCGTAAAATCGGATTAGCTAACTCACATCAACTATGCAGAAAATACGGCGACCCTGGAGTCGATGAGGACGTACCACACCTATCCTGTCACTGTCCAGCGATCTGCAACAGCCGCAACAAACTCCTTGGTATGTTCTACTATTAGGACCTGACGGAGCTGGCAACGAAACCCATAGCGCAGAGCAGATATTCTGTTTGAGGTAAATGGAAAAACGCATATCACAAAATAAGTATCACACTTACTCTAGTTTATCCATTCTTTTCAGGTACTCTTCTCTCAACAAAGGGTATCGCTATGGGCCCACGTAGGCCTGTGTGAGTTTGACGACCCACCTGAGCGTCAACAGCCCATCAAACCTATTCCCAGTTGCCTTGAATAGAAGTCGGATACGATCGAAACCAATAACTCGATTCACATCAATATGGATGGGCCGAAAACAGAATTTGAAGGAGTTTTCTCTGAGAATGGCTAGCAGAGCATTCCACAATTCACCTCTTCTGGCCACAGAGACTGCAAGGCGAATAAGCTTGCCAGACAGGCACCACATTTGATATTCTGAAAAGAAATAAGCCCTGTGGAAATAAGCCCCATGTGGCTTAATTCCCCCACGAGGGGCTTATTTCTATTTGGAAATGGCAATAAGTCCCGCGGCTATTAATGACTTTTGCTTGTGGGGTTTATTTCCTTTTAATGCATTAAAACTCCTAATCACATCTAGATCCAATAGTGAGCAGGATCCAATAGTAATCCAACCAAGCAGGTTGGATTACTTCAACACCAAACACTCAGTTTCGGGATACACGTTTATAACTTTAAGTCACGTTCGCAAGTCAGAATGTAAAACTTCATGCCAGCTGATCTGAGCTATTTTCAGCAGAATAAGGCTATCTGGCAATTAAACTAACGCTGGTGATTATAAGTATCAAAAAATCCGATTGATCAGCAAGGTGAAAGAATGTATTCAGATTGGCCATCTGAAAACTCCCAGTCAGAGTCTAATTTAGTTAGGTCTTAGATCAAATTTGATCAATCAATCCGAGCTTCAATCAGGTTCTGACTTGAGTGTTAAACTAAAGAAAGCATTGGGCTCTTACACACCTTATCTGGTTTAAAACTCCTATGCATCAGAGTCAGAGTCTACTTTAGTCAGCTCTTTGAACAGATTTGATCATTTAATCCGAGCTTCGAGAGGTTTTCACTTCTACGCTGAAGAATTGCTGTAATTTTGAAAACATTGGGTTTTAAAACAATTTATCTTGGTTGAGTCACCAGCGACTCAGAGTCAGAATCTACTTTAGTCAGCTTTAAGACCAGATTTGATCAATCAATATAAGCTTTAAGGAGGTTCTCACTTCAATGTTGAACTAATGAAAGCATTGGGCTCTGAAAACACCTTATCTGAGTTAAAACTCCTATGCATCAGAGACAGAGTCTACTTTAGTCAGCTTTTTGAACAGATTTGATCATTTAATCCGAGCTTCGAGAAGTTTTCACTTCTACGCTGAGCAATTGCTGTAATTTTTAATACATTGGGTTTTAAAACACTTTATCTTGGTTGAGTCACCAGCGACTCAGAGTCAGAACCTACATTAGTCCGCTTTGAGACCAGAGAGCATTGGGCTCTGAAAACACCTTATCTGAGTTAAAACTCCTATGCATCAGAGTAAGAGTCTACTTTAGTCAGCTCTTTGAACAGATTTGATCATTTAATCCGAGCTTCGAGAGGTTTTCACTTCTACGCTGAAGAATTGCTGTAATTTTGAAAACATTGGGTTTTAAAACAATTTATCTTGGTTGAGTCACCAGCGGCTCAGAGTCAGAATCTACATTAGTCAGCTTTAAGACCAGATTTGATCAATCAATATAAGCTTTAAGGAGGTTCTCACTTCAATGTTGAACTAATGAAAGCATTGGGCTCTGAAAACACTTTATCTGAGTTAAAACTCCTATGCATCAGAGTCAGAGTCTACTTTAGTCAGCTTTTTGAACAGATTTGATCATTTAATCCGAGCTTCGAGAGGTTTTCACTTCTACGCTGAGCAATTGCTGTAATTTTTAATACATTGGGTTTTAAAACACTTTATCTTGGTTGAGTCACCAGCGACTCAGAGTCAGAACCTACATTAGTCCGCTTTGAGACCAGAGAGCATTGGGCTCTGAAAACACCTTATCTGAGTTAAAACTCCTATGCATCAGAGTAAGAGTCTACTTTAGTCAGCTTTTTGAACAGATTTGATCATTTAATCCGAGCTTCAAGAGGTTTTCACTTCTACGCTGAACAATTGCTGTAATTTTGAAAACATTGGCTTTTAAAACCCCTTATCTTGGTTGAGTCACCAGCGACTCAGAGTCTCAGAATCTACTTTAGTCAGCTTTAAGACCAGATTTGATTTTTTATACAGTTGAATGCTAATTTTCCACCATTTTTTCAGATGTAATGTCACCAGATTTCTTGATCAATGAGAATCCGTGAGCAGGGCTGACTGGGAAGAGGCGGTTTAAATCCTTATACCTCTTCTATCCACTTATTTTTTATATATGTGCATACCAGTGGGTTCAGTGGCCTAGTGGTAAGTGCGTTGGACTCTTGAGCGCGGGGTTCCTGGTGGAAATCCCCAAAGTAGCAACACCTAAGTTTTTTTTTTCAGACATGATAACTCCGTTAAAAGAAATGTGGAGGGGGACTTTTTATTAGTAAAAATCGAAGGGTGTTCGAGCGAAACTATAGAGTTCTCTACGGTTGACTGATCATATGGATTCAAACAAACCAAAATGATGATGGCTTTCTCTGGAGAGAGGTTAGAAGTAACACAAGACAGACTATCAAAACATGAATTCAGTAATTTATATAAAAATTTAAGGGGACATTAAAAAAATGGTCGACCTTAGTAACCCGATTTAAGTCATCTAAAATTTAGTCTCCGTCTACGTTATGCAATCGCTAAACTACAAACATCCCAATTCTACTATATACATTCAATTTCACACACACACATCTTTAGATATTGTTTATTGCTTTGGTTAAGTTTTATATCGTTTCTATGTGAAATTATTTTTTCTTAAAAGTATATCTTTATACTTGCTTACCACTTTTAAGTCAGCTGTATTTACAGAAAAAAAAATTAAAGCAAAATTAAGTTACGTTTGCAAAATTAAATTCAATCATCTACAAAATATTTTTACTATTAAGCTAGTTGTCTCTTTCCAATCTGTTTTTTTTTTCTTCAATTTAATTATAAATCTATATAATTTTTGTGTATATATCTCTTATAATATGAATAGGTACGATAGAAAAATTATATTTCTACTTTAAATTTATATTTAATGGAATACTAATTTTAAATATGTAGTTATATTCGTTAAATATTAATTTACTGTGAAGCACTTCTGTTTCATACTGATATAAATTATGTTTCGTTTTTTTTTGTTTGCGTTATTTTATTTATTTAACTTTTTTTTTTCTTTGACATGGTGATAAAGCTGGCTGTCGAAATTACATTAAACTATGCAAATAGTTGGGTAAAACACTTGAAACCGGGTGTGAATTTTTGATCTGAACCTAAAATTAGACGGCTTGGTGAGTAAAGCTATTTTTGCCCATATCGCAATAGATTGAAGTGGGCCAATATGGAGGGTGCCGTACAATTGAAATAAGGCCAACTATTAAATATGTAAAAATTTGTTCTTAAACTTTAAATTTAAAATCTAATTTTAATTTTACAAATTTTTAAATTAAACATTTTTGTGTGACGATTTCTTGTTGCAGTATTTTTTTGCTTATTCTGTTTAATTGCAGGTATCACCGGTAGGTGACAAGTGAATTGATTTTCTTTACCATTTACTTTTTGCTGCAACTGATCAGATGGCTGTCAACATATTTTTTCAGCAAATTTTTAGAATCCGAAAAACCATAGCAAACATGTGCTGTTGGTCAAGCCATATGTGGACAGAACACTTTAAATCCACGAAGCTGGAAAACCATATGGTGGTGATGGGAAAATCTGTTGATATAGGCGCAATAAGTGCTATCAAGAGTAACTGCGCAGTGGGAGCTAAGCCCACAGAACGGTCCAAAAATATAAGTTTTTGTTGCAACAGGTTCGTTATATATTTGAATATATTTATATGGCCGGAACTCCTGTCTAATGCCGACTCCGAACGGCTAGGTTGGGATAAGCTTTTCTTGATAATTAATACTACTCAGACGATTTGTCAGATCATTACGCGTGGAGGGCCAGTGAAAAATCACTTAGATGTTGCTAAGGCTGAGAATCGAACCCACACCTTCTGCGTGGCAGTTCATCGTACTAACCATTGCGCATTGTCAAGACATGCAGGTATCGTTAAGTAATGAAAAAAAAAAAAACGTTCTCAACCAAATTCAAATGCCAAAGTTAGCTTACTTGTAGAAACCTAGACAGCGAAGTTCTCAACCAAATTCAAATGCCAAACCGAAATTACTGTCAGAAACCTAGACGGCAAGGTGTTGGGAGGGGCATGTTGGTTGTGGGCCAGATTCAACCCAGAATAAAGCCGAATGAATGAGGGGCTACAACCACAAATTACATGAATATAATAAAAATGTTCGATATTATCCCATCGGACAAAATACGTCAACAAAGTATAGAGAGCTTCAAATTCCGCTGCAAGGATTGACATGGGAGCCCAAAACTACCTTTTAAGAACCAAGTTTACAACTGACAAATATTGAGGCACTGATGTGCACAACCACAAAGAAAGTTATTTAAGCGATGAGAGACAAAGGAAGAAAGAGATATGAATGCTTTTGGTTAAAGTAAAGACTTGCACCATGAGTGGTATCCGAACTAACTTCGTGGTGTCTTTGATTTTTTTCGTGTTCGTTTACTTCGCCGAATCTTTTTCGAAGATTGGTGTTATATATAGGCGACATTTGTTTTTTATTTATTTCATTGAATTATTGTTTCAGGGATATTGAACGAACTATGTTTGGGTCCAGCCATCCACTGATTTATGGAGAGGCCCTTAATGGGTCAGAAGTAAACTTAAGTAATGTAATAGAGGGTGGCGAACGAATTGTGCTACAAAAACAAAACGTAAAACTTTTTTTTTCTGTGTAAGTTGTCGGCTTTTTTTAAATTTATTTTTCAGTTTACTTTTTCGATTAATCAAAAACGAATGCTTGGTAAAGAAACCAGGGGTTGGATAGTGCAGCGATACTATACTTCAGTAAATTATTTCCAAAGGAAACTAAGCCGGAAGCTTGGCGGCACTCCCCCGTGTAGAGGGGCAATTGAAAGAATCTCCCGAAAACCGAACTATCGGGTCCAAACGCTTCAACTCGAAACTTTTCCGCAAAAATGGGATCTACCAGACGGTAATTACAAAGGATAATTCATGATGATGATGATAATTCATTATTCCCGTATAAAATCCAAATTACGAGCAAGTTAATCTCTATGGATTTGCCTGTGTGCCAACAAAATATTGAAATGTCCTTCTCCAGAAAGTTTGATCATTTGAAAAGGACTTGATAAAAATCTGCTCAAGATCATTTCAACTGAATGGCGAAATTGTCATACATGGAGTGACTCTCATCCAGAAATGCTCCATGAGATGGAACTGCGCCCAAAACAAGTCTCTTTTTGGTTTGCAGTTTCATCTAGGCGCATTATCGGGCGATATTTCTTTAAAGAAAACGGTAACAGTACCTGTCACTAAGGAGTGACCGGAATGTTGAAGGAGCTTTTTTCCCCAAGACTGTTCCGAAGACGTCAGCTTCTGCTGCAAGTGGGGAAGCTAAAGAAGCAGCACACATCACGTAAGTATCAATTTTTTTATGTACGCAGCTTTCTTTTCAGGTACAATAAAGTATCGCTATGGGCCCGCGTAGGCCTATGCGGGTTCGACGACGACTCACTTGGCCTGCAACAACCCATCAAACCTAACCTTACCTACCTGACCTGACTGCACAAGAGCATACGTTATGGAGTTATGTGAAGCAAGATCTTTACACAACTAAACCAAGGAACTTGACCGATTGAAGTCGATTAAAACGATAACGGATTCCATATAACTTCTTCCCTTCAGGCTGCAATGAATAATTTTCTGGTCAAGTGTCACATATACCTGAATAGAGGTCATTGTTAGTTTATCATCTTCGAAAACAATTAGATGATAGGTCTCCCAATAGAGACTTCCGAACTTTGATAGTTGAAAGCGGCCATATTGTTGAAGCGCCATCTATCAAATGAGCTATTTTGCCAAATCACAATGGATGAATAATTAAGGGGGTCTAAACCGCCCCATATGATATCGTAACTATCATAGAAAAATCTCTTCACGAAAAGGAATATACACTCGACATTGAAGGAGCCTCCAATAATGTGAATACAAATGCAGTCCAAAGAAACCTTGCGAAAAATAACGTGAAACAAGCTCTAATACGTATTATTGGAAGTATGCTCTGCCACAGAAATATAAATGCGAAACTAGGAGACACAAATACCAAAATAATATCATCAAGAGGCACACCACAAGGAGGCGTTATCTCACCTCCGTTGTGCATCAAAATCATCAATGGGATACGCAATAAGCTGCAGCGCAATGGGGTAAAAGTCATAGCCTTCGCAGACGTAGTTAAAGTGAAGTTTCTATCTAATATTAGTGAGCTGCCCGAACATGCATTGAAAACACTCAGTGAGTGGGCAAAGCAATGTGCTCATCAACCCCCAAAAGCCAGAACTTCTTCCCTTTACAAATATGATAACAATACCAGTATTTGACCTACCGGTTATCGATGGGACTACCCGCAAACTATCCGATGGTGCAAAATATCTGGGTGGCATTCTTGATAGAAAACTGAGCTGGACCCACTCGCTTTCTATAAGTGTAACCGAATATTCGGAAAAACCTGGAGACCGAACCCTAGAATTTTACTGTGGATGTTCACGGCCATTGTAAGACCTTAATTAACTTGTATGATGGCAAACCACAAACAAAGTCACCCAAATGAAAAATATGACCAAGGTAGAGAGGATAGCTTGTGTGGGCGGCACTAGCGCAATGAGGAAAACATCAATATCGGGACTGGAGACCGTCCTTAACATGCTGCCGCTTGATCACTATATGCAAGAAACTGCAGCTAAAAGTGCTCTAAGAATCAGACAGCCTAAATTATAGATATAATAGATAAATAGATATCTCGGCTCAGCTGTAAACTCTGACTGCGTGCTGCCTCGACTTGAATTTCGAAGACCATTCTCCAGCATCTTTCCAAGTGGGAGAGGAACGGACTGGACACCGAAACCATATCCATTTGCACTGATGGTTCAAAAATGGACGTATGCGTTGGAGCTGGAGTGTTTTCAGAAATATTAGCTAAACAGCATTCTTGATCACCCTGAGTACAGAAATGTATTCCAGTCTTAGATATTGACAGTAGCAGAGGCAGCCAAAGCGACCTCAATGCTACCACCAAATGATAACACCATCATCAATGACAGTCAGGCTGCAATAAAAGCAATCTCTGCTGTAAAAGTAAAATCTTAGCTTGTGAAGCATTGTCGTGAAGAGCAAAAGGTTCTTGCCTTTCAACATAATGTAAAGCTTTGCTGGCTCCCCGGACACAAAGGCCAATGAAATCGCTGATGAACTGGCGAGTAAAGGATCCAGCATTGATCAGGCAGACCAGTTGGGCAAACCGCCACAACATATGTGACCTCAAATCACGGGTGGGACAGAAGACACTGAATGTTGACAAAAAATAATGGAACTCCCTCCCCACCTGTGAAACTGCCAAAAGGATGTGGCCTGAGTGTTATAAAGCCAGAACCCACAAACTATTTCAAAGAAACAGGAAATCTATTTCGACATTACTAGGGATTCTAACTGGACACACCTTACTTTAAAGCCACAAACTGAAAATTAATCTTACAGATGATGACCTTGGCAGATTCGGCGGTGATGAAGAAATGTAAGAGGATACCCTCCACTTTCTGTGCCACTGCGCAGGCCTCAGCCAATTAAGAATAAGAACCTTAGGAAAATAAGTTTTCCATGACCATACGGGTCTACCCAAAAAACCTCTCCCTAATATTTTTAGGTTTGCAACAACATCTGGATGGCTGGAGAGTGACTTATCACAATGGACGGTAACGAGATATCTGAAGGAACATGCAACACACGTAGACACCTAACGGGTCTACACACGTAGACACAATGGGTCTACATTAACCTGAGTGTGATGAGGGAAGTCGCTTCACTAGATATTGCAGCTACGTTGTTAGAAGGCGGTCGAATAGCTCAATCAATATTCATTGCAGGCTAATGAAACTCCAACTTGCAACCTTTCGAAAAAAAATTTTTTTTACAATTTGCGCGCACTCAAGGGTTTATGAATATCCTGTATATGCTTAAGCACAGTGCGGGCGTTAAGGAAACTCAGGGTAAAAAGAAAAGAGGTTCCGATGCGCATTGGTCTTAAATGCCAGTAAGTTATAATAGAAAGGGAAAACAGAGTTTGGTAGAGCATTCCACATTCGTGTTGTTCGGTGTATGTACGAATCTCTATATTTCAGCACTCCCCCGAAGATATAGGTTTGAGGGTTAACTGGTTTGCATTCATAGCTTCACGAGTTTTGCCGCTGGATTGTGGAATGGGAAGAATGCGGCTGGGTATTTCATTTGAGCATGAATAAAACAAAAAAATAGTGGGTTCAGTGGCGCGATGGTAAGTGCGATGAACTGCCGGGCAGAAGGTCTGTGGTTGATTCCCAGCCGTAGCAACACCTTAATGATTTTTCACTGGCTCTCCTCTCGTGATGATCTGACAAATCATCCGAGTAGTATCAATTATTAAGAAAAGCTTATCTCAAATTTGCCGTTCGGAGTCGGCATAAAACAGGAGGTCCCGCCATAGTGCAAGAAGTACACGCGCACGGATGAGTGGCTGTGAGAAAGCTCGGTCCTGGGTACTTACGAGCCTGTTGCGCCAATAATTTGTTTTTTATGAATAAAACAATGTAAGGCAGGATATACTATTTCGACGTTGTTCGAGCGAAACTAAAAAGTTCGCTATTCGTATGTCACCTATAAGTTTTTTCGCAAGCGTTTAAACACTTTCTAGGAGGTGTAATGTTGATTTTGGTTCAACCAACCAGACGTGGGGTTACACTCAAGTTTCGGCCGTATAAACGCTTTATATATTGTGGCCAGAGCGGAGAGGGTGACATATTTCTTACATAAATTTAGGAAACCTAGATATTTCGCTGTGTTCTTAGCGACTTTAAATATGTGGTCATTCAACGTAAGACTTTACTAAGAAGCAACCTAGCTTGGAAAGTTTTTTTTTCCGTTTCTTTGACGTAATTGTCATTCATGGATAATGGGTGTGGACTTTGTTTTTGTTTAAGCGACGGAAGACAGAATTTTCTTTTGTAAGTATTGAATTATACTCTGTTGGATCTCACTTTTCGGTGAGATGGTCCCACTTTTCGTTAAGATATAGGGCCCAGTGGCGCGATGTTTAGTGCGATGAACTGCCACGCAGATGGACAGGGTTCGTTTCCCAGTGTAGCAATACTCCATTTTATACTCCATTTTATGATGCTGTCAAGGTTGGAATTCAATGAGCTTTACATATTTTGTCGAATATGAGCAGCTTAGAATACTGACCTTAGCGAAGGAATGAATTGGATAAAAAGTTGCAGACAGGAGATACTTTATTAAAATGAAAAAATTGAATCGGATTCAAAAATGAGCCTTGAGGAACAGCAGCACTTATTTGATCAGTTGCAGACTTAAAATCGTCCAAAGCAACTTGAAATTAACGTTTCATCGATTCCAAATGCACGCATTTTCGACAAAAATTCTTGATGCCAAACCCTGTCAAATGCCTTTGAAATATCAAGCGCAAAAATCTTGCTTTGTGCAGTATGGTGGACTGATAGGTTCCACTTTTCGGTGAGATGGTTTCCCTTATCGTTAAGATATAGGGCCCAGTGGCGCGATGTGTAGTGCGATGAACTGCCACGCAGATGGACAGGGTTCGTTTCCCAGTGTAGCAATACCTAAATTATTTTGATTGGCCCTCCTCTTGTGATTATCTGACAATATCGAGTAGTTTTAACTATCAAGAAAAGCTTATCTTAAATTCACCGATCGGAGTCGACATACAACAGGAGGCCCCCCATCGTACAAGAAGCACACATGAATGGTTGTGAGAAAGCTCGTCCCTGTGTACTAACGATCCTGTTGCGACAAAAAATTTATTTGTATTTTTGTGTATGTCATCAAGTAACCAGTGGAAGTGTTTTTGCGAAAACCATACTTTCATTGAGAAGTTTTGTGTTTGGAGATATTTCATCAATTTCATCGTTTCCATGACCTCAGACAGAAGGGATGTAGGTACAGTACAGGCTGGACAAGTGCTGTTTTCCATCTATTTGGAAAGAGTCCTAATGAGTTGGACAGAATGAAAATCTTACGCAGTGGTGTAGCTAGTGTTGAAAAACACCTCTTCAGAATAATCGATGGTTACCACTTGCAGGTTAAAAATAAGCACATTTAATGTGTAGTCAGAGTTACAACCACTGGGCATTGCCAAGTCAAAGCCAATCAGAGTCTACCCTCGTCCTCCAACACCTAACCATCAAATAAATATACGAAGTCGTATTAAAAAACAGCAGTTTTTGTCCAAAAACCTGCGATTTTAATTTTAATTTAGGCTTTAAAATAATTCCGTCAACCAAAAAGTTGGGCTTGGTGAAAAACATTCGTTGGAACTGACCCTCGAGGTTGGGGTTGTGCTTTGGGTTAACTACCCAACCATGGAAAAATTTATTTGTTGCGAAGCAACCAATAGCTTCGGAAAGGACTGATTTAATTGTTGAAGACCCTGCTGAACGAAAGGGAACAACTACGTTCGTTGGATTTAGGCCAGGCGATGCGCTGTCACGTGACATCTTCAATCAAATTCTTAAGAGAGTTGTGCAAAACTCTCGAGCCAACACCAGAGGCACAATTTTCCAAAACTTGGTGCAACTACTAGCATACGCCGACGATTTTGACATGATTGATAGGACTCAACATGATGTCATAGCCACGTTTGCCTGTATAGAGAAGGTACTGGCAAAAATAGGTTTAGCAGTAATTTTTTTTTTTTTATAATTTACACGTACTCAAGGCGTTATGAATACCCTTTTATATGTTACCATAGTACGAGCGTTAGAGAAGGGGAAGAAAGAGAGGATAGGAAAGATTTTTGGATCTAGTGGAGACTTAACTCCATGGGTGGTTGTCCGAACTAGCATCCGGGGAGTCGGGGAGGACAAGACGAAGTATATGCTGTCAACACAAAAGGACACACAACATCGACGAATTGGACAGAACGGCACCATTGACAGATATAACTTTGAGGTAGTACAGGACTCTGTCTCTTTTTTGGCTCAATTTTGGTCGTGGAAGAATTTGTCACGCTTGATGTGGGCATTGCAGTCACTTCTGGATCGTTTCAAAACGATTTTCCTCAGTAGGGCTGACTGACCTGTATGACCGAAAACATAACTCTTTTACGCTAACCACCCGTTTACCTTCGGTTTGATACTCTTTACACGGTGAGGGATAAAGGATTTCATACCCAGGAGAGTGATGTTAGTTATCGTTATGATTATTTTATTTAGTAACGAGGTTTGCTCTTCAGCAATCGGTCGAAGTTACGAGGTTTTTCAGGAACTTTGACTACGCTGGAGTTACCAGATATAAACAAAATGATTTTTATGAGATTTAATCTTATTAATGAGTTACAAAGTTTTTCTTAACAGTTTGAAGTACCGAGCCTACCGAGCTCGTATACGATAGTATCAAATAGTAATTTTTGCCAAAAATGAAGTTACGAGGTTTTCTTATTAAGCCTACACGACGATATGTCATCTCGAATGAGATGAATACACGATGTCACTATGGACGGGGTAAACAGAGAGTGAGAGTGAGAATGATAGAAAATAATCGGAATACTGTTTCACTTCTGCCGCGTGTAAACTCACACTCGACTTTTTTTTTGAAGTGAAACCTCATTTAGCACGGTGTGAATTGAATTTTATGAAACATAAAAACATCACGATGACGGTGTTCTGATCCCGTTCTCCATCAAAGTACTTACCACAGCCGACGCACCGCGGGGTACTGCACTCTGAAAGATGGCATACATTTTTTTTCTGATGGTTAAAAAAAAAAATTCACTTATTCTACAGAAATACCGTGAGAAAATCATTAGACCATGCGAATTAGTCAAATCAATTGCCAACAGAGACATGGCAAGCTTGAGCATTATTGCAAGCATTTTCGCAGTAGTGTTTTAGGTAATTGGGTTTATTCAGCGGCTTTTGAAATGGTAACAGTGTCTGAGAATTTTGTGCAGTACAAATAATTGTTTTTGAATGTTTCATAATGTTTTAAATTTTCGTGACGTTTTATGAAGACACCACTCTGGTAGTAGTTTTTTTTCCTTAACCACAATATGTAGTGGAAGATTTGTTAATATTCCAAATGTTCAGATTTTTTTTTGTTGTGATTGCCCAATATATGTTTTATTTAATGATATTAAAATAAGCTGCGGAAATGTGCGATTTTCCGTTATTTATCGTTTTTTGAGTCTGCTATTATTTCTATATTTCATATATTCCATTGTGGAATGGTGTGGATTTGTTTGAATGTTTCTATATTTTTGTTCGTGTTAATTTTCTTCAACACATGTGTATAAGCTACGTCTCGAGTTGTCGTACGACTTATAAAAGAAATAGAACGTATGATCCTACGTTTATGTTTTTATTAGGATATTCCGACAAGCTGGCCGTGAGATCGAAATTATTCATTAAATTATGGTATACAGTGCCACTTAAATAAAAGAGATGGAAAAGTCAAGAAAACTCAAAACTCTTAAAAAATTTTGCACAAAGCTTTGTCCCTTTTTGCATCTCAAGTCACACTGCAATGGCTCTTATGCAATCGAAAATGCAGCGTAGCTTTATGCAACGCAGTTTTCCCACAAATATACCATTTCCCAAACAGGACATGAGTTGGAATTCGCCGAATATTCTGTACGGACCCGATGACAAATAATAGCCGACCTAAAATCTAAGACCCCACCACCAGAAGACCGTTTCCAGCCTTCAAGCTATAATTGTCGAAGCAATTACGAATGATGGCATCGAAATATCTAGGCATAGGAGAAATGAAAAAAATGCTACTTTTCAGTAAGAAAAAAAATAGCAAAGCGCCAAAACAGAATGCGAACAGTTTCCTGTCGAGTTAAATTAGGAAAAATCGTAGCAAAGGAATGATCTGTGTGATGCGGAAAAACGAAAAATCAGTTCCGATGTTCGATGAACAAACAGTTAAACAGAGAATACTGCACCGGCAAAGTTTACTTCGTAAAACTTAAACCCGGCACACTGCCAATATCCTAGATTTATGGATGTAGCCACATATAGATGGCTAAAATGGATCTTCTCCCCCTTAAATGTTTATATGACAGCTGATGATGGTACTGCCTTTCTTTTGGTGTCATAAATGTAGTTTAGCAATGGTGTGGGTCTGACGTCTGGAGTCTGTAATTGAAGCTTTTGCATCGAAATAGGTGGATTTGATGGAGTTTTCGATGTGTATGTGATCTGTGATAACGAGGGTGTATTTTTGGAATTGGCGTGTTGCCTTCAGAGCCCGAAATTCGCAACGACGAGTTTTGCTGTGTACACGAAAAAAAAGTGTACACTCAGCCCTATAGTGGTATCCGTTCAAGTTATTTCCGAAACGAAAGTCAGTTCCAATCGGAACTCAATTTACCATCGAAGTAACCATTGCGGACCAAAATGGAGCATAGATTCGCGTATGTTTGACAATCAGCTGTCAGCTGTGTATATTTATAAATGTGAAAAATGAGTGAAAAATGAGTGAAAAATTAGTGAAAAAAAAATATTTAAATAAATTGTTCTTATTGCGTTCTTGTCGTTTTTTTTCTATGACACCATTTTGTAGTAATACACCAAATAGTTTTATTTATTATTTTAGTCACAATTTTGGGGGTGGTTTCCATTTTCGTAAGAATTCCGCAACAATTTTTCCTCAGAAAACTTCCGAAGAAATTCAACGCGTAGCTGTCAAAATTCGTTGACTAACCGCATTAAGCCGCCGCGCGATCAGTTGCGATGCATTACGTCGATAGATCTGCTCGAAATGCGAATCCGAACGGATACCTTGTTACGAAATTCTCCGATAGCGAACTAATCGGAGAAAATGTAGGTCCGAACGAATATCTCGATAGGGGTGACTGTATTGTTTCGATTCGGCAAGCGTGCAAGCGGTTTTTTTTTGACAGTTGTCGTATACATAAGTGAAAAATTTATTCATTCTCTTTTCGGCTGTGAATAAAGGCTGAACTATAAATAGTCGCAAGCAATCGGAAGCTAATGTCAAAATTCTACGTTAAGTTTTCTTCACTACCTACTGTCAATTACTCAAGTTGTCAGAGTGGAAGTCATTTTGCCCTAAAAAAAAATTTCGCTGCTTATGAACTTAAAAATTTTTATGTACACAGCTGTTGAAGTGAAATGTCAAATTTTTGTATGAAAAAACACAAGAAAAAGAAAGAGCGAATTAATTTGCCTCTTCGCAAGTGAGCAAAAGTGAACGAAAACTGAACGAATCGAAACGAAAAGCTATTGTGGTCGTACAATACAAATAGCATGTGTTCGCACAGTTGCGGAAGTGGTCGTCTGCAGCCATCTTCTAGTATAGTTCCGCCTTAAGGCAGCGTGAAAAAAAAAAATGGGAGAACTGTAAATATTGCTAACCACGGTAAAATGAAAATGAATTCAGTTCACTCAACTGACAAAAATTATTCATCTAGCACACTCAAACTAACAGCATGTTGAGGAATCGGATAAACGGCTATGGGTGTACGCTGGTATTGAATGTGAATTTCGTGAAGTGTGTACACAGTAAGAAAACTCATGCTTGAGGAATTCGGCACCAGGAAGGAAGGTGTTTTTCATATGACGACATTTTGAAAACAAGATGCTAGATATCGGAAACGCCTCCAACGTTTGTGGGTAGAAATACAAATTGCGATTCTTTGAAAAGGACATATTGGACAAGAGGGGCTGCTAGTTGAAGATGGCCATGTTCCGGTTTTTAGATTTCCAAAGTCGTGTTCCGGGTTTTAGTTTTACAAATTTATCTTTGCCGATGGACTGTTCTCATTGGTCAAACGAACTTGTCTCGTGACTTAAAACGCTAGATTAGCCAATAAGAATAGTTCATCGGCAAAATTAACTTCTTAAAACTAAAACCCGAAACACGAGCGATGAAAATTGATATCTGGTTTGATTCTGGTATGAGGACGTGTTCATAGTTGATGATGTTGGTATTCAGTGGTATAATGTTACATTTGGCCAAGTTTGCCTCTGACGATATTTGTGAGTCTTTACGAAAGGTGAAACGTGTAGCTTTGGTTGAATATTGTGAGTTGCTCACAATGAACAGCGAATATCTTCAAAATGGAGATCTTTCAGAAGTGACAAATTGTGACATAGGTGTGATTGTCTTTTTGAAGTGAAACTTCTTTTGGGACGTTGTGAATTCGATTTAATGAATAGAAAATGTGTAACGGAAGAGATATCAAACAAATGTATTCTTAGGATATGTCGCGGTTAGTCCTAGATATAAGAACACTTGTCAGCTCCGCGTGTTGTTGTTTATTGGAAGAAAATGAGATGAGTTTAGTTGGCTGAACTAGGCTTGGGAACTGAGGTTGGGGGTAAGAAAACGTTGAAGTTCTTTAACCCAGTTTACGCTGTAGAACAAGGTTGAATACTAATCAAACACACATTTTTCACAATTTAAATCTGAAAAACTATTTTTGTTTTATTATATAGCTTGGGTGGGTTAGTTTCAAGTGTGGACATGAACAATTATTTAAGTGGATATTTTTAGGCCTCATTTGTTAACTGCACATCATGCTCAATTTGTCGTTCGTTTAATTTAACAAAACTAATGTTGGTATTGTTATCTATATTCGGTAATGTCAATATTAAATATGTATGTAAATATTGAATAGCTTTTGTTGTTGTTTCGGTGTAAAAGTGTACTGATTCAAAGTTTAAAAAAGATGTCAGCTCAAGTCAATCGATTCAAACAAAAGATGGCGCACCCTGTACGTCGCTGAATAGTATCACCAAGACCAGGCTAACATGGTAACGCTCGTACTATGGTAACATATAAAAGGGTATTCATAACCCCTTAAGTACGTGTAAATTATGAAAAAAAAAAAAAAAACATATTCAGCCCTAGCGAGGTATCCGTCGGAGGGGAAACTTCTCCGATTTTATACGATTCGGAGGATTTTCGCTTTGGGGTTTACTACCAAATAGCTGTTCGGAATGTTTCTCCGATATTTTGTAACGCGCATCCCCGGCGAATTGCGTTGAAGTTTGTTTAGGTGCATTTTTAGTGCAATTTTTGACAGCTAAGTGCAGTTGTTTCCGAGTTCCTACGACACAAATTCTTGCGGAATTTTTTTTAAGAATTGTTGTGAAGAAAATTTTCTCGGATAACACTTCCCTCGAATGGAAATTCAGTCTCCGAATAAGTATGTCATTCGGCTTTCATATACATTTTTTGATTCAGACAATCAACATAAATTTAGTTGCATAAGACTCTCACATAAACCCAAGATCTTGCGAACTGTGTATTAACGCTTTCATGCTGCGCTGGAACATCAAATGGCTGAAATGTTTCCTCGAGATGTGCAGCAAACACTTTTGCTTCTTCTTTATCGGTTTGTGTCCAAGTACCCCATTTGGTTGCACAGCGTTTTTGGGCCGTTTTATGACTCACCATTTTCTCAGAGCGCATAATTCGATTCCTATCTAGCAGTTAGGCCTTGCAGATAAGTTTCCACTGCATGGTTTTTAAATTTTTTTCGAATTTGATAGCAAGATACTCAATCGATTTAGATAAGTGTTATCTTGGGGAGATCTTGTCTGTCGCCAGTCAAGTCTAACTTTTGCCTAATAAGACTATAGATCTCTATTTTGCGTTATTGAGTAGTAAAATTCTATGCTGCGGTATAATATTATTCACATGAAGACCGAATTTTTAAACTTTTCGATCGAACACATAACTCGTAAGGCTGGAAAAAAACGTTTCGGTCATACCATAAATTTAGTTGCATATAACTCTCACTTAAACCCAAGATCTTGGGAAATGTCAAAAAGTACCCAAAGCAATTGTCAAAATGTCAGTTCAAATCATTTCGAATGAGATGAATACACTATGCCACTATGGAGGTGGTAAACAGAGATGAAGAGCGAGAGAGAGAGAGAAAGAGAGAGAGTGAGAGAGTGAGAGAGAGAGAGAGAGGGAGAGCAATGAAGCAAATAACAGTTTCACTTCTACCGCGTGTGAACTCACATAAAAATTTATAATTTCACAGTCCAACGTCTGTCGAGTCAGATTGTATCAAATAGAATTAAATTTGCTATATAATTCTAAACAATAAAACAACTTCGAAGCTAAGACACTCCAAAGTCTTTCGAGTCAGCTAGTAATAAGTAAAATTAAATTTTCCATATAATAAAACAAAAATAAATTAACAACTTTGATTAAAAAAAAATGTAATTTCTTACTGTAGCACAAATTATGCGTCACCCTGTATTAAGTTAAAAAAAATCCAGTTTCGTAAAGAAAAGTTGGGTAAAGTTCGATAAAGTTAAAGACCCCTCTGCAGGAATATAAGTAAATTCTTCTAAGAACCTGCAACGGATAATTACCTGATTTCAGAAAATTAATGCAAATGTATCTACAAATTCAAGTTTGTTTGTTGTTAAAAAGAAATATAATAATATTCAGAGGTAATTCGTATATAATGGAAGCTCTGGCAATTCAAAAAACAAAACAGGTATGTCAGTGCATTCCTTTAAAGTAGAAGCTGTGGCTCCTTTTTTTTTTCAATCAAGCAGACCTGGATATATCAGTTCAGTATTACATAACAAATAAATAATTTTACAGAATAATATATCAGCTTAACGACTTATAACGTGAGCAATCAACATTCCGGCATTCACCATGATTCGCAATATATATATATATATTTTTTTTTTTAAGTGAACATTTTTTTTTCTTTTGTTTGTCCTTTAAGTAAAGTATTTATATAAATTATGTATAGTTATCATATAAATATGTATATTGTGTGTTTATTTTGTTTCCTTCTACATGCAATTTGAAATAAGATTAGTTGTTGTTTTGATTTTGTGAACTCTGTACTGCATATATAATACATAATACGTTTCTTTTTTTTATAACAAGTATATAAGGTTAATAGCTTATTACAACAAATAACTTGGAAAAATTATACAGCAATTTAGAATAAATAAGTTAAGCTATAATCAATATATTTTAATATTTGTTTGTATAGTATGTTTTATTTTATTTTGTTTTTTTTCTTTATTTAAGATATGTTGTGTTAAGAAATCTTTTAAAAATGTTTTTTTTAACAACTTTTTTTTTTAACAAATAACATTTTATTGCGTTTTATTATTCAATATAATAGGAAGAACTGTTTTTTTTTTAATTTTTAATTTATTTTTTTATTTATTTTTCTGGATGTGTTGTGAAATATTGTTTCTGTTCTCCACTCTCCTGTTGGTAACATTTTAGCCTTTAAAAAAGTTTTGTATTTATTTTTGTTAATATCAATAGGTGTTGTATCTTAAGTCATGAGGGAAATCAACTGCTTACAGGCAAAGCGCAAAAAAGTAAAAAAAAAAGTTCAACAACCATTGAAAATTCAACTTTACAAAATAAAAAAGAAAACATATTCATGATTTTTTTTGATAAATTTATATGAATTTGAATTATCTACTGGAGAGTTTACGTTTTAACTTTTACTGATAAGGCTCGCATTGTTCTATATTAAGTATGATTATCTGCATTCGTAAGCCATTGGCAGTTTTTTTTTATGAAATTATAAAAAAAAATAATAGAAAGCTAATAAAGTTCGAAATTTTACAATTTTTTTTGCAAACATTTATTTACCGCGCAGAGATTAGCTGGGGCAAAAAAAAACAAAATATATAAGGCTTTCGCTGAGGTTCTATGCATTTATCTTTGGATTTAATACATTCAGGACTAAAAATTAATCAAAATGCATAGCTATCTGTGGAATATTTTTTTTAAGGCTATTTATGTATTTTAAGACCACAACAGTGTAACCTCGTTCAAACGACGTCTAAAAATACGTAACGTTGTCCATTTGTATAAAAATAGTTTAAAGGCATCTCTTTAGACAAATCGTTACTATTTGCTCATTCGTTAAAATGAAGTTAAGCTGTTGCAGGATATGATTTCGATTTAAATAAAACAAAATTGCAAAACAATAAAAATACGAATATTGTGGAATAGCAATGGAACACCATTCAATCCGACTTAAGATATGGAATATATTTGTAGGTTTTTTTTATTGCTTTTTGGGTATATGTAGGCATTTATGTAGGCAGAATCTTATACTATTGGAAATTGAATATATTTGGTTTTTACAAAATTAAAAAAAAAAACAATTTCTACAAAACACGCTAGTAAGAGAAAAAAAGTGAGTTTTTTTTTTTTAAATTCAAAAGCGCAATACCGTCTTAGAGATGGAATTTTTACATTTTTTCTTCTATAATCCAGACCAAACTTGTGATTAGGGTTAACTACCCCCGTACGTACAGCAACCTCGATACGAAGCAACTTAGAGCTTTGAAAAGAACTGATTTTTATTACTGACGACCATGATAAACTAAAACGAATAACGAGTTTCGTATATGCACCTGGAATGTGAAAAAAAATTAAACAGGAGACGTGCAAGCGAATACCTAGCGGGAGCCCTAAACTGCTAAAAGATATTACTGCCACACAGGAAATATGATGGGAAGGTCTGGGCAAAAAGAGGATGAATAACGGTGACATCTCCTATGGACCTAGTTATAGTGATCAGAAACAGCGACTATTCGGAGGCGAATTTGTTATAAGTGCCAGACTTAGGAAAGAAGTCTTATGTTTCCAAGACATTGGCGAACGCATTGCAACAATCCGCACCAAGGCCAAATTCGCCAACAGAAGCGTTATATGCGCTCATGCGCCGACTGAGGAAAAAGATGATAGAGCTAAGGATTGCTTCTATGAGTTCCTTGACAAAACATATGGGCAACTACCGAAGAACGATGTTTAAATCGTGCTGCGAGAACCAAACGCAGCTTCAGGGAGAGAAGACATCTTAAGCAGTATTGTCGGAAAACACAGCTTACATGACAACACGTTTGGTAATGGACTTAGGCTAACTGACTTCGCTACAGAACGAAATGCCACTATAGCCAGCACACGGTTTCCTCACCTCGATATCCATAAGGGGACATGGCGGTCTCCAGATCAACGAACGGTCAACCAAAGACAAGAGGCACGCATCCAGTAGTTTGGATGTCTGAAGGAGGTTCTGAGGAGTTAACATCGACTCCGACCACTAATTTGGTGCAGACAAGTTAAGAAAACGGGTATCCTATAAGCCACAAAAATCCTTAAATATAGTGAAAAAAATTAATGTCGAAAGACTGCAACCCGAAGAAACCGCCAAGACCTTCGCAAAACACGTACTCCGTAACCTCTCGGTTAAGACCATACCACCAGCATCGAATGTTGAAGAACAATGGCAACGATGCCAACAAGCCATTGGATCAGCCGCAACTGATGTGCTAGGTGCTAGCAAGACACTTATGGTTTGATGAGGAATGCCGACAGATGCTGGCAGGCAAGAACGAGGCCTACAAGGCTAAGCTGCGGTTGAAGACAAGAGCTGCAATTAATCTCTATAGGCAACAAAGAAGGGAAGACCACCGGATTTTGAGTAAGAAGAAAATAAGCAAAAAAAATCGCGCTATCGAGATTATAAAGAGTTGCCACTCCAGGAACGATGTTCACAAGTTTTACCAAAGTGTAAAACGTGAAAGCCAAGGATCCAAGGCTCGCACAGAATCCTGTTGAGAAGAACATGGAAATATCGTAGTTGAGATATAGTCGATGCTGATGATATGGAAGAAACATTTCTGCAGACTGTTAAACGGCGATGACGTACAACATTCCGCTGTCAGGCAAAACGAACCAATCAATGTAGGCAACGAGAACAAAAAGTGCTAACCAACCGACCTGAGTGAAGTGAGGATAGCAATATCCTTCCCCCTCATCTTTTAAAGCAGGCGGAGATGACTGGGTAAGTAACATCTACCAACTCATAAGCAAAATCTGATCGGATGAAGGAATGCCTGATGAATGGAACCTCAGCATCGTTTGCCCTTCCACGAAAGAGGAGATCCTCTGCTCCAACTACAGAGGCACAAGTCTCCTCAACATCGCCTACAAGATCCTGACATAGACGCTTAGCAAAGTCCGCAATGAATACACCCACTGTTACCTCGCCTTCCTGTTTGGAGTACAAGCGAGGAGGGCACACCCGAACGCCCTCCAAAAAACGAACAACGCATGGGGTGGAAAATAAACGCACTGACTGGACGAAGACACGTTTGCCTTTATTTTTGGAGAATCTTCAATTACCTCAAGAACAGCATAAATGATATCCGCTGAGGTTACTTAGCAAGTAACTAGGGCCTGCGACGCTTTCATGGCCCGGAAAACGTCAACAAATCGCCAGCTTGAGGTATTCTTGTGGAACCAAGAGACAGCTGAGAAACGCATAAATTGTTATAAAGCCAGAAGATTATTCCAGCGATCCCGAGAGTGCTCCTCTCATCAGAAACTACGTAGCCAATATAAAGATAAGCGTAGGGACCTGAAACTAGCCATCCGAAGAAGCAAAAGCAACAGGTTAAAGGAGCTCTGCGAGCAGGCACACGTAAATCTTGGGGTACCGCCTACAGGTGAGTCATGAAAAATTGAGTCACTTGGACACCCTCACCAACATGCCCTTTACAAAGGCCAAAAAAAGTTTCGGGATTGTTTCCACCAAACGTCAGGAAATACATGAGATCCTACCTGTCACGTAAATGGAACTCCTGGATGCAACCGATTCAGCAATAATAAGTCAAGGCAAACCGTCAGAAAAGACACGGAAACATTTTTGGAACTTTATAACAAGTGCTAAGAAGAAGGGGTTTTTGCAGATCAATGGAAAAACAACGTCTGATCCTACTGCCTAAAAGGATGAAAACAGCAGATGAGCCCTTGTTATACCGTCCCATATGACTGGTAGACACAATGGGTAAAACGCAAGAGCGAATCATATGCAACCAACTGGAGGTGGAAATCGCGAAATCCGGAGGAATCTCAAACCAACAGTATGGATCAAGAAAGGCTTGTTCTACAGTAGAAGGATAACAACAACCTTGGAAGAAGCTGTTCAGGACAGGAGATGGATAAAAGAATCAAGGAAAAACGTTGCAATAATAACACTGGATGTCAAAAATCTGTTAAACTCTGCAAACTGAGGAGTTATAGTGCATAAGGTCAACGACTGTGATTGTCAATGTGACCGACTGAAACCGCTTACCAACAACCTGATCGGCCCTTATCAGTGTGGTTTTAGGCCAAGTCAACTACCGATCAAATCGTCACACTTAGGCAGAAATTGCAAAAAACCCAAGAAGTCCAAATCGATACCCACCACCTATTCATCGATTCCAAGGCCGCATACAGCATTTATAGAGACGAACTATACAGAGCCATGTCTAGTTTGGGTATACCTCCCAAACTCGTGCGATTGTGTAGGATGACGATGGAGAATTCTCGCTGCTCCATTAGGGTCGGAAATGACCTCACCGACACATTTTACACCAAAAAAGGATTTCGGCAAGGCGATGCGCAGTCATGTGAATTCGTCAATTTTATTCTTGAGAGGATTGTGCAAAACTCCCGAGCCAACACCAGAGGCACAATTTTCCAAAAATCGGTACAATAACTAGCATGCGCCGACGATATTGACATCATTGGTAGGACCCAACGTGATGTCACAGCCACGTTTGCTAGTTTAGAGAAGGAAGCGGCAAAAATGGGCTTAGCAGTAAACGAGGGCAAGACGAAGTATATGCTGTCGACACGAAAGGACTCACAACATCGACGAATTGGACAGAACGTCACCATTGACAGATATAACTTTGAGGTAGGACGGGACTTTGTCTATCTCGGCTCCGCTATTAACTCTGGCAACAACATTTCGTCAGAAATTAGACGAAGAATTACTCTTGCCAACCGCTGTTTCTTGGGGCTATTAAGACAATTCAGAAGAAAAGCCCTCACTCGAACTACTCAGGAGATCCTACATAAGACCCTGACCATCCCAACCCTGCTCTACGGCGCTGAAGTATGGACCGTCTCAAAAGCGGATGAAGAAATCCTTGGTAGATTTGAGAGGAAAATTCTTACATAAATCTTCGGTACCGTGTGCGTTGACGGGCTATGGAGACGAAGATTCACCCAAGAACTATACGAGCTGCAAAGTGACACTCCTGTGGTCATCAAACTCCCCATTGGACGTTTAAGATGGCTAGAACACGTAAAACGAATGGACACCAATACTCCGGCTCGCAGAGTCTTCGATTTCCAGCCAGACATCGGACGCAGTAGAGGAAGACATCGCCTTAAGTGGCGCGCACAAGTAGAAGTCGACGTCAACCAACTTGGAGTGCCCAGCTGTAGGCAGTTAGCTAAGGACCTGGCTAATTGGAGAGGCATGTTGGTTGAGGCTCAGGTTCATTCCGAACTGTAGCGCCACTTAAGAAGAAGAAGAAGGTCAATTATGGTTCCATGGTTCCTAATAAAATATTGTTGAGTTATTTCGAGAAGCGGTTGTCGCTCTTCGATACCGATGATGGGGTAAGGCATTACCACATAACTGGGGGAGTTCCACAAGGATCGGTATAAGGACCTATCCTATAGAACATTATGTACGATAAGGATCTAATGATCAAATGAACAAGTTTGGTCTCAAGGAGGTTTCAAATTGCTTAAACAGCGAGGGGGTCAGAGAAGATGTGCAGCACATAATTTTCCAGAGTTCACTTTTCAGAGCAGAGCACAGAAAACTAAGGGATAGAATCGGAGAACCATATGCTTACATCAAGCGCAATGTACGACGTGGTGAAACAGGTTGCAGCAATAATGGTGAAGGAGCTTCGACGGCTGGAAAGAGTGAGGGAGATCACCAGCAAAAATCAAGCCCAGACGGCAACATCAAACACTGAATCCAATGTTTAACCACCTAAAGGGAAAGGAGAGCATAGATTGCTAACCAGCCCCAGCGAAGTAATACCTAACGATAGTCCCGCGGGGAGAGTGGTTAAAGTGTGTAGGGTGTGATTTAGTACGAAGGCATCGAGTATTCAGGTCTGCGAATCGTATATGCCAGTAGCCCGGGTTTCTGGTATCTTTAGAAGATTACGCATCCGTAAGCGAAACCAAAAATGAATATATCGTGTTATTGTGTCCTTTGTTCAAGGACGTAATTAACTGATACCAAAAGCAACGTTTCCAAAAAGATGGCGCGGTGCACATGCAGGAAGAGCAACTACCGCTTTGTTCAAGGACCTTTATTTTGCCTGCCAATTACGTATCTGACTTTTAACAAAATAGTTGGTCACTCATACAACCAAGACCACGATTAGTTTAATGTGTAAATTGATCCACGAACCCCTTACTACGAAAAATTCTGATTTTGAATGACACTCATACAACCAAAGCCACGATCACTTTAATGTTGAAATTGATCCTCAAATGCCGACTAAAAGCCTTAATGATTCTTCCTGTGAAATAATTTAAAGTATAAAATTCATGTTCATGACACTTACCTCAGAAGCCCTCAAATATCATAAACAACGAAAAATGGCCAGTATTCAGCCAAAAGGAAAACCTTAAAAAGCGGTTGAATTTGAGGATCTTAAGGGAAACATTACGCTTTTGGGTCTAGTGGCGTCCAGTATCGTATCGTATTGAATAAGAACCAAAAGTCAAATCAATCAATCCGGTCTGTGTATCAGTAAGCAACTTGTCTTTTTTTTGGGCCTTAAATCTTAAGCTACATCGAGAAAGTTTTGTAACAAACTTTGATAAAAACTATACAGAGGATTAGGGTATTGTTACAGTTTTTAAAAAATAAAATCCCGAAACTTTTGGTCTAATTCCTTTATAGATTTTGTTAATTTGAAACGCTGCTGACGGATTTGCAGGCAGCTTAAAAAGACGGTATTGCGCTTGTTATAAAGTAGAAAATCCAAACTACTGCAAGTTGATGGTGTACTGCATAGATAAGCTAAGTAAAACTAAGACAATTTCATAGATGTAAGTGAGAACTTATGGCTGAGTACTTTCTAACCTTAAATTGAAATATTTTCTTATTTAGGACTTTTCAGATTTTGGAAAAAATATGACACAACATATGTAAGGCAAGGTTTAAGGGAAAAAATCGGTTATTAAAAAAAAATACAGGACCCGTATACTGAAAATATGTATTTAAAAAAGCTTCTATCTATAACTTATATAAGGACTATAAAAGGAGTAGTCCTTATACATTATCCCATAGGGGTATATTAGTTGTGACATTAAGATTGTAACATAGAGAAATAATTTCGAAAGATATAACTAAAAGCATATGGATCGACTCATAACCGCTAGCTCAGTCGCTTGAGCCATGTTTTTGTTTTTTTTTGCCACGACTACTTTTTGGGGCGTTTTCAGAAACAAAATAATGTTTTCGGTTCGATTTTTATAAAATACGAACAAAAATTTAATGAAAATATTTCGAGAATATTCTATGAAAATTTCGTCTATAGATCATTTTAACTCACGCCTTTTGGGAGTGTTTTCCTAAAACAACGATTTGTACAGCCTGTCCCATAGCATAGCCAGCGTTTAAGGGTAGTGATGCGATTACATGTGAACTGTCACGTTAGAGGCTGGTGGTACCAAAAAACTAGTACCAACGAGTAAAGGACTACATAGAGTACCCTTCACAGCTAAAAAAATTGTAGCCATTTCAGACGCGGGCGGTAAGTGCGAAGGGAAAATTTCGTTGATCTTATGCATCGGCTAAGCTGTTGGTTGATGTAGCAATGTGAACACTGGGGTCTCAATTTCAGGACCCACATAAAAAATGTACGTTGTGTGAGATGCGCACTTTAGATGTCGTTCTATACTCTTTGCTAAAACCGCGACTTGAGATGGGGTAACTGACCCCTGTAGAAGGTCCGTTGGTGGCAGCGGACAAGAGAGATGGGAAGAGTGTCCTCTCACTAAGGTACTTACTCTCAGGCGACAGCGGAGGAATATATGTAATCCCTTTATGAGCTGCTTCGACATATTTGAACACTAGGTCTAAAAGGACTTCCAATTATGAGCCAGGGTATTGGATAAGAGTTGGTGGTGAAGGAGCCCTCAATGGGTCAAAAACAGCGCTCATAATCAACGGTGGCGCCTACACCTCCAGTTGGATCGAACCGGTAAATGTAATACCTATATGAGCTGCTCCCACATATTTGAACGCCAGGTCTATAGGTACTTCCAATGGTGAGCAAGGTTGTTGGAAAATAGTTGGTGGTGGAGGAACTCTCAATGGGTCAAAAGCAGCGCCCTTATCCCGAAAAAAATCTCCAGGTTTTGGATTTTGCCGTTGTAACTTCAGTGCCGTTGGGTAACTTCCCAATTATGGAAAAAACCACTTGTTATGATAGAGATGCAACCAGCCTGAGTTAATAGAACTTCTCAAATGTCAAAAAGACCCAGAACTTCAATGAACTATGATCGAAGAGTATGTTCCTGGACTGTACGAACACTCTACATCCTAGGTGCTACTCAAAAACTTGAGTCAGTCCTTACGCGGTACAATGCAGATATAACCGCGATCCAGGAGATACGATTGATAGGATCAGGTATGATGAAGAGAAAAATTGCGACATTTGTTACAGCTGCAACAAGAGATTGCATGTATTAGGATGCGAATTACAAATAAAATAACAAATTTTTGGCGCAACAGGCTCATTAGAACACAAGGCCTAGCTCTCTCACAACCACTCATGTGTCCGAACAATCAAGCTGAGATAAGCTATTCTTGACAATTGATATTACTCGGATGATTTGTCAGATCGAGAGGAGGACCAGTGAAAAATCATTTTAGGTGTTGCTACGGCTGGGAATCGAACCCAGACCTTCTGCGCCGCAGCTCATCGCACTAACCATCGCGTCACTGAGCCCGTCCATGCAAAAGCTTGCTGGCTACAAAACCGGAACACATGCTATTTGAGACAGCGAAGGAAATCTATGCACTGAGGTGCAGGGAATAGTAGATATGTTTAGAGTAAAGAGATTTATAGGGCAAGAAGTGAGCTCACGTCCGTTCAATGAAGAAATAGTTCCACAATTATATATAGAAGAAGTTGGCCTAGCTGAGCCCGTGTGAATTCGTCGTGGGAAATCGGCTTAGGACAATAGTAATTGACTTCAAGCCCATAAGCGATCGCTTTTCTGTGATCCGCATCAAGGCTTTCCATCAAGGAGGAGTTTTATGGCCTCCTGGGTGGAGTCTACGAAGCCTGTCCGGAGTATGATGTATTCGGGCATTTCAATGCTAAAGTCGGAAAGGAAAACATCTTTTGCGGGTTAGTTGGTAAGCACAGAATCCATGAAGCGATAACAGACAACGGCTACTGACTAGTAGATTTTGCAGCACCTCGTAATACGGTGATAAGTAGCACTAGGTTTCCAAGGATCCACACAGCAACCTGGCGCTCTGCAGATGGTCGAACCACCAACCAAATCGACCTTATGCTAATCCACATCCAACACCCTCGATGTGCACAGCTCACATTCCGAGGGGCAAACCTCGACTCTTACCATTTTCTTGTCGGGGATTCAAAGCGCTCGGCTGTCAAACGAGAAGAAGCTTCGAACCGCCCAAAAGAAGAAATTCGACGTTGGACGGCTTAGCATACCTTTATTAACCAGAACCTACAGCGAGCGCTACAGTATGAAACTGTCCTCTGTGCACGCACCTACCACAGGCGCCAATAATCAGTGGCGCCAGTATTGCGACATCATCAAGTAGCTTAGCCGAAACCACTGTAGGGTACCAGACACCCCATAGAAAGAGCTTGTGGAATGATGATGAATGCATGTAAGAAAAAACGTGACAGAAGATGCACACAGGAAAGCACTGCAGCGCAAAACAACGGCAGCGAGAGAAGAGTCGAGACAGGAGAAGGGAGGAAAAGAAGACCCTTCGTAGAAAGAATAGAGCTTACGCAGCTTCTTCGCTCATGGAGATTGATTAGTCGAGCGATCGTTATAACAACCGGAAGTTTTATAAAAAAAAAGCCAAGCAACTGGCTAAAAAAAAATAAAAGTCTTTGGCGTAACAGGATCGTTAGTACCCAGGGCCAAGCTTTCTCACAACCATTCATGTGTGCGTGTGTTCTTCTAGCACGATTGCGGGACCACCTGTTTTAAGCCGACTCTGAATGGCAAATTTGAGATAAGATGAGATGATTTGTAAGATCATCACGAGAAGAGGGCCAGTGAAAAATCAGTTAGGTGTTGCTACGGTTGGGAGTCGAAACCAGACACTTTGCGCGTATAGTTCAGCGCGCCACTAAGCCCGCCAAGAATCTGTCCACCGCTTAGGACAAGACGACACTATTGATAACAGCAATTTTGAAGTAGGCAAGGGGTTGAAATACCTCGGAGTAAACATGGACTCCACGAATGACACCCTAGTGGAGATCCGGCGTAAAATTAGCCAAAGAAACCGTTGCTACTTCGGTTTGGCGAAACAACTGGATTCAAAACTCCTAACTCGAAGGACGGAATGTGTGTTCTACAAAACTCTTATCCTGCCAGTTCTGCTTTATGGCGTCGGGTGTTGGACGATATGTAAGAAGGACTCCTTTGAAAGAAAAATTCTTCGGCGGATTTTTGGTCCTGTGCGCGAGTAGGGCGAATGAAGGAGAAGATACAACCACTACAACTACATTGGCTCGGCCACATCGTGCTAAGATGGTCTTCGAATGCCAGCCGCCAAGTTTGAGAAGGTAAGGAAGGCCGAACCTCTGTTTCAAAGACCAAGCCATCGCGATGCCAGTGTGCTTGGTCTGGATAACTAGAAGCAACAAGCCCGGGATCGCAGAGGATGGAAGACTGCAGTGTCTCA
Organism: Rhingia rostrata; assembly: GCA_949824845.1. Taxonomy (NCBI): domain Eukaryota; kingdom Metazoa; phylum Arthropoda; class Insecta; order Diptera; family Syrphidae; genus Rhingia; species Rhingia rostrata. The sequence continues at coordinate 16,327,153 of OX463759.1, forward strand.
GGCAGAGACTCTTCACTCCTTGGGAGCCTGATAAATGATAATTAAAAATGAAATATCCCGTAGAAAAACGTCCTTTTTTTTTGCTTTGTCTTAACAAGATGCTGTGACATTGTCGAATTCTATATTTTATCCCCGTTCAGTTTTTAGCCTCGCCCACTTTCTGGGGACATTTTTTTTTTAAGGTATTATTCACACAGAGGATTGTAGCTTACCAAAATTTTTTTTTTTGAATAAGGATACCTGTTCGCAGCTCTTCTGTTTTTCGAAAAATATGAATGTTTTAGAAAACGAGTCGTTAGTGCAAGAAACTTTCTTTTCCGGTATGATGTAGACGTTCAAATACCAAGCATTAGAGAATTTCAAGTGTGGCCAAAATTCACAAGAACAATAATTTCAGCTGTTGGGGCTTAAAATATATAAAAAAAAAAGTGGAACTGCGATTATAAGAACATGCAGCTTCGGACTTTGAAGGAATCGGCGATATATGTTAATTTTCCCTTATTGCCTAAGACCGAAAAATGCGTCAAAAACTATTTTAGCTAAAAAATATTTTATGCAGAATTGTAACAAACGGTATTAGTAATTTAGATATTAAATTTTATTCAATTTGACCAAATACTTTGCGAGACATTGACAATTTGCCTTTTATGGCTTAAATCTGGGTATGCAATTTTGTTGCAACCACTATGTTAAGTTAAGAAAAAAATTATTCAAGGCGTTTTCGAGGAAATTGATTTTATGTGAAATTTTTATATTAATAAACGGCTAAGAGCAAACCAAAAAAAAAGGCGTATAATTCTGACTCTAAAAACCGCCAATACAAAGCTTAGAGAAAATAAGTCCAACAGTTAAGGCTGAAGAAGCCATTTTGGACAGAAGGACCGACGGACGAAATTGCGAGAACAACAATTTTTGGTTTCTTATATTCCATGGTAAAAATTAATCAAAACTTCAGGGTCGAAATTTTTTAAGAATAGAATACCTTGGACCTGTTACGAACTTCATATCAAGATTCAAATTTGCTGTTCGTAAGAGATGATGATCAGCGCTTATATGTGCTATTAAGGTACAAAAATCCTTTTGTTTTCGATGTTGCTCTATCCAGATCTTTTGTGTGTTTATCGATCGCTCTAAAAAAGTTTATCAAAGAAGGGTTTTGTTCAATATCTTGTATTTGACAAGGCCAGATTAACGTATGTCTATCAAGTGAAAAACTGATCCTTTTCAATAGGAATGATAAAGTAAGTTTTGGCTTTTAAAAACCCTTTCGGAAAATCGTAAAAAGTCGGAATCGGTTGGATGGCTCTTCTATGTTTAACTTTAGTTTATCGTAGGTAATCTTCTGGCTTATACCTCAATCAGGCATACTTGTTTGTTGATCAGCAGAAACCAACTAAGCCAATATCATGATTTACACTGCTTAGGAAAATTGACTTTACTACTAAATGAAATACCACTATAACCAGCACACGTTTTCCTGACCCCGATATCTACAGGTTGACATGGCAGTATCCAGATCAACGAACGGCCACCAAAATTGATCACATAGCGATAGACAAGAGCCACGCATCCAGTATTTTGGATGTTCAAACATTCCAAAGAGCTAACATCGACTCGGACCACTACCTTGTTGCAGCCAAGGTAAGAGTGCGGATACCCACCATGCCACAATAATCCAGAAATACTGTTCATAGAATTTAATCTCCAAAAGATTGCAATCGAATAAGACCGCCAAGACCTTCGCTCAACGCGTATCAGTTAACCTCCCGTTTAACACCATACCACTAGCATCGAATGTCGAAGAACAATGGTAACGATGCCAACAAGCCACTAAATCAGCCGCAAATTATGTGCTAGGCTTCTCGCGCCCACCAGCAAGAAACACATGGTTTGATGAGGAGTACCGACAGATGCTCACAGCCAAGAACGAAGCCTACAAGGCTAAGCTGCCGGTGAAGTCGAGAGCTAATTAAGCTTCATAGGCAAAGAAGAAGTGTAGAACCTCTGCTTTTTAGAAAGAAGAAAAAAGAGCAGGAAAGGCGGCGATAGGGGATATGGTTAGGTGCCACTCAAGGAACGATGTTAGCAAGTTTTACCAAAGTGTAAAACGTCAACGCAGAGGATACATGGGCCGAACAGAATCCTGTCGAGATGAACAAGGAAATATCGTAGTTGAGGCACAGTCGATGCTGAGTATATGAAAGAACCATTTCTGCAGACTATTTAAAGGCGATGACGAACAGTACTAACCATTCAACTACAGCGATACCAACGACAGTCCAAATCGGTAACCACCACCTCTGGATCGATTTTTAAGCAGCGTATGACGGCATTTATAGAGATGAAGTAAACAGAGCCATCTCTAGTTTTGGTATACCGCACAAAATTTTTTTCGTTTGTGAAGGATGACGATGAAGAATTCTCGCTGCTCCATCAGGGTCAGAAACGACCTCACCGATACATTCGATACCAAAAAATTATTAGGCAAGGCGATGGGGCGACTACTTCAATTAGATTATTCAGAGGATTGTGAAAAACTCCGGAGCCAAAACCAGGGACACGATCTACCATACATAGATCGGTGCATCTACTAGCCAACGCCGACGATATTGACATTATTGGTAGGACCCAACGTGATGTCATATCCACTTTTGCTAGTATAGAGAAGGAAGCGGAAAAATTGACCTTAGCTGTTAAGACTAAATTTATGCTGTCAACACAAATTGGATATACAACATCGACGAATTGGACAGCATGTCACCATTAACAGATATAACTTTCAGGTGGTATCCCATCTCAAAACTAATATCCCTAAATAGTGGGAGCGGCTTAAAACTTTTTGAGGATGAAATATAGGGTATGACATCTTCACAACATTTTGTGAAGACAGTTTATAAAATTCACGAAAAGAAAAACAATTTCAATTGCACATGCTATTTTGGGAAATTCCCCAAAGTAGGCGTGGGTTAAATGTTCTCCTTATTTATTAATTTCATCAATTGATACTTCTAAGATTTTTTTAATTAGAAAAAATATAGTAAAATAAATGCTAAAAATATTAGCAACAAAATAATTGACTGAAATCTTAAAAAAAAACTTTTACTTGGAAACGATCTATTTGCATGCAAAGGTCGACCTCATTGCAAATTAAATTGCAAAATTTCACGTGGAATAGGTTCATTTGGTCCATAATTTGTTCTATGTGAAGATATATAGGGAATGACATTTCCGTTCCTAAGTCATCTTTCTGGAAAAAGGAAAGAAATTGAGGAAAATGCCTCACTACAATTTATTCGATGATCAACTCAGACTTTTTTAAAAAAACACATTGACATTTCCTGTGGCATCTAAGCGTTCTTAATCTATTAAGAGCACACCTTGAGACATAATCTGGTAATTTCCAGACCAATTGAGTTTTCTTATTAAAAAACCAAGTTAATCTTTTCGTATTCATCCGATCATGGAGACATTACAATCATAAAATGAAGACCAAACTAAGCGACAGTATTCCAATGAACACAAAACCAAAGACATAAACAATTTTTAAGTGTACAGACATCATTACAGACTGTGGAATTTCGTTTTAACAATCCTAACAATAACAAGCTCAATATGATCTTTAAAATTTAATTTTGAGTCAAAAATACTCAGGGATCATTGACTAGTACAACAAAAACATTAATAAAAATGATGTAAAGAAGCGGTCTTAAGTGACTTTCTTGTGGGAGACCTGATAAATCATTTATGTAAATAGTTTGAGAGATATCCATCTTTTTTTAACCACTTATATCCTGTCAGACAGATAAGAACTCAACCATTTTATTAAATTGTAACTGTATCTCAAGTTTTCATCAATTTTTTTTAAAAAGAAGGCTTTTACGAAATCTCCAAGTGGTAACCATCGGCTACTGGTCTCATCTAACCGGATTTGACTTGCTAAACGATAAGCGCAAGTGTTGATAACACGAGGAAAACAGCAACACTATAAACAGCTAGGTCCGAATGGCAAGGAATGAATACCCGGCCTGCTGTCCGAGGCGAACCTAGACAAGCTGCTTCGACATATTCGGTCAACAGATTGTCTAGGAATTTCAAGGGTTAGTCAAGCCCCTTGAACAGATATGGTGGCGGATGAACCGAAAGGCCAACGGCAGCGCTCAATCCCGTAGTGGATACTGATGGTCCCGTGTATCTAATAAATTGGAACTGGACCTCCAGGTAGGGGGTTGTGCGTTTGGTTAATTACCCACCCATATAACAAACCATTGTTATGAAGCCACCAATAGCATCGCAAGGACTGATTTTATAACGACGACACGGCTAAACGAAAAAAGGACAACAACGTCCGTATCTGCACCTGGAATGTGAGAACATTAAACAGGAGAGGTGCAAGCGAACAACTAGCGGAAGCCTTAAGCTGCTACAAAGCAGACATTACTGCCATCCAGGAAATACGATGGGAGGGCTGGGCAAAAAGAGGATGAAAAACTGTGACATCTACTGCGGACCGTGTTATAGTGAGCAGAAACACCGACTATTCGCATGAGGATTTGTTATAAGTGCCAGACTTAGGCAAGAAGTCTTATGTTTCCAAGATATTAGCGAACGCCAACATTAGCCTTATATGCGGTCACGCACCAACGGAGGAAAAAGATGATATAGCTAACGACTGCTTCGATGAGCTCCTTGACAAAACCTATGAGCGACTGCCGAAAAACGATGTTAAAATCGTCCTGGGAGATTTTAACGCAAAGGTAGGAAGAGAAGACATCTTTAGTAGTATTGGCGGAAAACAAAGCCTACACGGCAACACGTCTGGTAACGGACTTAGGCTAATTGACTTCGCTACGGAACGAAATGCCACTATAGCCAGCACACTGTTTCCTCACCTCGATATCCATAAGGGGACATGGCGGTCTCCAGATCAACGAACGGTCAACCAAATTGATCACAAAGCGATAGACAAGAGCCACGCATCAAGTATTTTGGATGTCCGAGCATTCCGTGGACCTAACATCGACTCGGACCACTACCTTGTTGCAGCCAAGGTTAGAATGCGGATATCTACTACGCCACAACAATCCAGAAATACTTTGAACAAATTTAATGTCGAAAGACTGCAATCGCAAGCGAGCGCCAAGAGCTTCGCGCAACACGTATCCCTAAGCCTCTCGATTAAAACCATACCACCAACATCGAATGTCAAAGAGCAATGGCAACGATGCCAACAAGCCATTGGATCAGCCGCAACTGATGTGCTAGGTTTCTCACGCCCACCAAGAAGAACCTCTGTTTGGTAAGTAACATCCACCAAATCATAAGCCGCATCTGGTCGGAAGAAAGTATGCCTGAAGAATGGAACCTCAGCATCGTTTGCCCGATCCACAAAAAAGGAGACCCCCTAAACTGCGCCAACTACAGAGGCATAAGTCTCCTCAACATCGCCTAAGAAATCCTATCTGCCTTAATATGTGAACGGCTGAAAACATTTACCAACAACCTGAAAGTCCACAACCGATCAAACCTTCACACTTGCTGATCCTGAAAAAAGAACCCCAAGAAGTCCAAATCGATACCCTCCACCTATTCATCGATTTCATCAGAGCCATGTCTAGTTTCGGTATACCGCCCTAACTCGTCCGTTTGAGTAGGATGACGATGGAGAATTCTCGCTGCTCCATCAGGGTCGGATACGAACCCACTGCCACGTTCGATACCAAAAAAGGATTTAGGCAAGGCGATGCGCTGTCATGTGACTTCTTCAATCTGAGGCTTGAGAGGATTGTGCAAAACACACTAGCCAACACCAGGCACAATTTTTCAAAAATCTGAACAACTACTAGCATACGCCGACGATATTGACATCATTGGAAGGACCCAACGTGATGTCATAGCCACGTTTGCTTGTATAGAGAAGGAGGCGGCAAAAATGGGTTTAGCAGTAAATGCGGGCAAGACGAAGTATATGCTGTCAACAAGAAAGGACCCGCAACATAGACGAATTGGACAGAACGCCACCATTGACAGATATAGCTTTGAGGTAGTACGGGACTTTATCTATGTCGGCTCTGCTGTTAACTCTGACAACAGCAATTCGTTAGAAATTAAACGAAGAATTACACTTGCCAACCGCTGTTTCTGCGGGCAATTCAGTAGTAAAGCCGTCACTCGAACTACTAAGGAGATTTTATATAAGACCCTGATCATCCCAGTCCTGCTCTACGGCGCTGAAGCATGGACCGTCTCAAAAGCGGATGAAGAAATCTTGGGCCACTTGAGAGGAAAAGGCTTCAAAAAATCTTCGGTCCCGTTTGCGTTAACGGGCTAAGGAGACGAAGAATAAACCACAGGAATATGTCCCTGCATTTGACGTTTAAGGTGGCAAGGATATGTAGAACGAATGGACATCGATTCTCCGGCTCGTAGTCTTCGATAACCAGCCAGACGCCATACGCAGAAGAGGAAGACCTCGCCTTAAGTGAAAGCAAGTCGAAACCGACCTCAACCAACTTGGAGTGCGCAACTGGAAGCAGTCATCTAAGGACCGGGCTAATTGGAGAGGCGTATTGATCGGAATTTAATGAGCTAACGGATTTGGCCGTTTTCGCTCCACAGTCGAATGTGAAAAGCATGCAATCGATAAGGAATATGAAATGCGTGTTCAGTAAAGATATAGGTTGGATTGGAAGTTGCAAAGTGTCGGCCATAAAACAGGGCCTTGGGGAACACCATTATATATTTTTTGAATAGCAGACTTGAAACTGTCCAACACAACTTGTATTCACCGTTTCGAGAAAAAGTTTCTAACCGAAATAAGAAGAGTTACATCGATTACAAAAGCATGCACTTTCGAAAAAAGGACTTGATGCCACCCCCGTCAAATGCCTTCGAAGTATCAAGTGCTACGAACTTGTTTTCGCCACCAAGGTAGACTGATTGGTTCCACTTTTCGGTGAGATATGCCATTAAATTACTAATGGACCTGTTGCTATGAAAACTGTAATGCCGTTCCTCGATGAGTTTTCGTGACTCAAGATATTTTATAAATTCAAGATTTGTCAGCGTTTCCAAGACCGTAGAAAGAATGCAGGTAAGTGCAGTTTTCAGTTTGAGAGAGAAGCAAATTCGCATTTTTTAGAGACATTCGGTTAAACTTTAATCGGTTTTGCTCAGTAGGGTATGTCTAATATGACATACAAAAATGCACTTAAAAATTAAAATTATTTTCTTAATTCCAACAAAAGATATCGCTCTCATCCTTACTCTTTGTTAACTAAGAACGCTTGTATACTTTATTGTTTAGTCTTCAATTGCACCACGGAAACTTCAATGATTTTTTGTTATTGAAAAGTTCAATACCTTCAAAAATCACAGTTTTTAAAAGACTCAATCATCATATCTTGTGAACTGCTATCTAGTTTTTTTTTCAAAGTTTTATAAAAAAATTTTCAGAGCAATGAAATCAGCCTTGCAAAAATTAAACATTTTTCGATTATCGATCTGAGTTGGGTCAAAATCAGAGTACTGAAATGAAGAATCTACAAAAGAAATGTTTATACTAACGTTGCCAATTTTTTTCAAAAGTTTTTCGAGTTTCCTTAGATTTTAACCGAAAACAATTTTTTTTATTAAAAGGCGGGTGTGTCAAAAAACTTTATATGAAAGAAATATGGATATTGGGATTGCATAAATATCTTCTTCAGCCAAAAAAAAAATCCTTACCGTTTGACCAAAAACAATGTTTTTCTGAAAAGTTGACATGAACATTTGAAGTTTAAAAACTAAAAATGTTTGCACTTGAACTGATACGTATACCAAATTTTATCATTCTAATTTAAAATGTGTAAAACACTGGTGACGGACAGACGGTATACAAATTTTCTTCAAGTTAATTTTTTCAAAATTTCAACGTTTTTCTGAAAAGTTGGCATGAAAATTTGAAACTAAAAAAAAAAAATTACACTTGTTCTGGTACGTTTGCCGAATTTTATCATTCTAACTCAAAATGACTAAGAAACTGGTGACGGACAGACGGACAGAACGAACAGACGGATAGACGGACATATGGAAAAACGGGCAGACCAACAGACGGACACAAGGATAGACGGACAGACATACAGATGGGCAGATGGTTAGACGGACAGACGGACAGACAGAAAGACGGACAGACGGACAGACTGACAGACGGATAGACAGACAGACGGACAGACGGACAGACGGACAGATGGACAGATGGACAGATGGACAGATGGACAGATGGACAGATGGACAGATGGACAGATGGACAGATGGACAGATGGACAGATGGACAGGTAGACAATTGGACAGATGGACAAGTGGATAGATGGACAGATGGAAAGATGAACAGCACAACAGATGGACAGATGGACGGGTAAACAGACTGACAGACGCACAGACGGACATGACTTAATCGACTCAGCTAGCCATTCTGAATCCGTCCATAAACTTCAGGGTATATCTATGGAAATTATTTTTCTATATTACAAACTTAATGTCAAAACCAGTATACCCCTATGGGGCAAAAAAAAAATAAAACAAATCAAATTCTTGGAGCAAACATACTCGTTAGTACCCAGGGCCTAGCTTCCTTAGAACCACTCATGTGGGCGGGACCGCAATAGCCATCGCGCCACTGAACCACTGTAGGATAGGGAATAACAAACGTTTTTAATTTCGGGATCCATACATTTCGACTTCGGGATTCCATAAAAATGGATACAGCTATATCAAGTAGCTCATCTGAACTTTTCCAAACTGGTACCGAATTGTGACGGGCTATCATAAGATTTCCTTAATATCGGTATATATAATGCGTAGAGTAGGTGTAAGAACATCTGTTACAAATCTGTGTAAATAAGCATATTGCTCTATGACGTAGCCACTCTGAAATAGAAGAACACATCACACCCCTGTTGTCTCACTGCACCAGACAGACGTTACTTCAACGATCTAAAGGATTTGGTAAGCACCCCTATTTTCCAGATCATCCGATTATTGTCACAATTTTCGAATGCAGTACACCATCAATGAATTAAAAAAAAAATATTTAGCTAAACGACATATTTATGTATAATTGAATTATAACGGTAAGTAGATACAAAAACAAAAAACAAAAAATATACAAGACTGTTCCCGTACAATAATATTTTAACTTCTTCTTACTAATTTTTACTGCAGAAATTTTCATTTCCATACATAAATGGTGTACGAAATCGATGTTAAGTAAAAAATTAGTAAAAATCGGGGGAAAAAAAATGCTTTCTACTGGAACAGACCTATTTAACTAACCACTAGGATGTGGACTATTCGTAACATGATCATGGTTTAGTCCTAACCTTTTGTGTTGTTAATGTTTTTTCATGTCTCTTATTGTTTGCAATCCGATTCTTTGTCGTGTGGAAGAAGAAGATGGATTGGGGGGGTGATTTTTTCCCAGTGTCTAATGGAGGAGATATATCCGTTTTCAAGATGAAAAGACGCATCAAGAAGCGCTCTTCTTGGCGAAATGAGGTACGTTAAGAGGATGGGAAAAATGAATGCTTTTTGTTTTTTGTGTTTTCCGATTTTCGAAATTTTAATTTATGTGTGTGTGAGAGAGTTTTTTATTTTTTTTATTTTATTTTTGCGGAAGTATAGAACGCTAAATAAGTAACAATTGGATTATGTATATATATATATATGTATATAATATTGTTGTTTTTTTTTTTGAAAACTTTCGCATCTACGTATAGTTGCATAAATGCGATATAATTTGTTGATTATTAACAAAAAAATTAAGAAAGTTAATTTTTTGAAGTTAGATAAATAGATAAAATTTTAGGGAATGTTGTTATTAGTTTGTTTCAAACATTTGTTAAACTTTGTGTTATATATTAGTATATACAGAATACATATATACATTTTTTATATTTTTTGTCTATTTCCTTATTGGTAATCGAATTTCTCAATGGATCGTATTTTTTTTCGAAACAACAAAATTTTAATGAACACAAGATTGCATGTTTTAGGGAATGTGTGAGTGTGTGTGTGTGTGTTTGTATTAACGCATATGATTTATATATGGATCGGTGTTAAAACCATCCACCACCACCCAGTTTAGAGCTTAGGCCGCCAATGCCCTTTCCCAAGATATTTCCAACTCGCCCTGCAACCATGTTAGTGACATTACTAATATTTGTAACGACATTTCCATCTTCACCGATTTGTGGTAAGGCAGCTGTTGCAGCGGCCATTTTTGGTTTCGGAGTAGCCGCAGCACCACCACCAGAATTACCAGATCCTCCTTCACCATCTTCTCCATCAATTTCATCAAGTATTCTAGAAAAAAAAAAAAAAACACATGAATAATATTTGTTGTTTGATTGAAGCTTTTTAAAGGCACACTTACTCTTCACCTTCGGCACCCTCAGGCATTGTTAAAGCACAGGTTGCTTCCTCGGTGGCCATTCGTTGCGCAACAGTTTGATAGGCTTTGGAATTTAATTTATCCTCCATCACACCTTGCAGCTCAAAGTCGGAAAAGATTTTCTTAAAAAAATTTAAAAAAAAAATTGCTTACTTTATAACTTTTAATGTGAGTCGTACAAGGATGTATTTTTACTTTCACTATATGCGATAACGATGTACACTGAGCATAGTGCAACGAATGATCTAATCTTTCAGATAGCCAATTGCAAAGCATATTAATCTGCTGCGTATACCATTGCTCAAAGAAATTCAATGTCCACAGATCATCGCTGATCTTTCCACGGATCTGATCCATATTGTTTCGAAAAAAGTTCACATAACCCTGCCCGAGATCCTTGCCCGAACTTGATACGTTCGTAAAACTTAAGATTGATCCGATTAGACTTCCCTCATCGTAGCGAGATAGTTTTGATAGGGTTGAATCCAAAACTGACATGAGTTTTCCAATAAGGCCTTGCGTCATCGAAACGTTGGCTTTATCGATTTGATCGTCAATTTTCGAATGGTATTTGTACTAGAATAACAAAAAAAAAATAAAGTTAATAAATCACAGCTTTAGATTATGGCCAAAGAGAATACTATAAGCATAATGGAGCCACACAAAACACTTAAAAAAAATCGGGTAATTTTACGGTCATAAAGCGAAGCAACATGTTGCCGAATATAATCGCAGTATTTTAATATTTTTAAGTATTAATTTTAAATATTTATTGCGTTAATCTTAAACCTTTGTTTTGTATGTTTAAATAGTGATTTAAGGTGCAAAAAGATATTTGTACACTTAAGATGTTCCAAATTCAACGGAATTGCAGAATAATAAAATTAATTTAATTTATAAATTTGTGGATTAACGATGTGCTCGTCTTGCCCCCGCTTCACATAAAAAAAATATTAGAGTGGTCCAGGGAGCCTTACGCAACATCGTTTTCGTATATAAAGAACGATTATACGAAGAACTGTATGCAAACTCTTTATAATTTCCCAATCCTCAAGCAAAAATATAATTCAGATTACGGTACATAACTGGTGAATTTTTAAGGGTAGGTTTGTAAAAAATCAAGTAAATCACTCAAATTTGCATCAAATATTCAAAATTTTTATTGTAGTCGATGAATTGGCCTTTGCCATTTACGTTTTAAAGAGAACTTCATGTAAATATTTTCCGCGGCTTCGTTTTAAATGGTCTATTCGGAAGGTCCAATTTTTTCAAGCATTTCGGCCTGTATTCCATGAATTACGCTTGTTATGTTATCCTGTAAGGCTTCAAATCTGTTCGGCTTGTCCACATCGACTAACGACTTTACATAACCCCACAAGAAGTAGTCAAGAGGCGTTAAACCGATTGATCTTGGCGGCCATTTCACAGGGCCATTTCGAAAGATAAGCTGCTCACTTGATCCTGCAACATTTCCATGTGTGTCATGTGGCACCGTCTTGATGAAACCACAATGTCAACCAAGTTCAACTCAGCCAACTGAGGCAAAAAAAAAGAACCGAGTATCATGGCTCGATACCGTTCGCCGTGGATGGTAAGGTTTCTTCCACGGTCGCCTTTGAAGAAAAATGGACCGATGATTGCACCAGACCACATACCACACCAAACTGTCGTTTTGCATCGGGATGCATCGGTAATTCTTGTATGGCATGTGGCTTTTCATCACTCCAGATGCGACAGTTTTGCGTATCCGTTAAGCCAGAAATCAGCTTCATCGCATAACACAATTTGTCGATAAAACAGCGGATTTTCATAGAGCTATTCTAAGACCCATTCACCAAAAATTAGACGCTGTGGTAGGTCATTCGGCTTAAATTCTTGCACAAGTAGAATTTTGCAGGCTTTCAAACTCAAATCGAGACGCAAAATTTGTCATGTGGTTGAGTAACACATGCCCAATTGCTGAGAACGGCGATGAATTGACATTTTATGATCTCCATTAACATTAGACGCTACGACTGCAATATTCTCTTCGATACGCACTGTACGCATCTGAGTCGATGGATTAATATCCAATAAAGTAAATTTCGTTGCTCGTTTGTTAGTCTTTCCATGATAAATTGGCAGAGTATACAGTAAACTTTTCACTTTCAGAGAAGGCGTTTGGACGCCATTACTAGCCAGTGCTGCCAACCTGAAAAACTTAACTCTTAAAAAATCACCCGCTTTAACTAAATGATGTTTGGAGGTAGAGAGCCTCGAATCGAAATAAAACACAAGAAAAATCCTTTTAAGCGCCATCACTTTGGCTCTATTGGCAGAATAAATTTATGCCGCATATGGTCTAGAGGTCCAATTTTTAACTACTTTTTCGAGCATTTGGGGCTTCCAAGTCCCCTAACGTTTCTGGTTTGTTGGCGTAGACAAGCGCCTTCACATATCCTCAAAGAAATTAATCCAATTTTGTCAAATCACACGATCTTGGTGGCCAATTGACAGGTCCAATACGCGAAATTATGTCGCTTTTCGAATGTTTCCTTTAATAAAGCGAATGTGACATGAGCTATGTAGCATGTAGCGTCGTCTTGTTGGAACCACATTTCATCTACATTGATGCCATCCAATTCGGAAACAAAATAGTCGGTTATCATGGCTCTATACCGGTCTCCATTAACGGTAACTTACTCTCCAGCATCATTTCGGAAGAATTATGGCCCAATGACTACACCAGCCCATAGAGCACATCAAACAGTCAGTTTTTGTGGATGTAATGGCGTCTCAAGGGTCTCATATGGATTCTCTTCAGTCCACATGCGGTTTCGCTTCTTGACGTTGCCATTCAACCAAAAATGAGCATCGTACCTGAACAAAATTTTGCGATGAAATTCAGCATCGATCTTGTAAGGTCGCAAGATAAGATCTTTGAGCAAAATCTTCCATAAAGTTGATGGACAAAGCTCCAAATGCTGTGCACGGTAGCGAATCGATTCATTCGGTTCCTCTTCAGCACTTTGCTCTACATCGGCAATTGTTTCTTCGGTGCGCAGTGTTCGACATCTCTGCGGGTGCGTGTCATCACATAGAGTAAACGTAGTGCGAAAACGATCCATGGTTAACGGAAAACCAACTTATGAAACGGCTACAACTCGCTGTTTTCAAGACTAATAACCCCTAAAAGTGGGCAAGTCTAAAAATTACATTGCGATGAAATGTGGAAAATGAAATTGTCACAATATATTTCTCAGGAAGTTAATCAAAATCTTTTATGGCTCGACAAAATTTTTCTATTACATATACCATGGGATACACTGAACCAAAAATGTAGATGAATCATGTAATCATGAGAAAGTTTATGCATATAATGAAAAACATATTTTGTTCATACCGTTTATGAATTCTTATTCATTCGTGTATGAACAGTTCAATAAGTCAATGAATGTAAAATAAAACGATATTCATAAATTCGTCGCCTTATATTTTGTTATCGTTAACATCAAGATTCCCTTTTGAGTTTGGTATGCTGTCTTATGTTTTGAAATCTTCTATCCCTTTTGCTCAATCTATTTCCATTGCAGAGACATACAGAATATTTTTGACGTATACCCATCATGCAAAAAATTGGCGTTTACGTCAAATTTTCCTTAAAATTTAAGCAAAATTTTGTGTAAGTATTGGTTTGACGTTTAACCAAAGTGTAAAACGTCAATGCCAAGGATACAAGGTTCGAACAGAATCTTGTCGAGCTGAACAAGGAAATATCGTAGTTGAGGCACAGTCGATGCTGAGGATATGCAAGAACCACTTCTGCAGACTGTTAAAAGGCGATGACGAACAACATTCCGCTGTCAGGCAGAACGAACCATTCAACATTGGCAACGACAGCGAAGGCTGCCAACCACCCGACCTGAGCGAAGTGAGGATAGCAATATCCAAACTGAAGCTTAATAGGGCTGCCGGAAATGACGGCCTTCGATATGATGACTTGTTAAATAACATCCACCAACTCATAAGCCGAATCTGGTCGGAAGAAAGTATGCCTGAAGAATGGAACCTCAGCATCATTTACCCGATGCACAACAAAGGAGACCCTCTAAACTGCGCCAACTACAGAGGCATAAGTCTCCTCAACATCGCCTACAAAATTCTATCTGCCGTAATATGTGAACGCCTGAAAATGTTTTACAACATCCTGATGGGCCCTTATCAGTGTGGTTTTAGGCCAGGAAAGTCCACAACCGATCAAATCTTCACACTTCAGATCCTGGAAAAAACCCAAGAAGTCCAAATCGATACCCACCTAGGTGCCGCATACGACAGCATTTATAGAGACGCTGCTCCATCAGAATCGGAAACGACCTCACCGACACATTCGAAGCCAAAAATGGATTTAGACAAGGTGATGTGCTGTCATGTGACTTCTTCAATCTGATTCTTGAGAGGATTGTTCAAAAGTCACGAGCCAGCACCAGAGGCACAATTTTCCAAAAATCTGTACAACTACTAGCATACGCCGACGATCGTGATGTCATAGCCACGTTTGCTTGTATAGAGAAGGAGGCGGCAAAAATGGGTTGAGCAGTTAACGAGAGCAAGACGAAGTATATGCTGTCAACACGAAAAGACACACAACATCGACGAATTGGACAGAATGTCAGCATTGGCGGATATAACTTTGAGGTAGTACGGGACTTTATCTATCTCGGCTCCGCTATTAACTCTGACAACAACATCTCGTCAGAATTTAAACGAAGAATTACTTTTGCCAACCGCTGTTTCTCTGGGCTAAGAAGGCAATTCAGCAGTAAAGCCTTATCTCGGACTACTAAGGAGATTTTATACAAGACCATGATCATCCCAGTCCTGCTCTAAGGCGCTGAAGCATGGACCGTCTCAAAAGCGGATGAAGAAATCGTAGGTCGATTTGAGAGGAAAAGTATTCGAAAAATCTTCGGTCCCATTTGCATTGACGGGCTATGGAGACGAAGATTCAACCACGAACTATACGAGCTGTACAGCACGCCCCTGGTCAAAAAAATCCGCATTGGATACCCAAGATGGCTAGGACATGTAGAACGAATGGACACCAATACTCCGGCTCGCAGAGTCTTCGACTCCCAGCTAGACGTCGGACGCAGTAGGGGAAGACCTCGCCTTAAGTGGCGCGCACAAGCAGAAACCGACCCCAGCCAACTTGGAGTGCGCAACTGGAGGCAGTTAGCTAAGGACCAGTTCAATTGGAGAGGCATGTTAGTTGAGGCCCAGGTTCATTCCGGACTGTAAGTAAGTATTGTTTTGACGTACCTCCTATTATCCTACAACTTACGCCATAAAACTTCAATTGTTGGTTCAGTATTATTTGGACTTATTGTGCCAACAATAGGTAACGCTATTTGAACGTATCCACGTCCGTCACTAGAAAGAAACATTTTTTTTTGGTTTTGCTGTTTTTGCATACGATTTTAATGTGAGCGGGGCTTAGCCTGCTCACAACCATTCATGTGTGCGTGTTTACTTCTTGCAGGATGGCGGGACCCCTTGTCTTATGCCGACTTCCAACGGCTAAGTTGAGATAAGCGTTCCTTGACAATTAATACTGCTAGGATAATTTGTCAGATCATCACTAGAGGAGTGCTATCGAAAAATCATTTAGGTGTTGCTATGGCTGGGAATCGAACCCAGACCTTCTGCGCGCCAGTTCATCGCACTAACCATCACGCCACTGAGGCCTTCCAATAACATTTGAGTCACTCATCAGGAAAATCTATCGTACGACGTATACATTGACACACATACAAGTGTTGAATTAAAACAAATCATCTTCGAACTTCTACGATCCGAACCGCAAATGTGTGGAATAGTGCGAGTATTGAAATCAAAACTTACGAATAACGAATTTGAGTCGAGTAACGAAACATGTGAAAGTAACGAAACTTTGTTGAGAGTAACAATTCGGTTCTTCAAGTCGAATCAAGTCGAAATACCCGTTATTCAGTAACGAATGCATATGGTTTCCTACAGCTCTCCTAACAACGAAAAGGTAACTACCGAAGTTCTGGCATATCAATGACGCTCTCGTATAGTTTGGTAGTTAAACAGCAGATAATTTATGAATAGCAAGAATAATTTTTATGAACAGACGAAAACCTCAGATAACGGAACCCCTCAAATACCAGCCATACTCGGAACAAACACGAACAGCGACTTACGAGTATATAAAGGGTTTTTCAATAAGAGCGCTACAAACGTTTTTTTTTAATAAAACAAAAACGGTTTTGGATATCAACGAAATTCTTTATTCCTGTGAAAGTACGTTTGATGCCATTGTGAATGGAACTCGAACTTTTGCATGGCCACCACGGGCACGCTTGCAGAATTCCAGACGCTGAACCCAATTTTCGACGGTTTTCAAGCACAAATCGGCCGATAATGCTGCAATTTCATGAGCCTCATCGCTGAAGATGATTTTCGATGAAAATTCGAATCATTTTCAAGTTGTTGCTCAGCCAAATTCACGAACATACGACGCTTCTGGTGGTCAAGCGGCTTCAGTTCTTGCGTCAATTTAATCTTTTAAGGATGTAGGCCTAACAAATTTCGCAAAATTTTCGCAGAATTCGCCATAACGACGTCACAGAGATGCCCAACGCTTGAGAACGACGTGTGATAGACACATTTGGGCTTTCTTTAACTGAAGCCACAGCGGCAGCAATATTCTCGACACTACGGGCACTTCTTTGTCTCACTGGCACGGGAACATTTTGTACTGTGCCTGTGGATTCAAATTTTTCCACTAGACGCTCAATTGTTGATCTCCTAGGACGATTCTGACGACCATGAATTGGACGTAGCGCTCTTAACACTGAGGCCATTGACTCCGAATTTCGGTTGTAAATTTTAATATTTTCGACTCGTTGTTGGATCGTATATCTTTCCATCATGAAATGGCAAACCTTACTGAAGAGAAATTTCAATAGAGCGGCAAGAAATATGGCGTCGTTTGCTGTCCCTGCCGCTCAACTTTTGTAGCGTCCCTGTTGAAAAACCCGATATAATATACACTTGGAATGTGGGAACTGTAGACACCTCAGGGGTAGGCAAAAACTTGAATCTGTCCTCGCTCTAAACAGGGCAAATATTGCCGTGATTCCGGAAACGGAAACCAAAGGCTGTACATATTAAGATGCGAATTCGTTTGGGATCAGTAATTTCCTGGCTAAGAACCATACCAAGGTCATTGGCAAGTGGGTGTCAAAACAAAGCTCATGAATTTAAGAACACAATTATCCAAAAATATTAAAATTTTTAATTATAGTTTCCGCAGAAAATTACTTTTTATTTTTTACTGATCAAGATTTACTTTTTTGAAGTAATGATTTTCGTTCCACCGAAATAAAATTGAATTTTCCAGTGATTCCTGTAAGAATCTATGGAGGTAAAATTGCAATTCCATCATGTTAATTGTTCCAATGAAGTTATTCAATAATAGCTACAACTGGGCTTAAAGAAAGCATAATGAACGCTATTGGACAAGAAATACAAACACCTCTAGTTTCCGAAGCGGTAACGCCTGTCCGAACATAGATGAGTTGCTTCGACGTATTCGGACAACAGGTTGCCTAGAAATGCGGATGAACCGTAAGGCTAAAAGCAACACTCAATCCCGTAGTGGATACTAATGGTCCCGTGTCCTATGGGTATCTTATAAATTGGAACTGCCCCTCCAGGTTGGGGGTTGTGCTTTGGATTAACTATCCAACCAAGGAAAAAACCATTGTAACGAAGCAAGCATAAGCATCGGAAAGGACTGATTTTATTGTTGACGATCCTGCTAAACGAAAAAAGGACGACGACGTTCATATCTGCAGCTGGAATGTGAGAACAATAAATAGGAAGCGAGCAACAAGTGGAAGCCCTTAGCTGCTACAAGAAGACATTACATCCAGGAAATACGAGGGGATGGGCCGGTCAAAAAGAGGGAGAAAAAATGTGACATCTACTACGGACTGTGTCATAGTTAGCAGAAACAGCGACTATTCGGATGCGGATTTGTTAAAAGTGCCAGACTTACGTATGAAATCTTATGTTTCCAAGACATTAGCGATCGCATTGTAACAATTCGCATCAAGGCCAAATTTGATGATATAGCTAAGCTAAGATAAGCTAAGGATTGCTCCTACGAGCTCCTTGACAAAAGCTATGAGCGAAGTACGATGCTAAGATCGTACTGGGCACAGTAAACGTAAAAGTAGGAGGAGAAGAAATCTTCAGCAATATTGCTGGGAAACATAACCAACACGACAAAATGTTCATTCACAGACTAAGGCTAATTGATTTCGTTATGGAACGAAATGTCACTATTGCCAGCACAAGGTTTTCTCTCCTCGATATCAATAAGGGGACATGGCGGTCTCCAGATCAACGATGGGACAATCAAATTGACCACATTGCGATAGACAAGAGCACGCATCAAGTATTTTGGATGTCCGAATATTCCGAGAAGCTAACATCGACTCGGACCACTACCTTGTTGCAGACAATGGAAGAATGCGGATATCCACCACGCTACAACAATCCAGAAATACTGTAAGAAAAATGAATGTCAAAAGACTGCAATCGCAAGAGACCGCCAATACCTTCACGCAACGCGTATCCCTAAACCTCTCGATTAACACCATACTACCAGTATCGAATGACGAAGAATAATGTGCTAGGCTTTTCGCGCAACGTAGTAAGAAAACCCCTGGTTTAACGAGAAATGCCGACAGATGCTCCTATCCAAGAACGAGACTTACAAGGCCAAATTGCAGGTAAAGACGAGAGCTGCCATTCAGCTCTATAGGCAAGAACATCGGCTTTTCAGAAATAAGAGAAAAGAGCAAGAAAAGCGCGCGATTGAGGATATAGAGAGCTGCAACTTCAGGAACGATGTTCGCCAATGCCAACGATACAAGGCTTGAACAAAATCCAGTCGAGATGAACAAGGAAATATCGTAGTTTAGACACAGTCGATGCTGGAGATATGGAAGAACCACTTCTGCAGACTGCTAATCGGCGACGACAAACAACATTCCGCTGTAAGGAAGAACGAACCATTCAATATTGGCAACGATAGCGAAAACTACCAACCACCCGACCTGAGTGAAGTGAGGATAGCAATATCTAAACTCAAGCTTTATAAGGCTGCCGGAAAAGACGGCTATCCCGCTGAGCTTTATAAAGCCAGCCGATATGACCAACTTATAAGTCATATCTGGTCAGATGAAAGGATGCCTTAAGAATGGAACCTCAGCATCGCTTACCCGATCTGAACTACGATAACTACAGAGGCACAACTCTTTTCAATATCGCTTACAAGATCATTTCTTCCGCAATATGGGAACGCCTGAAACCGATTACCTACAACCTGATCGGCCCTTATCAGGGTGTTTTCAGGCCAGAAAAGTTCACAACCGAACAGATTTTCACACTTCGGCAGATCCTGGAAAAACACAAGAAGTCGAAATCGATACCCACCACCTACTCGCCGGATTCAAAGCCGCATACGACAGCATTTATAGAGACGAACTATACAGTGCCATGTCTAGTTTTGATATACCGTACAAACTCGTCCGTTTGTGTAGGGTGACGATGGAGAACTCTCGCTGCTCCATCAGAGTCGTAAACGACCTCACCCACACATTCGCTACCAAAAAAGGATTAAGACAAGGCGATGTGCTGTCATGTGACTTCTTCAATCTGATTCTTGAGAGGATTGTGCAAAATTCACGAGCCAACACCAGAGGCACAATTTTCCAAAAATCTGTATATTTGGTAGGTAGGACCCAACGTGATGTCATAGCCAAGTTTGCTAGTATAGAGAAGGAAGCGGCAAAATGGGTTTAATAGTAAATGACTGTTAAACGTGCTCAAAGCCGCGATGGTTAGTGCGATTAACTGCCGCGCAGAAAGTCTGAGTTCGATTCCCAGCCATAGCAACACCTAAATGATTTTCGACTGGCCCTCCTCATGTGAAGATCTGATAAATTGTCCGATTAGTATCAATTGTCAGGAAAATCTTTTCTTGAATTCGCCGTTTGGAGTCGGCATAAAAGGAGGTCCCGCTATCGCAAATGAAGTACACACGCACACATGAATGGTTTTGAGAAAGCTCGGCCCGTGGTAATAACGAGCCTGTTGGGCCAACAATTTGTTTTTTTTTTGTGTGTAAAACTACACGAAAGAACACAGGTCTGCGACGAATTGGACAGAACGTTAACATTTTCCGATTTAACCTTGAAATGGTACGGCACTTTGTCTTCCTCGGCCCCGAAATCACCCAACTTCGACCTTGGGGCAGAAATTAAACGATGAATGACTCTTGCTAACCGCTGTTTCATCGGGCCATGATGGTGATTTGGCTGTTAAGCCCTCAATCGAAATACTCAGGAGATCCTATACAAGATCCTGATCATCCCAGTCCTGTTTTACGGCGCTGAAGCATGGTGCGTATCAAAAAGCGGATGAAGAAATATTTTGTAATTTTGAGGGATATTTTGGTCGTTTTGATCTCGTTTATGTTGGCGGGTTATGGAGACGAAGATTCAACCAAGAACTATAGCTGTACAACGACATACCCCTTGTCAGAAAAACACCCCATTGGACGTTTAAGATGTTAAGGTGATATTAAGATCGAGACAATACTCTGACTCGCAGAGTCTTCGATTCCCATCCGGAATTGGGACTCAGTATTAGAAGACCTCTGGTTAACTAACCAGCACAAGTAGAGAGGCACAAGGAGAGTTATTTTGTTTTACGCCCGGGTTCATACCGGACTTTAGCACCACCTTAGTACATAAGTAACCTTAACATACAATAATAACTAAAATATTATACTACCCTGCATTGGAAGTTACAAAAAAAATTAATTTGTGTTATTCGTTATTTTTAAATGTCAACTTACCAAGTCCACACCATCTATTGTGCAGAGTTTAAAGCTTTGGTTTTTAGCATCTAATATCACGTTAACCATTGCACACATCTCCGATGGTATTATATAGTCCGTCGATATAAAAGCCACGTTCTTCTTAAGCCACGATTGGAATGCTACATCTGTCCTCTGTATGCACTGCTCCACCATATCGCATGCCATCAATTTAAGTCGCTGTTCCAAGTGCTGGCGGAATTCCGCATCTGGCCAATGTAAGTCGCGAATAAATGATTGTAAGGCATCTAGTTTCCAGAAGAGATCCTCCGAAGTGGCACAACCATTGCTTTATAATTTTTTGTTTGTTTTATTTTTGTTTTTAAGAAAAATAAATAAAAACAAAATTAAGAAAGAAAAAATAAAAAACATGTTTTTTTTCGTTAAATTTTTAAATTTAGAAATATACTTGTCTAGGGAAAATTAACATTAAATAAAATCCCTAGCATTTCAAATGTTTGGTATTTATTATAAAAATACAAAATATAACCAAATTCAAAAATGCACTATTGATTTAGTGTTTCAAATGTTGTCTGAATGTGATTTTTTTTTAATATAAAATATTTATTAAACAAATAAAAAATTAGTATATGGCAAGCAGTATCTATAAAATCTCTATGATCGAGACTAGAGCTAGATATGATGTTTTTTTTGTGATGTTAATGTAAGAACGGGTCTAAGACGAACCAACAACTGTAGAACAACTGAGCATAACTTAAAATTTAATAAATGTTTATGGGAAGATTAAAAATATTTATATATAAGTTACTGAAAATAATTAAACATTATGTAAGTGTATTATGCCCCTAACAAAATAAGAATACAAAAAAATAAATTTCCACATTTGATAAAAATAAAACTGAGGGGGATTTCTTAAAAATCTGTGTAGGGTGGTATCAAAGCGAGAGGAATTTGTTATTCGGCCTCCGATTAATGGTCACTGCAACTAGGGAATTTTTTTTTCTGTTTTTAATCGAAATGTCGATATTAGTTATGTCAGATTTTGCAGTACCGCCTAAAGGCTAAACTAAGTATTGAGTTGACCTAGAATTACTGTTTTCTCTTCTTTTTTTTTTTAGTCAAAAGACGGAGTTTTTTTTTGCAGCTGAGTTTCTTTTGATTTTATTAGAAAAAAGAAACTTTCTCAGCAAAGGAAAAATTTATCTGTCAAAAATTTGTTTTCCCATTTCCCATAGATTTGACCTGAAATGGCTCTTTTCTATTTTTCAAGAGAAAAGACGACGTCGTGGCTAATAACCGAATGGAGGATGAAATTAAGAAATTTACATTGTCATCTTGTTGAGACACACATCATATTGAACAATTTATCTAAATCTTTTACGGTTAAAAAAAAAAACGAAGGATAACACAGTGGCGTTCGAAAAAGTTTGGTCAAACATTTCGGTCGCAGTTATTGAAAATTATGAGAGCTAATGTTTATTTTTGCACAAGGAAGCGAAATTTCGTTCAAAAAGCGCATACAAGTTGATTTCATTATGAATAAAAAGTGCATTTAGCTAGTGATAGCATGCTGAAATGGACCGAATCAGTTTAACGAAAATAAGTGGCAAAAATAAGTTTGGAGTCCAAAGCTAATTTTTTGTGTCAGTCACGTCTCAATTTGACAACACTTTCAACTTAAAGAAGATAAAATGTTGCCCAACAAGCTCGGGTAGGAAATTTAAGAAAATTATCATGAGACCGAGACTACCAGCAGACAGATAGGCTCAGGGATACCAAAAAAGACGACACCAGTCGAAGACCTTTTTTTGTTCAAGACTTCGGTGGATATTAAAAAAACGATATGTATCAAGCTACAGAAAAAAGAATTTTGTCAAGCTCATTGAGGACAAGACTAGCGAAAGCCAGTTCTGATGCCGGATTTTCCAAGGAGAGTCAGAGTAACACGATTGATCTGGACTCAAGAGCATCCTAATTGCACTCAAAACATGTTGAATAATGTTATCTTTTCCAATGAATCAAATTTAAAGCTGCATGTTGGAAATGGGAGGATACTTGCCTGAAGAGAGCCAATGTAAAGAATATGAATAAATCTAAGAAGAAATTTGGCATGTACTCCTTTGGAACAAAAACTGGAAAAAACCATCACAGCATGTCGCCGTCACATATACGAGATCATGTTGGAAGCAGTAATTACGACAGCAATAGGCCATCAACAGGTCCACCCATTACTCGTTTGAAACGTATACGAGATCATGTTGGAAGCAGTCATTATGACAGCACTTGGCCATCAACAAATAATCCTGGGCCAATCTCGATCGGAAAAAATACGAAAGAGTCTTGTCCAATGATTTTATCAAAAATTGCAATTATTGAAGTTTCGAAGAAACGATTGCCTTTTCAAAGTCTCAGCTGTTAAGATTCCAACCTATAGATGACTACAAGGAACTTTGGGAACTGACAATAATATTCTGAGGGGGGCGTTCTTCTGAAAGAATTTTCATTAAAAGCTTCGGCTGGACTATACCGCGCTATATGGGTGTTAAAAGCGGCGCAGGGACATAAGTCCTGAACGGATTACTTATTTACTTATAAAGATTAATAAAATATAAAATATTTACTATTGTTTAATTTTTTGGGGACTTGCGTCCTATTTTGAACGATAAAAACTCAGGATTTATGTCCCACTTTAGTGAGATAAGGGGGAAATTAGTCCTGAAAAATCACTTCAGGACTTATGTCACGGGGACTTATGTCCCTGCGGCGTCCAAAGCTATCTAATCTGTTAAGATATGGATGTTTCATAGTCAGTTAGAGCTTACAAAGAGAGAATATACAATTCTTGACATTTGCCTCTTTGTTGTTAGACTGTATGTAAGGGTCTTGATGACTGTTTCCAATTTAACGTCAGCTCCATGAAATTATCTTGAGCTGAACAAACACCTTGACAACTACAAAAAAATTGAACGATGTTATTTCAAGAATAGCTCTTCAAAAGTTCCTTGGACACCTCTGATACTTGTCGGAAGAATTTGTAGCTTTTGATGAGTAAAACTAAAGAGAAGATGGTTTGCGCCTTTGAACTTGTGAAAGTAGAGAACCAATTAAAGCGAATAGCTGTTGACATCGCCAATGTTCAATCAAAAAGTTTGGAGGATTTGGTTAGTGCATATACCTACCAATTCTTCAATATCAGAGGATTTTCATCAGAGTCCTTGACTTAGGGTGTGGATGAGTTGTTCAAGGACACGGTATAAAATAATGTGAAGCATGAAGTAAGCAATATGAGAGTAGTCAATGCCGTAGCTAAGGGAGGAGTAAGGCTTATCGATGAGTTGTCGCCTTGTTGTAACAAGCTACATACTAGCAACGAAGAACAGAATCAGCTTCTATTATTGACATTTAAGGACTAAAGAAAGAAGTATCCTGATAGGAAGAAGTCAATATTGCTAAAGTGAAACAATAATCTTGATTTATATTCATCAATTAATTTCTTCTTCAATTTGATTCTTGAGAGAATTGTGCAAAACTCCTGAGCCAACAAATGAGGCAAAATTTTCCAAAAATCGGTGCAACTGCTAGCATACGCCGACGATATTGACATCATTAGTAGGACTCAACGTAATGTCATAGCAACGTTTGCTAATATATTGAAGGAAGTGAAAAAAATTGGTTTAGCAGTAAAGGAAACAATTAATTCGCGATAGGTCATCCCTAAGAATGAGGTTAAAGCTCCCGTGGCCGCTTGTAAGAAATGTTAACACTCTAAAGTCCGCTTTTTCAGTGTGAGTTCCCCAGTTTCGGGATTAAACTCGAGAAAGCAGTTTTTCAAAAAATTTGAATCCAGAAATAACTTTGATTTAACCCAGCAAGTTTCGTGAGTTGACCATGGGGATACATGATCAGATGTTTTTGACATTTGATAATATACAAATCAAACAATTTTTTTGCAATTATTCCATTTCTGTGAACATTTTATAAAATTTTTATAAATACGTGTACGATTTATTTAAATTCAGATCTCAGCGACACGAAACTGTTTTGAATATTGAGTCGGGCCTAAATGTATCATAAACGTTTGAAGCCGCATAATTTCCATAGATTTTGACAAAATTTAAAAAAGAATGTGTGGTGGGTGCACGACTAGCTCGTACGCAACTTTCTTATTCAATGAGAGTTGGGTGTTAGATTATATCCCAAGTGGGTGAATCCAGTGCCTAGGTGAATATTAACCTGCCCTAGTGAGGTATCCGTCGTAGCGGAAAATTTTCCGCAACGCATACTTCGTCAGAGGTTCAAATTCTATTCGAGGTATGTGTCATCGGAGAAAAAAAAACTTTCGTAAATAAATTCAGCGAAGAATTTGTGTTGGAGAAAATCGGAAACAGAATTGCACTTCGCTGTCAAAAATTGCACGAAAAATGCACCTGAACGCATCTGAACGCAAGCCAGAATGCGTTACAAAATGTCGGAGAAGTATTCCGAAGTATTCGAAGGAATACCTCGGTGCTAAAATCCTCCGAATCGTACGAAATCGGAGAATTTTCCGAAATCGGAGAATTTTCCCCTCCGACGGATACCTCGCTAGTGCTAAATGATTTTCCGTTATTGGGCAAAACTGAAAATTCCGTTTAGTGTTAGTTGGGCCAAAACTAAATTTGTGAAATTATTTCACACAGTTATAGTAGAACATAAATTAAATTTGCGAGAAATCGGAAATTTTCTTTACATGGCCTAAATGCAAAAATCCCTTAAATGGGTTTTCTCGAAAAAAAAATGGGTATGCAGTTTTGTTGGAATTAATATACTCATAGTACATATAAAATTTAATCAAAACCGTTTGAGCTTTTTTCGAAATGTCGAGATCTATTTGTGGTTATGTATAATTTTATATGGCAGGTACCGTTAATATAATGGCTTTAAGTAAACAAAAATGGCCTAGACTTATAACCTAATGAACGCTGGATACGACGTTTGAAGAAAATTGGTTAAACCGTTTAGGCTGGAGAGACCATTACGGACCAGACGGACAGAATCGACGAACGGAATTCCAAAAACCACATTTTTGAGTTCTGCTATCATTGTAATGTTAGAATCAATCAAAATCCCGTTGTCGAACATTTTCACGTGAAAGTTAAAAAAAAAGTTTGACCAACATTTTTCGAACGGCACTTTAAAAATGTTTTAAATTTCAGAATAGCGCCCCAAAAGATGGGCGTATATTAAAAAAATCTATCGACAAAATATTCATAGAATATTTTTGAAATATTTTCATCGAATTTTTTTTTTTTTAATTTTCTTGACATTGTACTGCAACTTTTTTTGCATTGTCCCATTGCGAATGTCTCAATATATTGCTCAGAAACTCTTCCAAATGTTTTTTATTTCAGAAAAACACCCGAAAAGACGGGCTTATATTAAAAAAATCTATCGAAAATATATTCATGGAATATTCTTGAAATGTTTTCATTAAATATATATTTTTTTAATAGTCTAAAAATTGTACTGCAAACGTTTTTTACATTCACCCATTGAGAAAGTGTAAATATTTTGTTCAACCACTTTGCCAATTGTTTTTTGTTTTAGAAAAACACCCCAAAAGATGGGCGAATATTAAAAAAAAATCTATCGACAATATATTCATAGAATATTGTTGAAATATTTTCATCGAACATTTTTTTTTCTTTTCCTAACATTGTACTGCAAACGTTTTTTTTTAAATTCCCACATTTAGAAATATTTTCATCGAACATTTTTTTTAGTTTTCTTAAAATTGTTCTGCAAACGTTTTTTTAAAATTCTCACATTTTGAATGTCCATTTTGCTCAGCCACTTTCCAAAATCATAATTTCTTACGTTTTGTACGTACGACTGCACGGTAAGATAAGTTTTATCAAAGCGCGACTATAATCAGTCCCATGATTCTGTTAACTCTCATCCGAAATGCAAATAAACCGTCACACTTTTCGTGAATTTCCTGTTAATCATGATTAAGGATCTTTCAATTTCCGTCCTTAATTCCGACCAAACCATGTGGCCACCAGAATATTTTCGGATATTTACTTTTGGTAAGTTGACTTATGTTGGTGTTGACCTCTAGTGAAAGACGTCTTAATCGCCTCAAAGAAGGAGGTTCGATGGCTAACTATTTTTTCAAGCAACGTGGTTTGAGAATTGGATGAATCTATAGACTTTCGCACATGGATCACGTTAGTTCCATCGCATTAACTGTAGTCGTGAAAACCTCCTTGAATTCCGAACAACCCTTGTGGCAACCAGAAAATTTTTCAAGCAACGTGGTTTGAGAATTGGATGAATCTATAGACCTTCGCACATGGATCACGTTTGTTCCATCGCATTAACTGTAGTCGTGAAAATCTCCTTGAATTCCGAACAACCCTTGTGGCAACCAGAACATTTTTCAAGCAACGTGGTTTGAGAATTGGATGAATCTATAGACTTTCGCACATGGATCACGTTTGTTCCATCGCATTAACTGTAGTTGTGAAAATCTCCTTGAATTCCGAACAACCCTTGTGGCCACCAGCAAATTTTCAGATATTTACTTGTGGTAAGTAGACTAAAGTTGAAATAGAGCCTCTAGTGGACGATGACTTAATCACCTCAATCAGAGATGGCAAACTAATTTTTCGACCAACGTGGTTTAATAATTGGATCAACATGGATCACGTGTGAGAGATTAAAAGAATTTGTTTTGCATATTCCTCTAACTAAGAGGATCGATCAACCATGTCATCATCATCATAAAAATGGATGAGGATTCTCTTCATTAATGAACGGAGCAAATGTTTCAGCACGCGTTAAGCTGCCCACAGATTTGATAGTGTAATTAATGTCGAACACTAAATCCTTCCCTCTTTAAAAATATTTTTCTTTCATACATTTTGGCTTATAGAGCTTAGAATTAAATTATTTATTTAACATTTAGTTATAAAAAAAATCTGTTTACACAAAGTCGTTCTAAAAAAATAAATAAATATTTCAATACACGTCACTGGAGTCTACCATCTAAAGTTTTTTTTTTTCATATGACTATTGGAAAATACAATCAAGTTCCCACCGCATTTCAAAAGTTTTTATGTGAAATTTTTATCAACTTGAATTATTTAGTTTGAGTATGTATTTAGTTTTGACAAAATATAAAAAAGAAGTACACAAACGTAAATCATAAAACAAATGAAAAAAAAAGAAAAAAACAATTGCCCACAGTTGTGGTTTTTATTTCCTTCAAATGGCGTGCATAATGTAATGAAAAGTGTATTCGATTTGAGCGGAAATTTTTGAGCAATAAAAAAAAAATCATTTCGGAATGGTTTTAAATGAATTTTAGAATTTTTTTCATGTGCAGTGGGAACCTGATAAAACTTCAAATTTTGATACATTTTGACAAGCAATTATCACAAATCCATCCAAATTTTTTTTTTAATGAAACGAAATGGAATGGCAAATGAGTCAACGAGTAACGTTCGGAAAATATTTTTTTCTTCTTTGATTTAATAACTTCACATGACTAATAAAAATACTTGATTAAACTGTTTTATGTATGCACAATGATTTTTTCTTACAATTTCCTATTATGCTCAATGAATTAAGTTTTGATAAGTTTTGCTATTGCAAACAAAAATATTTTCAACTGAACACGCACAAAAAAAAACATAAAAAAAAAACTGCAAAAGGATTTTGAGCATACCCAGCACGAAATAATAATCATAATATTTTCGTAATAATTTTCGACTAGCATAAGGGTGTCAACTTACTAAACTTTCTACATAAAAATGTCAAATATATTTATGAAACTAAATAAGAATGTTTATATATATATTTTTTTTTATTTATAAGAATTGATTGCTTGTTAAATAAACCTCGTTGACTCTTCACTGACAATGATATTACGCAGCTTTGGTATGTAGAACGGCACTTCCTTTTCTTTTTTGCCGATAAGGGCCAAAGCCTCTTTTCTTTAGGGTTCGTCCATGTAATATGGATTTTTTTTTTATTAGGAAAATATAGCAAAATTATAGTAGAATTCAGATGGCGGATTCCAAAATGTTGGCAAAAGATTTATGAAAATAAAAACACAAAAAAAATTGTTAAGGTTGTTATAGAGTTTTTTTCTTTTTATTTAATTGTTGTGTAGTTTTGTGGGCTACCTGATGTGGATGTATGAATGGTTGAAATGATTTTGAGGGCGAATTTTTACTGCGAGATTGTACGAGTTTTGGGGATTTCACTCGGAAAACGAGAAACCGGAGGCCAGAGAAATGGGAAACTAAAAAAATGTTCAATCATCCATTTCTCAGTAAATTCACATCAATTGTTTCAATTGAAATGTCCCGACATCGATTTATTATTTGCTTAATCGACCCCAATGCACTTGTTAAGGCTATCATTGAGAAACATAACTGAAACGCAAAATATGATGGAACTGAAATATTATTTGACAAGATGCAATTATTGTTTAATTCTGACATTTAAATCACCACTGTGAGGGAAGTACCATACTTGAGAAGGCATGATGATACAAAATATTTGGATTTCATTTGTTTTCAGAAAATCATTTTTGATACCGATTTTGATTTCATGTAATCGATATCCAATTTATCCTGATCTTTCACTTTTACTTTATCTTTTTAATTTTCTGAGGAGCAAAAGCGTCTATTCGTATGCGGATATGTTAAAAGCGTCAGACTTAAACAAGAAGTCTTATGTTTCCAAGACATTAGCAAACATATTGTAACAATCCGCATCAAGGCCAAATTCGACAACATAAAACTTTTATGCGCTTAAGCCTCAACAGAGGAAAAAGATGATATAGCTGAGGATTGCTTCTACAAGCTCCTTGACAAAACCTATGGGCGCCTAACGAAGAACGATGTTAAAATCGTGCTGGGAGATTTTAACGCCAAGGTAGGAAGAGAAGACATCTTTAGCGGTATTGTAGGAAAACGTACCTTACACGACAACACGTCTGGTAACGGACTCAGGCTACTTGGCTTCACTACGGAATGAAATGCCGCTATAGCCAGCCCACGGTTTACATACCTCGATATCCCTACGGGGACATGGCGCTCTCCAGATCAATAAATGGTCAAGCAAATTGATCAGATAGCGATATACAAGAGCTACGCAACCAATATTTCGGATGTCCGAACCATCCGAGGAGCTATCATCAGCTCGGATAACTACCTAGTTGCAGTGGAATGTGGATATCCACAATAATCCAGAAAAACTGTGAAAAATGTAAATGTCGAAAGAGTGTAGTGATTCCAACAAGCTATTACATCAGCCCCAACTGATGTGATTGGTATTTCGCTCTCACCAGCAAGAAACCCCTGGTTTGATGAGGAATGCCGACAGATGTTCGCAGCCAAGAACAAGGCCTACAAGGCTAAGCTGCAGGCGAAGATGAGAGCTGCCATTGAGCTCCATAGGCAAGGAATAAGTAAAGAACTTCGGCTTTTCATAAAGCAGAAAAAAGAACAAGAAAATCACGAGATACAGTATCGGAACAATGTTCGCAAGTTTTACCAAAGTGTAAAACGTCAATGCGACAAGTAGAAACCGACCACAACCAACTTGAAGTGCGCAACTGGAGTCAGTTAGATAAGGACCGGGCTACTTAGAGAGGCGTGTTGATTGAGGCCCAGGTTAATTCTGGACTGTAGGGCCACTTAAGTAAGTATGAAAGCATTCTCAATTCTCATTTCTCTCAAAGGTGTGTTCGCATTTTGACTGTGATGTGATTCGTTTACATGCATAGCTAAATCATCAATATCTATGAAAATGGTGTCAAAAATGTAACGTAATACATCTAATAAGAATAGCGGGCCTTATTCATTTGTTCATAATTGCCAGGGGAAGGTTTTACAAAAGAAATTTTTGGGAAAACCCTCCGAAAAATTCGGGAATATTTGGATGGAATTTTGTGTGCAAATATTCCGGAATGGCTTATCGAATGGAAAAAAAAAACTTGATGGAAAATTTGGAAAATTCTGGCAAAAAGCAAAGCATGTAGACTTGAATCGCACTTCTTTAGTATATGATTCCAAAATTGCATACAAAGTTATTCGCTTCGTTGATATCGGTTCAGTGTCTGTCGTATAGCAGCATTGCAGCGCGTTGAAGTTTCAATCGGAAACCCCCAGCTCATGCTGCAGATATGGCGTTGGTGAACGACTAATCGGCTGCTGAATTCTCGAGATAACTCCTGGCATGGAAATGACCAAATTTCGTTTGTTGTTTCGACTGGATTGATATCGTTCTTTAAAGGAGAAACTTATCACCAAAGTATTCCCCGGCATTGCAAAAAATTACAAAAATCTGGATTGATTTTTAATATTCAAAGTCAAATTGCTTTAGAATTCCATTCGTACAAATCAGTTGACAGCGTGACCTACAAGGATGAGGCCACGCAATACCCAAAATGAATTTTTTTAGCTTGATGTGCCAGTAGCTCCGCAGCATAATTTACAACCGATCAATCATACTCATGTGGCTGAATCTGAATCATGAGAAATTGTGCAGCAAAACGTGGCAATTCATCAAGAAACTGATTTAAAAAATATGGTTCAAGAGTTCATAAGCGTGGTTCTTATATCATCTATTATTTAAATGGACATATAGAGAAAAACCGCGCTATTTTCATATGCTTTTCTTAGCAGAAATGTTTTTTCTTTGAGTGTATTATATCCACCGTCGACTGTAACATCTAAAAACACATCAAGAACATCTTAACTAACAATTTTTCTTCTATAAAGCAATCGTTCGGAATTTCAAGAAGCAATGACTTCTATAAAGCTTGTTTATACTTGTGCAGAGAAGTTTATCATGTATAATAACCCTTTTAGGTAAATGCACATGCTTCATAGAAGATTGATTGATATCAGGTTTCTTAAAAGTTTCCGCGGATGTAAGGTACATGTGACAGTTGAAAAGATGTTTTGGTAAAACTACCGCAGAAGTAATGTAGAAGCAAAATGTGTATAAGGCTTGTGACTTAAGGCTTACATCAGTTGTTACTACTAAGTTTTTTATGCGATGAACTACCACGCAAAAGGCTTGGGGTCGACAAAATGTTTTTTTTTTCATTTCCAAAAACATTCATACACTATTTTCTTAGTATAATCGCATCAAATGCACATAACACATGAAAGATTTTCCAAATCTTGTGTTAATTTTATTAATTGTTAGAACTGATGACTATGATTTGTAACTGTAAAAAATTATTGTGTAGTGCACAATTGAAAGAATCTCGCAGCATGTTTCTTCGTCCTTAATCAATGGTTTTACAGAACACGTTTCAAGGGGTTTGTTACTGAGGCTACTCTTGAATGTTGCAGACGTCACCACGTCACCCACAGCCTAGTGGGTGACGTGGTGGACTGACGTGCAAGGAGATTCGAATTCGAATCATAGTATGAACCGCATTTGTTTAAATTTTATATATCATATAATAAATCAGAAATAACACTGTTCACAATAAAATATATAAATCATCATAAATATAAACAATCAAATAAACAAATATGGCGGGTACAATAACATTCAGAATAAATACACCAACTGAATTTTTTTTCGTTATTTGTGAGTTTCGGTAAGGCTTCGATAAGGACACCTTATAGAGTACCGTAGAGTGCGCCAATACTTTTCATAATTTTTATTTTTTCCATAATATCTTTGACACACTGATGGTATCAATACTATAGTATACGGATGTACTATTAATGTGTCATGAAATACCACGCTATTGCCATTGGCATCACAGTTCTTCGCACATGAATGCAACGAACTACAGACACATAACAGCACTGGCGACTGAAGCCATCGGCTGGGACAGAGCAAGACATTAATACAACAGAGAGAGAGAGAAAGAGAGAGACAGATAGACACATAGAAGGGAAGTCATATAAGATAATACCTTTGACAGACTGCTGGTATCAATACTATTGTATACGGATGTATCATCAGTGCTTCATGAAATACCACGCTAATGCCACGCGAGCAGCATGATATCTGCTTGGCTTGATACTAGCATTTTCACATAGAATTTTACCGATCACAGCGTCATTCTTTCTAAGTGGTTCGTTGATGAACTAAATGTTATATTACCACTTCTTAACTAATACTACATGAAGTGTGTGTCACAATGGTACCAATGCCATGGTATTTATACCACCAGTACGTCAAAGGTATAAACCTACGTGACACAAAGAAGGAGAAATAGATATCTATCGTCTCATATTATCGCACAGGTGGCCTCAGATAAGCTGGCGAATTTTGTAGAAAAATAATGCTGCCGAAGATGGGGCTTGAACGCACAGCGTTTGGCTTGGAAGTCAACTACACATTCCTCTTAGCCATGGCCACCATAGCATGATATCGGCTTGACTGGATGCTAGCATATTCACCGTGGTATACATAGAATTCTACTGATCGTAGCCATTTCTGTACTCATACATCATGAAGTGTGTGTCACCACCCAAGGTGTTGCCAATACAATGGTTCCAATACCTTGGTATTTATACCACCAGTGTTTCAAAGGTAAAGGGTGATCCAAGTAGAGATACTTTTTTCAATAGCCTTTTTTGACAGATCACGTGTGAGTCGTGTCATGCTGTCATGTTATTTTTGTTTAGTATTGTTTGGCATTTCATAATGGAAAGACTAACGCGTGAACAACGCTTACAAATTGTTCAACTTTATTATGAAAATTCACGTTCTGTGAGGAATGTGTTTCGTGCACTTCGCTCGACTTATGGTCAACATAATCGGCCTACTGGGCGTACTATTCGCAACACCATCGCCCATTTTGAGACCCAGCATTCATTATTGGATAATAGACTTTTTTAAACTTTTTCCTTTGGGGATATTACAATAAGCATTCTCCATTAAATTTGAATTTTCTGTGTTTTTTTCTTTAAAAAAGTAGGGAACCTCGAAATGGATCACCCTTTATAAGACTTTATACAGCTTATATTGCCATAGGGGAAATAGCTTCGATAGTGATTTATCGAAGCAAAATTGTTAGTTAGGATGTGGATCATCCATAGATTTTGGGATCACATCCATTGATTTGTCTTCCATGATAAGCTCTAGACCTAATAATTAAACGCTCTGACTCTTGCTATAAGATGTTGGTTGCTCCTACCATTTATTTCTATCTGCATTGAAGAACTTGGGTCTCAAAAACAAATGCATAAGGGTACATGTGGTTATTAATGCAGCCATATACTTTGTCTTCCTCGACAAGTGCTTCAACCCAGAATAAACCCCCATTGCAAATGCATATTCCTGAGTCTAGCTTGTAGGTCGAACTCAGTTTACCATGATTCGACGTCAGAAATCTGTAGTCGATCTTTTCCATCATATGGTTGCTGTCCAAATCTATCCATCAGTAAAAATATTTTCACAGGCTTTGTCGAAGACATTAAGTCTGTCAAATAAAAATAAAATCTAAACATACAGTAAACTCGAAAAAAAAAACAATTTCGTGGATTTATTTCTGCAAAAAATCCCCCAAATCTATGTTATGTCTCCTCTTAGATAAACTTTTTTTTAACGTAGTATAGGAGACTTTAAAAGATTTTCGAAAGAAGGAAACAGAAGAAAACAAAGGGCAACAATTTTGTTCCGAACTTACCTACACACATACGCATATGTATATAAGCAAAGCTGTTTGAATAAGAATATTAGAAATTTGTTTTCAATAAAATCCTTTTCCATTGTACTGGATCGTATTCGTGAGGCGAATGTATATATATATATATTTTTTTTTTATTATTGAAAACCAATTTACTTATACACCTTTAATATCAATCCACTTGGTTTTTATTCCGACTTACCCTTTACTCTCCCATCTTTCCTTCTCAAATCCTTTATGTATCGATTGTGCTATGGAGGATTCCATGAGATCAACATATCGCACTACTAATGGAGCGAATGTATCCCTTAGATGTTGATGGAAGCGGCCGTTTTTGAGGTTGTCTGTTGGAAGTGAATAAATGGATTAATGTATGAAGTTTAATTTAAGTGATGGGCTCAATGACTCCATGTAGTAAAGGGTGGGGATTAATTAGTGGAAGGGGTAAATAATTTCGAAAATAACAGAGAATTGTCTCTTAAAAATGTTCCGTAAAAGAGCGCGTTGCCACGGATTTTTTTGAACTTTATATATTTTTTTTTGTTTAGCCCCCCATTAAGTGGCCGCAATCTATAATTGAATATACATAACTGCCCTCTCTAGATATGAAGTTCGAATGATTTGCCTAAAACTTTTCCCTAAAATTACCTCTAAAAAGTTTGGACCTTTTTGTAGGTTTTTTTTTAAACTTAATATTATTAAAAATAGTTTTTATAAAAACTCCCCATTAAAAAGTTGAGATGTTTCTATTTTCCTCACGGAGTTTTTTTTAAATTTTTTAAATACCCCATTAAGTGGGCGTATTCTATAACTGAATATACAAAAATTTCCTCTCTTGGCATTAGGTTCAAATGTTGTTCCTAAAACTTTTTCCCGAAAACACGTCCAAAATTTCGGATATTTTTTAAATATGACTTAAAGCCGTTTTTATCAAAACTCGCCACTAGAATCTTGAGATGTTTCAAGTTTTCGTAAATTACTACCGGTTTGTAATGGATTTTTTTCTAAAACACCCATTAAGTGGGCGTGTTCTAGTATTGAAAATAAAATAAAATTCTTTTCTTGATATTAATTTCAAATGATTTTTCCAAAGACTTTTTCCGTTTTATAAAAACGCTTCACTCAAAGTTTAGATGTCTCTATTTTTCTTCAACTACAAACGAAGAATTGTTGTTTTTTTGAATCGCCACTAATATGTGAGCATGGTTATCAATGATAATAAGACAACGACTAAAAATATTGGTTGTTTAAATATATTTTTTTGCTGAAATGTAAGAATATAAAACAGGAGAGGTACAAGAGAACAACTAGTGGAGTCCTAAACTGCTACAAAGTAGACATTACTGCCATCCAGGAAATATGATGGGATGGGCCGGGCAAAAAACACATGAGGACATGGCGGTCTCCAGATCAACGAAAGGTCAATCAAATTGATCGCATAGCGATAGACAAGAGGCACGCATCCAGTACTTTGGATGTCTGACCATTATGAGGTGCTAACATTGATTCGGACCTCTACCTTGTTACGGCCAAGGTAAGAATGCGGATATCCACCATGCCACAACAATCCAAAAAATACTTTGAAAATATGTAATGTCGAAAGACAACAATCGCACGAGACCGCCAAGACCTTCGCGCAACGCGCATCACTTAACCCCTCGATTAACACAACACCACCAGCATCGAATGTCGAAGAACAATGGCAACGATGCCAACAAGCCATTAGATCTGTCGTAAAGACGAGAGCTGTCATTGAGCTCTACAGGCAAAGAAGGGAAGAACACCGGCTTTTCAGACAAAAAAAGAGCAAAAAAAACGCACGTACGAGGATATAGAGAGATGAAACTCAAGGAACGATGTTCACAAGTTATACCAACGTGTAAAATATCAAAGCCAAGGCTCCAACAGAATCCTGTCGAGATGAACAAGGAAATATCGTTGAGACACAGTCGAAGCGGAGGATATGGAAGAAACACTTCTGCAGACTTAAACGGCGATAACGACGAACGTTCGGCACTCAGGCAGAACTAACCCTTCAACGACAAGGACAGCAAAAACTGCCAACCACCGGACCTGAGTGAAGTGAGGATAACATTATCTAAAAGCTTAATAAGGCTGCCGGAAATGACGGCCTTCCCGATGAGCTTTGTAAAGCGGACGGAGATGAATCGATAAGCAACAGATAGCCAAATCTGGTCGGATGAAATAATGCCTGAAGAATGGAACCACAGCTTCTATTGCATGATCCACAAAAAAAGGAGATTGCGCCAAAAACAGAGGAATAAGTCTCCTGAACATCGCCTACATCGCTTGAAACCATTTACCAACAACCTGATCTGCGCTTATCAGTGTGGTTTTAGCCCAGAAAAGTCAGAATACGATCTAATTTTCAAACTTCGAAAGATCCTGGAAAAAACCCAAGAAATCCAAATCGATAACGACCACCTATTCATCGATTTCAAAGCATTTATAGAGACGAACTATACAGAGCCATGTCTAATTTTGGTGTCGCTGCTCCATCAGGGTCGGAAACTACCTCACCGACACATTCGACACCATAAGTGGATTTTGGCAAGGCGATGTGTTATCATGTGACTTCTTCGATTTGATTATTTAGAGGATTGTGCAAAACTCCTGAACCAACACCAGAGGCACAATTTTCCAAATATCGGTGCAACTAATATCATCATTGTTCGGACTCAATGTGATGTCATAGCCACGTTTGCTTGTATAGAGCAGGAATCGGCAAAAATTGGTTTGGCTGTAAGTGACGTGGGACATACACCTGGTGAAAAAAAATCCGTACATCTTAAACGAATGACTAGGAAATATAGAACAAATGGACACCAATACTCCGGCTAGCAGAGTCTTCGATTCCCAGCCAGACGTCGGAAGCTGTAGAGGAAGACTTCGCCTTTAGTAGCGCGCATAAGTAGAAACTGATCTCAACCAACTTGGAGTGCGTAACTGGAGGCAGCTAGCTAAGGACCGGGCTAATTGGAGGGGTATGTTGTTTGAGTGCCAGGTTCATTCCAGACTGTAACGCCACTTAAGTAAGTAAATATTCAAGGTTTGTGTATACAAAGTTTGAATATAAGTAGGGGGACATGCTGCCCCCTGCAACCCTCCTGCTTGGCCACACTGTTGGATTTCCAATGTGTGCTAGTTTGGATGCATGCAAAAGGAAATTTTCACCTTGGATAATAAAAAAAAAGTCTACTATCATGATAAGTTATCGAATTTGCTATGGATGACATGTAAACGCAACAGGAGGGTGTCACATTCCCTGGGTACTCATGTTGTAACATTTAAAACGATTTTCCTTGACGATATTGTAGGAGACGTGATAGTTACGTAGCGGGTTATTTTTATATTGTATGGGATCTTTTTTTGGAAGTTTAGAACTTCTGATAGGGGTTACTGTCAAACCACGGTAAGCCTTACACCAGAAGAACGTTTATAATAACTTAAAATTTATTCGCGCTCATTTCGCCAAACTTATAGAGCACTTCGTCTAGTTTTCGGTGTGATGAACCGCCGCGCAGAAGGTCTGTGTTCGATTTCCAGCCGTAGAAATACCTAAAACTATTTTTCACTGTCAGTCCCCTCGTGATGACCTGTCAAATCATCCAAATAGTATCAATTGTCAAGAAAAGCTTTTCTCAAATTCGCCGTTTGGAGTGGCCAAAAAACAGGAGGTCCCGCCATCGTGCAAGAAATACATGGTTGTGAAAAAGCTCGGCTCTGGGTACTTACTAACGACGCTATTGTTTTTTTTATATCATCCATCTAAGTAGATAAAACGCAAAACTTTAGATCGATTTTTGACCGTATTTACTCTTTTTGAAAATATTCATTCAAATCGATTGGGTACCTTGCGTGAAGAAGAAGCCATCGCCGCTGTAGACATGAGTGTGATAGAGTCTACGCCTCTCCACTACTTGGAAAATTTGTAGGAAAGCTATTTGCCTACATACATTTAAGATCCAACTGGTGTAAGAAGTAAAGCCAAAGGACGGGGACGTAGGACATCAATTGCATCATTTGTTCGGTGAATGGATGTTGAGCTAGATTTATATCACGAAATCATCATCAGCGATTAGGGTCTTTTCTGACTTGACGGGTATATAAACAAGTAGAAGTGTAATTTCTGGAGTGGGCACTATCCTTAGAGACTCTTGTGACTCCATTACATCGAAAAAATATCACTGTTTGGTGCGGTTTACATACCGAAGGCGTCATCGGTCCCACTGTATTCAAATACGAAACCGGTGCCAACATTACCGTGAACGGAAAATGTAACAGGTAATGATTCGTGATTTTTGTTTTCTTCTTGGAAATCTTATATTTCCAAGACATTAGCGAACGCATTGTAACGATCCGCACCATAGCCAAATTCGCCAACATTAGCCTTATATGCGCTCACGCCCCAACGGATGAAAAAGATGATAAAGCTAAGGACTGCTTCTATGAGCTCCTTGACAAAACCTATGAGCGACTACCGAAGTACGATGTTAAAATCGTGCTGGGAGATTCTAACCCAAAGGTAGGAAGAGAAGAGATCTTTAGCAGGATTGTCGGAAAATATAGCCTACACGACAACACGTCTGGTAACGGACTTAGGCTAATTGACTTCGCTAAGGAACGAAATGCCACTATAGCCAGCACACGGTTTCCTCACCTCGATATTCATAAGGGGACATGGCGGTCTCCAGATCAACGAACGGTCAATCAAATTGATCACATAGCGATAGACAATCGCCACGCATTCAGTATTTTAGATGTCCGAACATTCCGGGGAGCTAACACCGACTCGGGCCACTACCTTGTTGCAGCCAAGGTTAGAATGCGTATATCCACCACGCCACAACAATCCAGAAATACTGTAAGCAAATTTAATGTCGAAAAACTGCAATCGCAAGAGACCGCCAAGACCTTCGCGCAACGCGTATCCCTAAACATCTCGATTAACACCATATCACCAGCATCGAATGTCGAAGAACTATGGCAACGATGCCAACAAGCAATTGAATCAGCAGCAACTGATGTGCAAGGTTTCTCGCGCCCACCAGCAAGAAATCCCTGGTTTGATCAGGAATGCCGACAGATGCTCGCAGCCAAGAACGAGGCCTACAATGCTGAGCTGCAGGTAACGACGAGAGCTGCCGTTGAGTTGTATAGGCAGAGAAGAAGGTAAGAACACCGGCTAATTAGAAAGAAGAAGAAGGAGGAAGAAAAGCGCGCGATCGAGGATATAGAGAAGTGCCACTCCAGGAAAGATGTTCGCAAGTTTTACCAAAGTGTAAAACGTCAAAGCCAAGGACACTAGGCTCGAACAGAATCCTGTCGAGATGAACAAGGAAATATCGTAGTTGAGACACAGTCGATGCTGCAGATATGGAAGAACCACTTCTGCAGACTCTTAAACGGCGATGACGAACAACATTCCGCTGTCAGGCAGAACGAACCATTCAACATTGGCAACGACAAGTATGCCGGTAGAAAGTATGCCTGCAGAATGGAACCTCAGCATCGTTTGCCCGATCCACAAAAAGGCGACCCTCTAAATTGCGTCAACTACAGAGGCATAAGTCTCCTCAACGTCGCCTACAAAATCCTATCTGCCTTAATATGTGAACGGCTGAAACCGTTTACCAACAACCTGATCGGCCCTTATCAGTGTGGTTTTAGGCCACGTTAGTCCACAACCGATCAAATCTTCACACTTCGGCAGATCCTGGAAAATATTCAAGAAGTCCAAATCGATACCCACCACCTATTTATCGATTTCAAAGCCGCATACGACAGCATTTATAGAGACGAACTATACAGAGCCATGTCTAGTTTTGGTATACCGCCCAAACTCGTCCGTTTGTGTAGGATGACGATGGAGAATTCTCGCTGCTCCATCAGGGTCGGAAACGACCTCACTGACATACGATACCAAAAAAGGATTTAGGCAAGGCGATGCGATGTCATGTGACTTCTTCGATCTGATTCTTGAGCGGATTGTGCAAAACTCACGAGCCAACACCAGAGCCACAATGTTCCAAAAATCTGTACAACTACTAGCATACGCCGACGATATTGACATCATTGGTAGGACCCAACGTGATGTCATAGCCACGTTTGCTAGTATAGAGAAGGAAGCGGGACAAATGGGTTTAGCAGTAAATGAGGGCAAGACGAAGTATATGCTGTCAACACGAAAGGACACACAAAATCGACGAATTGGACAGAACGTCACCATTGACAGATATAGCTTTGAGGAAGTACGGGACTTTATCTATCTCGGTTCCGATATTAACTCTGACAACAACATCTCGTCAGAAACTAAACGAAGAATTACTCTTGCCAACCGCTGTTTCTTCGGGCTAAGAAGGCAATTCAGTAGTAAAGCCCTCAGTTCTTGGTCGATTTTAGAGGAAAATTCTTCGAAAAATCTTCGGTCCCGTTTGCGTTGACGGGCTATGGAGACGAAGATTCAACCAAGAACTATACGAGCTGTACAGCGACATGCCTCTGGTCAAAAAACTCCGCATTGTACGTTTAAGATGGCTAGGACATGTAGAACGAATGGACACTAATACTCCGGATCGCAGAGTCTTCGATTCCCAGCCAGACGTCGGACGCAGTAGAGGGAGACCTCGCCTTAAGTGGCGCGCACAAGTAGAAACCGACCACAACCAACTTGGAGTGCGCAACTGGAGGCAGTTAGCTAAGGACTGGGCTAATTGGAGAGGCATGTTGGTTGAAGCCCAGGTTCATTCCGGACTGTAGCGCCACTTAAGTAAGTAAGTAGTCATTGGAAACCTATTGGAGGAGAAATGGTTCCAATGAGATCACACAACATGGCATACAGCGCGTGCAACCATGACTTTGTTGAGCCAAGTGACTGCTTCATCTCATGAAATTTTTGAGCTAATAAAGCCAACATTTCGGTCATTCCATTGAATTCTCTGATGTTTATTTTTAATAACAAATTTTATACATCTGAAGCAAAACCCTTTATGTTTGCAGATGTATACAAATTACACGATACGTTCCCAGAAAGTCTCCATCACTAGCGCCAATGATTATCGATTTGAAATTTACAGAATAAATGTCTTGGTCGTGTTCTCTACCTGTATATTAAGGAACGTTGGCTCAACTAAATTCTTCCGTATATATTCCAAAAGGTCATGAATAATGTCGAAAAACGACTGAGTATCTGCCAGTGATTGTGAAGTGTAATAACCCCCGCGGTAATAAGCCCCATGAGACTTAATTCCAAAAATAAACAAATGGCATCAGATGGCATGCTATCCTAGACGAAACTAGAAGACATTCTTCGACATATTCGGAGAACAGTTTTTTTTCGGTTCTCACTGGTTAAAATAGGCTAGGAAAAGACTGCTTTTATTGTTGACGACCCTGCTTAAAGAAAAAAGACAACCACGTTCGTATCCGCAACCTGGAATGTAAGAAAATTAAACAGATGTGGTGCTGGTGAACAACTAGAGGAAGCCCTAAGCAACTACAAAGCAGACATTACTGCAATCCAGTAAATACGATGGGATGGGCCGTGCAAAAAGCTGATAAGAAACTATGACGTCTACTACAGACCGTGTTACAGAAGGAGCGACTTTTCGTATAAGGATTTTTTATAAGCGCCAGACTTAGGGAAGAAGTCCTAAGTTTTCAATTTTTAGAGAACGCATTTTAGCACTTCGCATATAGGACGAATTCGCCAACATTAGACTTGTATGCCGATAAGGAAAAAACCGATATAGATAAAGATTGCTTTTACGAGCTCCTTTAAAAGGCTTTGGGCGACTACCTAACTACGGTGTTAAAATCGTGCTGGGAGATTTAAACGCAACAGTAGGAAGAGAAGACATCTTTAGCAGTTTTGTTGGAAAACACAGTCTACACGACAACACGTGGCAGCGGTCTTAGACTAATAGCTGCTATAGCCATCAAACGGTTGCCTAACCTCGATATCCATAAGGGGACATGCCGCCCTCCAGATCAACGTACGGTCAACCAAATAAATCACGTTGCGATAGATAATAGAGACGCATGGCAACGATGTCAACAAGCCATTAGACCAGCCGCAACTGATCTGCTAGGTTTCTCGCGCCCACCAGTAAGAAGAAGAAAAACTAACAAAACAAAACAAAAAGCGCGTCATCGACGATATAGACAGATGCCACTTTAAAAACAATGTTCTCAAGCTTAACCCAAGTGTAAAACGCAAATCTAAAGATACAATGATCGCACAGAATCCAGAGACATACAGGCGATGCTGATGATATGAGAGAACCACTTCTGCAGACTGTTAAACAGCGATGACGAAGATCGTTCCGCTTCAGGCACAACTAACAATTCAACGACAACGACAGGGAAAGCTGCCAACCACCCGACCTGAGCGAAGTGAGGATAGCAATATCTAATATCAA
Source organism: Rhingia rostrata (assembly GCA_949824845.1). Taxonomy (NCBI): domain Eukaryota; kingdom Metazoa; phylum Arthropoda; class Insecta; order Diptera; family Syrphidae; genus Rhingia; species Rhingia rostrata. The sequence continues at coordinate 16,370,598 of OX463759.1, forward strand.
GCTTAATAAGCCTGACGCAAATGACGACCTTCCTGCTGAGCTTTAAAAAGCCGGTGGAAATGACTTGGTAAGTAACATCCACCAACTCAAAAGTCAAAACTGGTCGGATGAAAGTATGACTGAAGAGTGGAACCTCAGCATCGTCTGCCCGATTCAAATAAAAGGTGAAAGAGTCATAAGTCTCCTCAGCTAAGCCTAACAGATCCTATCTGCCGTAATGTGAACGCCTGGATCGTTTACCAACAACCTGTTTGGCCCTTGTCAGTGCGGTTCTAGGCCAGGAAAGTCCACAACGGATCAAATTTTCACACTTCGGCAGATCCTGGAAAAAAACCCAAAATGTCCAAATAGATACCCAGCACCTATTCATCGTTTTCAAAGCCGCCTATGACAGAATTAATAGAGATCAACTATACAGAGCCATGTCTAGTTTTTGTAAACCGGCCAAACTCAACCGTTTGTGTAGGATGACGATGGAGAATTCTCGCTGCTCCATCAGGGTCGGAAACGACCTCACCGACAATGTCGAAACCAGGGCAAGGTGATGTTTTTTTAAGTTAATTTTTTTTACAAAATCTAATGCAGGAACACAAGCCTTTCATAAATATGAACAACAACTTACATACACAGAGAATATTGACATCATTGGTCGGACAAAGTGATGTCATAGCCAGGTATGCTTTTATATCGCACAAGACCGCCAAGACCTTCGCGCAACGCGCATCCCTTAACCCCTCGATTAACACAACACCACCAGCATCGAATGTCGAATAACAATGGCAACGATGCCAACTAGCCATTAGATCTGTCGTGAAGACGAGAGCTGTCATTGAGCTCTACAGGCAAAGAAGGGAAGAACACCGGCTTTTCAGACAAAAAAAGAGCAAAAAAAACGCGCGTACGAGGATATAGAGAGATAAAACTCAAGGAACGATGTTCACAAGTTATACCAACGTGTAAAACATCAAAGCCAAGGCTCGAACAGAATCCTGTCGAGATGAACAAGGAAATATCGTTGAGACACAGTCGAAGCGGAGGATATGGAAGAAACACTTCTGCAGACTTAAACGGCGATAACGACGAACGTTCGGCACTCAGGCAGAACTAACCCTTCAACGACAACGACAGCAAAAACTGCCAAGTGAGTGAGTGCCTGAGTGAAGTAAGGATAACATTATCTAAAAGCTTAATAAGGCTGCCGGAAATGACGGCCTTCCCGATGAGCTTTGTAAAGCGGACGGAGATGAATCGATAAGCAACAGATACCCAAATCTGGTCGGATGAAATAATGCCTGAAGAATGGAACCACAGCTTCTATTGCATGATCCACAAAAAAAGGAGATTGCGCCAAAAACAGAGGAATAAGTCTCCTGAACATCGCCTACATCGCTTGAAACCATTTACCAACAACCTGATCTGCGCTTATCAGTGTGGTTTTAGCCCAGAAAAGTCAGAATACGATCTAATTTTCAAACTTCGAAAGATCCTGGAAAAAACCCAAGAAATCCAAATCGATAACGACCACCTATTCATCGATTTCAAAGCATTTATAGAGACGAACTATACAGAGCCATGTCTAATTTTGGTGTCGCTGCTCCATCAGGGTCGGAAACTACCTCACCGACACATTCGACACCATAAGTGGATTTTGGCAAGGCGATGTGTTATCATGTGACTTCTTCGATTTGATTATTTAGAGGATTGTGCAAAACTCCTGAACCAACACCAGATGCACAATTTTTTAAATATCGGTGCAACTAATATCATCATTGTTCGGACTCAATGTGATGTCATAGCCACGTTTGCTTGTATAGAGCAGGAATCGGCAAAAATTGGTTTGGCTGTAAGTGACGTGGGACATACCCCTGGTGAAAAAAATCCGTACATCTTAAACGAATGACTAGGAAATATAGAACAAATGGACACCAATACTCCGGCTAGCAGAGTCTTCGATTCCCAGGCAGACGTCGGAAGCTGTAGAGGAAGACTTCGCCTTTAGTAGCGCGCACAAGTAGAAACTGATCTCAACCAACTTGGAGTGCGTAACTGGAGGCAGCTAGCTAAGGACCGGGCTGATTGGAGGGGTATGCTGTTTGAGTGCCAATTTCATTCCGGACTGTAACGCCACTTAAGTAAGTAAGTATTCAAGGTTTGTGTATACAAAGTTTGAATATAAGTAGGGGGACATGCTGCCCCCTGCAACCCTCCTGCTTGGGCACACTGTTGGATTTCCGATGTGTGCTAGTTTGGATGCATGCAAAAGCAAATTTTCACCTTCATGATAAGTTATCGAATTTGCTATGGATGACATGTAAACGCAACAGGAGGGTGTCACATTCCCTGGGTACTCATGTTGTAACATTTAAAACGATTTTCCTTGACGATATTGTAGGAGACGTGATAGTTACGTAGTGGGTTATTTTTATATTGTATGGGATCTTTTTTTGGAAGTTTAGAACTTCTGATAGGGGTAACTGTCAAACCACGATAAGCCTTACACCAGAAGAACGTTTATAATAACTTAAAATTTATTTCGCCAAACTTATAGAGCACTTCGTCTAGCTTTCCATGTGATGAACCGCCGCGCAGAAGGTCTGGGTTTGATTTCCAGCCGTAGAAACACCTAAAACTATTTTTCACTGTCGGTCCTCTCGTGATGACCTGTCAAATTATCCAAATAGTATCAATTGTCAAGAAAAGCTTTTCTCAAATTCGCCGTTTGGAGTGGCCAAAAAACAGGAGGTCCCGCCATCGTGCAAGAAATACATGGTTGTGAAAAAGCTCGGCCCTGGGTACTTACTAACGACACTATTGTTTTTTTTTTTTATATCATCCATCTAAGCAGATAAAACGCAAAGCTTTAGACCGATTTATGGCCGTATTTACTCTTTTTGAAAATATTCATTCAAATCGATTGGGTACCTTGCGTGAAGAAGAAGCCATCGCCGCTGTAGACATGAGTGTGATAGAGTACCCGGAGTTATTGATCCGACGCCAACTCGGTCTACGCCTCTCCACTACTTGGAAAATTTGCAGGAAAGCTATTGGCCTACATTCATTTAAGATCCAACTGGTGTAAGAAGTAAAGCCAAAGGACGGGGACGTAGGACATCAATTGCATCATTTGTTCGGTGAATGGATGTTGAGCTAGATTTATATCACGAAATCATCATCAGCGATTAGGGTCTTTTCTGACTTGACGGGTATATAAACAAGTAGAAGTGTAATTTCTGGAGTGGGCACTATCCTTAGAGACTCTTGTGACTCCATTACATCGAAAAAATATCACTGTTTGGTGCGGTTTACATACCGAAGGCGTCATCGGCCCCACTGTATTCAAATACGAAACCGGTGCCAACATTACCGTGAACGGAAAATGTAACAGGTAATGATTCGTGATTTTTGTTTTCTTCTTGGAAATCTTATATTTCCAAGACATTAGCGAACGCATTGTAACGATCCGCACCATAGCCAAATTCGCCAACATTAGCCTTATATGCGCTCACGCCCCAACGGATGAAAAAGATGATAAAGCTAAGGACTGCTTCTATGAGCTCCTTGACAAAACCTATGAGCGACTACCGAAGTACGATGTTAAAATCGTGCTGGGAGATTCTAACCCAAAGGTAGGAAGAGAAGAGATCTTTAGCAGGATTGTCGGAAAATATAGCCTACACGACAACACGTCTGGTAACGGACTTAGGCTAATTGACTTCGCTAAGGAACGAAATGCCACTATAGCCAGCACACGGTTTCCTCACCTCGATATTCATAAGGGGACATGGCGGTCTCCAGATCAACGAACGGTCAATCAAATTGATCACATAGCGATAGACAATCGCCACGCATTCAGTATTTTAGATGTCCGAACATTCCGAGGAGCTAACACCGACTCGGGCCACTACCTTGTTGCAGCCAAGGTTAGAATGCGTATATCCACCACGCCACAACAATCCAGAAATACTGTAAGCAAATTTAATGTCGAAAAACTGCAATCGCAAGAGACCGCCAAGACCTTCGCGCAACGCGTATCCCTAAACATCTCGATTAACACCATATCACCAGCATCGAATGTCGAAGAACTATGGCAACGATGCCAACAAGCAATTGAATCAGCAGCAACTGATGTGCAAGGTTTCTCGCGCCCACCAGCAAGAAATCCCTGGTTTGATCAGGAATGCCGACAGATGCTCGCAGCCAAGAACGAGGCCTACAATGCTGAGCTGCAGGTAACGACGAGAGCTGCCGTTGAGTTGTATAGGCAGAGAAGAAGGTAAGAACACCGGCTAATTAGAAAGAAGAAGAATGAGGAAGAAAAGCGCGCGATCGAGGATATAGAGAAGTGCCACTCCAGGAAAGATGTTCGCAAGTTTTACCAAAGTGTAAAACGTCAAAGCCAAGGACACTAGGCTCGAACAGAATCCTGTCGAGATGAACAAGGAAATATCGTAGTTGAGACACAGTCGATGCTGCAGATATGGAAGAACCACTTCTGCAGACTCTTAAACGGCGATGACGAACAACATTCCGCTGTCAGGCAGAACGAACCATTCAACATTGGCAACGACAAGTATGCCGGTAGAAAGTATGCCTGCAGAATGGAACCTCAGCATCGTTTGCCCGATCCACAAAAAGGCGACCCTCTAAATTGCGTCAACTACAGAGGCATAAGTCTCCTCAACGTCGCCTACAAAATCCTATCTGCCTTAATATGTGAACGGCTGAAACCGTTTACCAACAACCTGATCGGCCCTTATCAGTGTGGTTTTAGGCCACGTTAGTCCACAACCGATCAAATCTTCACACTTCGGCAGATCCTGGAAAATATTCAAGAAGTCCAAATCGATACCCACCACCTATTTATCGATTTCAAAGCCGCATACGACAGCATTTATAGAGACGAACTATACAGAGCCATGTCTAGTTTTGGTATACCGCCCAAACTCGTCCGTTTGTGTAGGATGACGATGGAGAATTCTCGCTGCTCCATCAGGGTCGGAAACGACCTCACTGACATACGATACCAAAAAAGGATTTAGGCAAGGCGATGCGATGTCATGTGACTTCTTCGATCTGATTCTTGAGCGGATTGTGCAAAACTCACGAGCCAACACCAGAGCCACAATGTTCCAAAAATCTGTACAACTACTAGCATACGCCGACGATATTGACATCATTGGTAGGACCCAACGTGATGTCATAGCCACGTTTGCTAGTATAGAGAAGGAAGCGGGACAAATGGGTTTAGCAGTAAATGAGGGCAAGACGAAGTATATGCTGTCAACACGAAAGGACACACAAAATCGACGAATTGGACAGAACGTCACCATTGACAGATATAGCTTTGAGGTAGTACGGGACTTTATCTATCTCGGTTCCGATATTAACTCTGACAACAACATCTCGTCAGAAACTAAACGAAGAATTACTCTTGCCAACCGCTGTTTCTTCGGGCTAAGAAGGCAATTCAGTAGTAAAGCCCTCAGTTCTTGGTCGATTTGAGAGGAAAATTCTTCGAAAAATCTTCGGTCCCGTTTGCGTTGACGGGCTATGGAGACGAAGATTCAACCAAGAACTATACGAGCTGTACAGCGACATGCCTCTGGTCAAAAAACTCCGCATTGTACGTTTAAGATGGCTAGGACATGTAGAACGAATGGACACTAATACTCCGGATCGCAGAGTCTTCGATTCCCAGCCAGACGTCGGACGCAGTAGAGGGAGACCTCGCCTTAAGTGGCGCGCACAAGTAGAAACCGACCACAACCAACTTGGAGTGCGCAACTGGAGGCAGTTAGCTAAGGACTGGGCTAATTGGAGAGGCATGTTGGTTGAAGCCCAGGTTCATTCCGGACTGTAGCGCCACTTAAGTAAGTAAGTAGTCATTGGAAACCTATTGGAGGAGAAATGGTTCCAATGAGATCACACAACATGGCATACAGCGCGTGCAACCATGACTTTGTTGAGCCAAGTGACTGCTTCATCTCATGAAATTTTTGAGCTAATAAAGCCAACATTTCGGTCATTCCATTGAATTCTCTGATGTTTATTTTTAATAACAAATTTTATACATCTGAAGCAAAACCCTTTATGTTTGCAGATGTATACAAATTACACGATACGTTCCCAGAAAGTCTCCATCACTAGCGCCAATGATTATCGATTTGAAATTTACAGAATAAATGTCTTGGTCGTGTTCTCTACCTGTATATTAAGGAACGTTGGCTCAACTAAATTCTTCCGTATATATTCCAAAAGGTCATGAATAATGTCGAAAAACGACTGAGTATCTGCCAGTGATTGTGAAGTGTAATAACCCCCGCGGTAATAAGCCCCATGAGACTTAATTCCAAAAATAAACAAATGGCATCAGATGGCATGCTATCCTAGACGAAACTAGAAGACATTCTTCGACATATTCGGAGAACAGTTTTTTTTCGGTTCTCACTGGTTAAAATAGGCTAGGAAAAGACTGTTTTTATTGTTGACGACCCTGCTTAAAGAAAAAAGACAACCACGTTCATATCCGTAACCTGGAATGTAAGAAAATTAAACAGATGTGGTGCTGGTGAACAACTAGAGGAAGCCCTAAGCAACTACAAAGCAGACATTACTGCAATCCAGTAAATACGATGGGATGGGCCGTGCAAAAAGCTGATAAGAAACTATGACGTCTACTACAGACCGTGTTACAGAAGGAGCGACTTTTCGTATAAGGATTTTTTATAAGCGCCAGACTTAGGGAAGAAGTCCTAAGTTTTCAATTTTTAGAGAACGCATTTTAGCACTTCGCATATAGGACGAATTCGCCAACATTAGACTTGTATGCCGATAAGGAAAAAACCGATATAGATAAAGATTGCTTTTACGAGCTCCTTTAAAAGGCTTTGGGCGACTACCTAACTACGGTGTTAAAATCGTGCTGGGAGATTTAAACGCAACAGTAGGAAGAGAAGACATCTTTAGCAGTTTTGTTGGAAAACACAGTCTACACGACAACACGTGGCAGCGGTCTTAGACTAATAGCTGCTATAGCCATCAAACGGTTGCCTAACCTCGATATCCATAAGGGGACATGCCGCCCTCCAGATCAACGTACGGTCAACCAAATAAATCACGTTGCGATAGATAATAGAGACGCATGGCAACGATGTCAACAAGCCATTAGACCAGCCGCAACTGATCTGCTAGGTTTCTCGCGCCCACCAGTAAGAAGAAGAAAAACTAACAAAACAAAACAAAAAGCGCGTCATCGACGATATAGACAGATGCCACTTTAAAAACAATGTTCTCAAGCTTAACCCAAGTGTAAAACGCAAATCTAAAGATACAATGATCGCACAGAATCCAGAGACATACAGGCGATGCTGATGATATGAGAGAACCACTTCTGCAGACTGTTAAACAGCGATGACGAAGATCGTTCCGCTTCAGGCACAACTAACAATTCAACGACAACGACAGGGAAAGCTGCCAACCACCCGACCTGAGCGAAGTGAGGATAGCAATATCTAATATCAAGCTTAATAAGCCTGACGCAAATGACGACCTTCCTGCTGAGCTTTAAAAAGCGGGTGGAAATGACTTGGTAAGTAACATCCACCAACTCAAAAGTCAAAACTGGTCGGATGAAAGTATGACTGAAGAGTGGAACCTCAGCATCGTCTGCCCGATTCAAATAAAAGGTGAAAGAGTCATAAGTCTCCTCAGCTAAGCCTAACAGATCCTATCTGCCGTAATGTGAACGCCTGGATCGTTTACCAACAACCTGTTTGGCCCTTGTCAGTGCGGTTCTAGGCCAGGAAAGTCAACAACGGATCAAATTTTCACACTTCGGCAGATCCTGGAAAAAAACCCAAAATGTCCAAATAGATACCCAGCACCTATTCATCGTTTTCAAAGCCGCCTATGACAGAATTAATAGAGATCAACTATACAGAGCCATGTCTAGTTTTTGTAAACCGGCCAAACTCAACCGTTTGTGTAGGATGACGATGGAGAATTCTCGCTGCTCCATCAGGGTCGGAAACGACCTCACCGACAATGTCGAAACCAGGGCAAGGTGATGTTTTTTTAAGTTAATTTTTTTTACAAAATCTAATGCAGGAACACAAGCCTTTCATAAATATGAACAACAACTTACATACACAGAGAATATTGACATCATTGGTCGGACAAAGTGATGTCATAGCCAGGTATGCTTTTATAGTGAAAGAAGCAGGAACAATGGGCTTAGCTGTAGACCAATTATATGTTGTCAACATGAAAGGACACATAACATCGATCAACCGGGCAGAACGTCAGCATTGACAGAAATACCTTTGAGGTAGAACGGGACTTTTTCAACATCGACTACGCTATTAACTCTGACAACAATATCTGGTCAGAAATTAAATGAAGAATTACTCTTCCCAACCGCTGTTCCTTCGGGCTAGTACTTAAACCCTTCCGCGGATTACAAAGGACCTCACTCGATATACAATACCCGTACCAAGTGGGTCCCTATATTCGCTCGCCTAGTTGAACCATTCAGAACTAACTATTTAGCGTAGGAGGTATCTGACATTGATACTAACTAGCCAGATGACTAAGATTATCGAAGAAGTTGTCTCCCATATGAAGCTGCCTTTTTCTGAAAGACAGCTGGACAAGACATTGATACTAGCTAGATCACCAAGATTATCGAAGAAGTTGTTTCCCAGATGAAGCTTCCTTTTTCTGAAAGACTGCTGGACAAGACATTGATACTAGCCTAGATCACTAAGATTATCGAAGAAGTTGTCTCCCAGATGAAGCTTCCTTTTTCTGAAAGACTGCTGGACAAGACATTGATACTAGCTAGATCACCAAGATTATCGAAGTAGTTGTCTCCCAGATGAAGCTTCCTTTTTCTGAAAAACTGCTGGACAAGACATTGATACTAGCTAGATCACCAAGATTATCGAAGAAGTTGTCTCCCAGATGAAGCTTCCTTTTTCTGAAATCTTTTTCCTTATTTTTCTTGTCTTAGCAGCTTCTGCAAAAGTCATTGCCGAAAAGGCACATGGAGACGGGCGATTGCAACATGGTGCTAAAAAAGAAACTACGCATTGGACGTTTAAGATTGCCGGGTCATGTAGACCGAACAGACAGCAATACTCCGGTTCGCAGAGTCTTTGATTTCAAGCCAGACGTCTGATGTCTTAGAGAAAGGCTTCGCCATAAATGGCCCTTCACATGTTCGAATTCAAGGTAGTTACCTAAGAACCAGACTAATACGAAGGGCATGTTCCTAGATTGTTTCGACACTGTAGTGTCACTGTAGTTTCACTAAAGTAAGTAGGTAGTAACTATCAAGAGAGACACTCCTGATGACACCTTTATACTTTCGGAAATCTGTCAGACTTTCGCAAGAGGCATACCAGTTAAAGCACTAAGGTATAGTTAGTTTCAAGATTCGAGTCAGCTACTCCGTATTTAGATAGTCCAACATGTCTCTCATTGTACAATGGAATTCGGTTATAAGGATCACTCGTTTATCCGAACGAACAAAGATCCTTGGCAATACCTATTGCATTTTATTTCACAGCTATTGAGTAGTTCGCAGAGTCTTCGATTCCCAGCCAGACATCGGACGCAGCAGAGGAAGACCTCGAAACAAATCATCATGCTCAAACTACACACGAAAAACTTAAGACCCATCGACCATAAAGGGGCATCATGACGTCGAAAACTCCTCACAAGACGGTACCATAGACGATTGCATGATACAGTTCGGTGAAATCCAGCTGAGAGCCACATATATTTACATGCTTTAGGATAGTATTGGTCCAGCTTACATGGCATTCCATTAAGGTGTTACCCACCCCACTCGAAGTTTAGACCCAGCTATCCAGCTGTGTAAGTACATACATTATCTGCATATCATCATTATTTAAATCTCAGTATATCTCGAATCTTAATTTATATTTTTAAAAATGTGTTAAAAAATTTAATTTTGAAATAAATTTTAAAAATTACACTCTCATGATACACATAGGAAAAATCCTTTGTACCTACCTTGACGAGCTATAAGCGTTTAAAAAAATACACACACATTTTTGGCGTTTTTCGCTGATCAAAGAAAAAATGTATCTATATGTTCCTAACTAGGTTCTTGACCAGTGAAAAACGTCATATATTACATATATTAAAACAGCAGTAGTACATGATGCCCCAAAAGTCATCACCCCATCGAAAGATGCTATAATCCTTTAGTCAGGTGGAGGCATATCTCAGATCTTCTTAGAAATCTGTGAAGTAAACAGTTGCCAACCTATATCGAGTCTTTTGACGTATGCTATATATCTGTTTACTTTATATATTTCAGTACGGAATTGACATTTGCCATCATATACAAAGTTTATAGCATATTCCGAAAGGGTGATAACTTTTGAACCACATTGGAGTACATAATATATACGTCAAGATTATGAAAACTTTTTATACGTCGATACATTTAAAAAACTTTTTTTTTTTGTATAAACTATTTAACACACATGCTTGAACATAAATATTTAATATAAAAACATATACACTGTGGGAATTCGCAGAAAACATTTTTTTTGTAAATGATGCAAATAGGTATAGAGAACACAAAATACCAGAATTCCGAAGATCAAGTTCTTTAAGGAAAATGAAAAGTTTATTTGTCTAGACGAATCTTGAATATTATGTATGAATACCATGTTGATGGGAAATGTGTCAAATTGATAGGTGAAAGGATAACTCATATAATCCCAGGTAAAATAAATAATAGGTAAACATTTGGGTGGATATTTTACACCGGTTGGAAAAAAAAAATGATTCTGTGAATTATAACGAACATAAGACTACAATGGGTTCGTTCAGTGGGTGTAGGAGCTATTGGTTGGACTAATGAGTTCGAATCCCTAAAGTAATAACACCAACGGTTTTTTTTACCGCCCAACCAATCGCAAAAGTCGGTGAAAAATCCACGAGAAGCTACTCAAATTCGTCGTTTGAAATCGGCTTCATATTGGAGGTCCCATTGTTTTTGGCAGAAACATTACTTCGCATACAATAATGTCAGAATCAATGTTTGACCATATAATCCGTAAAGTAACAGCACCAATGCTTATAACCGCCCAACCAATCGAAAAAGTCGGTGAAAAATCCAGGAGAAGCTGTTCAAATTCGTGGTTTGGAATCGGCTTCATATTGAAAGTCCCGTTGTTTTTGGCAGAAACATTACTTCGCATACAATAATGTCAGAATCAATGATTGAGCATATAATCCCTAAAGTAACAGCACCAATGCTTATAACCGCCCAACCAATCGAAAAAGTCGGTGAAAAATCCAGAAGAAGCTATTCAAATTCATCGTTTGGAATCGGCTTCATATTGAAGGTCCCATTGTTTTTTTTTTTTTTTTTGCAAAATCACAACTTTGACAAAAGCATTGTTTGATTGCATAATGTGGAATTTCTGAAGAGGATTTATTCTCGAGGACTGATGTTCCTAAAGGCAGTGATATAGGGACTGAAAAGTATCAAGTCTATCGTAGTAAAGTCACAGTCGGTGTTAAAAAAATGAAAGAACCACTTCTGAAGACTGTAAAACGGATATTGCTAACAATCTTCCGCAGTCATACAGAACGAACCAAACACCAGGCTTAATTAAGGATAGAAATATCAAAATTAAGCTCAAGCCAGTGCTGCCGAAAGTACCGCAATAGCAGTATTATACTGCAAGTTTCGCATACAGTACTGCTGACTGCCAAATTACAAAATTATACTGCTCCGTCAAACAATTAAATTACCAAATCCAATTCGGATTCATGTACAAAGCTAAATATTTTCATTTTATATATATCACGCTACTGCGTATCTCGTTCGAAAAATCTAAAAGCGAATCCTTTTCTAGTTGTTTCTTGTTAACTCGTATGTTGACACTTTCAGCTGTTTTCTGCTCAAAATCTTGACAGAAAGTCAGTATCACACTTACGCGTAACGATATGAGTCGCATTAGGCTTGAATAACGTGGGGTACTATTAAAAAACTTATTTCCAAAGTGATTGCTGTGTAGCCCAAGCTTTGCGTTATTCCAAAAAAAAAGAAAACATATTAGAAGGCTACAGTCCGCTGTGCGGATAGTTTAATACCCTAGCCCATCACATTGCTCATATTGTTCAGACAGTTCATCAGAATGTTGTATGGCTCGACAAAAAACCACGATATTTCCTGCATATGGTATGGCATAGGGTATATAAATGGTTTTTGTATAAAAACCCCTCCACAAAGTGGGCGTGGGTTAAAATGATGTATAGACCAAATGTTGACAGTATCATAACCAATGATTTTGCATCAAACGTTTTTTTTTCGAAATGTTTAAAATGTTACCGAAAAAAGTTTTCTTACTGGAATCGCCCCCATTAACTGGGCGTGGCAACAAAATAGAGGAAATATAGACACTTTTTAAAAATTTTAACGGTTTGAGCTAAAATTGGGTTTTTCTAAAAGGGGCGTGGCAGTGGGCGAATTTCAAAAATGTTTACAATTGTTCTGCTGGGTGCAACAACAAATACATGTACGAAATTTCATCATTCTAGTTCAAAATTTAAGGCCCAAAAACTAGTGACGTCCGGACGGACAGCCATGGTTAAATCGACTCATCTATCGATTCTAAGTCGACACATATACTTTAAGCTGAATCTAGATAAATTATTTTACTGTTCTTATGGAGGGGGGAGTAAACGATTTCATTTTTTCTCGGTTCACTTCCCATATTTTTGAATGAGTTTTATACAAGACCCACGCACCGTTCAGAAAAAAGCTACCTTCGCTTGAAAATAGTTTGTGCAAAAAGTTTATTGGACTGGTATACTAGCGGACAACACTCATGATCCCCGCCGTGTTATGGTGCGTACCGACGACATGTGCCTACTTTAGCCGTCAATTTATGAACATGAAGCACAAGGACTGAGCAATTGACGAATGGCCATCAGATTTGTTATCTTTATCTATTGACCGCCTTGAAGCTACGACCTTACTCCTTTGGACGTTTTTTTTCGCGGTTTGAGCCTCAGAGCAGCTTGAATTGGACAGCAATATTGTGCGAAAAATCATCTTTTCTGACGAGGCGCATTTTCATCTCGGCAGCTACGTTAACTAGTTTGTGGTTCAGAATACCCGCACATTATTGTTGAGAAGCCTATGCATCCACAAGAGTAAGAGTTTGGTGTGAATTTTCGAGTGGTGGTATCTTTGGGCCGAGGCTGAAAACAACGTTTTGGAAAACGACATTTTTTTTTAAAGAAATTGACGACATGAAATTGATGGTTGGGTGTTGAAGAACGAGGGTAGACTCTGATTGGCCTTAACTTGGCTATGCCCAGTGGTTGTAACTCTGACACATCAAGTGCTTATTTTTAACCTCCAAGTGGTAACCATACTGGTCTCATCCAACCGGTTTTGACTTGCTAAACGATAAGCGCGAGTGTTGATAACATGACGAAAAACAGCAACACTATCAACAGCCACGTCAGAATGGCACGGAATGAATATCCGGCCTGCTGTCCCAGGCGAATCTAGAAAAGCTGCTTCGACACATTCGGACAACAGGTTGTCTAGGAATTTCAAGGGTTAGTCAGGCACCTTGAACAGAGCTGGTGGCGGATGAACCGAAAGGCCAACGGCAGCGCTCAATCCCGTAGTGGAAACTGATGGCCCCTTGTCCTAGGGGTATCTAATAAATTGGAACTCACCCTCCAGGTTGGTGGTTGTGCTTTGGGTTAACTACCCACCCATTTAAAAACCATTGTTACGAAGCAACCAATAGCCTCGGAAAGCACTGATTGTATTGTTGATGAAACGACTAAACGAAATAAGGAAAACGACGTTCGTATCTGCACCTGGAATGTGAGAACATTAAACAAGAGAGGTGCAGCGAACAACTGGCGGCAGCTCTAAACTCCTAAAAAGCAGACATTACAGCCATCTAAGAAATACGATGGAAAGGGCCGGGCAAAAAGAGGATGGAAAACTATGACATCTACTACGGACCGTGTTATAATGAGCAGAAACAGCGACTATTCGGATGCGGATTTGTTAAGTGCCAGACTACGGCAAGAAGTCTTACGTTTCAAATAATCCGCACCAAGGCCGAATTCGGCAACACAAGCCTAAGTAGCGGCAACGCCCTAATGGAGGAAAAAGATGATATAGCTAAGGTTTGCTTTTACGATCTTCTTGACAAAACCTACGAGTGACTACCGAAGTGCGATGTTAAAATCGTGTCGGGAGATTTCTACTCAAAGGTAGGAAGAGAAGACATCTTTAGCAGTATTTTCGGAAAACATAGCCTAAACGACAACACTTCTGGTAACGGACTTAGGCTAATTGACTTCGCTACGGAACGAAATGCCACTATAGCCAGCACACGTTTTCATCATCACGATATCCATATGGGTACATGGCGGTCTCCAGATCAACGAACGGTCAACCAAATTGATCACATTGAGATGGACAAGAGGCACGCATCCAGTATTGTGGATGTCCGAACATTGTGTGGAGCTAACATCGACGCGGACCACTACCTTGATGCAGCCAAGAAAAGAATGCGGATATCCAACACGTCACAACAATCCAGAAATACAGTGAAAAAAAATGATGTCGAAAGACTGCAATCGCTGGAGACCGCCAAGACCTTCGCGCAACGAGTGTCCCAAAACCTCTCGATTAACACCATACCAGCAGAATCGAATGTCGAAGAACTATGGCAACGATACTAGGTTTCTCGCGCCCACCAGCAAGAAACCCCTGGTTTGATGAGGAATGTCGACAGATGCTCGCAGCCAAGAACGAGACCTAAAAGACTAAGCTGTAGGTGAAGACCAGAGCTGCCGTTGAGCTCTATAGGGAGAGAAGACTGAAAGAACACCGGCTTTTCAGAAAAAAGAATAACGAACATGAAAAGCGCGCGATCGAGGATATAGAGGGGTGCCACTCCAGGAACGATGTTCGGAAGTCTTACCAAAATGTGAAACGTCAAAGGCAAGGATAAAAGTTGCGAACAGAATGCTGTCGAAATGAACAAGGAAATATTGTAGTCGATATACAGTCGATGCGGAAGATATGGAAGACGCACTTCTGCAGACTGTTAAAAGAGGATGACGACCTACGTTCGGCTGTCAGGCAGAACGAACCATTAAATATTGGCAACGACAACGAAAACTGCCAACCAGACGACCTGAGCGAAGTCAGGGAAGCAATATCTAAGCCCAAGCTTTATAAAAATGCCGCAAATGACGGCCTTCCCGCTGAGCGTTATAAAGCCGGCGGAGATGGCTTGGTAAGTAAC
Source organism: Rhingia rostrata (assembly GCA_949824845.1). NCBI lineage: Eukaryota > Metazoa > Arthropoda > Insecta > Diptera > Syrphidae > Rhingia > Rhingia rostrata. The sequence goes on from OX463759.1 coordinate 16,385,936, forward strand.
ATCCACCAACTCATAAGATAAATCTGGTCGGACGAAAGTATGCCTGAAGAATGGAACCTCTGCATTGAGTGCCTGATCCACAAAAACGGTGACCCTCTAAACTGCACCAACTATAGAAGCATAAGTCTCCTCAATACCGCCTACAAGATAATATCTGTCGTAATATGTGAACCACCAACCTGGTCGGCCCTTACCAGTGTGGTTTAAGGCCAGGAAGGTCCATATTCACACTTCGGCAGATCCTGGAAAAATCCTTAGAAGTCCAAATCGATACCCACTATCTATTCATCGGTTTCAAAGCCGCATACGAAAGCAGATAGAGAGCCATCTCTAGTCTTTGTATACCACCCAAACTCTTCCGTCTGTGCATGATGACGATGGAGAATTCTCGCTGCTTCATCAGGGTCAGTAAATGGAAGTAAGACTAATTATTACATGCTGTCAACGCCAAAGGCCTCACAAAATCGACGACTTGGACAGGACGTCACCATTGGCAGATGTAACGTTGAGGTAGTACGGGACATTGTCTAGAATAGCTTCGCTATTAACTCTGACAACAACAACTCGTTGTTGTCAGACGTGGAAGAATTACTCTTGCCAACCGGTGTTTCTTCGGGCTAAGAAGGAAATTCAGTAGTAAAGACCTCACTCGAACTACTAAGGAGATCTTATATAAGACCCTGATCATCCCAGTCCTGCTCTACGGCGCTGAAGCATGGACCGTTTCAAAAGCGGATCGAGACAAATTTGGTCGATTCGAGAGGAAAATTCTTGGGTCCCGTTGACGGGCTATGGAGACGAGGTGGAGTCCTCGAGAAGAACTATACGAGTTGTACAGCGACATGCCACTGGACACCAATACTCCGGCTTGCAGAGTCTTCGATTCCCATCCAGACGTCGGAAGCAGTAGAGGAAGATCTCGCCATAAGTGGCGCGAACTAGTAAAAACCGACCTCAACCAACTTGAAGTGCGCAATTGTTGGCAGTTAACTAGGGACCGGGCTAATTGGAGAGGCATGTTGGTTGAGGCCCAGGTTCATTCCGGACTATAGAGCCACTAATTTAGGTTAGTAAATAAGGTCGTATATAAACACTCTCGCCACAAGTAAAACTGAAACATGGACACCAAACTTTTCCACACGGTGTAACATGAAAGACAGTCCAGAGACAACAGTCTGAGAGCTGCCGAACCGACCAATAGGGGTCGATGGGGACACAGTCACGTGTCCCAGATATCAGAGGCACCAACAAAAAAGGCCTTGAGCGAAACCACAAAATAATGAACAGATTTCACAAGATGGAGATTCTGCACCTGCGAATTTTGGTCATGGTTATCTAGCACTGCGGTGTTGTTCACAATGATCGTATGATTCAACGCTTCAAGATTGCTACCATAGATGGTTGATGGAACCAAAGCCAACAAATCGAGCACCACCCATCAAATTCGGCCCACTATAAGTTATATTCTTCGAAAATTGGAACTTCTGTAGGGCTACGGACGCGCGAACAAAGTCACGGCAGATATTACTGTTTTTTTTTTCTTCTAAAAACTAAGGCTTGATATTAAAAAAAAAACTCTATATTTACATAGGTTAATGCATCCGAACACAAATACAAAGTTTTGGTTCAAAAGGCTCATTAGTACCCAAGGCCGAGGTGTCTCAAAATCATTCATGTGTGCGTGTGTACTTCTTGCACTATGGCGGGATCTCCTGTTTTATGCCGACTCCGAACGGCGAATTTGAGATAAGCTTTTCTTGACAGTTGATACTACTCAGATCATCACGAGAGGAGGGCCGGCGAAAAATAATTTAGGTGTTGCTAGATCTATGAATCGAACACAGACTGTCGCCCCACTGTGCCCAGATGTTATTGCATCCAGCTTAAAGCATCCGGATTGATAAAAATCACTAAAACGGTCTATCACAATCTTTAGAGCCGTTGAGATTCACCCTTGGTCCTCGATTGTTTCAATATTCACCTATGGAATATATTTGGTTAAAGTTTACTTGTTTGATTAATAGGAATAAATAAAAAAATAAAACATGACGAATTCAATGCAAATAAAACATTTGTATAAGCCCAACTTGATGGTTGATCAAAAGGCTATAAATATAAGTTTAAATATAAGCTTTACCTTCCCTGAAACTTAAGCACTTTTATTAAATATTTATTTTTTACTTAAAGATTTAGTGAAAAAGAAACGTTATAGTTGGAACAAAAATATTTCTGCAATATCCTATTCAGGTTAAACTAAAACAAATAATAAAAAAAAATTAATAACTGGAAATTCAGAGTGAAAAACTTTTAATGTAGATATAGAATTATTAAGTGTATACAAGTGTTAGATAAATTTTAAAATTTAGAAACGAATTTTGTTACTTTGAAAGTTTTGTTGCATAAAATGACAGCTTCCAGACAACAAATTTTATGGTCAATTTATATTGCTAATAGCTGGGACGCAGTAACCCCAGAATTTCTGAAAGCCCTCAAAAATCCTCGGACAAGTTTTCAAAAGCAAAACATCTGGACCGTATTTGTATCACCTAGTTGACATAGGATTTTTTGTTTTTTTTTAAATTACAAGGTGACGCAAGAGTCATTGACATATCTTGGAAAATATTTTCACATGACATATGAAAAAAAAAACTCTCCCACCATCTTGTAGAAATACATCCAATTGAAGATAATTTTTTTTTGCAAATACGTCCGGTTTGTATTTCTGGTATTGCCGCAGGGTTTTTGACAGCTTCCAAAAAGGGCATCTAAACATATTCTGTGATCTAGATTGCTTCTAAACCCTGTCCGAAATCATTCTCGAAACATATATGGCGGGTCTGGTCTGCTGTTTTTTTTTGTTTTTTTCTTCATATATATTTTTGCTATTTTGTTGTTATTTTCTTTCTCAAGATACAAAGTTTTGTTGAGACGTTTTTTTTTTTTTTTTTTTTTCTTTGCGCTAAGTATAACCACAGACACCGTTCGGTAGGTTTTTGTTGAAATTATTGAATTTTCAGAGTCATTGGACAGCCATTAGTTGTGTAATTTGTTTATTCTTACCATCAGTTCTCAAGTAATCGTTAAGGATTTGGAATAATGGGAAAGAGTCCCATGTGTCCTGCGGCTGTTCAGATAAAACACGATCCATGTCGACGGCGAAGAGGGACCAGAAGATCTCGGCATGTTCAACAAGTAGATCACTGAACCATGCAAATGCCTGTTGTTTTAATTTTGTTGTAAAAGCTGATTTTAGAATTTTTTTTTACCAATTTTGTTTGTTTTTTTTTAAAGTTAAAGTTCTTATTTTAATTTTTTTTTTTGAAATAATAAAAATTAAACAAAAAGAGACGTAAGAGAATAAGCAAATTATTAGTTATGCAAGTCTAAAACAAAAAAAAAAAACAAAAAATAATCTAAAGCATGCATACAAATGCTTAGAAATGGCATCTACTTATTGTTATTCAGATACAATCATCAAACTGAAAGGAAATATGTTAGATGCATGCATAACGCATGGTTAGTTTTACCGCAACATAAAGATAAGCAACTATGAAAAAAGTTTTATTTTTATTTTAATGATATAGGCGCCTAAAACGTACATTTTTGTAAAAAAAAAATTATGGCGGTAGTTACTTTTTTTGTAATTATAACTTTTTTTTCTTTTATAAAGTATGATTGTGGATTGAAATAAAAGACAATTAAATACACAACATGTAACAGTTAAGGTACCAAATATTATGAGATGCAAAGCTTTGTTTCCACAATTTTTTTTTCTTTAAAAGGGAGATTGGCTAAACCGTTTTTTTTTATGATTAAGCACCATTTAAGCCACAAGGCATGAGTAATTAATAGAATGTAAGATAAATAAAAAAAACTAAAAACTTGTTAGTATTTGTTCATCCTAGCCCTTGGGTTGGTAATTGTAGTTAGTTGTCAAAAATTGTATCTTAAATAAATCCATAAAAAGTCATGAGTGCTTAGAAAAGACGGCGATCATGAACTGAAAATATGAAAATCACATCGGGCTTTGTTTGATTGGTGCCCCTTGATACGGTGCCATGAACGAAGCCCACACGTATTAACAATTTTAAATGCGTATTAACGTCATTATCCACTTATGGCCTAACTTAACTTCCAAATAAAACCTAAAGCCATCACTTGATTGAGAACTAACGCCATATGGTGTTAGGACCGCTCCGTTCAGTTGTCCTCCTAAGATTACTTTTAGCGCTATACGCAGTAATTATTAACGATCGTGTAAGTTGCTTTAAAATTATTTTGTTACGCATTTAATCAAAATGAGTAACTGTGGCAAATGCAATGAAAATATCATTGATAGCAAATTTACTTTGTGTGCTGGTATTTGCGCTCGTCAATTTCATGACGATTGTTGTTTTGTAAGCGCAAGTGTATTGAAAAAATCCCCAAAGTTAAAAAATTTCAGTGATGTTAGTGGTGGACATACATCATTATCTTTTATTTAGAAGTTTTGTGAACAGTCTAAATCGTTAGATAGTCGATTTGCGAGTTAAAAGGTGAAATAAAACATGAGCTTAAGATCGCCAGCTCATCAGGTGTCCAGTGTCTAAGCACACCTGATAATGTTTTTTCAACTCCCAAATCTCACACGGTTGCTAAAAAAGGTGTAGTCTCTCAATATTTAACTAGCACATACACTATTGTTAATTTTATACCTAGTCAGTATACCTGCCAGTGAAAAATCATTTAGGTGTTGCTACGGCTGGGAATCGAGCCCAGACCTTCTGCGCGGCAGTTCATCGCACTAACCAACTTGAGCTGTCCGCGGCTCCGTTTCAAATGATCCATTTGGAAGGTCCAGTTTTGCGTCACTTTTTCGAGCATGGCGACAGATGCTCGCAGCCACGAACGAGGCCTACAAGGCTAAGCTGCAGGCTGCCGTTGAGCTCTATGGCAGGGAAAAGGGGAAGAACACCGGCTTTTCAGAAAGAAGAAAAAAGAGCAAGAAGAGCGCGCGATCGAGGATATAGAGAGGTGCCACTCAAGGAACGATGTTCGCAAGTTTTATCAAAGTGTAAAACGTCAAAACCAAGCATACAAGGCTCGAACAGAACGCTGTCGAGATGAAAAACGAAATATCGTAGTTGAGACACAGTCGATGCTGAGTATATGGAAGAACCACTTCTGCAGACTGTTAAACGGCGATGACGAACAACATTCCGCTGTCATACAGAACGAACCATTCAACATTGGCAACGACAGCGAAAGCTGCCAACCACCCGACCTGAGTGAAGTGAGGATAGCAACATCTAAATTAAACATTAATGCTGCCGGAAATGATGGCCTCCCCGTTGAGCCTTAAAAAGCCGGCAGAGACGTTATGGTAAATAACATCCATCAACTCATAAGCCAAATCTGGTCGGATGAAAGTATGCCTAAAGAATGGAACCTCAGTATCCTTGCCCGATCTACAAAGAAGGAGACCCACAAAACTGCGGCAAGTACAGAGGTATAAGTCTCCTCAACATTGCCTACAATATCCTATCAGCCGTAATATGTGAACGCCCTTATCAGTGTGGCTTAAGGCCAGGAAAGCCCACAACCGATCAAATCTTCATACATCGCCAGATCCTGGAAAAAACCCAAAAAATCCAAATCGATACGAACCACCAATTCATCGATTTCAAGCCAAATAAGACAGCATTTATAGAGACGAACCTTACAGAACCATGTCTAGTTTTGGTATTCCGCCAAATCTTAGATATTTTTAGGATGACGAAAGAGAATTATCGATGCTCCATCAGGATCGGAAACGATCTCACCGAAACACTCGATACCAAAAAAGGATTTAGGCAAGCCGATTCCCTGTCATGTGACTTCCTCAATTTGATTGAGGATTGGCCAAAACTCATGCCCCAACACCAGAGGCACAATCTTCCAATAATCCGTGCAACTTCTAGCATACGCCGACGATATTGATATCATTGGTAGGACTGAACATGATGTCATAGCTGTGTTTGCTAGTATAGGGAAGGAAGCGGCAAAAATGGGCTTAGCAGTAAATGAGGGCAAGACGAAGTATATGCTGTCAACACGAAAGGAAACACAACATCTACGAATTGGACAGAACATCACCATTTACAGGTATAACTTTGAGGTAATACGGGACTTTGTCTATCTCGGCTCCGCTATTAATTCTGACAACAACATCTCGTCAGAAATTAAACGAAGAATTACTCTCGCCAACCGCTGTTCCTTTGGGCTACGAAGACAATTCAGTAGTAAAGCCCTCACTCGAACTACTAAGGAGATCGTGTATAAGACCGTGATAATACCAGTCCTGCTCTACGTCGCTGAAGCATGGACCGTCTCAAAAGGGGGTGAGAAAATCCTTAGTCGATTTCAGAGGAAAATTCTTCGAAAAATCGCCGGACCCGTTTGCGTTGACGGGCTATGGAGACGGAGATTTAACCACGAACTCTACGAGCTATACGAGCGACATTTCCCTGGACAAAAAAACTTCGCATTGGACCTTTCAGATGGCTAGGACATGTAGAACGAATGGACGCCAATACTTCGGTAATCAGAGTCTTCGATTCCCAGCCAGACGTCGGACGCAGTAGAGGAAGACCTCGCCTTAAGTGGCGCGCGCAAAATAAGAAACCGACCTCAACCAACTTGGAGTGCGCAACTGGAGGCAGTTAGATGATGACCATGCTAATTGGAGAGGCATGTTGGTTGAGGCCCAGGTTCATTCCGGACTGTAGCGCCACTTAAGTAAGTTAGTAAAGTGAAATTAGACCGAACATGGAAATTCGGCGTTATTTCGATTTCATATAGTGAAATAATGCCAAATTATAGAATTTGGCGTTATTTCGCTCGGTTTTAATTCTTAGCAACTTCAATTTTAACATTTCAATTTTGATTTTCATTTCAATTTATTGCTTCTGTTTTTAACATACATATGGCACCTATATCCATATACACACATGTACAACCCTCTTCTTGGGTTCACTGCTAGATTTGGAGTAGTTGCAAGGTTGGGTATATATATAAAGTTTCCTTCGGATTTAATTGAGATTTAGATTTAAAAATACCCAACCTCGCACCTACTATAAATCCAACAGTGACCCCAAGCGGGGGGGTTGCAGAGGATAGTATGCCCCCCCAAACCTATCTCACTATTTAGACGCACTAAATTTTATATACATCTCTGTTGAAATACATTTATAACTCAAATTATTGATAATGCTGCGAGTGAGTTTATTTCACATTCAAATGAGTACTAGGGCCACTTTCTAAAACGAAAAAAAAACCTCTTAAAATTAAAATAAAACTATAAGTGGATTATGGCGTTGATTCGCGTTTGAAAGTGAATTAACGCCGTTATGGCGTTTATCCATATGGGGTTCGTTCACGGCAGACCTTGATACATTCATTTCATCTTTTAGTACATACCTAATGAGCGAAACGCATCACATCATCCAAATGCTTGACGTGAGATCAAATACAAGGAAATTTTCAATACATACGTTCGGCTGAAATGCAATCCAAATGGCTCCACCGTCAAATGAAGCAGTGCTATGCTGATCGTTTCATTTTATAGGTACACCATTTTGTAATACCCAAACACGTCGATGCTTCTAACTATTATCTCGGCAGTATCAGTACTAGTACTAGTTTTTTGTAATCAAAAAAAAAATAAAAACTTATAATGCGTTCTTATAAACGGGTCCCCCCTACTTGTGTGCCAAAACATGCTGGTAAACACATTCACGAAAACAAAAGCACTAAGCCAAACTGTATGTTTTAGCAAGACCACCCAAAACCTTAATCAAAAATTGAAGATTTACCAAATATTTTTAATTTTCAAAAACTTGTAGGTAACGACCTTATATGAAAAGCATTGACTATTGACGACCATGCGAATTTGAAAAAAATGACAGCAACTTTCGTATCTGGAACTAACAAAACATTGAACAGATAAAACGCAACCGAACCACAAGCGGAAGACCAAAATTTAACTGGCGATGGAATGTACCGGGCTGAAGGCAGATGAAAACCTGTGGCATTTACTACAGTCCGTGTTATAGGGAGGCGACTATTCGAATGCGAAGTTGTTAATTGTGGCAGACTAAAACAAGGAGTCTTATGATCCGAAGGTTTTAGCCAACGTATTGCAAAAAACATGTCAAATTCGGTAACATATGGCTCATATCCACTCAGGCTTCGAAGGCAGGCAAATATATCCAGCCCTATCGAGGTATCCAGTCCAATTTCCGAAACGAAAGTCAGTTCCGATCAGAACTCAGTTGATCATCGAAGTATCCGTTGCAGAACAAAAAAAATGGAAGCATACCTTCTGTACGTTTGACAATCTCTCAGCTGTGTAATTTTTTAAATATAAAAAGTGAGAGAGCAAAATTTTTAACCAATTTTTCTTGTTGCGTTCTTGACAATTTTTTCTAGATCACGATTTTGTAGTAGGACACAAAACAATTTTATTTATTATCTTAATCACAATTTTGGGGTGGTTTCCATTTTTTAAGAATTCCGCTACAAGTTTTCGTTGGAGAACTTCGAAATTCGACGCGTAGCTATTAAAAATTGTTGAAAAAAAACGCACTAAACCGTTGCGCGATCATGTGCGATGTATTTCGTCGGAATATCTGCTCGAAATGGAAATGCGGTAAATATTCTCTGATATCAAATAAGTTGGAGAAAATTTTTTTCCGACCGGATACCTAAATAGGTGCGATCATTAGACTTGTTTTCGTGAGATTTCGATGCCACGTAAGGTAAGATCTTACATGGAGTATAAATACAAGAAATGACTGGGAATAACTTTACCTCCTTATACAAGGTGGCGCAAAAGTAATCCTCCTATCAGAAAATGCTATAAATTTTGCGATTGGTCCCTAATGTCAGTTCTGTTTTGACATTTGTGTAGTAAACACATGCGAAATACACGTTAATAAACAATGTTACGCTACACTGCTCCAGAACGCGGAATATTGGTGACAATTTATTTGAGCAATAATCGGTCGGTGACTTTGGCACAACGTGAATTTCGTCGCAGATTTCCTTGTCGGCCAACGCCTACTGGTGAAACACAGCGACGTTTAGCCGCTCGCCTCGAAGAGACTGACAAAACACGAGATGCTGCCAGGCGTGGCAGATCCCGGTGTAGCCGTTCTGCAGAGAATATTGCTGCTGTAGCCGAAGATGTCATGGAAGCGCCGTCGACATCGACTAGACGACGTGCCACGCAAATGGGTATCAGTCGACACGGTCTTTACAGCGAATTTTGGTACAAGATTTGAAGATTTTTCCGTACAAAGTCCAGACTGTGCATCAGCTGTTATCTGCTGACCGCCAATCGCGTCTAACATACGCTCAGGCCATCCTTAATCACCACCAAGAGGAAGATTATTTTTCATCAAAAATAATCATGAGTGATGAGGCCCATTTCGATCTTAGCGGGTACGTAAATAAGCAAAATTTACGCTTCTGGGGCACTGAAAATCCGCGTGTAACCCACGAAGAGCCATTACACCCGCTCAAAGTCACTGTATGGTGTGCTGTTTTCGCTGGAGGAGTCATCGGACCTTTTTTCTTCGAAGACGTCGCGGGCCAAACGGTTACTGTGAATGGTGAGCGCTACAGAGCAATGATCAACGAGTTCTTTTTGCCGCAACGGTGCAACGGCACACACTGCACGTGCCACAACCGATATGCTGAAGGATGCATTTCCCGGGCGCCTAATCTCCCGTTTTGAACGCTCCAGACTTCTTTTTGTGGGGCTTTTTGAAGTCGCGGGTTTATCTCAACAAGCCTCAGACTCTTGCAGCTCTTAAAGACAATATCCGTCAAGAATGTGAGGACCTATCGACGGAAGTTTTGGCCAAAGTGATGGAAAATGCCATAAAAATGACAATCAACTGTAGCGGCGGCCATTTACATGACATAATATTCTTGACTTGATGTAAAAAAAATTAAAAGACCAAATAAAAATAATCCACAAGAAGAATCAAAGTTTTTCATTTTTTTTTTAAATTGCAGCCAAAAAACATCGGAAGGTTATTTTTGCGCCGCCTTTTACTAAGTAAGATGGAGTTGGGATGGATACCCAACTAACAATTATTCCTCTATAAAGCAATAAAATTTAATTTTCACAAGCAAATATTTCTGTGGGCCTTATATAGTACTTGTGCGTGGAGGTTGAGCATTTTTGCAGTCGCCTGTTTTAAACATTATGCAGGACAATTCATAAGCATAACCGATGTTATGATGGTGTAACCTCTGTAAGGTTGTTTTTAAGCTTTCGGGGATGTGTGTACATGTACCATACATTAAGAAGTTTCGGTAGAACTTCGCACGAAGTTAATCCGAAGCATAGCATGTATAGAGCTTACAAACGAAGGCTTAACAAAGCCATGGTTAAAAGATCGGGAAGGAGCCGAAAAGATCAGAAAAAGGCTGAAAAGATCGACAGCCTACCAGTTAATGAGTCAACACGATTCATGTACTTCGTTGTACTTATCTACTGGTCTTTCATGTTCCAGAGTACCAGCCTAATGGGTAGCGTGTTGTGCTACCGTGGGAGAGAACGCGACATTGAATCCCGATAATATACATTAATAAAGGTAAAGAATATAAGAATATATAAAACAAAGAAGAAAGAAAATAATAAGAAAAATAGTTATTTTTCAACTTCGGTAAGACTTGCAAATGTTTTCGTTAGTACTTGTAAATATTTTTGCAAATACTTTTTGCGTAGCCTATATGTTGATGCTGTAGGTCCATTTATAAGCAAACAAAGTTTTTTTCTGTAACACCTAGTAAAAGTATTTAAAGAAATCCTATAAAAGTAAAAAGCTTCCTCAAAATCCGCCAAATGTTTTTCCAAAATATTTTTCTTACACGTTTGCTTGAGCATTAATGATTTAAATTCAAAATTTTACATTAACTGCAATTTCTTGGATATCGAATTTTATGCTATTTATGATATGCTTAGATGGTTGGGTGTTGTAGAGCGAGGGTAGACTATGATTGGCTTTAACTTGGCAATGTCTAGTGATTGTAAACCTGACTAAACATAAAGTTCTTACCTCCAAAAGGTAACCATCTGGTACTGGTCGCATCCAACCGGATGTGACCTGGTTAACGATAAGCGCGAGTGTTAGTAATATGATGATGAAAAACAGCCAGGAAGGGATGGCACGGAATTAATACCCGGCCTGCTGTCCCAGACTAACCTAGACATGTTGTTTCGACAAATTCGAATAACAGGTTGTCTAGGAATTTCAAGGGTAATTCGGGCCCCGTGAACAGAGATGATGGCGGATGAATCGAAAAGCCAACGGCAGCGCTCAATCCCGTCGTGGATACTGATGGAACCGTATCCTAGGGGTATTTAATATATTGGAGCTGGCCCTCCAGGTTCGGCGTAGTGCTTTTGGTTAATTACCCAACCATGCAAGAAATATATGTTACGAAGCAACTAATGGCCTCGGAAAGAACTGATTTTATTGTTGACGACCCTGCCAAACGAAAAAAGGACAACGACGTTCGTATCTGCACCTGGAATGTGAGAACATTCAACAGCAGAAGTGCAAGCGAACAACTAGTGGAAGCCCTAAACTGCTAGAAAGCAGACATTACTGCCATCCAGGAAATGTGATGGGAAGAGCCAGGCAAGAAGAGTCAAAACAGCGACTATTCGGATGCGGTTTTGTTATAAGTGCCACCCTAAGGCATGAAGTCTTGTGTTTCCAAAACATTAGCGAACATAACATTGTAACGATCCGCATCAAGGCCAAATTCGCCAACATAAGCCTTATATGCGCTCACGCCCTAATGGAGGAAAAAGATGATGTAGCTAGGGATTGCTTTCACGAGCTTCTTGACAAAACCTATGAGCGACTACCGAAGTACGATATTAAAATCGTGCTGGTAGATTTTAACGCAAAGGTAGGAAGAGAAGACATCTTAAGCAGTATTGTAGGAAATCACTGCATCCACGACATCACGTCGCAACATGTCTGGCTGCGGAGTTACGCTAATTGACTTCACTACGGAACGAAATGTCACTATAGCCAGCGCACTGTTTTCTGACCTCGATATCCGTAATGGTACATGGCGGTCTACAGACCAACGAACGGTGTACCAATTTATCACATTGCAATAGACAAGAGATATTTTTATTTTGGATGTCCGAACATTCCGAGGAGTTTACATCGACTCGCACCACTAACTTGTTGCAGTCAATGCGGATATCCAACAGGTCACAACAATCCATAAATACTGTGAAAAAGATTAAATTCGATAACTGCAATCGCAAGAGACCGCTAAGACTTTTGCGCAACGCGTATCCCTTAAGCTCTCGTTAAACATTATACCGCCAAGGCCTTCGCGGAACGCGTATCCCTTAACAACTCTATTAACACCATGCCACCAACATCGAATATCGAAGAGCAGTGGCAACGACAACTGAATTAGAGCTGTATAGGCAAAGAAGAAGGGAAGAACAACGGCTTTTCAGAAAGAAGAAGAAAAAGCAAGAAAAGCGTGCGATCGAGGATATAGAGAAGTGCCACTCCAGGAACAATGTTCGCAAGTATCACCAAAGTGTAAAACGTCAATGACAAGGATAAAAGGCTCGAACAGAATCCTGTCGAGATGAACGAGGCAATATCGTAGTTGAGACACAGTCTATGCTGACGGTATGGAAGAGCCACTTCTGCAGCCTGTTAAACGGCGATGACGAATAACATTCCACTGTTAGGCAGGACGAGCCATTCAATATAGGCAACGAGAACGAAAACTGCAAACCACCCGATCTGAGTGAAGTGAGGATAGCAATATATAACTCAAGCTTAATAAGGCTGCTGAAAATGACGGCCTTTCCGCTGAGCTTTATAAAGTTTGGTAAATAATGATGACTTGGTAAATAACATCCACCAACTCATAAGCCGAATCTGGTCGGAAGAAAGGAACCTCAGCATCGTTTTCCCGATCCACAAAAAAGGAGACCCTCTAAACTGGGCCAACTACAGAGGCATAAGTCTCCTCAGCATCGCCTACAAAATACTATCTGCCGTAATATGTGAACGCCTGAAACCGTTTACCAACAACCTGATCGGCCCTTATTAGTGTGGTTCTAGGCCAGAAAAATCAAATTTTCACGCATCGGCAGATCCTGGAAAAAAAACCCAAGAGGTCCAAATCGAAAACACCACCTAATCATCGATTTCAAAGCCGCATACGACAGCATTTATAGAGATTAACTATACAGAGCCATGTCTTGTTTTTTATACCGCCCAAACTCGTCCGTTTGTGTAGGATGACGATGGAGAATTCTCGCTGCTCCATCAGGGTCAGAAACAACCTCACCGAGTTGAATTCGACATCAAAAAAGGATTAAGGCAAGGCGATGTAACTTCTTCAGTTTCAAAAATCGGTGCAACTACTAGCATACGAGGACGATATTGACATCATTGGTAGGACTCAACGTGATGTCATAGCCACGTTTGCTAGTATAAAGAAGTAAGCGGTAAAAATTGATTTAGCACTAAATGTGGGCAAGACGAAGTATATGCTGTCAACACGAAAGGCCACACAACATCGACGAATTGAACAGATCGTCACCATTGACAGATATAGCTTTGATGTAGTACCGGACTTCGTCTATCTCAGCTCCGTTATTAACTCTAACAACATCTCGTTAGAAATTAAACGAAGAATTACTCTTGCCAACTGCTGTTCCTTCGGGCTACGAAGGCAATTCAGTAGTAAAGTCATCACTCGAACTACTTTGGAGATGCTATATAAGACCCTGGTCATCTCAGTCCAGCTCTACGGCGCTGAAGCAAGGACCATCTCAAAAGCGGATCCGAGCAAAATTCTTCGAAAAATATACGGTCCCGTTTGCATTGACGGGCTATGGAGTCGAAGATTCAACCAAGAACTATACGAGCTATACTGCGACATCCCCCGGAACGAAAAATTCCGCATTGGACGTTTAAGATGGGTAGGACGTTTAGAACTATTGGACACCAATACTCCGGCTCGCCCTTTCAAATGGACTTAACTATTCGTTTAATCATTTTTTTACACATGCATACGTATAAGTCACGGATCGTAACCTACAAACACACATTTAGCAAATCTCTGGTCAGCTCCAGTTCTCTGCCTTGAAATATACGTATTTTTAGATGTATAGGTCTGAGCAGACCCTTACGCTCCATTTACCGCGTTTTATGCCACCGCTCATCGGAGGGTTAAGCAACTATGCAACTGCCCCGTAAAAGCTTTTGCTATTCGAAATAAAAAAAAAAATAAAAATAAAAAACTAACAAATTAACATTTAAACTAAGTGTATCAAAAAAATTCTTAAAACTTTGTTTTTATTCAGCATTTTTGGTCTCATGTGGTCAAAATCGAACTACCAGTCTTGGGTCCTCAAACCACCAATTACATCCCAAATACATTAATGCACACCAACAAAATATTTAATATTTAATAATATTTAAGAAAAACAAAAAAAAAACTCAACTGGTGATTGTACAAATACCACAGGGAGTGAAACAAATATCTCAAGTTATTGTTAAAGCGAAGAAAAAAAATGTACAAAATATAAAAATTGAGTAAAATTCCATTAAATTGCAGTAAATATCTTAATAAATAAATCAAAAAAAAAACAAAACAAAACAATCTTCGCTAATAAATCAAGCGCAATAAAAACTCGCTTCTTCTAAACATAAAAAAAAGCAAGAACTTCTTTTTTTTTAAATATATATAACTCAACAAAATTAAAAATAAACTAATTTAATTAAACTTTGTAAAAAAAAAATAAAATTATTTAAAAATATTATTATTTCTGGCTTCATATAGAAAAATGCTAAAATTTTATATTTATATTGTTTGCTACGTGCCGTTGGAACTGGCGCAGTATAAACCGCATGAGTTGGCATGCAATATCGGAATGGTGGCGGTTGGCCGGTTACTTGAGCTGCTTGTGCAGCCCCCTGTCCACTACCGGATCCTGAAGCTGCTCCACCTGTAGTCGAGTTTCCGGCTGTTTGATTAGCATTTGGATTCGCTGCTTCATTAGCATCAGCTGTGTCACCAGCAGCTGCAGCTGCACCTTTCTGATCCGTATCATTTTTTCGTAACTATAAATGTATATACATTCACCCAAAAATAATATTTTTGTTTTTGTTGCTGTCTTGTTTGTTTAAATTAAAAAAAAAATAAAAAAAAATTCTACAGAAAAATGTTTTTTTTTTTTATAGTTTTTAATGATATTTTTGGTTGATTCTTGTTTTATTCTGATCCTTAAGAAAATCAATTCAAACAAAGGAATGGAAAATGAAAAAAAAAAAAAAAACATGGCGGGAGGAAATATTAAAAATCGAAAAAAAAAATTAACAACACTATGGGAGGGGATTTCTGATTAATTTATTTCTCTTTTTGCTTAACCAATGAATGAACTAACTACCTGACCATTTGAATTTTGGAATGAAAAATGTCAAAAATTATACAAACTTAACTTCTTTATGGTTCTTGCTAAGTGTGCGCGACGAATCGCTCGGTTTTTCTGCCTTTCCTCATTTTGTTTTCATTTTGAAAAATTGTTTTTAATTTTTTGTTATTTTTTTTTAAATAAAAAAATTCAAAGAACATTATTTAGATAATTGCGGTTTTGTAGACTTTAAATGTAAACGATTTTTTTTGTTTTATTTGAAAAGCAACGTCAAAGCATCCTTATTGAAAAACATGTATAAATCCAACAGATAGAAAGTATTTCGTGATTGTTATGTATACAGTGGTGGGAAACAAAAATTTACAAACTTTGATTTTTGTATGCTAATTGAATTCGGATTTCTTATGGGACTTAATATTTACAGAAACGTAGTTTATGAGTCTGCTGCTGATTGAGTGCTAGATTTTAAATTATTCAAAAAAGATCTCTTACTACTTAATCTACGCGTTCAGTTTAATTAAATCGTTGCAGCCGTTGTTAAGAAATAACAATTTAATCAAAACCGTTTTATGGCTACCATCGATTTTAACCATACAATGCTAATTTCTTATAAAAATGGATATAAGTAGGCTCTAGATTTTCGTATATCAAATGTGACGGGCTTGGTGGCGCGATGGTTAGTGCGACCAACTGCCGCGTAGAAGGTTTGGGTTCGATTCCCAGCCGTAGCAACTATTAAATGATTTTCACTGGCCTCATCTCGTGATGATCTGACAAATCATCCGAGCAGTATCAATCAAGAAAAGCTTTTCTCGAATTTGCCGTTCGGAGTCGGCATTAAACAGGAGGTCCACTACTGTTTTATTTATAGAAGCATAAATATGGACAGCAACTCGACTTTTAATGAGTTTGATGAGCTGTCTGACTCCATCTCAAGAATTGTATCCCTGTATTCTCACACTGAAATCGTCATTGCGGTCGATTTCAATGTACACAATTCATCGTGGCTTCGACATTCTGGACAGTCAACACCCGAAGGAAGGTATGTTGAGATCTTTGCTGAGGTAAACAACTTAACCCAGCTTGTAAATGAGCCAACGCGAATTCCGGACTTTCACAGTCAAGCCGCTAACACTCTGGACTTGTTTCTGACCTCTCATCCTAATAAATACACTATCAATGTGCTATCACCTCTAGGCTCTTCAGACCACTGTATCGTATCGGCGTATTTCTCGTACTCCAACCACGTAGTTAAAGAACAAATTCCAAAAAGAACCGTATGGCAATGCGAGAAAGCCAACTGGGAAACTCTTAAACTCTCTTAAACTCTTTCTTTAAGAATTTCAACTGGACATAATGCTCCCTCGATAGTAACGTGGATGCTTCTGCCGAAGCGATAACGAACACCATTCTCCTGGGTATGAAATCCTTTATTCCTCACCGGGTAAAGAGTATCAAACCTAAGGCAAACGGGTGGATTGACTCGAGCTGCAAAGAGGCTGTTAGGATGAAAGAGTTATGTTTTCGGTTATATAAGACAAATCCTACTGAGGAAAACCGTTCTAAGTTCAAACGAGCCAGAAACGATTGTAATGCCCGCATCAAGCGTATCAAATTCTCCCACGACCAAAAGCTGAGGCAAAAAATTCTACTATGTCCCAGAGGTAATAAAAACTTTTGGTCGTTTGTCAAAAACATTAAGAATTCGACCTCATCTATCATCCCAACGCTCATTTACAATGACATTCCAGCTGTCACCTATAGACAAAGCCAATCTGCTTGTTGCCCACTTTGCAGCCAGTTCCACATTACCAGATTGTGTCCAGTCTCCTCATGTACTTGAGAACGGAGAGCATTCTATGGGACCACTCCACTTCCATACTCGTACAGTCGCAAGAGTATTATTAGATCTTTACATTCACAAATCGTCTGGTCCATATGGTATCTTCCCCATAATTCTGAAGAGGTGTTCTTCCACGCTGGCAAAGCTTTTCAGTCTGTCCAATTCATCAGGACTCTTCCCGAGTAGATGGAAACCAGCATTTGTCCAGCCCGCCCCAAAAAAAGGCGAATCTTCTTCTCTCTCCAACTACCGACCAATTGCACTTACGTCCCTTCTTTCTAAGGTCATGGAAACGCTGATTAACCGTCAGCTTATGAAATATCTGGAATCACGAAAACTTCTAAATGACCGACAATACGGTTTTCGTTGCAACAGGTCCACTGGTGATTTGATGACATATCTCACCGAAAAGTCGAACCAATCAATCCACCTCGGTGGAGAATGTAAGATTGTTGCACTTGATATTTCAAAGGCATTTGACAGGGTTTGGCTTCAAGCCCTTTTGTCGAAAATGCGTGCTTTTGGAATCGATGAAAATCTTCCTCTATGAATTAGAAACTATCTCTCGAAATGTTAAATTCAAGTTGTTTTGGACGGTTTCAAGTCTGCTTCTTACGAAATAAATGCTGGTGTTCCCCAGGGCTCTGTTCTGTCTCCGACACTCTTTCTCATTTTTATTAATGACCTCTTGTCTGCAACTTCTAATCTAATCCATTTCTTTGCTGATGACAGCACTCTCAGCATTTCATATTCATTCTCTAATCCACGCCCTTCATCTTCGGACGTTGAACAGAAACGGCAAAATATGTTAAGCTCATTAAGTTTGGAACTTGACAGCATAATTACATGGGGTAAATCGAATACAGTGGAATTTAAAGCTTCCAAAACACAATGCTGTCTTCTGTCATCTAAGCGAAACCAAAATTTACAGCCATTATCCATGAATGGCCCTTGAATCACCGAAACCGAAAAACTTTCCATGCTCGGTATGTGTGCTAGTAACGACCTTCGTTGGAACGACCACGCATTCGTAATCGCTAAAAACGCAGCGAAATGTCCTTAATCGATGCAAAAAATATTTCACCCCCTCTGATCTGGCCACAATATATAAAGCGTATATACGCCCCAAACTTGAGTTCAACGCCCACATCTGGTCAGGTGCAGCAAAAACATCATTGCACCTACTGGATAGGATACAAAAGCGTGCGATAAAACTGATAGGAGATCCAACCGTAGCGAGCTCTATAGTCTCGCTTGAACATCGTAGGAATATCTCCTGCCTAACACTTTTTTACTGCTATTTCAACAGGAAATGCTCAATCGAATTACCCAGCTGCATTCCGCCCCATCATTCAACAGTGATACTCGCCATCCCATGAATGCTAATCAATTCACCCTCAACCCTACCTTCGGACGTACTATGAGATATAGAGATTCATTCCTTAACCGAGCAACACGAATGTGGAATGCTTTACCAAGCTCAGTCGTTCCTCCCCATTACAATTTACAAAAATTTAAAACCAATGCACCTCGGTATCTCCTCTTTTCTTCTCCTCAATTTCCTTAATGCCCACGCTGTGTCCAATCACTATAAGGGTTCATAAACCTTTAGCGCGTGCTAATTATAAAAAAAAGGTCCCACCATGGTGCAAGCAGTACACACGCACACATGATTGGTTTTAAGAAAGCTCGGCCCTGCGTACTAACGAGCCCGGTGGGCCGAAAATTTATCTTTGTAAATGTGTCC
This sequence comes from Rhingia rostrata, assembly GCA_949824845.1. Lineage (NCBI taxonomy): Eukaryota > Metazoa > Arthropoda > Insecta > Diptera > Syrphidae > Rhingia > Rhingia rostrata. Next base: position 16,404,992 of record OX463759.1, read on the forward strand.
ACCTGCATGTATAGAATAACAGACGGAGAGACGGACAACATTGCGAGACCCACCTTGCGAAATTTCTCCATCATATTCTCGTTAGGATTGATTATGATCGCGTTTTCAAACTTTTTTTTTTTATCAAAACCAATATTTACCCTTTTTGAAATAATTTAAGCCTCAGCCAATAACGCAGACGACAAGGGTTAGCGGCAAATTTAATGGCGGGAAATAAAAGAATTGGTTGGACAAAAAAGAGAAGCTCGTGAAAGATTGCACCAAAATCGTACCCCGCAAGATAAAACACACCTGAATCGGTTGAGTAACTTGCTATCAAATTAAATTAAAAATTGTAAAAACCTTGCAGTAGAAACTTATCTGCAAAGCCTAACCGCTGAAAAAGAATCCAATTATTCACTTTGAAAAGCAATTCTGGTTATAAAACGGCAAAAAAGGGTAACACAAGACGATTAGGCAAAAACCGATAAGGAAAAAGCTTACGTTTTTGCAGCTCATCTTGGGGAAAGACGTAAGATTTAAGCCCTTTGATGGTTCAGCTCTAAATCAAAAGATTAATGTATTCGATACTATAACCGAAAATAATGTAGTAAGATATGCAAGTACTGGGAAATACAGAAACCAAAGCCTAAAAAGGCCCCAGGATATGACTTGATTACAGGAGAACTTCTTAAAATGTTGCGTCGGAAAGATTAGCAAAACTTCTCTACATTGCAAGTACGGAAATAAGACTAGAGTTCATACCAAGACAGTGGAAAGTCACGGAAGTGATTGTGGTTTTAAAACCAGGAAAATCACCGAATGAAATTACAAACCTTGCAAACCTATTCCACTTCTTACAATAGAAAGGATATTACTCCTCCGCTTATACCGCATAATTGATCAGAAACGCCTACTACCTGATCATCACTTTTGGTTTTAGAAGTAAACACTCGACTGTGGACCAAGTACATCGAATAACTGATGTAATGAGAAAGATTTCGAAGAAAAAATAAATATCCGAGCCGTATTCTTGACGTGTCGCAAGCTTTTAACAAGGCGTGGCATAAATGCCTTTAATGCAAATTAAAGAAAGTTCTGCCTGAACAATTATATAAAATCCTCGTTTCATATCTTGAGCATAGACTCTTCCTCGTGAAACTTGGAAACGAATAATCAGAGTTCAAAGTTAGGATTACCCCAGGGAAGTACCCAGTCAGGAGTACCCCAAGGAAGTGGCCTTGGGCCACTCTTGTACCTCCCATTCACACGTGTAATCCCAAAAACAAACGAGGAAACAAATATGAAATTACAAAACGCACCTAACGAAGTGAATGAATGGACAAAATCCTGGCGGATTGCATTTAACGAGAGCAAATCGATTCATGTAGATTTCTTGTATAAACGTACAAACAATTTGCCTGTAGTTCTAAGTATGGCTCAAGACCCTTTTGTAATTGAAGCGAAATATCTCGGAATGACACTCGATGAAAAATTAAAATGGAAGTCGCATGGGAAAGAGAAATACGAAGAACTCAAAAATAAATACAGAGAACTTTACTGGTTGATCGGAAAATATTCGAAGCTCAACCTTGATAACATCCTGCCTGAATCGAAGCGGGTTTGTCGGCATAAGCTTTTGACTTTACATATCCCCACAGGAAAAAGTCTAACGGTGTGATATAACACGATCTTGGTGGCCAAACGACCGGCCCAAAACGTGAAAATATGTGCTCACCGAAATGTTCTCTCAATCTCATCGCATTGATTGATGCGATGTGTGGGAAGTGGCGCCGTCTTGCTGAAACCAAATGTCGCCGAGATCACGAGCTTCAATTTCAGGCATCAAATAGTCGGTTATCATGGCACGATTACGGTCGCCATTGATGGTTACGTTCGCACCGGCATAATTTTTAAAGAAATATGGACCGATGATAACACCGGCCCACAAACCACACCAAACCGTTGTTTTTTCTGGATGAAGTGGCAGTTCTTCAATCTCTTCAGGTTGCTCTTCGTCCCAAATGCGGCAATTTTGTTTGTTTACATACCCATTGAGCCAGAAATGGGCCTCATCGCTAAACAAAATTTGCCTCGAAAACGTCGGATCTTCTTGGAACTTTTCAAGAGCCCATAGAGCGAAGCGATGTCGCTTGGGAAGGTCGAGCGGCTTCAGTTGTTGCACAAGCTGTATTTTGTACGCTTTAAATTTAAGATCTTGAAGTAAAATGCCCCAAGTCGTTCCATACGTTTTCTTCACAGCGTGCTGGACGCGGTCTATTCGGTCGAATATTATCCAATAATGAATGCTGGGTCTCAAAATGGGTGATGGTGTTGCGAATAGTACGCTCAGTAGGCCGATTATGTTGACCATAAGTTGAGCGAAGTGCACGAAACACATTCCTCACAGAACGTGAATTTTCATAATAAAGTTGAACAATTTGTAAACGTTGTTCACGTGTAAGTCTTTCCATTATGAAATGCAAAACAATACTAAACAAAAATAACATGACAGCATGACACGACTCACACGTGATCTGTCAAAAAAGGCTATTGAAAAAAGTATCTCTACTTGGATCACCCGTTACAAGCAAGTGCTAAAGCAACTATGGGGTTGTATCAGTGAAACGAATCTAAACATTGTACAAACTCTAGCTATCAAAATGTTAAGATCATTCGTCAATGCGGCGTGGTATATAAGGAACCAATTTTTACGCAGAGATCTGGGTAGTCCGGCGGTTAAATATGAAACGAAAAATTTTACGCGCCAACTTAAAAAAACGTTTATTGGGACACGTTAACACAACGGTCCTCCAAATTCTTGACGAAACAAATTTATTGCTTCGTCTTCAAACAACCAAGCCCTTGGATTAGGCCCGATAACAAAAAACCGCGCTATAAATTGCGGAAAAATCAGGAACTCTCAAAGGAAAGTTACCTGCCAAACATGTACTCATGATAAAAAAAATTGCTAGATAAGTCGAATACATACTTGCATATATACAAAACGGGTGGTGGTTTAGTGAGTAAAATTCTCACACTTCTTTGGGCACGTGCTCATCGTGTCTATGAAGAATTCCACCAGCCCTCGAAAGTACGCAGAATTAGCCAAATACCTGGGTCTGGTTTTGGATAAAAAACTAAACTGGAAAGCCAACATCGAAGAACGCGTTAGCAAAACCACCATAGCAATATCTCAACTCAAGCTTAATAAGGCTGCAGAGTTCGACGGCCTTCCCGCTGAGCTTTATAAAGTCGGCGGAGATGATTTGGTAAATAACATCCACCAACTTATAACCCAAATCTGGTCGGAAGAAAGTATGAAAGTATGACTTCAGGATTGACAGCATGATCCACAAAAAAACGAGGCCCTCTAAGCTACGCCAAATACAGAGGCATAAGTGTCCTCAGCATCGTTTACCAGATCCTATCTGCCGTATTATGTGAACGCCTGAAATAGTTTACAAACAACCTGATCGGCCCATTTCAGTGTGGTTTTAGTACAGGATCCACAACCTATCAAATTTTCACACTTCGGCAGATCATGAAGAAAACCCAAGAACTCCAAACCGATAACCACCACCTACTTATCGATTTCAAAGAAGCCTACGACAGCATTTATGAAGACGAACTATACAGATCCATGTCTAGTTTTGGTATACCGCCGAAGCATGTCCGCTTGGTTAGGATGACGATGGCAAATTCTCGCTGCTCCATCAGGGTCGGAAACGATCTCAGCGACGCCTTCGATACCAAAAAAGGATTTAGGCAAGGCGATGTGCTCTCTTGTGACTTGTTGTGACAATTTTCTTGTGAAAATTTTCTTGTGATAATTTTCCAAAAATTAGTGCAACTTCTAGCATAAGCCGACGGTATTGACATAATTTGTAGGACTCAACGTGATGTCGTAGCCACGTTTGCTATTATAGAGAATGAAGCGGAAAAATGGATTTAGCAGTAAATTACGGCAAGACAAAGTGTATGCTGTTAACAAGAAAGGACACACATCATCAACAAATTGGAAAGAACGTCACCATTGACAGGTATAACTTTGAGATAGTACGGGACTTTGTCTACCTCGACTCCGCTGTTAACTCTGACAACAACATCTCGTCAGAAATACAAGGAAGAATTGTTCTCGTGATGGTTTCTTCGGGCTAAGAAGGGAATTCAGAAGTAGCCCGCTCACTCGAACTGCTAAGGAGACTATATAAAGCCCTTATCATCCCAGTCCTGCTCTACGGCGCTGAAGCATGGACCGTCTCAAAAGCGGATGAAAAAGTCCTTGAAAATTCTTGGAAAATTCTTGGAAAAATCTCCGAAAAACCATCGGTAACGTTTTCGTTGACGGTCTTTGGAGATGAAAATTCAACCAAGAACTGTAGGAGCTGTACAGCGACATGTGCCTGGTCAAAAAAAACTCCGCATATATCGTTTAAGATAGAAAGAACATGTAGACCGAATGAAGACCAATGCTCCGGCTCGCGGAGTCGTCGATTACCAGCCATACGTCGAACGCAGTAGGGGAAGACCTCGCCTTAAGTGGCACGCACATGTAGAAACCGACCTCAACCAACCTCAACTAACCTCAACCGACCTCAACTAACCTTTAGTGCGCAACTGGAGACAGTAAGCTAAGGGCCGGGCTAATTGGAGAGGAATGTTTGTTGAGGCCCAGGTTTATTCTGGACTTAAGTGCCACTTAAGTAAATAAGTTAGTAAGAAGTCATTTAGTAGTAAAGCCCTTACTCGAAGTACCAAAACCAATACAAGACCATGATCCCACTTCTGCTCAACGGCTCTGAAGCTTGGACCTTTTCACAAGGGGATAAAGAAATCCTTGGTCGTTTTAAGAGGACAATTTTTCGAAACATCTTCCGTTCCACAATTCTTTGGGGGCTATGCAGACGAAGATTCAACTACGAGTTGTACAGCTAGGGTTATGTTACTGTGCAGATCAAAAAAATTCTAAATTTGACTTTTCAGATGGCTAGGACATGTAAAACGAATGGACAATAATACCCCCCCTAGATGAGACGTTGGACGCAGTAGTACTGGATTCAGTTAGCTGAGGACCGAACTAATTGGAGAGGCATGTTGGTTGATGCGGACTGTAGCGCCACTTAATGAGGTTAGTAATACCTTTATAGACGATCGGCATATGGCTCTCAATTTCTGCGAGGGTCAAGTAGGAGCACCCTGACAAATGGAAGTGCAGCTTCTTTTGGGACGGTGTGAATTGGATTTTATGAAACAAATAAACATCACAATGAGAGCGTTCTGATCCGGTCATCAAAGAGACTCCAGACCCCACTCTGTAGGTCATCTTAGATCCGTCGGTTTAGACGCCCGTGTCGAAATATCTAACTACTTCGTTACTCTTCTACTGATCTCTGGTTGGAATGCGTAAGTGCAAACCTTTCCTGAATTGGTATTTGGGTTTTGCTGGTTATGAATAACACCGATTCCATTTTGCTCGGGCTGACATCGAGGCCACAACTTGCAGCCCAGTTGCTATCCTTGTCCCCATAATTTCATTTATCATGGAATATAATTTTCCTGATACTAGTATCACCATGTCATCCGCATACGCAACAACTTTGACCCGTTCCTCGTTTAGTTTAACTAGAATTTTATTCATAACCATTAACAACAGTAAAGGAGATTAACAACTCTGGCGTTCCTCTATGGGAACATTTCGTTTAGAGACTGTTGCCAAGTTCTGCCTGGATAATTCCTGTTCCGTGCATTGGGTTTATTCATTGGCTAATAGATACCTCGATACCTAGTTCGATCATAGATTCAAGAAAGCTCTAGTGAGGACGTTGTTGAAAGCTCCCTCTATATCTAAAAAGGAGGCTAGGAGGTATTCCTTATAGTTTAGGGATTTCTCGATTGTCCGCACTACCTCGTGGAGAGCTATTTCGGTGAATCTGCCAATGAGGTAGTCGTTCTGTGATTTGGAAAGATTGCATATGGATGACTAGAACGTGCTCCAGGGTTTTTAGTACAAAGTAGGTTAGACTAATTGGTCTGAAGTCCTTCGCAATCGACTGTCCGCACTACCTCGTGGAGAGCTGTTTCCGTTGATCTGCCCTTGAGGTAGGAGTGCTTAGATTTGGATAGCGAAGATTCTTCTAGAAAACTTTGCATATTGATGTCTGAAACGTTCTCCAGGGTTTTTAGTACAAAGGAGGTTAGCCTGATTGGTCCGAAGTCCTTCGCTATCGATTATCCGCACAACCCCGTGGAGATCTTTCCGTTGATCTGCCCATGAAGTAGGCACGCTGTGATGCGAGGATTCTTCTAGAAAACTTTGCATATGGATGTCTAGAACGCGTTCCACGGTTATTAGGACAAAGGAGGTTAGGCTAATTGGTCTGAAGTCCCTCGCAATCGATTGTCCGCACTACCTCGTGGAGAGCTGTTTCCGTTGATCTACCCTTGAGGTAGGCGTGCTGTGATTTAGATAGCGAAGATTCTTCTAGAAAACTTTGCGTATGGATGTCTAGAACGCATTCCAGGGTTTTAAGTACAAAGGAGGTTTGACTCATTGGTCTGAAGTTCTCCGCGCTCTCGTGGCCGCGTTTCGCTACCTTCGGCATAAATACCACTCGAGCGCGTCTCCACGAGTAAGGTACGTGGTTCTACCCTTGAGGTAGGATTGCTTTGATTTGTATAGCGAAGGTTCTTCTAGAAAACTTTGCATATGGATGTCTAGAACGCGTTCCACGGTTTTTAGTACAAAGGAGGTTAGGCTAATTGGTCTGAAGTCCTTCGCTTTCGACTGTCCACACTACCTCGTGGAGAGCTGTTTCCGTTGATATACCCTTGAGGTAGGATTTCTTTGATTTGGATAGCGAAGATTCTTCTAGAAAACTTATCATATGGATGCATAGAACGCGTTCCAGGGTTTTTAATACAAAGGAGGTTAGACTCATTGGTCTGAAGTTCCTCGCGGTCTCGTGGCCGCGTTTCGCTACCCTCGGTATAAACACCACTCGAGCGCGTCTCCACGAGTAAGGTTCGTGGTTTCGTATTAAGCAGCTTCTAAAAATATTCGCCAACCATGGCATTGTTAGGTTTCGCGTGCTCTGTAGTATGCCGTTAGAACCCGGATACTCAAACGGAGAGAAGCTGTTTATAGCATAGGAAATCTTTTGCTCGGAACTTATTGAATTGATATTATTGCGTGGTGTAAATTGTACTTGTCGAGATCTCCCGGGTTCGGAAAAGTGTGTGTTCAACAAGAGTTCTAAGGTCTCCGCAGAAGATTCCATCCGTCCTCAATCTAACCTTCTCAGAAAAGAAGGGTTGGAGTGTTCCTTAGACAGAATATTCTCAGCCTTGGGCTCACTGTTGGATTTGGGATGTAAGCGAGTGTGGATGCATGCAAAAGGACTTATTTCAATTTCCAAAAAGAAATAAGCCCCTCAGGGGCTATTCCTGTTTGTTGGGAAATAAGCCCCATGGGGCTTATTGGCGCGAGGGTTATTTTTGTGCACCCGTTTAACAATTTACCAATGTTGGCAAAAAAAAATATTTGCTCTGATTTTTTTTCATGACGTCTCGCAAGTTTAAGACAATCTGTGGTATATTGGCTTTTAATACAAATTCGGACAAGTCCGAGCTGAACAAAAATAAACAAAAAATTCTCGTATCCTATCTTCAGAATGGCCTCTTTCGTTTGAAGCTAGGATACGCCATTAGGAATGGGAAAATAATGGATTCACTCAAATATGCAAAAGCCGTCCGCAAACAGAAAGGAGACAGGGGAACTTGGGTTAACTGCAGACATTTAATTTCTTTTCGGATTTATAGTTTCTTTGTAAATATTAAGTTCCAGCAACAAGAAATCTGACTTTTTTTTGTACTTGTTTCAATTAAAACGCTTTACAATTTATTTTATTTTGTCTAATTAGTTTTCCACAATTGTACTTGTACGTATTGTTAGTTTTTTTGGCTTACATCATTTTTTTTTTATTCACAACACTTACAGCATCCATTAAAAAATCCACATATAACTCAAAAAAAAAAAAATAAAATAAAAATACATCCAATAGATTGTAACATCAAAAATTTAATCTACATAAATGAAGAAATTTAATAAAACAAAAACTAAATTTAGAAGTAATTTAGACACTTTACAACGTTTACATGCTGCTGGCGTTCAAGTATAGAATTTTGCGTTTTCCATTAAAAATTAAACCAACGAAATATATTTAGTAAATTTAATGAACAAGTTCTGTAGAATGTTAGTATAATGTTTTTTTATTTATTTTTTTTTTTTTTTTTTTTTGTAAATGAGTACAAGTATATATATATATATATGTATATATTTTGTTTGTACAGCAAATGCAAGAAAACACGTAGGAATATTTAAAAAAATATATAGCGATTCGCTCACACAGACGTAAACATGAAATAGTTATTTAAAATAAAAATATGAAATAGTTACCAAAAAAAAACTTATATATATATATAATGAGAAATAAAGTCATGTAATGATGTAATAGAGGAGAGTTTGAGAAGGATACATAGAATAGGTAATGGACACCAGAGCAAAGGAATATCAAAATACAAATATTAGACATGAATATTACTCGCATACGCATAGTTTTAAGATGCCACAGTTATAGCGATACGAAAAATGCTGACGACAGAAAAATGTTTAATTCGTTATTTTTAACTTTTAAAAAAATTTTTTTTTAATTAATTTATTTTTTTTGGTATACAAAACAAACACTGATCCAGTGGCAGTGGCAATTCACATCTAATTCGCGTTCCAAATCGCATGCTCCACATTTTTCGTAAGCATTTCAGTGATTGCTGTAACTGTTGCCTAAATATTTATCGGCTGATTATGTTCGATTTTGTTTGGGAGTCAATTCAAAATTTTAACTAAAAACGTGTTGATGCAAGTGCAATTAACCCATTAGAAACGAATAATTTAGCCAAATTAATTTTTATATTATTAACACAGCAAGATGGAGACCGGGTGTACCAAATTTGAATTATAAGCTTTTTGAGACTTGCAACCATTTTTCACTCGAAATGAATGTCAGTAAGTATCAGAACTATGCTACTTTGACACTGGCAAATAGTTCCCAAATAGATGGTTGAGTGTTGTAGAACAAGGGGAGGACTCTGATTGGCTTTAACTTGGCAATGCCCAGTGGTTCTAACTACACATCAAATGTGCTTACATTTAATTCCATGATGTATACATCGGATACTGGTCTTATCTAACCGGATTTGACTTGCTAAACGATAAGTGCAAGTGTTTATAACAAGACAAACAACAGCAGCACTATAAACAGCGTTGTCAGAATGGCTGGCACGGAATATCAGGCCACCTGTCCCAGGCAAACCTAGAGAAGCTGCTTCGATATATTCGAATAACAGGTTGTGTAAGTAATGCCAAAGGTAAGTCGGGCCCCTTCAACAGAGATGGTGGCAGATGAACCGAAAGGCCAATGGCAGCGCTCAATCCTGCTTCGACATATTCGGACAACAGGTTCTCTAGGAATTTCAAGGGTAAATTAGGCCACTTGAACAGACCTGGTGACGGATGAACCAAAAGGTCAACGGCAGCACTCAATCCCGCTATAAAGTATTCGAACAACAGGTTGTCTAGGAATTCCATGGGTAAATCAGACCCGTTGAACAGAGAAGGTGGCTATAAGCCGAAAGGCAAACGGAAGTTCTCAATCCCATAGTGGATACTGATGGCCCCGCACGCTAGAGCTATCTAATAAATTGGAACTGACACTCCAGGTTGGGAGGTTCTGCTTTGCGTTAACCAACCATCCATATAAATAACTTTATGTCACGAAGCAACCAATAGCATCGGAAAGGACTGATTTTATTGTTGGCAACCCTGTTTAGCGAAAAAATGACAAAGACGTTCGTATTTGCACCTGGAATGTGAGGACAGGAGAGTTCAAGCGAACAACAACTAGCGGGAGCCTTAAACTGGCATCCAGGAAATACGATGGGAAAAAGTGAATCGAACACTGTGACATCTACTACGGATCGTGTCATAGTGAGCAGAAACAGCGACTACTCGGATGCGGATTTGGTTTAAGTGTCAGTCTTCAGCAAGAAGTCTTATTTTTCCAAGACATAAGCGAACGCATTGTAACAGTCCACGTCAAGGCCAAATAAAAAATAAGGCTTATATGCACTCACGCTCCAACGGAGGAAAAATCTGACATAGCTAAGGATGCGACTACCGAAGTACGATGTTAAGATCATGCTGAGAGATCTTAACGCAAATGTGGGAAGAGAAGACATCTTAAGCAGTATCTTCGGAAAATATAGCCTACACGACATCCCGTCTGGTAGCGGACTTAGGCTTATTGACTTCGCTACGAAACGAAATGCCATTATAGCCAGGACACGGTTTTCTCAAGTCAAAAACCAAAAGGCGACTTGATGATATCCTGATCAACGAACGGTCAACCAAATTGATCACATTGCGATAGACAGGAGACACGCATCCAGTATTTTGGATATCCGAACTTTCCGAGGAGCTACAATCGAATCGGACCACTACCCTTCTGCAGCCAAGGTAAGAGTGTGGAACACACAACAATCCCAAAATACTCTGAACAAATTTAATGTCGAAAGACTGCAACCCAAAGAGACCACCAAGACCTTCGCACAACGCGTATTCCCTAACCCCTCGGTTAAGAACATACCACCAGCATCCAATGTCGAAGAACAGTGGCAAAGATGCCAATAAGCCGTTAGATCAGCCGCAACTGAAGTGCTAGGTTTCTCGCGCCAACCAGCAGGAAACCGCTGGTTGGATGAGGAAGTTTTACCAATTTTTCAAATGTCAAGGCCAAGGATACAAATCCTGTTGAGATGATCAATGAAATACCATAGTTGAGACACAGGCGAAGCTGGGGATATGAAAGAACTACTTCTGCAGACCACTGTCATGCAGACAGCAACGAAAGCGAAAACTGCCAACCAACTGACCTGATTAAAGTGAGGATATCAATATCTATGGTCTCTAAGGCCGCCGGAAACGACGGTCTGGTGTCTTATAGGTGGTGTGCAGTGTACACATATGAGAAACGAGATCTAAACATATGTGCACAGGCTGTGCAAGCACGACCCGCTATGGAATAATTATTTTTTTTATAAAGTGCTGTATGACTTTATAATCATTGGTAACATCTACCAACTCATATGCCAAATCTGATAGGAAGAAAGTTTGCCTGAAGAGTGGAACCTCAGCAACGTTTGTCCAATCCACAAAAAAGGAGACCCCCTGAACTGCGCCAACAACAATGGCAGAAGTCTCATCAATATCGCCTAAAAGATCCAATCTGACGTAATTTGAAACCGTTTACCAGCAACCTGATCGGCCCTTTACGGTGTGGTTTAAGGCGAGAAAAGTCCACAGCCGATCAAATGTTCACACTTCGGCGGATCGTGGAAAAAGCCCAGGAATTCCAAATCGATACCCACTACTTATTAATCGATTTTGTAGCCGCATACAAAGGCATACATAAAGACGAACTATACAGAGCCATATTTTGGTATACCGCCCAAACTCGTCCGTTTGTGTAGGATGCTGATGGAGAGTTCATCCGAGTCGGAAACAACATCACCGACACATTCGATAACAACAAGAATTGGGACAAGGCCACGACCTGTCATGTGTCTTCTTCAATTTTATTCTTGAGAGGATTGTTCAAAACTCCCGAGCCAACACGAGAGGCACAATTTTTAAAAAAATCGGAGCATACGCCAACAATATTGACATCATTGGTAGGACTCAACGTGATGTCATAGCCACGCATGCTTGTAAAGAAAATGAAGCGGAAAAAATAGAAAATAAGGGCAAGACGAAGTATATGCTGTCAACACAACATCGACGAATTGGACAGAAGGTCACCATTGACATCTTTATCTATGAGGTAGTACAGGACTTTGTCTATCTTATCTCCGCTATTAACTCTGACAATAACATCTCGTCAGAAATTAAACGAAGAATTACTCTTGACAATCGCTGTTTCTTTGGGCTAAGCAGGCAATTCAGTAGTAAAGCCCTAACTCGAACTACGAAGGAGATCCTATATGATCATCCCAGTCCTGCTCTATGAAGCATGGACCTTCTCAAAAGCATCTGAAAAGCGGATAGAGAAATCCTTGGTCGGTTCGAGAGGAAAATTTGTCGAAAACTCTTCGGTACCGGTAGCCAATAGAGACAAAGATTCCACCAAGAACTATACGAGCTGTACTGCGACATGCCCCTGGTCAAAAAAAAAACCCCGCATTGGATGTTTAATAGGGCTAGTACATGTGGAACGGAAGGACACCAATTCTCCGGCGCGAAGAGTCTTCGATTCCCAGCCAGACGTCGTACGCAGTAGAGGTAGACCTCGCATTTAGTGGCACGCGCAAGTAGAAACCGGCCTCAACCAACATGAAGTGCGCATGAGGCATGTTGGTTGAGGCCAAGATTCATTCCGGACCGTAGCGCCACTCAAGTAAGTAAGTAAGAAAGAAAGCAAGTAGTAGTTAAGCCCTTAGTCGAAGTACTAGATCCTATACAAGACCCTGATCATCCCAGATGAAGAAATCCGTTGTCGATTTGATAGAGAAATTCTGCGAAAAATCTTCGCCCCGTTTGCGTTGATCGGCTATGGAGACAAAGATTTAACGAGCTGTACAGCGACATGCCACTAGTCAAAAACTTCGCATTGAGCTTTTAAAATGGCTAGAACATGTAGCAGATTCTTCTATTCCCAGCCAGACGTCGGACACATTAGGGGAAGCCCTCGTCTTGAATCACGCACGCAAGTAGAAGCCGACTTCAACAAACTTGGAGAACGTAACTGGAGGCAGTTATCTAAGGAAACGGCTAATTCGAGAGGCATGTTGGTTAAGGGCCAATTTCATTCCCGCACTGAAGCGACACTTAAGCAAGTATGTTTAGCTTGATTTAAAAGAAGTTTCTACTAAACTTATATCAAGCATTCTTTTTTAAGGACGTGTCTGTTAATAAGAATTGCTTAGTCGAAATGAGTCTTTGAGGGTATGCATGCGTTTCGTTGCTTTGGTGGGAGTTTTACCAAGCTAAACAGTTTAAACAGTCTTTTTAGGAATTTTCCTCCATAGTGACGTGGATGCTGCTGCTGATATGATATCAAACATCATTCTCCTTGGTATGCGATCTTTTATTCCCAACAGAAAAAATATTATCAGACCAAAGGCAAAAGGGTGGTATGACTTGAGCTGCACCGAAGCTATCAGTGTGAGAGAGACAAACTTTCAACAAAGCCAATCCAACAGAGAAAAACCGAACAAAATTTAAAAAAAAAGCCAGAAATGACTGTAATTCCCATATAAAACATGTCAAATTCCCAAATGACCAAAAGTTGAGGCAAACAATTTTACAATGTCCCAGAGGTGTTAAAAACTTTTAGTCATTTGTCAAAAAATATAAAGAATTTGGCCTCATCATCAGTTCCGACGCTCATTCACAATGACATTATAGCTGTCAGCTCTTTAGACAAAGCCAATCTGCTTGCTGCGCATTTCGCAACCAGTTCTAAATTGCCTGATTGTGCCAACTCTCCTCCTGTACTTGAGAACGTTTATCATTCTATGGGACAAGTTCACTTTCATACTCGTATAGTTGCAAGAGTTTTATTTGATCTTGACATTCACAAGTAAACTGGGTCCAGATGATATTTCCCCCATTATTCTGAAGAAGCGTTCTTCTACGCTTGCAGGACCACTGGGTAAGCTTTTCTATCTTGAGAACGTTAAGCATTCTATGGGACAAGCTCTCTTTCATACTCGTACAGTTGCAAGAGTTTTATTTGATCTTGACATTCACAAGTACGGTGGTCAAGATGGTATTTCCCCATTATTCTGAAGAGGTGTTCTTCTACGCTTGCAGGACCACTGCGTAAGCTTTTCTATCTGTCCTACTCTTCAGGTCTCTTTCCGAGTAGATGGAAAACTACATTTGCCCAGCCTGTACCAAAAAAGGCGAATCTTCTTTGCTCTCCAACTACCGACCAATTGCACTTACGTCCCTTCTTTCCAAGGCCATGGAAACGCTGATAAATCGTCAGCTTATGAAATATCTCGAAACACGAAAACTTCTCAATGACCGGCAGTATGGTTTTCGCAGCAACAGGTCTACTGGTGATTTGATGACATATCTCACCAAAAAGTGGAACCAATCAATCCACTTCGGTGGAGAAAGTAAGATTGTTGCACTTGATATTTCAAAGGCATTTGACAGGGTTTGGCATCAAGCCCTTTTATCGAAAATGAGTGCATTTCGAATCGATGAAAAACTTCTTCTATTGATTAGAAATTATCTTTCGAAACGTTCAATTCAAGCTGTTTTGGACGGATTCAAGTCCGCAACTCACCAAGTGCTGGTGTCCCTCAAGGCTCAGTTTTGTCTCCGACTCTCTTTCTCATTTGCGTCAATGATCTCCTGTCTGCAACTTCTAATCCAATTCATTCCTTCGCCGATGTGAGTACTCTCAGCTTCTCATAATCGTTTTCAGGTCCACGTCCCTTATCAACGAACGTGGAGTCTAAACGACAACATATGTTAAACCTATTGAATTCATACCTTGACAGCATCATCGAATAGGGTAAATCTAACAGAGTAGAATTCAATGCTCCCAAAACACAATGCTGTCTTCTGTCGTTAAAGGGAAACCAAAATCTAGAGCCATTATCCACGAATGGCACTTACGTCGAAGAAACCGACAGACTTTCCATGCTACGTATGTTCGTTGGTAAAGACTTACGTTGGAACGACCACTATTCCAAGTCGCTAAAAATGCAGCGAAATATCTAGGTTTCCTTACTCGATGTAAGGATCTGGCAACAATATATAAAGCGTTTACACGCCCTAAACTTGAGTTTAACGCCCACATCTGGTCGGTTGCACCAAAAGCAACATTGCTCCAAAGGCAACATTGTAAATGAATTTTTTTTGATTAAGATAATGTTTTCACCAAACTTCCACTCGCCCTTGTTATTAAAGACGGTTAGCGTGGTCTCTCGATAAGAGTTTTACAGTCCGGATAAGTCTTTGAATATGTGGATTGATTTTCTTGTTTATGATGAATTTTTTTACATGCAACCGATTTTACTAAGATCCTCCTTCATCAAGTGAGGAAGCTTTACAATTTGCTTAAAATCCGTATCACTGTGTACAGAGAGAATTTCAACACATCATTAAATAAGAGTTTTAGAATTTACTTAAAGCTTTTTGGATCACCAATTATTTCTGGTTGATTTAGTAACAAAACAAAAATAATAAAAACTCCAACTCACAAAATCGAACATATCAGGTAGGACACAAACTTTATTCTTATCTGCAAACACCAAAAATAGATATATTCACACATATTCAATGTTTAAAAGCTTAATCTTAGAAAATGTATTCATACATTGAGTTCTACGTTCTCAGACAGATAGTGATGAGTAAAGAGTTACAGAGAACAACAAGCTATTTTAGGAAAAAATTAATTTCATTAGTACTCACCTCTGCATAGTGTTCCTCGTTCTGTTGCAAAAGATCCACACAAAGTTCTGCCAAATGTATAAGGTCCTCCAACTTCTTAGCCGGCGGAACTATCATTTCACCTCGCAAATCCTCTAAAAAAAAATCCAATAATCCGAATTGAATTCAAGTATCTGGATGTTTGTGTATCTACCTACCTTCTATTTTCGCCTCAGACGATAGTCTTGTGTAATTTACTAAAGCCGCTGTTTCCAGACTCTTTTTTATCATTTGGCGTACTTCTTCTGGAGGAACCGGTGTAACAATATCCTTCATCAGAACACGCTCCAGCAGCGATAACGTTGCCTTCAGTGCACCCTCCGGCCGACCAAATGGAAAACAAAATCGGAAGTTCGTTATTTGATACTCGAGCAGGACACGCAATCGTTCCTTGATCTCCTGGAATTTTTCCTTCTCCTCGTGTGTGATGCTACCAACGCCATCGGGTCTGTAGTGTGCGAGATGATATAAAGGCCACCCCAAAGAAAAATCACAATCTCATTAGCCGCCCTTCATCGGTCTTGCATACAGAGAGGTTATGCAATACAAAAATTGTTTGTTACCTATTTCCATGCACATGACTGGCACAAAATGCAAAAGAATAATGAATTAAAGTTGGATCAATCATAAAGTGCTTCTCGGCACGGTCCAATAAATCGGACAGATAGCACAGATGTCGATAACATCCTCTAACGCCATAACGTGCACAGTATTCATCCAAAACGAACACTTGTCCGGGACTAAACCAACCCTATATGTGTGTGTTAATAGGAATTTTGTTGTTTTTTTTTTTTGGTTAAAAATTTTGATGTCAAATTTTATTAAAAAAAAAAAAAAAAACATTTTATAATGGATATATAAAAAATAAAAACCAAAATATGTCGCCTCTCATGGATTTCAGCTCAAAATTTGAACTCAATTCTATGAAAGTCAGCATACTTTTGGAAAACTTAGAAAAATATTTTTTTTTAAAAGAAATTTAAAAAAAGAAATTTCGAACAAATTGGGGGGGAAATAATAAAAGCAATTATAAACCGTAATAATAATTACCAATGAAGCATATGGATCGTTTAGTCGATATTCGAGCGTAAGATTTTGTAGAATTCTAAATAGAGTCGCATGATCAAAAGTACAAGGATCGGCACTTATAAAATCTTCCATGCCATGTTTTCTCGCTTTGTCAGCATCTATTGTGTAGGGGAAATTTTTTTTTAAATGTTTTTGTAATGTGAAATCATGTGAGACAAGAGTTAAGTTAATAAGCAGAGAGCATTGAATTAAGGACTCAGAGCAAGCTATCTGCTTAAGACTTGTGTGATTTTTTTTTTTATTCTTATGGTGAAAAATGTGTTTGATGAAAGTAAATGTATTGTTGGAAGAAAATGAAATTTAAAAAAATTTAATTTTAGGACTTTTGACGAAGAATGATCGCACTTTTTAATTATTCCTCTAGAGCAAGTGTTTATTTTTTAATCGACAGGAGTTAAAGGTATGAGGTTATTCTGCAGTGTTCAAGCGAAACTATGGAGATTGCTACAGATGGTTTACATATCCATGTTATGGTAAGTATTCGTATTAAACCCGACAGTTGCATTAAAAGACACATAGTTTCAGCTTACAGAGACATTGTCAATCTAACAAGGATACAAACAGCGCAGTACCAGCATTTTACAGAAATAGATTAATCTCCACCGACTCACAAGACTGGGGGTAGATAAAGTTCTGACCCCAGAACCATAAGTTGTCAGCAATCTGGTGTGCTAACTCAGAACTCCTGACTACAAACTGCTCTACGTAAGAAATAAAGGTAAACCTAGATCTAGTATTGTTGCTAAGAACTCCTTAAATATGTTTCTACTCTCTAATTAAAGAAGTATACTGTCGCAGCCGATATTGAAACAAAATACAACAACTATAGGCTGGTCTCGGCATACTTGGCTCACGACCATGTGAGACCAACAGATCTGGGCAACCAAAGGAATCTGATTGCGGAAGCAGAAAGGCGCAAAACTGCCCTCATTATCGGATGTGATACTAATGCTCATCATAAAATATGGGGCAGCTCCAACATCAACGAACGAGGTGAGTTACTCTTTGACTATATTATAGAAAAAAAACTTCCTCCTCTGTCACTCGGGCTTCATCCCCAGCAGGGTTGGCAGGGTTTGGCATCAAGCCCTTTTATCGAAAATGAGTGCATTTGGAATCGAGGAAAAACTTCTTCTATTGATTAGAAATTATCTTTCGAAACGTTCAATTCAAGCTGAGTTGCAAACTTTAATCCGTCCAAAAGGATTAAAGTCTGCAACTCACCAAATGCTGGTGCCCCTCAAGGCTCAGTTTTGTCTCCGACTCTCTTTCTCATTTTCATCAATGATCTCCTGTCCCCAACTTCACAAATAGATCGTGACAAGAAGTGCTAGACATCACTCTTGCCTCCTTAAACATAATCGACTTGATTGGAAACTGTAGAGTCTCTAACGAGCACTCCTTTTCAGATTACAGATGCATCCATTTCACCTTGGATAATACTCAGATCCGAAGGTTTTTGGGAACCCCAAAAAAACCAAATGGCCACTCTTTAGAGAAATTCTGGCCAACAATCTTCTGAATCCTTAATACAACCGAGTAACAGAACAGAATTGGACAGCCTGGTGGAGACCCTCTCACGTGCACTGTGCGATGCAAAATTGTCAGCATGTCCTATTAGAAGGCATCGTGGGAGTGCCAAGTCTCCATGGTGGAACTCCAACATCTGCACCCTTAGAAAAAATGCGTGCAATGTTTTTTTTAACAATTTGGAACCAATACAAGTTGTCTCTCAAAACTAACAAAAGTTAGTTGAGGAAGAAAAAAGAGCATCCTAGAAGAAACCTCCGAGGCTTCTACACTTCGCAAAATCCTCTCCACCAATCCACCTATATCTAGCTGACTACTCAAAACGGATGGTCAATGGACAACCTCCAGCAACGAAATCATTGACCTACTTCTAGACACCAACTTTCCTGGTAGGTCCTCTAACCACGTGGATACCGCACCAGAGTTGTTCGGTATATCTATTCACAATTTTGTTGGTACGTGGAATGTATGTACCATCACCAAGTGGTGGTGGAGGTTAATCTGTAGTGGTGGAGTTTAATCTGTAAGAGTTTCATCATTGGAACAATTTACAGGGGCCAACACTACCGTGTAACTTTGACCAACTCTAGGTCTGTTGACTTTGCATCAACGCCAAAAATAATAGCGTTGTGGGTAACACTAGCCACCTCCAGGCCTATTGACTTGCTGTTATCACCAAAGAAAAACTTCTTTGGTCCATTAAGAGCTTCAAACGATTAAAATACCCTGCACCAGATGGTATCATACCTGCGGATATCCAAAACAATCGTGAGAACCTACTATCATGGCTACTAACCATCATGACCAGCTGTCTAAGGTTCTAAGGTTAGTACATATCCCCAAGGCATGGACGGAAGTAGATGTTGTATTCATCCACAAAGCAGGAAAGTGCTCTCACATAAATCCAAAGGATCTCCGTCCGATCAGTCTATCTTTCTTTAAGCTTAAAACCTTGGAAAGATTAGATGATCTAAATCTCCGAACGTGCATATTGCAAAGGTAAGTCGTTTGAAACAGCTCTTCACACATTGTAACGCATCATTGAAAACTCACTAAGCGTAGAGGAGTATACTATGGTTGCCTAATGTACTCTCGGATTTAAGTGTGGATGACTAGCTGGGACTGCTATTACATGAGCTATTCGTAGGCAGAATAGCTCAATAGCATCTCATCAGCACGCAGATCCGTTAGCTGTAGCAACCCACAAGATGGTGTCCTGCCTCCTCTTATCTGGAACCTAACGGCCAACAAGTAACTGGTAAATCTAGAAAGAGTGGGATACAACGTGGTTGCTACGCGGATGACGTGGCAATAGCTATTTCAAGGAAATACCTTAATATTCATAGAGATCTATTCCAAAATGGCCTCACTGTACTCTTCTATTCCTCCTCCACACAAGAGATATATCGCAAGATGAAGGAACCACGGCAACAACGTTCGCAGACGAAACGCTATTTTCGCAATGGATGAGTCAGTCGAAGAGGGGACCAGGAGAACCACAAAAAAGGAGATCCTCTGAACGGAGCGAACAGAGACATAAGTCTCCTCAACATCGCCTACAAGATCCTATATGCCGTAATATATGAACGACTGAAACCGTTTACCAACAACTTCATCGGCAACCGATCAAATTTTCACACTTAGGCAGATCTTGGAAAAAAGCCCAAGAAGTCAAAATTGACACCCACCTCATTCTCATCGATTTCAAAGCCGCATACGACAGCATTTATAGAGACGAACTGTAAAGAGCCAAGGCTAGTTTTGGTATACCGCCCAAATTCGTCGGCCTGTGACGGATGACGATGGAGAATTGTCGCTGCTCCATCAAAATCGGAGACGACCTCAGCGACACATTCGATACAAAAAAAAAGGATTAAGGCAAGGCGATGCGTTTTCAAGTGACTTCTTCAATTTGAGTCTTGAGAGGATTGTGCCAAACTCCCAAGCCAACACGAGAGACACAACTTTCCAAAACTCGTAGTGACTGCTAGCATACGTCGACGTTATTGACATCATTTGTCGGACTCAACGTGATCCCATAGCCACGTTTGCTGGTATAGAGAAGGAGACTGCAAAAATGGGTTCAGCGCTATTGGTAGATATAACTTTAAGGTCCCCTTTGCGTTGACGGGCTATGGAGACGAAGATTCAACCAAAAACTATACAAGATGTATATGGACATGCCCCTGGGCAAAAATCTGCGCATTGGACTTTTAAGTTGGCTAGGACATGTAGAACGAATGGACACCAATACTCCGACTCGCAGAGTCTTCGATTCCCAGCCAGACATCGGAAGGAGCAGAGGAAGACCTCGCCTTAAGTGGCTCGCACAAGTTGAAACCGACCTTAACCACCTTTGAGTTCGCAACTGGCGGCACTTACCTAAAGACCGGGTTAATTGAAGAGGCATGTTGGTTGATGCCCAGTTTCATTCTGGACTGTAGTAAATAATATTCTTGCTGTCCATTGAAAATGCTTTGTGTAATTTGTTCGTTTACTATTTTCACACAAACTTGGATTTCAGAACATTGTTTTGAATCACCCTGTGTAAATTTTTTTTAAAACCTACTTAATTGGTAGCTTCCTTAAAATATTGTATATGAAAACATCTTTACTCGTTCAACAGTAATGTTTTCTGCAACCAAAACTGGGAAAGGGTTCACTGTGTATTTTGACAACTAACGTCATCTGACTGCGAGTAGGCGAACAAATCTTCTAATATTAAGTAGCAGATTGAGGTTAGATCGTCTTGTGGAGAACCTTTTGCTTCGCTTGGCAAAATTCTCACGAAAACAGGCCTTATCCAACATCGACACGAAAAACTCCATAAAACAATGGAATGATTTTCCGGAAGACGTATTTCCACAACATATAATTTACAACAATTCGAGATCAGATTCATGAGACTTTTACGTTATGGAAGAGCCAAAGTATTTCACTTTGTAGGTGTACTCATCGGCCATGACCTCATAAAATAACGGTTGATCCAAGTAGAGATACTTTTTTCATTAGCCTTTTTTGACAGATCACGTGTGAGTCGTGTCATGCTGTCATGTTATTTTTGTTTAGTATTGTTTGGCATTTCATAATGGAAAGACTTACACGTGAACAACGTTTACAAATTGTTCAACTTTATTATGAAAATTCACGTTCTGTGAGGAATGTGTTTCGTGCACTTCGCTCAACTTATGGTCAACATAATCGGCCTACTGAGCGTACTATTCGCAACACCATCACCCATTTTGAGACCCAGCATTCATTATTGGATAATATTCGACCGAATAGACCACGTCCAGCACGCTGTGAAGAAAATATAGCGGCCGTAGTTGAGAGTGTACACGAAGACCGTAGAGAGTCGATTCGGCGCCGTTTGCAGCAACTCGGACTGACGTATGGAACGACTTGGGGCATTTTACTTCAAGATCTTAAATTGAAAGCACACAAAATAAAGCTTGTGCAACAACTGAAGCCGCTCGACCTTCCCAAGCGACATCGCTTCGCTCTATGGGCTCTTGAAAAGTTCCAAGAAGATCCGACGTTTTCGAGGCAAATTTTGTTTAGCGATGAGGCCCATTTCTGGCTCAATGGGTATGTAAACAAACAAAATTGCCGCACTTGGGACGAAGAGCAACCTGAAGAGATTGAAGAACTGCCACTTCATCCAGAAAAAACAACGGTTTGGTGTGGTTTGTGGGCCGGTGCAATCATCGGTCCATATTTCTTTAAAAATTAAGCCGGTGCGAACGTAACTGTCAATGGCGACCGTTATCGTGCCATGATAACCGACTATTTGATGCCTGAAATTGAAGCTCGTGATCACGGCGACATTTGGTTTCATCAAGACGGCGCCACTTCCCACAAATCGCATCAATCAATGGACTTATTGAGAGAACATTTCGGTGAGCACATAATTTCACGTTTTGGGCCGGTCGATTGGCCACCAAGATCGTGTGATATCACACCGTTAGACTTTTTCCTGTGGGGATATGTAAAGTCAAAAGCTTATGCCGACAAACCCGCTTTGATTCAGGCCTTGGAGGAAAACATCACGCGTGCCATTCGCCAGTTACCAGTCAAAATGCTCGAACGAGTGATCGCAAATTGGACTCAACGGATGGACCATCTGCGACGTAGCAACGGCCAACATTTGATAGACATAATCTTCAAAAAATAAATGCCAAAGAATGTTCTTTCAAATGATAATAAACATTCTCCATTAAATTTGAATTTTCTGTGTTCTTTTCTTTAAAAAAGTAGGGAACCTCGAAATGGATCACCCTTTACTTCTCAATGGAACTGAATTTCTAGTGGATATGGTGTCGAAGAGACATATGAGGACACTCTTTTCTTTTCTTTTTCAGTCACTGTCAGAGTTCCTGCCGCTTGACAAACACAGGACTTAACATTCTTAAAACCAATAATCCTCTTCTTGCAGGTCTGTGATCAAGATGACTGGATATTAGAATGATCCAGAGAGGAAGGGCGTTAGCTAAACTCCATTAAAAGGTATCAGAAAATATTCAGAAGAATCTCGCTACTATGCGCTTGAGTGCATTCTCCGAAAAAAGTTGAAATAAAATGATAAAATACATGCACCCTATAATTTATGTTTGAAATGTGTATGAATGATATGGTGAGTGCTCCTAGTAAGGTGATGAAATACAATATATATGTGTTACTATGTGCCAAGCAAAACAAAAAATATACGCTCATACATACATATGCATATATAGAAATAATTATTTATATTTATATATATATGCATCATCATTTAAAAACAAAAATCACTTGAGGTGTTGCTACGGTTGGGAATCGAACCTGCTGCGCGGCAGTTCATCGCACTAACTATCGCGCCACTGAGTCCGTCAAAAAATGCCATCGGTCGAAAAAAAAACTCCCTTCCAATTCAAATCCCTACTTTCGATGGTTCGCTTCAATTGTGGCCGGAATTCAAGGCAATTTTGAAAGGTTTAGTTAATTAAAAAAATTCGATTTCAAAGGAGCACAAGTTGCATTACTTGAAAAACCATTTACTGAGGCACACGCATTGCAACTTTGAAGCTGCGTGGGCATTTTTGTCTAGCACTTCCAAAATCATCGATTGTTACAGCACATGATTGCCTTTTGACCAACCCAAGCTAAATCAGGAATCGGCGGAAGACGTCAAATTGTAGCTTGACACTAGGAATGAAGCAAAGCAGCCTCTCGAAAATTTGGGTGTTCCCATTGAATCTTGTGAAGACATCCTTACTTTTAATTTGGTAAGAAAACTTCCGTTTTTAACCCGTGGCTTATGGGGAACATACCGATTATCCTCGATTAGTGGCTTAGTAGACTTTCTACTCACAATGTCAAGAAATTATTTACTCGCTCCCACTAAGCAAGAAACCCGTGGTTTGATGATGAATGCCGACAGATGATCGCAGCCAGGAACCAGACCTACAAGGCTAAGCCGCAGGTGAAGACGAGATCTGCCATTAAGATCCACAGGCAAAAATGAACGGAAGAACACCGGCGTTTCAGAAAGAATAAAAATAGCAAGAAAATATCCGTCTTGAGGATATACAGAGGTGCTACTCCAGGAACGATGCTCGCACGTTTTCCCAAAGTATTAAACGTCAAGCCAATTTTACAGGGCTCGAACATA
Organism: Rhingia rostrata; assembly: GCA_949824845.1. Classification (NCBI taxonomy): domain Eukaryota; kingdom Metazoa; phylum Arthropoda; class Insecta; order Diptera; family Syrphidae; genus Rhingia; species Rhingia rostrata. The sequence continues at coordinate 16,428,799 of OX463759.1, forward strand.
ATTCTGTAGAGATGAAGAAGGAGATATCGTAGTTGAGACCGAGTCGATGCTGAGGATATGGAAGAAAATGACAGCCGTCTCAATAAATACAACTTCTTGGCGCAACAGGCTCGTTAGTACCCAGTGCTGAGCTTTCTCAAAACTAGTCATGTGTGCGTCTGTACTTCTTGCACGATGGCGGGACGTCTTGTTTTACGCCGACTCCCAACGGCGAATATGTGATAATCTTTTCTTGGCAATTGATATTACTCGGATGACTTGACAGGTCTTCGAGAGAGGAGGGCCAGTGAAAAATCATTTTAGGTGTTTCTACGATTGGGAATCGAACTCAGACCTTCTGCGCTGCAGTTAATCCCACTAACTAACTCGCCTTTGATCCTGGCTCTGTATTTAAATACCGTGTCTCTGTATTTAATCGTACGTCCGAAAATAGGCTTGAGGGTGAACGGATACCCGTTATGATACGACAAGTGTTAGGCCGGTCGCACATTGGTTACGAATTTGTAGCTTACGTACACGTATGAATACTGGTCGTACGAATTGATGATATTGTACTCGTGAAGTGTAGTAGTGTACGTAACTATTAAAAATCCCAACCGGCTCGGAATTGTATTCGGACATCGGAGCTAGACGCATGTATACGTACGACTAAACGGCCGCACAGAATGTAACTATATCTGTAGCTGACGCTTGAAGCTGCGCCAGAAGTTAAAAACGAGGCAAGCCGTAAGCGCTTACACAATATGTATCTTCTTGAATCTGTAGCTCGAAGTTGAATGGAGGGCAACCTCATGCGAGAAATGTATCTCTCTTTTGACAGCTATACAAGTTACCAGCTAAAGAAACGCATTCTGGGCGGCCCTTAACTCGTACACAGTGTGCGCGCTCCGATAACGATAACGCCTACAATGTGCGACTCGACTATCGTTACGATTGAATTGCTGAAGGGGTTATATACATCTGGCTATTTCGTAAGAGCGTTGGTTGTTGTATTAGTGGTAAATGTTCGAACGAAGCTATGGATCTTCTAAAAAAAAAATTTATGGCGCAACAGGTTCGTTAGTACCCAGGGCCTAGCTTTCTTCTCACAACCATTCATGTGTGCGTGTGTACTTCTTAGCACGATGGCGGGACCACCTGCTTTATGCCGACTCCGAACGGCTAAGTTGAGGTAAGCTATGGATCTCCTTCTATCAACCTTATCGCACGCTTTTGTATCATACTTAGAAGGTTCAATGATGTTTTGGCTGAACCCGAACATATGTGGGCGTTGCGCTCGAGTTTGGGACGTATGTACGCTTTATATATTGAGGCCAGATCAGAAGGGGTGCAATATTTCTTGCATCCGTTAAGGACATTTAGACATATCGCAGAATATTTAGCGATTTCTAATGTGTGGTCACTGCAATAAAGTTCGTTATTAAGACACATACCCAGGATGATTAGTTTTTCCATTTCGACGAGGCAAGTTCTGTTCATGGAAAACGGCTGTAAGTTTTGGTTTCCTTAAGAAAATACTTTTTCCATGACCTTATGGATCTATCCGAAATCACTATATCTCTCTTATATTTTGAGGGTTGCAACAACTTCTAGAGCCTTGGGGAACACCAGCATCTAATTGGTGAGTAGCAGTCTTGAAACTGTCCAGAACTACCTGAATTAAACGTTTCGAGAGGTTGTTTCAAATCCATTGAAGAATGGTATCGATGATATACCAAAAGCAAGCATTTTCGACAAAAGAGCTTGATGTCAAACCCGGTTAAATGCCGTTGAAATATCAAGTGCAACAGTTTTAACCATCAAGGTAAATTGTTTGACTCCATTGGAACTGTTGCTACAAAAACCGTATGGTCGGTCATTGAGAAGTTTTTGCGATTCGAGATATTTCATAAACTGACAGTTTACCAGCGTTTCCATGACCTTGTAGAGAAGGGAGGTAAATGCAAATGGTGGTGCTGGTGTTATTGCTGTTTGTTATTGGAATTATTTTCATGTTTTAAGTATGCAAAGCTTAAATGTGGTTGGGGGGACATGCTGACCCCCTCTCACCCCCCTGCTTGGACTCACTGTTGGATTTGGGATATGTTCGAAAAAGAAATAAACTCTCCACATGCTATTTCCTTGCTTTGAGAATTAATCCCCATGTGGCTTATTTCCGCAGGGGTTATTTCACTGCCCCCAATGGGTCAGTAGTTAGAGAGACGGAGATTTTCCTTTTTTGCGGATAGGCTGGACAAATGCAGTTTTCCATCGACTCGCAAAGAGTTTGATGAATATGAATGATGGAAATGCTTATGCAGTGTATGCCACCGTTGAAGAACATCTCGTCAAAATTTTGACCTGAAAATTTAAAGGAGAAGACGTACTGTTGCCACTTATCCCAATGATCCCAATAGATATGCCATTCAAATTCAAACGTCTGCCAGTTCCCGGTGCATTCACGATGACTATCAACAAAGCACAAGGACAATCGTTGCAAGTGTCTGGATTAAATTTGGAGAATCCATGCTTCTCACATAGACAGCTATATGTGGCCTGCTCACGCGTAGGAAAACCTTCTCATTTATTCCTTTACGCACCAGATGGAATAACAGGAAATTTTGTGCATCCTGCAGCACTTCAATAAATATCGAATTGAATCGTTAGTACCCAGGGTCTAGCTTTTTTCTCACAACCATTAACGTGTGCGTGTGTACTTCTTAGCACGAAGGCGGGACCTCCTGTTTTAGGCCAAATCCGAACGGCTAAGTTGAGACAAGCTTTTCATGAAAATTGATACCACTCGGATGATTTGTCAGATCATCACGAGAGGAGGGCCAGTGAAAAATCATTTAGGTGTGGCTACGGCTGGGAATCGAACCCAGACCTTCTGCACGGCAGTTCATCACACTTACAATTACTCAAACTAAATGTTTGTTTAAAATCTTTCCATAAAATTTATTTTAGTTGGTGGCGTTGCAACGCGCGCAGGCTACAGCTATTTTGTGTTTGAATTATATCTATCAAAATATCTAACCTTGTTCAAAAGTTATGAATTTGGCAATCAAAAATGGAATCTGGTCCACTGTGCACCTATTCTGCCAACTTACGTCATCTGACTGCGAGTAGGCGAAACAATCTTCTAAATATCAAATAACAGATTTTGTTTCGGTCGTCTTGTTGAGAATCTTTTACGTTGCTTGGTAAAATTCTCACGAAAACACACCTATTTGTGGGGACACTTACTGGACACAACATACTCAAATGCCACAAACTAAAAATGCATCTAACAGATTTTGACCTTATGGACTTTGTGGTGTGCACTTTGAAAATACTTTTCCCATGACCCCATGGATCTATACGAAATCTCTTTCTCTAATATTTTAAGGTACGCATAAACAGCTGAATGGCTGGAAATGGACTAAAAATGGACTATAACGGCAAAAATAAAGGAGTCCCCACGCATGTGGACCCATTAACGGGCATCCCAATGAATCTTTATTGACTTGAGTGTGATGAGGGAAGATATACACCGTCTATCGCATCAACCTACCGGCTCTTATACTAGTAAGGGCCCATGTCATTTGCTAGAAATTGGCTTATCCAATATTTAAAATAAATATTACCTACCTACGATTTTCAAAACTATGTAAAACAAAACTTTAGCTATGTACAGTGCGGTTCACATGGTTAGCTTATTATTAGTTATTTAGGTTAGTTATTTCTTAATGCTGGGTAATGCAAATTAAATTTTGTTAATGAGTAAACGTTATTAAAGTTTTTCCGAGTGTTTAAAGTGAATATGGGTAAAAAAAAATGTTGACGGTGGCGGAAAAGGCAAAAATTGAGGCCTACCACTCAGAAGATTTTTCTATGCGGAAAATTGCAAGCAAAATAGGAAGAAATGATAAAGCAGTTCGAAATTTTTTATCAAACCCTGCTACCTATGGAAAAAATAACAAAGGAAGGACAAAAACAGCCTTAACACCGCACGAGAAGCGAAAGATAATAAGAATTCCCTCAAATTCAGCACACTTAGCGGTGGTAAGTGCCAGCAAATCAACGGTTCGTCCAGCTATTTTAGGTGCTTCACACTTGAAATTCAAGAAGTCACAAAAAAAAAACCACCACTAAACGCTGCAAGAAAGGAACTTCGGTTGGAATTCGCGCGTCTTCATATGGCATGGGATACTCAGGTTGGGAGTGTTTCCAATTGGAGAACTGTGGTGTTTTCTGATGAGAAAAAGTTCAACCTAGATGGTCCTGATGGGTGTAATTTTTATTTTCTTGATATCCGCAAAGACGAATGCTTTTTTAATCGCAACCATTCCAAGAAAGGAGGAGTATTGGTATGGGGGGCCATTTCATACTATGGTGCCTTTGAGTTGGTTTTTGTGTCTCACAAAATGACAGGATTGTCTTATAAAGCTCTTTTGCAAACAGCGTGGGTGGCCGCGGTGTAGTGGTAATGTGTTCGTCTGTTGAGTGGAAGGTTGCGCGTTCGATCCCAACCAAAATCAATTTCACTTTTATTTAAGAGAAATAAAAAGGTCGGTGTAATACCTAAAAAAAAGTATGCACACCATCTTGAATTTCTTCAAATTTAACGAACACAAGAAAAAGTGACTCCCCGAAGCTAGTTCGGACACCACCCATGGAGTTTGTCTCCACTACATCCAAAATCTTTCCTATCCTCTCTTTCTTCCCCTTCTCTAACGCTCGTACTATGGTAACATATAAAAGGGTATTCACAACCCCTTGAGTACGTGTAAATTATAAAAAAAAGCTTTTCCAGCCATAAGAGAGCTTTTTGGACCAATCCAGTGGATCTTACAACAAGATAATGCTCCGATCCACACCGCGCACGTTGTATAAAAGCATTTCTCGCTAGTGAAAATGTGGAATTGTTGCCGTGGCCACCATACTCACCTGATCTAAAAATTATTGAAAACCTTTGGGGATGGCTGACCCGTCAAATTTATGAAGGAAGCAAGCAGTATGAAAGCTGTGAGGAGCTTATTGCAGCAATTAAAGAAGTCTGGTCTAAAATTTCATTAGACTATTTAAAAATATTGTATGAATCGCTTAAAAGTATAATTTTTGATGTCATTTAAAGTCGCAGAGGTTGTACAAAGTATTGAAATTGTGCAAAATAATTAAAATAATAATAAAAAAGCAAAAAAAAAATGATGCCAATCGATCAACTTCTTCTTTTTCAAACTTTTAACAGGGGCGTCTAACTAAGTGAACCGATTTATTTGAGCTTTTTTTGCACTAGTGGGAAGAAAGAGATCAAAACAACCGTTAAGTGTCTCTCACTAATCTTGAATTTAGTTTTTTTTCGAAGAGAATTTAATAACCTTTCCAATGAATGCATTGTTCGGTAGTTCATGAAAAAAACAAACAGAAAAACTGCAATTTATTGAGAGAAAAATGGTGCGGCCAACCATGTGAACCGCACTGTACCTACATTTGAAAAAAAATCGAATTCATTGAGGTGTTTTTCGCGTTTTGACAAAAAAAAAAAAAGAATTTAAATTGCCGCGGCCTCAAATACAACCGCTCCTATATTAAGATGGCGCACATAAACACATGAATGATTGCATACATATATACGGATGAAAGGATTTACAAGTCTTGCATAAATTTAAAACTCTCATATATTCGTATGTATATCGAGTATATTATGATTTTGTATGGACTGGTTTTTGTAGGTACCTCCTTGTATTTTTGAAATAGCAGAGTTTTTATCTTGTGTTACTGGTGGCGTAGGTTTATGTGATTGACCGGTGGCCCTATACATTGCCATAACCCATAGACTGCATTCGTTTTCATCGTCACACGCATATGCGATGCTATCACCTTCTCGAACTGCATTGAAAAAGAATCTGCCGCCATTTAAATCGATTCCGAACATCAGGTTCGCTGTTATAAAGAAAACCAAGGACATTTTTTTCAGTAATATAGTACAATAATATTTTATGAATATTGATATAGATATATATATATATATATGTGTATTTATTGTTTTCGTTTTTTTTTAAGTTTGTCTTTGTCAATAGGAGATATATTTACCACTGGCTCCTTCAATGTAATCAACAGTGTATCCATCGAGTTGCATCATTTCTGATGGTTCAGACTTTTTCTCTTTATAACTACACATTGCAAATGTATATTGTGATACTTGAACTAGAACGAAATATCTCTTTTTCCATTTCTTCCAAACGGTTTTACCAATTGCAAACAAATAACTACCGACGAAAAAGAAACACATTTTTGGTTTTTAAAACAAATTTTGTTGAATTAAATTAAAATAAATAATCAAGTTGATTATATCTATAAAGTGTAAAAAAAAACAGTTCGATTCTATTGTTTTAGATACATCCATACTCGTAGCTTGGCATCCCTATAAACATTTACTTTTTACTTAATTTAATTCGTTAATTTTTTTTTACTCTGTGCCGTAGGGATATAGTATTTTTGATACAAAGTTTGAAGATAAAGCAAAAATTTTTGGTAGCTACACCTTGGCGACTAGGCCAGGTCTGTTCATCCGTAAGTCACCAATTTTTTAGGCTTAATTTTTGTGGTAGAATGATGAAATTTGCTACATGAACTCTTTGTTTGTCAAAGAATTTTTTTTAAATCCACAAACTGCCATGCCCACTTTTCAGAAAAACGTTGTTTCAGGCCAAACCATAAGGAATTTTGGAAAAGTGTTCGTACCAGATATATAGACAATCTCAATACCTATATTCCATCTTTATAATGTGTTTCGGTTAAATTTTAAATTCAATTGATTTAAAGTCTGTAGATCATTTAAACACACGCCCACTTTTTCATATAAAAAACATTTTTATAGTACTACAACTCATAGAAGGACTGTTGAATGTTGTAGCATGAGGGTTGACTCTGATTGGCTTTAAATTGTTATCAACCAGACTACATAATAATCGTGCTTATTGTAACCTCCTAGTGGTCTCGAATACTAGTCTCATCCAACCGGATTTGACTTGCTAAAATAATAAAAGCGATTTTTGATGAGAAGACGAAAGACAACAACACTATAAACAGCTAGGTCAGACTGACGCGAAATACCAGACCAACGGTCCCAATCGAACCTAGATGAGCTGCTTCGACATATTCAGATAACAGGTTATAAAGGAATCTCAAGGGAAAGTCACGACCCTTGAACATAGCTGGTGGCGGATGAACCGAAAGGCGAACTGCATGGCTCAATCCCATAGTGGGTACAGATGGTCTTACGGGTATCTAATAAATTGGGACTGGCCCTCCACGTTGGGGGTTGTGCCTTGGGTTAACTACCCACACTCGGAAAAAACTATATATTACGCAGCAACGAGTAGCCTCGGAAACGAATAATTTTATTGTTGACGACCTTGTTAAACGAAAAAATGGACAACAACGTTCGTACGTGCACCTGGAATGTGAGAACATAAAACAGGAGAGGTGCAGGCGAATAACTAGCGAAAATTCTAAGCTGCCACACATCAGATATTACTGCGATCCAGGAAATACAATGGGATGGGTGGGGCAAAAGGAGGATGAAAACCTGTGGCATCTACTACGGAGCGTGTTTTAGTGAGCTGAAACAGGGACTATTCGGATGCGGATTGGTTCTAAGTGCCAGACTTAGGCAAGAAGTCTTATGTTTTCAAGACATTAGCGAACGCATTGTAACAATCCGCTCCAAGGAAAAGTAGGCCTTCATAGGCCTTATATCACGCCCCAACGGAGGAATAAGATAATATAGCTAAGGATAGCTTCTACGAGCTCCTTGACAAAACCTACGAGCGACGACCGAAATACTGGGAGATTTTAACGCAAAGGTAGGAAGAGAAGAAATCTTCAGCAGTATTGTCGGAAACCATAGCCTACACGACAAAACGTCTGTTAACGGACTTAGGCTAATTAACTTCGCTACGGAACGATATGCCACTATAGCCAGCACACGGTTTCCTCACCTCGATATCCATAAGGGGACATGGCGGTCTCCAGATCAACGAACCGTCAAACAAATTGATCACATAGCGATAGACAAGAGCCACGCATCCAGTATTTTGGATGTCAGAACATTCCGAGGAGCTAACATCGACTCGAACCACTACCTTGTTGCAGCCAAGGTTAGAATGCGGATAAACACCAGGCCACAAAAATCCAGAAATACTCTGAAAAAAATTTAATGCCGAGAGACTGCAATACCAAGAGACCGCCTGTACCTAACCTCTCGCTAAACAGCATACCACCAGCATCGAATGTCGAAGAACTATGGCAACGATGCCAACAAGCAATTAGATCAGCCGCAACTGATGTGCTAGGTTTCTCGCGACCACCAGCAAGAAACCTCTGGTTTGATGAGGAATGCCGACAGATGCTCGCAGCCAAGAATGAGGCCTACAAGGCTAAGCTGCAGGTGAAAACGAGAGCTGCCGTTGAGCTCTATAGGCAGAGAAGAAGGGAAGAACTCTGGCTTTTTAGAAAGAAGAAAAAGAGGAAGAAAAGCGCGCGATCGAGGATATAGAGAGGTGCCACTCCAGGAAAGATGTTCGCAAGCTTTACCAAAGTGTAAAACGTCAAAGCCAAGAATACAAGGCTCGAACAGAATCCTGTCGAGATGAACAAGGAAATATCGTAGTTGAGACACAGTCTATGCTGAGGATATGGAAGAACCACTTCTGCTGACTGTTGAACGGCGATGACGAACAACATTCCGCTGTCAGGCAGAACGAACCATTAAATATTGGCAACGACAGCGAAAGCTGCCAACCACAAGACCTGAGTGAAGTGAGGATAGCAATATCTAAATTGAAGCTTAATAAGGCTGCCGGAAATGACGGCTTTCCCCCCAAGCTTTATAAAGCCGATGTTACTTGGTAAGTAACATCCACCAACTCATAAGCCAAATCTGGTCTGAAGAAAGTATGCCTGAAGAATAGAACCTCTGCATCGTTTGCCCAAAATCCTATCTGCCTTAATATGTGAACGGCTGAAACCGTTTACCAACAACCTGATCGGCCCTTATCAGTTTGGTCAAATGTTCACACTTCGGCAGATCCTGGAAAAAACCCAAGAAGTCCAAATCGATACCCACCACCTATTCTTCGATTTCAAAGCCGCATACGACAGCATTTATATAGCCGAACTCTACAGAGCCATGTCTAGTTTTTGTATGCCGCCCAAACTCGTCCGTTTGTGTAGGGTCACGATGGAGATTTCTCGCTGCTCCATACAGAAACGACCTCACCGACACATTCGATACCAAAAAAGGATTTAGGCAAGGCGATGCGCTGTCATCTGACTTCTTCAATCTGATTCTTGAGAGGATTGTGCAAAACTCACGAGCCAACACCAGAGCCACAATTTTCCAAAAATCTGTACAACTACTAGCATACGCCGACGATATTGACATCATTGGTAGGACCCAACGTGATTACATAGCCACGTAGGCTAGTATAGAGAAGGAAGCGGAATAAATGGGTTTAGCAGTAAATGAGGGCAAGACGAAGTATATGCTGTCAACACGAAAGGACACACAACATCGACGAATTGAACAGAACATCACCATTGACAGATATAACTTTGAGGTAGTACGGGACTGTATCTATCTCGGTTCCGCTATTAACTCTGACAACAACATCTCGTCAGAAATTAAACGAAGAATTACTCTTGCCAACCGCAGTTTCTTCGGGCTAAGAAGGCAATTCAGTAGTAAAGCCCTCACTCGAACTACTGAGGAGATCTTATATAAGACCCTGATCATCCCAGTCCTGCTCTACGGCGCTGAAGCATGGACCGTATCAAAAGCGGATGAAGAAATCCTTGGTCGATTTGAGAGGGAAATTCTTCGAAAAATCTTCGGTCCCGTTTGCGTTGACGGGCTATGGAGACGAAGATTCAACCAAGAACTATACGAGCTGTACAGCGACATGCCCCTGGTAAAAAAAACTCCGCATTGGACATTAAAGATGGCTGGGACATGTAGAACGAATGGACACCAATAATCCGGCTCGCAGAGTCTTCGATTCCCAGCCAGACGTCGGACGCAGTAGAGGAAGACCTCGCCTTAAGTGGCGCGCACAAGTAGAAACCGACCTCAACCAACTTGGAGTGCGCAACTGGAGGCAGTTAGCTAAGGACCGGGCTAATTGGAGAGGCATGTTGGTTGTGGCCCAGGTTCATTCCGGACTGTCGCGCCACTAAAGTAAGTAAGTAAGACCTGAGTGAAATTAGTATAGCAGAGCATATCTAAACTCTAGCTTAATCAGGCTGCTGTAAATGATGGCCTTCCAGCTGAGCATTATAAAGCCGGTGGAGATTACTTGGTGAGTAACATTTACCAGCTGATAAGCCAAATCTGGTCAGATGAAATATGCCAGAAGAATAGAACCTCAGCATCGTTTGCCCGATCAACAAAAAAAAGGAGACCCTCTGAACTGCGCCAACTACAGAGGCATAAGTCTCCTCAACATCGCCTACAAGATATTATCTGCCGTAATATGTGATCGCCTGATAATTTTAACCAACAACCTGATCGGCACTTATCAGTGCGGTGTTAGGCCAGGATAGTCCACAACCGAATAAAGTTTAAAGGTGGATACTAACAGCTATGGCTCCAGAAGCAAATACCAAACCTAAGCCTCAGCTTATAGCAAATTGTTGAAACAAATTTTATTGGATATCCATCTTTAGACTTAGCTAAGCTCGGTTTCAGTGCAGTAGTTCAGTATTTTCCTTACTTACGCAGAAACTGCAAATTAAAAAGCTAATAGACATACGACTATAGTCAAATAAATTTGAGCCAGATATTCAAAAAATTACTTAGTCGATGAAAAAAATTTTGCAGTGAAATAATCCCCGCGGAAATAAGGGCCATGGGGCTTAGTTCCGAACAAACATGAAATAGCCCCAGCAGGGTTTATTTCTTTTTGATAATGGAAATAAGTCTTGCGGCTGTTTGCTTTTGGGATTTATTTCCTTTTGCAGGCATCCAAAATCCCACACATATCAAATCAAACACCACTCACATTTGAACTTTGAATACACCAAACTAGAATAGAATTCCACTTTCAAATGGCAATAACACCCACAGGGATTAATGCTCTTCTTGACAGAGCTTATTTCCATTTCGAAAAGGTTATAAGCCCCATAGGGGCCATTTCCTATCCGATAAGGTATAGAGATAATGTGATGACCTGGAGTTAAGAATCAACTCTTTAGGGTCATGTTTTCATGCTTAAGGTGGCCAATTTCTCTCCAAAGCTCTTCGCAGAGCAGTTCGACTTTGTTTAGCCTTGTTCGAAGAACCTCGTTTTCTTCCTTAAGGATTTTGTTTTGCACTGAGTCTCGCTTTTCGTGAACCAAAACTTCCGGCGTGTTCGAGCTCCTTGAGGTGCATATATTTTAAGACCCAAATGAAGGGGACCTCGTTACCCTTGAACTTTTTCCTGCAAGGAGATCTTATATAAGAATGGCCTCTAGGGGTACGAGGAAGAACTGGCGTATGCTGGTGATCGTTGGACCAAATGGAAGGCCACTGGCGAGTAAAAGTGTAGTAAAGTACCTTAGCACCTGGTTAGGTCAGAATCTATTATTCGGAAGACATTTAGATGCTGCTCTCTCAGGGAAGATTGTTTTACAGCAGTCGTCTTGACAGCAGAGTGAAGGTGATTTGCTACATGGTCATCATTAGGCCGATGATTGCCTATGATTGCCGGTGTGACTCAACGGGTGTTTGAGAAGCTGCCTTGGACTTTACAGAATACCAGTATCTGACTACACAAAATACTATTCCAACCAGGTGCTATACAACGATGTCAACGTAAACAGAATGGAAAATACTCTAATGGAAGTCATTCGGTTTCACGCGGCAAGAGCGATAGGATCGAGCAATAGTCTCATCTTTGGGGCTTTATACGCCATGGATGAATATTTTGAAAGCGCGCGTTTAAAAAAATAGAAAATGTTGGCCCAATAGGTTCGTTAGTACCCAGGGCCAAGCTTTCTCATGGTGGAACCTCCTGTTTTATACGCGTTTAAGCAGCATTATTCTGGAAGCTGATACAGTCGAGGGCTGATACAGGATAGATCGTCAGTTCATCTACCACGTCTTCCTACGAACTGTGGACTGGCGCCAGACGGCTCCTATACGACCCAGTCTCACCACCCAAGGCGTAGGAGAGGGCCTGCGGTTCAGCAGGAGTGTGTCCTATTGGGACCGCTGGAGTAGATGGCATCAGGAGAACCTATTAGGGTGTCTACAAGATAAGTTATAAACAGTGACTGATATACTAAATAACAGTATGGCCGACTTACATAGTTTAATGTTTGAAGCTTATGTTAGATAGGTGTAACGTGGTGGGACAAAAAAAAAACGTTTGCTTAAGCATATAATTTGTTACTAAGGCCTTTTACAAGCAAAATAATGTTTTCTGTAAGGCTTATTAACAGTATTTAAAGAAGTCTTATAAAAGTAAATATCTTCCTTAATGTTTGCCAAATGTTTTTGCATAAGACTTCAGGTAATATTGCTGGAGGGGAAACAGACTCGATAGTTCCTTATCAGCGAAATTGTAAGTTTGGGAAGAAGGGACAAAGAAAGCACGTGTCTTACTAATTAACAGAAGTTTATCACATATTGAGATTGACTTTGACATCTGTAAGTTAAAGCCTCTGGTTAAAGCCTACAAATATCGCAGATGGCTACTAACGGATATGCCAAAAATAATAGAATCGCTAGATCGAAACTATCAACATTTCATGCAAACTCGAAAACTATATTCAACATTTTAACAAAAATCATAGTTTTATAAAAAAAAATCACCACCTACCCGCAATGTTTCATATTAAGGGGTCGCTCCATTCGACAAGCGATCTTTATTCGAAGATCTTGGTCGGGTAGATTTTTCGGTACGGTCATTCGGTGCCATTCTGGCGACTATTAAATAAAAAAAAACAACAAAATGTATTTTAAGTAAATTCTAGAACACAGCTTTACTCACCTTCGAAGATAACGGCGTTGGTTTAATAATAAATTTTCCTAATTCTTTATCTTCTAAGGCTAGCATACCCGGATTCTCGGTATATAATTTAATTTTAACTACTGGCAGAGGATGTGTCGTTGTAAAATCACCTTGTGTATCCCACCTAAGTGATAGAAAAAAAAAAATTAAAAATCCCGTCATCAAAGGTAAATTAAAATTCTTACATAGGTTTTGAAGCTTCCGCTTGATCTGTCTGTAGCTTTTCACCATTTTCGACTTCCATTGTACAGTACACTATCCGGTTAGGGGCTAATGATTTTAAACCCTTAACTTCCATAACAATGACTTCTAATTGGAAGGTTAGCACAACATCTAGTTTTGATAATTGTGTATCACTATCGGCTGAGTCGCCTTCGAGCTTAGACAAGGATCCGTGCGATCGAAGGATCATTTTGCTTAATGGTTTTAATTTTTTTTAAATGTTAGCAAAATAGAAGAGAATATAATTTTTTTTTGGGTTATTTAACTAAGCAACCTTTTGAAGTTTTTTGATGTCTAAATTGTTTTTAAGCGTCTGGAGTCTGAGACAGAAAAAACGACGAAACCATTGAAAAGGTCGCCCAACTTGATGTTGTTTAAATATTTTTATGAAAATAAACAATGGATTGTATGAAATTTTAAAATTTAAGCGCACTTGTACCTGCAACGATATTGCTCAATATTTTTCCCCCGAGGGAGGGTAAAAAAATATGAGAAACACACCCCAAGTCCGTTCGCAATCGATTAAAATCAAATTCAAAAAGGGGTTTTCTATTAACACCCTTGAATAAGTGAAGTTTTCATTTCAAATCCGCCAGGAAAGTCGGTTTATTGCTATGAAATTAAGGTTTGAGATAATCCCTCAGGAAGAATTACATTCCATTCCATAAATTTTGTGTTTTTACGGCTGGGAATCAAACGTACCATTGCGCCACTAAGCCCACCTTCCCGCTTAGTTTTATAAAGCCGGCGGAGACGACTTGGTAAATAACATCCACCTACTCATAAGTCAAGTCTGGTCGGGTGACGAATGGAACCTCATCGTCGTTTTCCCGATCCACAAAAAAGGAGACCCTCTGAACTGCGTCAAGTACAGAGGCATCAGTAGGCTCAAAATTGTCTGCCTACAAGATTCTTTCTGCAATAAAATGTGAATACCTGAAACCGTTTACCAACAGCATGATCGGCCCTTATTGGTGTGGTTTGAGCCCAGGATATTCCACAACTGATCTAATATTCACACTTCGGCAGATGCTGGAAAAAAAAAACCAAAAACACCAAATCGATAGCCACAATCTATTCTTCGGTTTAAAACCGCAGTTGGCAGAATTAATAGAAACGAGCTATGCAGGTCCATGTCTAGTTTCGGTATACCGCCCAAACTCGTCCATTTATGTAGGATGACGATGGACTCTCGCTGCTCAATTAGGGTCGGAAACAACCTCAGCGACACATTTGATACCAAATAAGGATTTATGCAAGGCGATGCGCTGTCATGTGCAAAACTCCCGAGCCAACACTAGAGAAACAATCTTTCTAAAATCGTTGCAACTACAAGCCGACGCTATTGATATCATTGGTAGGACTCAACGTAATGTCATAGCCACGTTTGCTACCATAGAGAAGAGGAAGCGGTAAACATGGGCTTAGCAGTAAGTGAGGGTAGGACTAAGTATATGCTGTCAACACAAAAGAAAACACAACATCGACGAATTGGACAGAACCTCACCATTGACAGATACAACTTTGAGGTAGTACGGGACTTTGTCCACCTCGCCTCCGCTATTAACTCTGACAACAACATCTCGTCAGAAATTAAACGAAGAATTACTCTTACTAACCGCTGTTTCTTTGGGCAAAGAAGGAAATTTAGTAGCAAAGCCCTCACTCAAACTACTAAGGAGATTCTATATAAGACCCTGATCATCCCAGTCCTGCTCTACAGCGCTGAAGCATGGGCCGTATCAAAAGCGGATGAAGGAATCCTTGGTTGATTCGAGTGGAAAATTGTTCGAAAAATCTTCAGTTCCGTTTGTATTAAAGGGCTATGGATACGAAGTTTCAACCAAGAACTATACGAGCTGCACAAAGACACGCCCCTAATAAAAAAAAAACTACAAATTGGACCTTTAAGATGGCTAGGATATGTAGAATGAATGGACACCAATACTCCGGCGCGCAGAATTGTCGATTCCCAGACAGAAGTCGGATGCAGTAGAGGAAGGACTCGCCATAAGTGACGCGCCAAGTAGGAACTGACCTGAACCTACTTAGGGCGCGCAACTGGAGGCAGTTAGCTAAGGACCGGGCTAATTGGAGAGGCAAGTTGGTTGAGGCCTAGGTTCACCCGCGACTGTAGCGCCATTTAAGTACGTAAGTTATGTAGTGAATGAGTGGCCGTTTTTTACATGAAATTGTGTTATTATAGTTGGGAACCAAAATCGTGGGGGTCCCTTTTTAAGGATTCGTTAAGGGCATTTATTTAATTTTTTTTTAGTTTTTCAATAAAGTTATGGTAAAAAGACATCTTAACACCAAACTTTACTAAAATCGGACTGAAAGATTTAGATCATGACTGAAAGATTTAGATAGGAAATCTACGACACAAAGGGAAGAGCAGATGGACCCCCCAACAGACATCGACATAGCTCGCATTGACCTTAGAAAAAGTGAACATAATCATCTTAACCACATGCCTGCAATTATCCTACAACTTTCAAGACCATTTAGATCTCAAGACTTTTTGAAAATTCATGAGCACATAATTTGTTTCTTTCCTGTCAATTCGCAGGATATTTAAACACTTTTCTCTATATTCAAGGACATCTTCAAAAGGTTGCTTAACTTAAAAAAAAAAAAACATTTCATTTGTGAAATGATTTTTAAAATCTATACCAATACTTACAAAAATGACGGTGTGCTGTAATAGGGAAACAAGTTTTAGAAAACGATATAAAAACTTTGTAATTATTTAATAGTTAAGATGATAAACAGACACAAATCACACTTACAAATATGAATTGAAAATAATTATTGTATTTACAAGTACATATTGCTAAGATGAAGGTACAGAAATATATATCTACCTAGTCTAGCCAATGGCAAAAAAAATTAAGTTAATGAAAGTTAATTGGCAGGAGGTAATTTAATTTTTTGGGGTGGCAAATGTTTTAGTTTTCTTTTTTTTTTCTTAATGCCATCAGATTGGACTACACAACACATTATTGGAAAGGGATATACGTATTATTGCACTAAATGATTAAATACTAAATATAAAATGTTAGGCACACATATTCATTTTTTTTTAGAAGCCAGACATATCACAGAACGGCAATCTGATTTAATAAAAGCCATACATATCCATTTGCTTAATTTTTTTTTGAATAATTGTAAAACAAAAAATATGACAGTTTTGGTTATGTCAGATGTTGATTGATAGTTGGAGTTAAGATATCATTGGACTACGTAAATATGGCAGACTGTCATTCTGGGTAGCAGTTGAAAAGGTATACCTCCACTCATCTATAAAAGTTTCACTCTTTTTTTTTGTAATTTAAAACAATTTATAATTATTTATAATGAAAACAATTTTTTTTATAAAAGCTGATTAATTTCTTTTTTTTTTATATTTTTCATGCTTCGTGATTGATAATGACAGTTTTTTTGGGGCCTTTTTGGAAAAATTTCATTAGGAATAATTTTGGTTACCTGGTTACAATATGCAACAATAAGGTTTTTGAAAAAGTACAATACATTTTTGTATTTTTATAAAACATTGAATGGGTGTGTTAAATTTACGGATTCTTCCTTGTTCTCCTATAAATTCACATAAGGAGCACGAACCCCACTTGGCAAAGCGGGGATTTTTCGCAAGATGGTGATTCGTACCAGGTAACGCAACAATCATCACACTGTCGGCGGATGCCAACGTTCTTGCAGATGGGAGCAAATGTCCATACTTTGACATTTATGAAGTAAAAATAAAAGAAATAATCGCAACCCATCTGCCAAGTCTAAGCAGCCTTTATGTTGAGAATATACCAGCTGTGGTAGAAAATATCGAAAAAGACGCCAGAGTATCGACCAGAAGACGAGCAACCAAACCTACGCTCCAGCCATCCTGAATCTCGACCACGAAAAGACATTTTTCATCGAAAACCATCATGAGCGATTGAAAAAAAAAAGAAATATTTGGTATTTACGCGCCTTCAAGTGCCTTAAACCTAGATTCTCCCTTCGCTTATGTGTGCGAAGTTATTCACACCTATCTAGGTATCCGTTCGAAACAATCTCCGAAACTATAGCCAGTTCCAATCGGAACTCAATTTTCTTTCAAGTTATCCATTGCGAAAATAAAATAAAGAAGCACGCAATCGCATTCGTTTCGATCCACAGCAATTCTTCGTCGGACAATTTCGAATGAAATTCATCACAAAGCTGTAAAAAATATCCGCCGACATTTCGTTGGAATATATGTCTGAAATGCTAATCGGAGCGGACACCGCAGTAGAAAATTCTCCGATTTCGAATAATTCGGGGAAAAATTTCATCCAAACTGAGACCTCGGCGCGGGCTCAGTGGCGCGATGGTTGGTACGATGAACTGCCGCGCAGAAGGTCTGGGTTCGATTCCCAGCTGTAGCAATACCCAATTTTTCACTGGCCCCCCTATCGTGATGTTCTGACAAATCATCCGAGTAGTACCAATTATCAAGGAAAGCTTATCTCAAATTCGATGTTCGGAGTCGGCATAAAACAGGAGGTCCAGCCATCGTGCAAGAAGTATACACGCACACATGATGGTTGTGAGAAAGTATGGCCCCGGGTAGTAACGAGTGTGTTGCGCCAAAAATTTGTATTTCTATTTGAACTTAGACCTCGATAGGGGTGATTATTTTTGCCACAAAGAAAATTGACTACAACTATACGCCTAATCCGAATCGCAAATTTGAGAAGCTTCGCATGATAGTGATACTTAGATGCTCTGCTCCAGACATTCGGAAGAAGAGGAGCAGTAAAAAAACGAGCGCGATCAACTAAGCTGTTTGGATATGACATAAGGCATGAGGTCCCGCCATCGTCCAAGAATTACACACACAAGCAAGTGTGCCCAAAATAAGTACACAAAAGAAAAAAAAATACATTTACAAAATAAAATGGACGAGAACGGTCCTTTAAAAAAAACATCTATCAGCAGCTCAAGATTGACACCTGGAAGCATTGCCTTAGCTACGGCAATCATGATTTGTGAAAAATCTGGTCTGAGCGAAAAGAGAAATCAGAAAAATTCTGAATGCAAGCCAAGTCTTGACCGAAACCAAGAAAGAGGGTTCACAACTAAAAAATTTTCTTCTATAAGGCATACATTTCCAATTTCAAGAAGCGATTTCTTCTATTAATCGTTTTTGTACTTGTGCAGAGAAGTTCAGCACGTATACTAACTCTTTTAGGTAAATGCACAGGCTTTATAGAAGATTAGTTGGCATAAGGCTTTTAAAAGATTTTGGTAAAGCTTCCGTCGAAGTAATATAGAATCAGAATATGTATACAGCTTGTGACTTAAGGCTTATATCAACTGTGACTACAAACCTTGTTTTGCAATCACTACCACGCAAACGGTTTGGTTTCGATTCCCAGTTGTGGCAACACCAACATGTTTTTTTTTTGCCCCAATTTCCAAAAATATTCAGATACCCATTTCATAGTATAATCGCATCGAATGGTGGACTGACGTGCAAAGAGACCTCAAATCGAATTTCAGTAAGTACCTTATATATCGTGGGTACAGAAGTATTTGAAATAAATGCAGCAAATGAATTTTTGTTTTTATTTCAGTTATTTGTGAATTTCGGTAAGGCTTTGGTAAGGAAATCTTATAGCAACTCAATTTTTATATTTTTTCTTTGTAAGTGTCGGTAAGGAAACATCAAATAGTACCGTAGAGTGCGCCAAAGGTGTTTTCATAAGACTTTATACAGCTAATATTGCTAGAGGGGAAATAGCATCGATAGAGCTCTATCGAAGCGGAATCGTTAGTTGAACTAAGCTGGGATTCTACCCCATTCGCTAAAAATATTAAATGGTCAACCGGTTATTCGGCTTCTAGATTTGATGTCCCGCTTCTAATAAGAATGTTTCACACATTTCTACGACCTACACCCTGGTTCAGCATATTTGATTACCTTCTCCTGGTAGTACGACCGCTAATGTAATGACTTTGGGAAAATCTGTACCAAACGTAGTGGATGTGCATGCCCAGATATGTCATACTATTATGGTTAACTGCGTATCCGTGCCATCAAAAAATTTATTGGTTTTGAAAATTTTTCCGATCCATAGTCAAGCGATGCGAGGGGTACACATCCACACATGTGGGTTCAAAATAAATACATAAAAGCAACAGAAGAACACACATGCAATCCTTTAACAAAATAAAATTGATGAGGAAAAAAAATAAAAATCTTTGGCGCAACAGGCTCGTTGGTACCCAGGGCCGAGCTTTCTCACAACCATTCATCTGTGCGTTTGTACTTCTTGCACGATGGCGAGACCCCCTATTTTATGCCAACTCCGAATGGCGAATTGGAGATAAGGTTTTTTCGACAGTTGATACTACTCGGATGATTTGTAAGATCATCACTAGAGTAGGGTCAGTGAAAAATCATTTTGGTGTTGCTATGGCTGGGAATCAAACCCAAACCTTCTGCGCGGTAATGCATCGCACTATCGATCCCGCCACGGAGCCCGTCAATGGATGAGGACGTTTATCTAAAAAAAAAACTTCCAGCTACTTAAGGGTAACACTTGGAAGCATTGTTGTAGCGAAGGCAAACGTGATGCGGGCAACTGTAGAGATGAAGGCACTCCGAAAAATGCTGAATAATACAGTGGAAAACTTAAAAGATAAACCTTTAGCGCAATCAAATGGATTGGGATGGTCCTTTAAAAAAAGCCAACTTCCAGCACCTCAAAGTAAAAATGATTTTAAGAACACCTAGTCTGGGCAAAGCTGGCAACTGTAGAGAGGAAGGCACTCTGAAGAATGCTGAATGCGAATCTCAGCCAGTGGAAACGTTAAAGGATCAACCTTTAACAAATTAAAATGGATGAGGACGGACCTCTAAAAAAAAACAACTTCCAGCACCTTGAGGGCAACACGGTTTTAGGAAAACCTGGTATGAGCAAACCAGGCAACTGTAGATTGGAAGGCAGTCTGAAGAATACTGAATGCGCATCTAATACAGTGGAAACATTAAAAGATAAACCCTTAACGCAATAAAATGGATTGGGATGGTCCTTTAAAAAAAGCCAACTGCCAGCACCTCAAAGTAAAAATGATTTTAGGAACACCTAGTCTGAGCAAAGCTGGAAACTGTAGGGAGGAAGGCACTCTGAAGAATGCTGAATGCGAATCTCAGCCAGTGGAAACGTAAAAGGATCAACTTTCACAAATTAAAATTAATGAGGACGGACCTCTAAAAAAAAAAACTTCCAGAACCTTGAGGGCAACGCGGTTTTAGGAAAACCCGGTATGAGCAAAGCAGGCAACTGTAGAGTGGAAGGCACTCTGAAAAATGCTGAATGCGCATCTCAGCCAGTGGAAACGATAAAGGATCAACCGGTTGTTCGGCTTCGAATTTCATTGTCCCGCCTCTACCGAGAATGGTTCAGCCACTTCTCATACCCTGGTGGTTCACCACAGCCACTAATGTTATGACTTTGGTAAAATCGGGACCAAACGTAGTGTATGTGTATGCCCATATAGCTCATACTTCTACGGCTAAATGCGTATCCATGCCATAGGAAAATACATTGGTCTTGGAACTTTGTCCGACCCATATCCAAGAGATGCGAGGGGACCTTTCGCAAGAGGTGGGGCAGTAAAAAAATCTTAAGTGTTGTTACTTCAGGATATAAAACAAGAACACTGAGCTAACCACTGTGCCTCTGGAGTGACGATAGGTCCGTATCAATATGGTTTTATACCAGAAAGGCTAGGGGTACACCTTCACCCTATCTCTTAATATCTGCGGTAACTTTATGTTAGGCTTTGATGATGTTGTCTGTTTGATGTTGTCCGTTCACCCACAAAACGCCTATGAGAGCCGAATGGCATACAATTGAAAAACGTGTTTGTACTGGTTTTCAGTCTTGTTCTTCCGCACATACTCGGTTAAATAATTTCAACTATTTCTGTCCGCGTACCGTCAACTACCCTAACAATGACCGCGTCCGTAACATTGACCGAAATCAGGAAAGTTATTTCACACCTCCAGTCCCTCGAACAAACCCATTTTTCTCTTCAGAAAATTGTTTCCCTATTATTCTCTAGATGGCATTTTGAGCACTAAGCTGATTTTCGGGCAGAAATGTATCTTTTGGCGGCAAATAGTAAATGTGGTTAAAATGTTGCGAATTTGAGTGCGGGAAACTTTTAATCGTAAAATATTATTAGCATAGTTGGTGCAGCAAAAAAACTTATCAGGTAGGTTATTTTTAATGTTTTCTCATAGAAATATGTAAATTCCATACAATAAAAGAAGTTTATTCATCTTAAAAGTAAAATTAAATATTACACCTTAATTTTTATTTGTTATTCCTAACATTGACCGAGTGGTGTCTTACATTGACCGCCGGTCAATTTTAGGGCACATTCATATTGTAGACGGTTCCAATCATTGACCAGTTATTTTTTCAAATATTTTTGATTCAGGATGCCAAAAACAACCGAAAAGCGACGTTACAATAGCACTTCAGCTAGAGATATGGAGCTAGCATTGAAAGAAATAAAAAATTGAACATCCAGCTTATATGCATGTGCTAAAAATTATAAAATAGCAAAGGGAACATTAATGAACCGAATTAAAAGAATTAGAGGATGCCCAACGGTACTCTCAGATATAGAAGGAAAGAAGATAGTTGCATCATTAACAAGAGTAAGTGAGTGGGGCTTTCCTTTTACTGGGGATAATTTGAGGTGCCTCACAAAAAACTATCTCGATTCCTGCAATCGTGAGGTTCCTTTGTTTAAAAAAATAATATTCCGGGCAGAAAATGGTTAAAAGGGTTCCTTACAAGACACAAGCATGATCTTTGTGTTCGAGCTTCGCAAAAATTTAAAGCCATCCAAGGCCAAGGTCAGTCGCCAGCATGTAAGCGACTTTTTTAATAATTTAAAAACTACTCTGACCCCGGAAAATGAGTTCATAGGCCCTCAAAATATTTTGAATTATGATGAGACAAACCTTTCGAATGATCCTGGCTCAAAAAAATGCGTTTTTAAGAGAGGAGTAAGGTACCCCGAAAACATTAAGGATTCAACAAAGTCGAACATATCGATAATGTTTTGTGGATCTGCGGCAGGGGAGCTCATTCCACCATATATGTGGTTTATAAGGCGGAAAATTTATGAGCGTCATGGTTATTGGGAGGTCCTCCGAAAACCAAATATAACCGGAGCAAGTCGGGGTGGTTTGACGGAACCATATTTAAAGATTGGTTCTTAAACCATTTCCTTCCTCACACGAGGAGGTTAAGCGGTCCTATAGTCCTTCTGGGAGACAATTTAGCAAGTCACTTTTCCCCAGACGTCGTTGCAGCTGCTCAGAAAAACAACATACGGTTTGCTTAATTGTTACCAAATGCCACCCATATTTTTCAACCGCTAGGTGTTGCCTTTTTTGGACCGCTTAAAAAAGTTTGGCGTCGAATTTTGGACAAATGGAAAGACAAGCGCGCTCACAAGGCGCAAACGCTCTCTAAAGACGCATTTCCGGCACTATTGAACAAATTAAAAGAAGAAAGTCTGAACAAACAAAATCGATCTCCAAACCTTATATCAGGTTTTAAGAAATGTGGTATAGTGCCTTTTAATCCAAACGAAGTGATTTCACGTTTACCGGATCCAACAATTGGCGAAAATAGTGATGAAGTACGGTCCAATGTAGCTGAGTCGGTTGTAGCAGTTCTAAAAGAACTGCGTTTTGGTTCTGGAGAATCACCAGCCCGAAAAAGGCGTACAAAGGTGAAAACACAGCCAGGACTTGGAATTATGCTTGAGGATATAGAGGGTTACGAGGCACCTGTAACCTCTGAAACTGTGTCTGTGGATCATCAGGAGAAGGCGAATTCGATAGGCGCTATTTTCGAGACCGTGTATACGGTGAACAATCCTGTTCGCCCAAATCGCGATATTGAGGAAAGAGCCTTTCTCAATCACTTTCATCTGCGCACTGAACTTCAAGCTTGGCGATCTGAGAATCACGGTTTTTCCGTATTCAATGACGAAAACCCTTCCAATGGCATAGTCGCCAATAGCCTGATGCTGTTCGTGCAAAAAGATGAACTCCTGGACATCTTGGTATCATTGAAAAATAAAAAGTCGGCAGGAGAGGACGGTGTCCCAAACGTCGTATTGAGACACCTGCCAATAGAAGCAGTCGATATCTTCACCACCCTGTTTAACAATGCACTGAATAATGCACATTATCCGGTGCACTGGAAAACGGCGGTGGTACATCCTATCCCCAAAAAGGACAAGGACAAAACAAACCCTGCAAATGTTCGGTCAATAAGCCTTCTGCCGAATGTAAGCAAGGTATTCGAGAAGATAGTCAATAGAGCTCTGCTTAAGTGGGTTGAAGAAAACAAAATTATTCCGGATAATCAGTTTGGTTTTCGAGCTAGGCATGATACCATTCATGCCGCGTCGAAACTAGTGTCCGACATCCAATGGAATAAGTCAAAAAAACAATACACAGGGGCCTGTCTGGTTGACTTTGAGAAGGCCTTCGACACCGTATGGTTAGAGGGGCTTTTCTACAAGCTGACCAGACTGGGCATGCGGAAACCCATGCTATATATGATTTACGAAATGCTTATGGGAAAGAAGTTCGTTGTCAAATGTGGCAACGTAACTTCGAGTAAAGTCTTTGAAATTAAAAACGGTTTACAACAGGGGGCGGTGAACTCCCCGATATTGTTTAACATTTATACAAGTGATCTTGTAGGTTCTCCAGACACGCTATAGCGTACGCAGATGATCTAGTGACGTACAGATCAGGTCCGAAAATCGAGGTCATCAACACACTTTTGCAACGTGACTTCGATCACATTAAGGGATATTGCGGTGATTGGAAATTGAGGATCAATTTCCAAAAAAACGAAACAATTCTGTTCAGGACCCCAGTGCAGAGGGCTTCTTACGATACCAGAAAAAACTGGAAAAAATTGTGTATCCAGGGACAGCATGGACGGCCGTTGGCGGTGAGAATTGAAGTCAAATACCTTGGCATCTGGCTTGACAAGTTTCTGTATTTTAATAAAAATGTGGATGCTTGTCTGGCCAGGGCTAGGGGGGCTTATGCTCTGACAAGAAGATTGTTTCATAGCAGTCAACTTGATTCAAGGGTGAAAGTCATTTGCTACATGGCCCTCATAAGGCCGATCATCGCTTACGGTTGTCCCGTGTGGTACAATGTATCACCATCCTACATGGAAAGGATACGGCGGTTTGAGAGACGTTGTCTCCGTTCCTGCTTAGGATTGTACCGAACGCCGGACTCCGAGTACATAAAATATTATCGCAACGAGGTTCTATACAATGGGGCCCAGTTGAACAGAATTGACAATTTCCTAATTAAGGTCACTCGAAGGCACGCTGCAAGGGCGATGGCTAGCGACAACAGCCTGATCTTTGGGGCTTATTATCCCAATGATTTATACATGGAGAGCACGCTCATATCGGGCTTTATTCCACCAGAGGCATTCATCTATATCGATTCGTTAGGGTTAGTACAAAACAGGAACGGTATCCCGGTTTTATACCACCGCTATCGTGACGCGCGGGACAAACGGCTAATCCGCGACGGGTACGTCGAAAATGCTCCGGAGGTCCTCCGCTTTAGCACGGCGGTATCGGATCGCGATAGGATCGATGCTGCAAAACAGCGCACTGAATTCTGCTGGCTATATGAGGACTTTTAGTCCAACTCCATAGGTAAGATTTTAAATTAGGAACAAGGTCTGGGGCGGGGCTTGTGCACCATATTGGCGTACAATATGGTTGAACGCAGGCTGCCGTGGGACCGAAAGGCGCAATCAGGATGGCGACCCCTCGGGGCATGCGCAACGAGGGCTCACCACCCCGATTATTATTAAGCTAGGTTTTAGTAGTTAAGTAGTCTTAAATTAGGTTTAAGTAGTTTAAGTAGTATTAAGTTAGGCTTAAGTAGTTTAAGTAGTCATAAGTTAGTTATAATCTAGAATAAGCTTTTTTATAAAACAAAAAAAAAAGACACTAAACAAAGTTTTCAATTTTTTCTTTGTAAATTTATATATAAAACCAAAAACACCGACAAATTTAAGCCTAAAGGCAAAATAAACAGCTAAATATAAGCTTACAGTGCCCACTAAGGGCCGATAAGTTAGATTAAGTAAACCAGTTATTGATAAGTTAGATTTAAGCATTTTTGTCTAGAAGTAAGTTAATATTTTAAGTAAATAAAAAAAAATGAGTTTGAAAGTTAAAAAAAAAGTGTCTGTGGATCACGATTTTGCTATCATCGATCAGGATCCCGTTGTTGCAAATACAGACGATGTTTCTTATGAACCAGCTGAGACTGATACACTCCAAGAACTCCAAATTGAATTCGTGGGTTCTAACTTTGACGATGACTCGTCAGTCGAAGACCTTTTCCAGCAAGTCTTACTTAGCTCCATAGATCTTCATTAGCTTAAAAATACAATTTTCTTTTTATTTACTTTTTTACTAAATAACTTATTAATGTGATAATGTGATACTAACTAGACTGGATTTAGAAAGATGCAATGAATTAACTACCTATGTACCTAATCTACATATTAATAAAACTTTAAATTTTATTTATTTATTTATTTTTTAAGATACCTACCGGTATGAAATAAAGTGAATAAAGAGCTGCCGTCTGTATTTATTATTTAATTTAACTGAATTAATTTTTTTTTGTATTAACAATACTTAATTAAAAAAATAAACAGATAAACTATGGTGCTTTTATTATTTAGACGGTGGTCAATGTTGGAAACATTGGGCGGTCAATGTTAAGCACAAATGGGATCTAACGTTGACCACTATAGTTTTCTTAATAACTTTAAAAAAAAATTTCTTAAATTTTTTAGAAATGGTAAAGAACGACTGTCCCCCTAGCCGGCAATTGTATTTACGCCGATAATACTTCACAAGGGTGTTATATCTGCATTCTAAGTTCAAAATCGGTCAATGTTAGGGTAGTTGACGGTACCTCAGTCCCCTATCACTCAAACCCGTAATCATACCAACTATACCCGTGTGCGGATGCCCAATGAATAGACCTTGACAGAGCCTTCCACATTCGTCTTATTTGGCTGTAATATGAATCTCTATATCTTATCATGACTAGGAAGATATGCTTAGTCGTAGAAATTATTCCAGGAGCAATGCAATTTTATTTGCGCATTGGTTGTTGTAGTAACAATTAAACAAAGCAAGGCAAAAACCATTTCTATAATGTTCGAGCGAAACTATTAAGTTCGATATGCGTATGTCTCCTATAAGCCCAAGTTTGCTATTATTTACTAAGTCGCACCACTTTTATGTTCATGTTTTTGTACTCCAAATAACATGGTTCTATATTTCATTAAAAAAAAACAAAGTTCTAGGCTTCTATGATTTATGAAAAAAAGTGACTCAAAATTTTAAGACAGCAATCTTTTACAAAATTATTTTTTGTTAACCCCTGAATTTCTCTAAAATTAAAATTCTAAACTCTCACTGAGACCTCTGTTATACATAAAAAAAGACTAAATAATCAAAAGTCTCAGAGAACCCAGAAAAAAAAACCAAAAAGGAAACCCCCTCACCTTATGAAGGATATCTAGGTCCCTAAATCTATTCTAAACAAATATGCTGAATTATGAAACTTATTTTTGGTATAGAAATACAGGTACTTAAGCTGTCACTCGCTCCTACTTAAAGGCCACATATGATCACTATTAAGGCATAGGCTCTAGCCATCAAACATACAAAAAAATAAATAAATACGGAATTAAAAAAAAATAGAAAATAAATATACAACTCAAATGTCAAGACAAAACGATAACTAAAACTTACACATTAAGCTAAATTTTCCGTATTTTTTTTTTATTTTTAATACCTTAGGAGAAAATTGCTTCTTTTTTGACTGTTAATTGATTTTTTTCGAGAAATAAAATAATTTTTATAAAAGGTAGTCTTGAGAAAGTTTATCTTTATTTTGTTTTGTTTTTTCATGTACGCCCTTGGGACTTGTAGTCGAATTGGGAAATGGCTTACCTGTGGTTGTATCGCTTAAACTTTTGCAGTCCGTACTTGGAGTCCATGGAACCCTTTGACACAGGTAAGGATTCTAGATTTGCCATCAATAAATTGATTGATGATTTCAGTTCGTCAATATACAAGGATTCCATTTCTTTTAGTACGAATTTTGGCATAAGTTTGCGATTTCTTTCCATTTCGCTGACACGTTGTAATCGTCCATCTAATTCTCGGCGAATAGCAGCCGCTTGTTCATCTGCTGAATCCAGCTGAAATGTATAAAGATCGAGAGTTAGAAAAGGAAAGGGATGTAGAATGTCTTTAAGTTGAAAATGCCCATTTTGAAAGCCTATCCCTTAAGGGTATTTTAGTCTCAACATTCATTTCGACATTTCGATAGATATATATCAAAGTATATGAATCGACTCAGAACTGCGAGCTGAGTCGAACTAGCCATGTCTGTTTGTCTGTCCACCGATTTTTGGGCCTTAAATTTTTAGCTAGAGTGTTGAAATTTTGTATATAGACTCTCTAACTGACGAAGCAGAACATGTGTGAACACTTTTGAAAACCGCCCACTAAAATGCCGCCTTTTTTAAAAAAAAAAACGTTGTTCTTAGGCGAACCATACAAAATTTTGAAACACTGTCTGGCAACATATTTAGGTAATCCCAATATTTATATTTCTTCTGCCAAAAATTTTCAGTAAAAACGTTTTTCGGTAAAATTTACCAAAAAATCCAAAAGTCTTTTGAACAATCATTGGTTATGATAATAACGGGTGATCCAAGTAGAGATACTTTTTTCAATAACCTTTTTTGACAGATCACGTGTGAGTCGTGTCATGCTGTCATGTTATTTTTGTTTAGTATTGTTTGGCATTTCATAATGGAAAGACTTACGCGTGAACAACGTTTACAAATTGTTCAACTTTATTATGAAAATTCACGTTCTGTGAGGAATGTGTTTCGTGCACTTCGCTCAACTTATGGTCAACATAATCGGCCTACTGAGCGTACTATTCGCAACACCATCACCCATTTTGAGACCCAGCATTCATTATTGGATAATATTCGATCGAATAGACCACGTCCAGCACGCTGTGAAGAAAATATAGCGGCCGTAGCTGAGAGTGTACACGAAGACCGTAGAGAGTATGGAACGACTTGGCGCATTTCACGTCAAGACCTTAAATTGAAAGCGTACAAAATACAGCTTTTGCAACAACTGAAGGCGCTCGACCTTCCCAAGCGACATCGCTTCGCTGTATGGGCTCTTGAAATGTTCCAAGAAGATCCGACGTTTTCGAGGCAAATTTAGCGATGAGGCCCATTTCTGGCTCAATTGGTATGTAAACAAACAAACATGCCGCATTTGGGACGAAGAGCAACCTGAAGAGATTGAAGAACTGCCACTTCATCCAGAAAAATAACGGTTTGGTGTGGTTTCTGGGCCGGTGGAATCATCGGTCCATAATTTCTTTAAAAATTATGCCGGTGCGAACGTAACCGTCAATGGCGACCGTTATCGTGCCATGATAACCGACTATTTGATGCCTGAAATTGAAGCTCGTGATCTCGGCTCCCTTTTGCAAATGAAACGAAATATCTCGGAATTCATTCCCCGGTTAAAAAATTAAAATGGCCGTCGCATGTAAAAAAGAAATGCGAAGAACTCAAAAATAAATACAAAGAACTGCACTGGTTACTCGGAAAATATTTGAAAAATACATTGATAGCAAGTTGATATTTTTGCAAGCAAGTGCTAAAGCCGGTTTGGAAATTTGGTTTACAACTATAGGGCTGTACCATTGAAACGAATTCAAGCATACTACAAACTTATTACGAATTTATTGCTGTTACTTGACGAAAAAAATTTATTGCGGCGTCTTCCAAGAACTAAACCCTTTGATTTAGCCCGATAATGACAAATCGCACTATAAATTGCGGATAAAGCAGGAACTCTCAAAGGTTAGTGATCTGGCAAACATTGACATATTATACTTGTGGTACAAAAATTGCTAGATAAGTCGAATACTTAGTTGTAATACCAATATAAAAAGTTGGTGGTTTTATTGAGT
Organism: Rhingia rostrata; assembly: GCA_949824845.1. Taxonomy (NCBI): domain Eukaryota; kingdom Metazoa; phylum Arthropoda; class Insecta; order Diptera; family Syrphidae; genus Rhingia; species Rhingia rostrata. Next base: position 16,458,208 of record OX463759.1, read on the forward strand.
AAAAATCCCACACTACTGTGGGCACGTGCTCATAGTGTCTATGTAGATACAACAAAAATATGCACTCCTCTCCAACTAGGAATGCGAATGCATATGATAGCGGCCAATGCACCGGAAGCACCTCAGCCTACACTTTTTACAATAGAGCTCGGATAACATTTCGAATCCCTAAGACTGAGCTTAGTGCAGAAGTTTTATCTCTTGGCCGGAGATTTAAATGCCAAACACGAAGATTGGGGAAATCAATTACAAAATCCTCGGGGTAACCGTCTTTACAATTTGATGGTCCACTACAATGTTGATAATAGGATCGACATTCTCGTTTCCGAGAAGCGGTGTTTTCCTGGGTCTTTAACGGCGAGACATAAGACTGACAATTACTGACAGAGTAGGCCCAACTCCCGCGAAAATGTTTACGGGAGATCGAGAATGAGAGCGACTCAGTGACAGTGACTCGCACTGAACAAAATCGATGCATACTTACAACAAATGGACATTGGGCATACTACCCCCTGCAACCCTCCTTCTTGGGCTAACTGTTGGGATGTGTGCTAGTTGGTATGCATGAGAAGGAAATAAACCCCACAAGCAAAAATCACTAACGGTGGTGGGACTTATATCCTTTTACAAAAAGAAATAAGTCCCTCAGTGGCTGCTTCCTATTTGTTGGGAGTTAAGCCCCATGGGGCTTATTTCAGTGGGGTTATTTCACTGCACCGAATTGTTTTCAAAAGTGGCAGTGTAACTTCTACCACAGAATTTTTCCTCAAAAACTGTCTGCAATAGGAAGTGGTAAACTCGCTGATTCTGCTCATAATTTACACCCGTGGTATGGTTGAAAATAGTGCCTTTCAACACTGCTGGGCTGTACGGACGATATTGTCGCCATCGGTCGCTCCCAGCGTGCTATGATAGAAGCGTTCACGGCGATTGAAGAATAGGCGAAATCGATTGGCCTTGAAGTAAAACAAACAAGGATCAGTAAACCGCCTAAGACAAAACGTCACTATTGATAGTAGCAATTTTGAGGTAGTTAAGGAGTTCACCTGCCTCGGAGTACACACAGACTCCACGAATGATACCCTAGTAGAAATCCGGTGAAGAATTACCTTGGAAACCGTTGCTACTTCGGTTTGGCGAAATAACTGGGTTCAAAATTCCTAACTCGAAGGACGAAATGTGTGCTCTACAAAACCCTTATCCTGCCAATTCTGCTTTATGGCGCCAAATGCTGGGAGATAAGCAAGAAGGGAGAGCTGATACTGGGCTCCTTCGAGAGAAAAATACTCCGGTGGATTTTTGGTTTTTGTGCGAGGAGGGTGAATGAAGGAAAAGGTTCAACAGCAAACTCTATGAGCTGCACCAAGATGTGGGTGCAATCCAAAAAGCCAAAACACGTCGACTACATTGGCTCGGTCAAATCGAGCGAATGGACAATTGTGCTCCGGCTAAAAATATCTTTGAGTCCCGGCACTGAAGTTCAAAGGCAACGAAGACCGATCCTCCTTTTCAAGACCAAGCCATCGCGGCTGCTAAAGCTATTGGTCTAGACAACCGGAAGCAGCGAGCCCGGGATTGTAGAGGATGGAAGGCTGCAACCCCTCAGGCAGAGACCCTTCGATATTATAGCGTATAGAACAGTTCCTACTATCGAGGTCATTCGAACTCTTTTGCAGCGGGACTTTGACAAAATCCAGAGATATTGTGCTGACTGGAAGTTGAAAATTAACTTTCAAAAATTGGAAACTATCCTGTTAAGGACACCGTTGACTATGGCTTCTTGGAATATGAGAAAAAAAATGGCGCAAGCTGGTGAACGTTAGACCGAACGGACAGCCGCTGGCAAGTAAAAGTGTAGCGTAGCCTGGATCAATATCTGCTTTGCTGCTTTGACAGGGCAACGTTTACCCTGACAAGACGATTGCTTTATAGCAGTCGTCTTGACAGCAGGGTGAAGGTGATTTGTTACATGTCCCTTATCAGGCCGATCATTGCCTATAAGTGCCCGGTGTGGTTCAACGTTGCACCAGTTCAAATGGAAAATATACGGGTGTTGAAGAGACAGTGTTTGAGAAGCTGCCTTAAACTTCACAGAACACCAGTCTCTGACTACACAAAATATTACTCCAACCAGGTGCTGTGCAACGTTGCCAACAGAAACAGATTGGAAAACTTTCTGTGTGAAACTCATTCGGTTTCAAGCTGCAAGACGAATGGTTTCGAGCAATCGCCTCATCTTCGGGAACTTCTATCCCAATGATGAACATTTTGGATTGCCCGTTTAAGCGGCTTTTTTCCGCCTGAATCTTTTCTATATTTGGATAGTCAATGGCTGATGCAGGATTGATCGGCGGTTCTGCTTATCTACTACGTCTTCCGACGAACTGTTAACAGGCGGCTCCTATACGACCGAGACGTCATCGCTCAGGGCGGAGGAGAGTGCCTGCGGTTCAGCAGAAGTATGTCCGTCGGAGTAGATAGCAACAGGAGAACCTGTTGTGGTGGCTACAAGACTACTAACAGAGAGTTGACCGATAGATTAAATTATAGTATGGGCGACATTTTGCGAAGCCTATAATTTGCTTTTGTAAGGCCTTTTGTAAAGATATACAAAAAAAAATAGTAGCGAATTGATGTCGTAAGACTGCAATTGCAAGACTCTGCCAAGACCTTCGCAAAACGCGTATCCCTTAACCTTTCGATTAACACCGTACCACCAGCATCGAATGTTGAAGAAAAAGGCAACGATGCCAACAAGACATTAGATCAGCCGCTACTGATGTGCTAGGTTTCTCGCGCCCGCCAGCAAGAAACCCTTGGTTGGATGAGGAATGCCGACGTATGCTAGTAGCCAAGAACGAGGCCTACAAGGCTAAGCTGAAGGTGCAGACGAGTGCTGACATCATCGGCTTTTCAGAAGGAAGAAAAATAGATAGAAAAGCTTGCGATCGAGGATATAGAGAGGTGCCAGTCCAGGAATGATGTTCGCCATTATCATGTTCGCATACAAGGCTCGAAGAGAATCCTGTCAACATGCACAAGGAAATATTATAGTTGAGACACAGTAAAAATGGTTTTAGCAATCAATGAGGGTAAGACTAATAATATGCTGTCAATACGAGAGGACACACAACATCGACGAATTGGATAGAAGGTCAACACTGAGAGATAAAACCTTGAGGTACTTTGTCTACCCAGGCTCCACTATCAACTCTGGCAACAAGATCTCGTCAGAAATGAAATGAAGAATTAGTCTTGCCAACCGTTGTTTCTTCGGGCTAAGAAGGCAATTTTGTATTTAATCCCTCACTCGAATTACTGAGGAGACCCTTTATAAGACCTTGATCCAATCAGTCATGTTCTACGGCGCCGAAGCATGGACCTTATCAATAGCGGATGAAGAAATCCTTAATCGATTCGGGAAGAAAATTCTTTTAAAAATGTTCGGTCCCGTTTCCGTGGACGGGCTATGCAAATGAAGGCCAAAAAACTCCGCATTGGACGTTTTAGACGGCTAGGACTTGTAGAACGAATGGACACTAATATTCCGGCTCGCAGAGACTTCCGATTCCCAGCCAGACGTGGAACGCAATAAAGGAAGACCTCGCCTTAAGTGGCGCGCACAAGTAGAAACCGACATCAACACACTTAGAGTGCGCAACTGGAGGCAGTTAGCTAAGGACCGCGCTAATTAGAGAGGCATGTTGGTTGTAGCGCCACTTAAGTAAGTAAAATTGCTTTTAAGGCATTTTAAAGAAGTCTTATGAAAGTAAATAGCTTCCAAAAAGTGCGCCAAATGTTTTTCCATAAGCCTTCATACAGGTTATATTGCTGAAGGGGAAATAGCTTTGATAGTGCTTTATCGAAGCGAAATTGTTAGTTGGGTTGTAGAGGAAGCTAAGGACCGGAATAACTGAGGAAGCATGTTGGCATAGGCCAAGGTTTATTCTGGACTATAGCGTTATTTAAGTGAGTAAGTTCTATCTCAGGAAGTATTTATAAACTTTTTAAAACAAACCCGTTTCAAAAAAAAAACTTTGGATGGTTAAATCTATCGAGATCAATTTCATTGGTTTTAAAAAAAAAAAAAAATTAAAGAAACCTAGACACCAATCAGTTCAGTGCTTCGAAACCTTCTCGTAATTTCTCTCTACTGTGTAGCGCCACTATTGCGCCACTAAAAGCTTGATCTGCAACCAAATTCATTGCCTAAGCTGTGATTGGATTGGATCCCAAATTTCATTATTCAAAGGCGGGTGTTCATTACTTTAAAAATTTTTTTCAAATAAAATGAATAATAAACACTCACCATTAGCGCATTGAAAAGTATCTGATGTTCGAACTTTTTAACGCTCAGTATCTGCTGGAACATATCGTAGAGTTGTTCCTTCGAAAGAATCAATTCACTATTTAACGACTGTTGCATTCTTGATGGCCGTTTGGTGTCTTCATCGCCTGAAAGTCAAGATATTAACCATCATTTGTCAGGTACCCCTTCTAAGCTAACTAAAAACTTACCAGTTCCCTTCAGTATAATGTCGAACTTTGCCATCCACGATGTAAGCACTGTTTCCTTGCTGAGTCCGTCGATCTCCGGTAGCGATCTAGAAGGTACGTGTCTTTTATAAGCCCTGGCCCTATCATTGAACTGATGTTTGACCTACCTGACACGTTTTTCGATATTATTTCGGAACACCTCCCGAAAGTCATGCTGTGAGCATGCCCCCGATTGCACCATTTTCTGTACACGTTCGGATTTCAAAAATACGTCATGGTAGCTTTGTACTGCGTTCTGGAATGCTTCGTCGGCCATTATTTGTGTTTCTCCCTTCAGGAAGGCCTGTTTTGTATTTTTATATTCAAAGTTAGTGTGATAGCAAAACAACATTTTTTTATTCTTCATAGAAAGGTTTGATTCTTACTTGAAATCGGGCACTTATCGCTTCCAGTTGGTGTTTGGCGATTTTAGCTTGTCGTTTCGTCATATCCGTAGGTTGTTTAGCATTGAACGGATAAGATATACATCTCGATACGAAGACGTACAGTTGTATTCGACGCTTTCGTTCCTCCTCTTCGCGTTCGTGCTTCTCCTGCGAAATGACAAAAATTTTGCAAAATAATTTTTTATTTTAATTTTAGACAACCAGCCATACCTGGACATCGCCTTCGTTTTTTTCGCTAGCCACGGACGGTGACGGAGATATCGGTCGAGGTAATGAGTTCGCTCTCGATGAGCCAACACTTTGGTTAAGGGTTTCTTGTGATAATCCACTAGATGGCGACAATGTTCGATTATTAAAACTATTTCTATGATTCGATTTGTAATTATTTATCGATTTGAATGATGAGTGTGTCATACTACTCATACTACTGTATATACATGTGTTGTTATATAGTATGTAAACGGTTTAAAATTTTCCAATTTAATGAATCGATGTGGTGATATTATTGATTAGAAATAATATAGAGGCGCAACGAAATGGCAAGCAAATGCATGTTAATTTTATTTTTTATTTTTTTTTTGCAATATATGAAAAGATAAAAGATATAAAAAAGACAAAATGGCTATAAGTTAAGCAGTTATATAATGTTAATTTCTACATAAATTTTAATTTTGTTAATATAAAAGTTAAAACGGAATAAATAAACATTCTTTTAATATTAATATTTGAACTACTACTAAATTTATTAAATTTTAATTAAATTGTTGGGCAGGTCTGGCAGTGCCAAGTTGTTATATTTAAGAATATAAATGCATTTTGAGGTCTCGTCAAAGCTGATTAGATATAAAGCCTTGTTAAACCGACTGGCATAAAATAAATGGTTTGAAGTTTTATAAATAAAACGAAGGGTCAACATTAGGGCTAAGTATAGCAATCGGTTGGAGAAAGTACAGCTTGGAGAGAACGAAGAGCCTCGGAATGGACTGATATTGTTACTGAAGACTGTGCTTAACATAATGAGGAGAACGAAGTTTGTAGCTGCAGGTGGAATACGCTTAAATAAAAATATGCATCCAAATAAATAGCGGAAAACTTAATTCTAAAGCAATGAAAAGATTTGGAGGATCTTATGAGTGACATCGAAGGCGAAATCCTTGTCGTCGGAGAATTAAACCCCAGAGCGTAGGAGTGGGGAATGCCTACTATTGACAAACGAAAAAGTCAAATACTTGAAATGGCTGTGCGACGTAGTAAAGACGACATCTGGCTGTCATATCATCATCCCGAACGTAACTTTCGCCATGGAATCCACATCCACAAGAACTCAAAGCTGGAGAGTCATCGAGGACTATACGCGCAGCGACCATTTTCTATGACGTAGAAGGTAGCCAACGAGCCGCTAATCGTAACCAAACTTGGAATCCGTGGTGGAATGTCAAAAAGCCCAACGAAGCGCTATCAACTTCTGTGATTGAGGATGGAAAAGGGTACCTACTACACTGCCAGTAGGGTGACCTGCAACTAATATGGCTCCCATGTGACGTCTCGATGGACCCAGTGGATATATCGGGGCATTTCCGGAGATCCTTACATCTAAGACACATACTCACCAAGGGAAGAAACGGATACACTAAGTATATGGAGGATGTCCTTGCGAAATTCATAGCCTCTGTTGCCTTGTGGTTAGTGAATTGGTCTACTAAGCTCAAGGTCTCTTTTGAATCCCGAAAGTGACAACATCTACGTTTTTTTTTTACACTGCTCTAACGAAATTCTGACAATAATCAGAGAGTAACACTTTAAATCAGAAGAATCAGAATTGGTCTACTAAGCTCAGGGTCTCTTTTAAATCCCGAAAGTGACAACATCTAAGTTTTTTTTTTACACTGCTCTAACGAAATTCTGACAATAATCAGAGTGTAGCACTTTAAATCAGAAGCTTCCCAAATTTGCTGTTCTGAGTCGACGTTAAACAGGCGGTGCTTTTCTTTGTGGGAAAATTAATAATTTCGCTGATATAAATGAAGGCAGAAACTAGATTTGAGACCTTGTCTGGGCCGTAAATGCCATATATTTCATTTAGTTTCTAGCAACAAACAGACCGCAGACCATTATACATACTGTATGGTGCCGTGACATTAGGCCAAATCTATAAATTCCGAACATTCCGAGGAGCTAACATCGACTCGTACACCACGCCACAACAATTCAGAAATACTGTGACAAAATTACATGTCGAAAGACTGAAATCGCAAAAGAGTCCTCTACGCAAAGCGTATCACTTCACGTCACACCATACCACCAACATCGAGTGTCGAATAACAATGGCAACGATGCCAACAAGCCATAAGATCAACCGCAACTGATGTGCTAGGTTTCTCGCGCCTACCAGCAAGAAACCCTTGGTTTGATGAGGAATGCCGCAAACGCTAGCAGACAAACACAAGGACTACAAGACTGATCGGCATAGAACTCTATAGGCAAACAAGATGGGAAGAACACCAGCTTTTCAGAAAGGAGAAAAATGAGGAAACAAATCGCACGATCGAGGATATAGAGAGGTGCCACTCCAGGAACGGTGTTCGCAAGTTTAACCAAGTTGAAAAACTGCAAAGCCAAGGATACAAGGCTCGAGCAGAATCCTATCGAGATGAAAAAGGAAATATCGTAGTTGAGCCACAGTCGATACTGAGGATATGGACGAACCGCTTCTGCAGACTGTTAAACGGCGATGACGAACAACATTCCGCTGTCAGGCAGTACGAATCATTGCCAACGACAGCAAAAACTGCCAAACACCCGACCTGAATGAAGTAAGGATTGTAATATATAAATTCAAGTTTAATAAGGCTTTCAGAAATGATTGCCTTCCCGCAGAGCTTTATAAAGCCGACTGAGATGAGTTGATAAGCAACATCAACCAATTCATAATCCAAAACTGGTCGAAAGAAAGTATGCCTGAAGAATGGAACCTCAGCGCCATTCGCTCGATCCACACAAAAAGGGACCCTCTGAATAGCGCCAACTACAAAGGCATAAGTCTCCTCACCATTGCTTACAAGATCCTGTGTGCCGTAATATGTGAACGCCTGTAACCGTTTACCAACAACCTGATCGGCCATTATCAGTGTTATTTTGGGCCAGGAAAGTCCACAACTGATCAAATCATCACACTTCGGCAGATCCTGGTAAAAAACCCAAGAAGTCCAAATCGATACCCACCACCTATTCATCGACTTCAAAGCCGCATACGACAGCATTTATAGGGACGAACTATACAGGGCGATGTCTAGTTTTGGTATACCGCCCAAACTCGTCCGTTTGTGTAGGATCACGATGGAGAATTCTCGCTGCTCCATACAGAAACGACCCACCGACACATTCGATACCAAAGAAGGATTTAGACAAGGCGATGTGCTGTCATGTGACTTCTTCAATCTGATTCTTGAGAGGATTGTGCAAAACTCACGAGCCAACATCAGAGACACAATTTTCCAAAAATCAGTACAACTACTAGCATACGCCTACGACATTGACATCATTGGTAGGACCCAACGTGATGTCATAGCCACGTTTGCTAGTATAGAGAAGGAAGCGGCAAAACTGGGCTTAGCAGTAAATGAGGGCAAGACGAAGTATATGCTGTCAACACGAAAGGACACACAACATCGACGAATTGGACAGAACGCCACCATTGAGAGATATAACTTTGTGGTAGGACGGGACTTTGTCTTCCTCGGCTCCGCTATTAGATCTGAAAACAATATCTCGTCTGAAAATAAACGAAAAAATCTGTTGCCAACCGCTGTTTCTTCGGACTAAGAAGACAATTTATTGGTAAAGCCCTTACTCGAACACGGAGATCATATATAAGATCACCCCAGTCCTGCTCTATGTCGAAATCCTTAGTCGATTCGAGAGAGAAATTCATCGAAATATCTTTGCCCTCGCTTGCGTTGAAGCGATATGGAGACGAATATTCAATCGAGAGCTATACGAGCTGTATAGCCACATGCCCCTGGTCAAAAAAAAACTCAACATTGGATGTTTAAGGTGGCTAGGACATGTAAAACGAATGGACACCAATACTCCGGCTCGCAGAGTCTTCGATTGCCATTCATACGTCGGACGCAGTAGAGGAAGACCTCGCCTTAAGTGGCGCGCGCAAAATAAGGAACTGACCTCAACCCAACTTGGAGTGCGCAACTGGAGGCAGTTAGCTAACGGCCTGGCTAATTGGAGAGGCATTTTGGTTGAGGCCAAGGTGCATTGCGGACTTAATAGCAGCTTAATTAGATAAGTACGAGTTCAAGAACTGTAAAGGTCATGGGGTAACACTCATCAGCGTTCAATTCACCCAGGTCGTAGAAATACGCATCACAAACCGTTCAGTCTCATAATTCTTCAGTTTCCAAATGCTCTTTGTGTCAGGAATTGCATTCTCTTCGGAACTTCTTCAAATTTAAAGCATTAAATCCGAAAAGAGAGGCAGGAATTTATTTTAAATAAAAAGTTGTGTTTCAACTGTTTGCCGAACGCACATTTTACAAATAATTGGACGAACACTTTTACATGACCTACGTGCAACCAAAAGTATAATTGACTGCTGCACTTAAATTAGCGCTCATGACTCCGCTTCATAACATGCGGTATCACATCCAGCTTCACATTCCTCATGCTTGAGTAATGCTATGGCATTTCTTAAAAGATATCGGGAACTGCAGTTTTATGACGAATCCGATCAGAAGAGTTGAGTTAAGCTGTTTTGAGTAATTGATGCTCCTCGGGATAGCTTGTCAGACCAAAATTTGTGGTATCTGGGTTTTGGTATCATAACCACTTGTATTTTGAAGGACACGCGATCAGTTTGGAAGCAGCTCATATGAACTTTTCCAAATATGTATCGGATTCCGACAAGGAGACGCGCTGTCATTCGATTTCTTGAACTAGTGCTGGAACAGACAGTGAATAGTTATTGAGGAAGGCTTAAGGCTGGGTTTTGGTATCATAACTACTTGTATTCTGAAGGACACACGATGTTATTTTCAGTTTGGAAGCAGCTCATATGAACTTTTCCAAATATGTATCGGATTCCGACTAGGAGACGCGCTGTCATTCGATTTCTTGAATCTCGTGCTGGAGCAGATAGTGAATAGTTATTAAGGAAGGCTTAAGGCTGGGTTTTGGTATCATAACTACTTGTATTCTGAAGGACACACGATGTTATTTTCAGTTTGGAAGTAGCGCATATGAACTTTTCCAAATATGTATCGGATTCCGACAAGGAGACGCGCTGTCATTCGTTTCTTTGAATCTGCTGGAATAGATAGTGTATAGCTTTTACGGAAGGCTTAAGGCTGGGTTTTGGTATCATAACTACTTGTATTCTGAAGGACACACGATGTTATTTTCAGTTTGGAAGCAGCTCATATGAACTTTTCCAAATATGTATCGGATTCCGACAAGGAGACGCGCTGTCATTCGATTTCTTGAATCTCGTGCTGGAACAGACAGTGAATAGTTATTGAGGAAGACTTAAGGCTGGGTTTTGGTATCATAACTGCTTGTATTCTGAAGGACAAACGATGTTATTTTCAGTTTGGAAGCAGCTCATATGAACTTTTCCAAATATGTATCGGATTCCGACAAGGAGACGCGCTGTCATTCGTTTCTTTGAATCTGCTGGAATAGATAGTGCATAGCTTTTACGGAAGGCTTAAGGGTCAAAAGACCGCGTATCCCTTGGCACTTTGTTCTTATAGGGACTTGGACTTGGACATCACAGTACTTTGCACATGAATGCAACGAACTACAGACACGTAACAGCACTGGCGACTGAGGCCATCGGCTGAGACAGATCAAGTCATTAACACAACAGAGAGAGAGAGACAGATATTTACGTAGAAGGAAACACATATAACATACACCTACGTGGCACAGAGGAGGAGACGTAGATTTATATTGTCTCATATTATCGTACAGGTGGCCTCAGATAAGCTGGCAATCTTCGTAGAAAACAAATGCTGCCGAAGCTGGGGATTGAACCCGCAGCGTTTGGCTTAGCAATCAACTACGCATTCCTCTGAGCCATGGCCACCTGCGTTTGTTTTTATAATTTACACGTACTCAAGGGGCTATGAATACCCTTTATATGTAACCACAGTACGAGCGTTAGAGAAGGGGAAGCAGGAGAGTGATAGGAAAGATTTTGGATGAAGTGGAGACTTACTCCATGGGTGGTGTCCGAACTAACTTCGAGGAGTAAATTTTTTTCTGGTGTTCGTTAAATTTGAAGATATTCAAGATGGTGCATACTTTTCGGTATAACAACCGACCTTTTTTATTTCTTTTAAGCAAAAGTTAAATGGATTTTGGCTGGGATTGAACGCGCAACCTTCCACTGAACAGGCGAACACATTACCAATACACCGTGGCCACCTCGGCAGACTTGATTTGAATAATAAGCAGCAATGTGCCAAGGATCGAAAAGGATATATGGCAATCTTCCTTAAGTAAGTTAAATAAGTTAACCAATTTTTTTTTATAATTAAAATGCACTTTAGGTAGATATAAACACCTTTAGTGTTTGAGTTAGGGAAATTGAGTAGAGGAAAAGAGGAGATAACGATATGCGTTGATCTAAATTTCTGTTAATTGTAATGCAGAGGAAAAACTGAGTTTTGTGAGGCATTCCACGTTCATGTTGTTCGGTTCAGGAATGAATCTCTATATTTCATAGTACCTTTGATGATATACTTGAGGGTAAATTGGTAAGCATTCATGGCACGACTAATACTACCGTTGAATATTCGAAGGGTAAAATGCGACTGGCTATTTTCTTTGAGCATTTGTTGATTTAATATCGGTGAAAGCGTGTAACGTAGTTGACACATCCCTACCATGTTAAAGCGATACTTTAGAGTTCACTACAGATGAGTATATTATCAGTTTTATAGAATGCTTTTGTATCCTATCCAGTAGGATGGTTTCATACCCTTTCAGCTTCAATATACCCATTAAGCTGCAAAAAAAATTGACTGTCACCTGGTGTAAAACTAAACAGACAAGTTGCCTGATAAACCAACTTCGCAGGTAACTACTAATCTAGGTCAAAAACTAGAGTGCACAATTCCAAGCTAGTACAAAAAAAAATAATCAAAAACTAATAAAAAAAAAAAAAAAACCAACTCATCTACTTCAACGTACCTGGGTATGGCACCACTTGGTACATCCAGACTACCAGATGTATCACTGCCGGCATGTAAGTGAGCTCCAAATTCTTTACCAGAATGTGCCGGATACTGTGCCGCACTACCTAATCCCGATGAAGCTTGAGAGGCTGAGCCAACACCAGAATCCAAGGCACTGCCGGCGCCATGAGAGGGCGCTCGATTCGATGAAAATTCTCCATTGTGCATGGCACTAGTCGAATCGGCATTTGTTGTGACCACCGTTGGTCCATGGTGTCCAGCACCACCTCCTTTATGCGATGCACCACCGCCCACATGGACGCCACGACCGCCTTTTCCCGTTGCTACGCCTGGATCATCATCGGCTTCCTCCTCACTTGAACTTGGATCGATCATGATTTGTGTGTGTGTATGTGTGTATGAACCTTACGGATGCTATAAATCAGGAGGGATAAATAGATTTGTCTGTATGCTTGTTAATATTGCTTTAGCGTATGTGTTAGAACGTTATTTAGGTCACTTTGATAAATTATTTCTCTTCCATTAGCTCGAACACGAATTGAAATATTTCTTGTAACTTAAATCACTAATAAGGCGAACAGCGGTGTAGTTAAATATAATAATTAATTTTTTTTGTTATATATATAATATTAATATAATTATATATTTGTTTAATAATATTTTTTTATATGGAAGTATTATTATTATAAGTATTTAATAATTTTTTTTTTGATTTATTTTATCTTGCTTTTCGTTTTTTTTTTTTTGTTGGTGTATTAATTTATTTTTTGTTTTTGTACTAATTGGATATTTGATGTCACTTGAGTGTGACTAACTCCTGTCAACCGTTGATGCGTTGTCAGCTGTTCTTACATGCTATTTATGTACATTTTCCGCTTTGGCTTTATTTTTAGAATTAAAGATCAGGAAGATAAGTGATTTACTTTACTACCAGAGCATTGCAAAATTTGTTTGCGTACGGAATACATGAATTCCGATTTTAAGGCGTAATAAAACATAAATTGATGGTTATATTTGATTAAGCTATGTTAACATTGTTACTTTTTAGAAGTTTATCGATTATATATCATGGAATGCCGCATCATTAAGTGGTGCTGATTGGATAGTCTGTATTGAGTTAAAAAATCTGAAAAGATATAAAATTAAGTTTTAAGTGAAAAAGTGTTGCCAATATAAGGGTGGACATGTATTAACTATTCGGTCGATATTTTTTTTTTAAAACGTTGTTAAAAGTCAGTCTAAAGAAATTTGGTTGTGCTATTTTGAATAAGTTCTTACCACTCCCATATTCTGTAGAACGAATAAGCCAACTGAAAATAATAAAAAAGAGATGTTGGATTATATTGACTTGAGAAAGAATTTATGATAAAATTTTATTCTCTACACCTAAAATTAGAGAACGATAACCAAGAAAGGTGCAACCGAATAGTTAGCGGAAGGCCTAAACTGCTACAAAACAGACATTACTGCCATCGAGGATATACGAGGGGATGGTCCGGGCAAAAAGAGGATGAAAACTGTGACATCTACTACGGACCATGTTATAATAGGCATAAACGGCGACTATTTGGATCCGGATTTGTTATAAGTGCCAAGCTTAGGCAAGAAGTCTTAAGTTTCAAAGACATTAGCGAACGCATATTAACAATCCGCATCAAGGGCAAATTAACCAACATAAGCATTATATGCGCTCACGCTCCGATAGAAGAGAAAGATCTTATTGCACAAGACTTTCTTACGTGCTCCTTGACAAAATCTTTGACCAACTACCGAAGTACGATGTTAACATCCTATTGGAAAATTTAAGCTTCATTGTCGGAAAACATAGCCTACACAACAACACCTCTGGTAACCTACTTAGGCTTCTTCGCTAAGGAAAGAAATGCCCCTATAGCCAACACACGGTTTCCTGACCTCAATATCAATAAGGGGATATGGTCTCAAGATCAACGAACGGTCAACCAAATTAATCACATTGCGATAGACAATAGGCATGCATCCAGTTTTTTTGGATGTCCGAACATTGCGAGGAGCTAACATCGACTCGGACGACTACCTTGTTGATGATAAGAATGCTCCTCCGTTTGTGTAGGATGACGGTGGAGAACTCTCGCTGCTCCATCAGGGTCAGAAACGACCTCACCAACACATTTGATACCAAAAAGGACTTAGGCCAGGCGATGCGCTGTCATGTGA